>BTPG01000006.1:138450544-139050544 GCA_036245525.1 Semisulcospira habei
TTGTCCTGCATTTGTTGATGAGTGTGGGACAGTAAAGGTAAGTCGTCTGCAAAATCGAGGTCGTCAAGCTGTGTCCACAGTGCCCACTGTATTCCGCTTCTTCTCTGCTCTGTGGTCCTCTTCATGACCCAGTCTATGGCCAGTAGGAAGAGGAAGGGAGACAGCAAACACCCCTGCCTGACACCGGTTTTGACCTGGAGCTCCCTGGTGAACTGCCCTTCATGGATCACGCGACCGACATGTCATGCCATCATAGCTGCTCTTGATCAGGCAGACGAGTTTTGTGGGTACACCGTAGTGTCGTAGGAGTTTCCACAAAGTTTCTCGGTCTAGGCTGTCAAATGCTTTCTCGTAATCCACAAAGTTGACGTACAACGGGGAGCTCCACTCCAGAGACTGTTCCACGATGATGCGGAGAGTGGCGATCTGGTCTGTACATGATCGGTTCTTCCTGAATCCTGCTTGCTGGTCTCTCAGCTGGGGGTCAACGGAGCTCTTCATTCTCTCCAGGATGATCCTGTTGAAGACCTTTCCTGGTACTGACAGCAAGGTAATTCCTCTGTAGTTGGAACACTTGCTGAGGTCGCCTTTCTTGGGAAGCTTGATTAGGTACCCCTCCTTCCAGTCAGTCGGCGTCACCTCCTCTTCCCAGATCTTTCCAAACAGTGGGTACAGCATCTCTACTGTTGTTTCTAGGTCTGCTTTCAGAGCCTCTGCTGGGATGCCATCTGGCCCTGCTGCTTTGCCGTTCTTCAAAAATGCCACTGCTCTTCTGATCTCTTCTCGGCTGGGTCTGTCACAGCTGATGGGTAGGTCAGTCTCTGCTGGGTGGATGTCTAGGGGGGGAGGGGGGGGGGGTCGGGTGGGGTAGGTCTGTTCAGTAACTATTCAAAATACTCGGCCCATCTGTCGAGTTGGTCTGCTCTGTCTGCAATAGGCTTGCCTTCTTTGTCTTTTACTGGTCTTTCTGTTTGGCCATACTTGCCAGACAATCTTCTGGTAATGTCGTAGAGCTGTTTCATGTTGCCGCTGCCTGCTGCCTTTTCTGCCTCTGCTGCTAGGCCGTCTGTATAGGCTCTCTTGTCTGCCCTGATACTCCTCTTCACCTCGCGGTTGGCTTCCGAGTATTCCTCATGTGCCCTTGCTTTGGCTGCTCTCGTGCGACTGTTGTTGACAACTGCTTTCTTCTGCTTCCTCACTTCTATCTTCTTCAAGGTCTGTGCCGACAGCCAGTCCTTGTGATGGTGTTAGACAGTTACGCTGCCGCACGCAAAAGACTATCGGGCCTCCGTCGGCCGCAGTGGCCGCCTGCGCACAGCCGTTGTGCGCGGTCCCACTGCGGCCGACTGAGGTCCGATGGTCTTTGTCTACTGGGTTGCACTGCAAGGAGGTTATGTACGTGCACAGAGAGGTACCACATGTCCCATGTCAGTGGTTGCCATTAACTGTTAGATGTCGAAGTGTTCAGTTTGAAATGTTAGGGTCAGGGACCAAAAGGACTTGGGCTTTAAGCGTTTCTGTTTTGTGGTCAACCATTCTTGACAGGCTTTCACGCGCTGGGTCTGTCACCAGTAGAAGTTTATTCCGTTCAGTTTTAAGAGCTTTCAAGTGCGGTATCAAACGATCGCGCGCACTGACAATCTTATTGATATTCGCAAGACAGCTAACATTAAAAAAAATGTTTAGTGTGGTATATTGAGTGATGTAGCATACACTGCTGTAGTTTGACTCGACGCGGTCTGTGTGACATTGCGCAGTAAACATGACTGACATAACAATAAACATGTTCCTTTGGACAGCTAGCGGTAAAGAAACATATTTAGTGTGGTACATTGTGTGGTATACCATGATGTGCGTTGGTTTGATAGTCGCGTTCTGTGTGACATTAGGCCGTAAACCCCTCTCCCTTGTGACGTGGCTTGTCGATTCTGCTGCGAGACCTAGTGACAGGGTTGCACCGGGATGCCCACAACAACAACAAAAATAAATCAAAAGTTGTCGAAAAACTTTGACATCTTGTCAAAGGTTTGGAAAGTTTTTTATTTTAAGCTAAACTGACCTTGGACAGTGCTTCTCACTCGGCGTCGACTGGTAAATATAAAACGTTACGGATTTTGACACTATAATGTCAAACAAACAGAACGCTCAACATACGTGACCCTACATAGGAATTTTTTTAAATGATGATCTGGAATCTAAAGAGTGAGGATTTTGATAAAAATGCTGATAACTCATGTTTATTTATTCCCTCAGAAGCTGGAATAAATGAAAATGAGTTGTCAGCATTCCAAAATCCTTACTCTCCAGATCATCATAAAATAAAATTTAATAGAATTTGAAGATGAAGGGGGAAAAAAGACAAATGTAGGACAATTCAAGATATTCAATTCTTTGCTTGGCGATCAGGAAGGTCAGAGGATTTGGAAAATGTGCTAACTCATTTTTTTCTCCATATTTTCCAGCTTCCAGTGCCGAGAAAACTTGAACACCACTCAACTGCAAGAGGTATAGATTCTCACGAGCCCCCGCTTAAGCGGGGGCTCATGAGGATCTATGCATCTTGCTGACACCACTTTGAATCCACGTACCTGGGACAGATAAGATCTTTGGATGTTGAATTAACGAAGGTTCTAGAAACACAGTCTGCCTCAGCTAACACTGAAGGGATCAAGGCAGGGTTGTGTATTCACCCATGAGACATCAATATGAATTATTTTAGAGTCTTTCACCTCAACATTTCTTTTTCAAAAATTATTGATGAGGTAAACCGAAATGCCCGCAGTGCGATCCTTTGTAAATGCCCGCCGCTGATCCGAATTAAAGTCCGCATAATTGCGCGCTGGTCGTTTATTTCGGACCGTAAACTTACGGCTGCGGGTCTGGTCCGTGACTTTAAACTTTACGCCGGCTTCGAGACGCGAGGCCCCCCAAAATCACAGACCATCACACACGAAAGGAGGAAGGAAATATGCACAGCGATTTACTGCTGGTCTCTGAGTAACTGCCGATGTTCCCTCATTAAAAGGCCTACCTTTAAAGAAAAAAAAAAAAAAAAAAAAAAAAAAACCCTAACAACTTCTATTGGAGTTCTCTTGTCGAAACGAACCGCTGGTCGATAGAGACATAACCGACCATTTGCGAGCTTGTCTGCGATGCTGGTCCTTACGGCTTAGGTGTGCTGGTCTGTGATTTTGAACCTTACGGTCTGAAGGCCGTAAGGTCCAAAATCACAGACCTGCACACATTGCCGCGTTGAGCCGAGAGGCCCGAGGTCGCAGACCAACACTAGCTGAGCACCCAGAAAGCAACCAATGGTTATTGCCGGGGGTTTTAAGACCCGACAGAACAACTCTCCCAATTAAGAGTGTGATTAGACCTTCCCTGGGTTTTGGTGTTGTAAAGAGGATTTCTTGGCACCGCGTTTCCTTGGAATTGGGCTGTCGTAGCGTGTTTTGTCACCGTGATTCCTAAAGGAATCACATCGCCAAACGAAACTATCCACAGATAGTGTGTGTGTAAACATTTGCGGAGAATGGCAGGAAATGATGGTACGGGCAAACGGTTAGCATTGAAGATTCGTAACTGCTTCTAAGACGGCACTGTAACTCTTCCTTAGCCGGCGAACAGCTCAGAGGGAAGATTGATCGCTGAGACTAGCCCCTCGGTAGCGCATGATTTCTGCATGCATCACGGCTGTGAGAGAAGAGTCGAGTGTGAGAGCCTACAGGTAGTGCCTGGTCACAAATTGGACCGAGTGTAATAAGTCCATGGTAGTGCCAGCTTATTTTTTTACGCCTCTCCTGTCGCCAAACAAGTCTGACACCGTGTGTATGGCACCACAAAAACAACATCTCATTCGACGCATTACGACATATTACGAGGTATTACGACATATAGGCCCTATGACATTGACAATGCGAGTTTCTAGATTTTTACGTTGGTTCTGAGCGTCAAATGACAATGCATTTTTAAAGTCGTCTGCTCCAAGAAGTCAAAAGGCAGTAAGACCATTTTTTTTTTTGTAAAAAAGCGAGATTTTCATTGTAATACAATGAAAACCTCGCTTTTTCACAAACTTGAACTTTCACCTTCACGTGATTTTCCACATGATTCGCTAGAATTGTGTCCCATGAAACCACCGCCACAGACTCACCGATAATTCTGTCTTCCAGAGATATACGCAGATACGAATGATACTAGCAAGAGCCATAGATCCTCATGAGCCCCTGCGTAAGCGGGGGCTCATGAGGATCTATGGCCCTTGCATTGGGGGCGTTGTTCGCTGTCTCCAGCAATGAAGAGGTCGGTGTCTTGATCTTCCGACAATCCGGTATAAGCGGCCGCTCAGAACAAAACTGCGGGTGATAATGGTAAACGACTTGGGGTAAAAAAAAAAATAAAAAAAAAAAAAGAACGCGGCAATCGTCCGTATGCTGTTTAAAGGTGACCATAAACCCAGGATTCTTTGACGCTAACGATGGTTTCAGGAATCCTCTGGGACAAAGGATATGACCGATACAAAACAAAACCAAAGAAAATCAGAAAGAATTAATTCTGTTCGTGAACCTGTTCAGTGTCGGATGACGCAGATTGCTTTTCTGTTATATTCTATAGATTCAAAGTGATGCCAGCAAGAGGTATAGATCCTCATGAGCCCCCGCAACTGCGGGGGCTCATGAGGATCTGTACCTCTTGCACATGGCTGGTCTTCAGATTTTCTCGGCACTGAACGAGTTAAAACAAGTCTTTGGAAAGAATAAAGAAGACTAAAAGCACACTCAACAAAACAAAACAAAACAAAAATGAACGAAAGGAGCGGCTGACAAGGAAAAAAGAAATTGTATGAAATAAAATAATTTTTTTTTTTTTATCCCCTTTGCTCTACCGCTCGGCGAAAAATGACGAGTAGTTACGCGTCATTTCCGTCGAGCGGTAACGTCAGTAGCATAGCAGTCACTGAGTTGAAAGAAGACTCTTCTTGTGCTGTTTAAAACCAGAAGAACGAAATCCAAGGACAAGTCTATTACAAAAATACGCTGACAAATATCCAAATATCGTGAGAATGGACAGTAAAAAGTTAATTTCGCCGCAGTAACCACAAGGAAGAAACAAGACACGCGCGGATGTAATTCATATCAGAGAGAAATATAGAGAGAAACTGGCTAAGGATTATAAAAAAAATTAATAGTTGACTTACACGAATGTCGAAGAGTTCATAAGAACCCAACGAAGAAAGAAACACGCTTAGAAAAGGACAGTTACAAACCAATTTAGTAGCTATAGTAGTAGTAATAGTGCTGTTATTATTATTATTATTATTATTATTATTATTATTATTATTATTATTATTATTATTATTATTATTATTATCATTATTATTGTTTTTATATTATTTTTGTTTGTTGTTGTTATTATTATTATTATTAAAATATGTATACAAACAATTAACTCATTCAGCCCGACGCACGTATTTCCCAAATTTTGGAGGCGTCATCTAACGATTATGCATCTGTTGCAGGAGATGGATCGACCATGATAATTCAAGGGTAGTGCCAGATTAGCTTGGCGCCGACAGGCGCCAAGCTAATCTGGCACTACCCTTGAATTATCATGGTTGACCCATCTCCTGCTGTAGTGCGTCAGGGCTGAATGGGTTAAACCTACATGTTTTAAGATAATTCTAAGCCGCGGCAAACAACAGAGATACTGTAGTCCATCCAGACTAAGAGATTGTGAAACCGATACTGTGCTGTACTGTGTGCTGGTCTATGATTTTGGACCTTCCGGCTGGAAACCGGAAGGTCCAAAAATCACAGGACTAGCACGCGCTGTCCATCTTAGGAACCGAGACCCGGCTTTCCCCCCTCTGAAGTGATACCGCGTCAACCTACACAATACTGCACACAGAAATTAAAGAGCGCTAATTACAGACCGTCCGACTAGTAGTGGGATAAGACAGAAGGCATTACACGAGGAAAAGTGTTTAGTGGGGTTTCAGTTTCGAATGAATATTTTGAGTACTGTCTAACCAGTTCTAATCAGGTTTTTGCAGCGCGATCTTCATTAACCCTTATCATTCGGAATACACCAGTGTGTGAAATAAGTTTCACTAAAATAGTTCAAGGGTAGTGCCAGAATAGCTTGGCGCCTGTCTAGGCGCCAAGCTATGCTGGCACCACTCTCGAACTAAAGCCACTGGTCTATATCATTATCTGAAAGTACTATAATGTAGCTTGCATATGGCGGTGTACAAATTTGAAGCTTTCAGCCTCAGTATATGGGTTAACCCCTTCGCTGCCAGTTGGCGCAGACTGTGTTTTCTGCAATTTGTGCTAATTCAAGGCGCCCCCCCCCCCCCCACCCACACACCCTTCCACCCCCACCCCACCCCCCACCCCCCACACACACACACACACCCACCCACCCCCCCCCAAAAAAAAAAAAAAAAAAAACCAACAACAAATAAAACCGCTACTAGATGTCCTATGAACATTGATTCAATGGTGTCAGCAAGAGGTATAGATCCTCATGAGCCCCCGGCAACTGCGGGAGCTCATGAGGATCTATACCTTTTGCGGTTGGGTCGTGTTCACATTTCTCGGCACTGAACGGGTTAAAATCGCTTTTTCAGTAACTTCCGCTGTGAGAACCTTTGTGAGAAATGCGTGCTGGACTGTGATTTTGGGCCTTATGGTTTACAGCCGTGAGCACCAAAATCACAGAGCAGCACACGCACACGCACGTCAGCTCGACAAAAGCGTCGCTACTGTGATTTTTAACCCATTCTGCCCTAATTCCATCGAAAGCCCCAGTTGCGGGAGATGCCTTCTGAAGACTGCAATACTATAATCCTGAAGACAGATCGATCATGATAGTTCAAGGGAGATGCCAGAAGAGCTTGGCGCCCATTGGCGCCAATCTCTTCTGGCACCACCCTTAAACTTTCATGTTTATCCTGCTGTGGAGTGCCGCGCTAAATGCGTTAATTGCGGGTACTGGGCGATAACCTCAGGCTTTGAAAGCTTGCCTGGTGAATTGTGCGGCTTGACACTGTCATGGTTGTGCTATAACCTTTCCGCTAACTTATTCCATTTCTGCAAGAGGCGTCGAGTGAGCCCCAGCCACCTGCAGGGGCTCATGAGAATAGATCCCTCTTGCTAGAAGAGGAGCTCGGCCCTATTTACATCACTTCCTCAGACTGAGGCTGAAATGTGAGGGTTTAAAGGTAACGACTAGTTACATAGGTTTCGCTGCTCTCGGCATTGTCTTCAAAAGAAAAGGACGCAGATTTTGCCGTTCTCAATGCAAGGCGATCGACAACAAACTATGGGTGAGCAAGTCTGTGATTTTGGACATTACCACCTAGAGCCGGATGGCTCAAGGTCGCAGAACAGGCGGCGAAAGTAAAAGACAGCAAGTCCATTTTTGTGAAAAGCGAGATGTTCATTGTATTACAATGAACATCTCGCTGTTCACAAAAATGGACTTTGTGTAATTTCTCTTCACAGGGCATGTAGTCGTGTAGCGGAACAAAGATTTCAGAATCAAAGCCTGGCAGTGAAGGGGCTAAACTAATTTAGCAAATTACACAAATAAATTAATTATTATTCATTTTTCAGAATCTATCGTCATGCATCTGGAGGGGGCCCCGCGAGTGTGGACCTCGTCAGGGTTCGAACCTGTGCCATACACCAAAGAAATGCTGTACACTGCCATATCGTCCCAGAACAGCCCCTTAAAAGAGCCCCTGTCCCTCAAAACCTTGAAGGAGCCTCTTCCTCTCACGGCATCTCAGTTCTCAGGTGAGCGCATTGGACAGACAAAAATGCAACTGCAGTTGCTTGTATTAAATGCAAAAATACTTGCAGGTTGGTTGTCTTCCTCGATTCTCTACCAGCGACACATTTTTCCCTTCTGATCTGGCTCTACAACAATGAGACACTGGTTGGAAAACAACCAGTGGGTCATAGTTGTAGAGCCAGATCAGAGGGGGAAAGATATCATCAAATATAAGACGGTAACACGAATTTCGTAACATTCACCATCTTAATGATATATATATATATATATATCATTAAGATGGTGAATATATATATATATATATATATATATATATATATATATATATATATATATATATATATATATATATATATATATATATATATATATATATATATATATATATTGATTTTTACGATGATGATGATTATTATTATTATCATTATTATTATCATTATTATTATTATTATTATTATTATTATTATTATTATTATTATTATTATTATTATTATACAGTCTATTTCTCTATAACACGGTCGTATAGAACACAAGTTGGCTATAACAACACTTTTCACAACAGAGTTCCCTGCAACACTTTCACTTCGTTTAATAACAAACTTCGGATATAACAACGAAAACATTTGGGTCTCCAGGCCATTTGTTATATACGAAGTTTACTGTACTGTCAGTAGTATTTTTTTAAATTATTATTATTATTATTATTATTATTATTATTATTATTATTATTATTATTATTATTATTATTACCTGATTTAGCATGTCCATTTTTAAGAACGAGATTTTAATTGTTATTAACGTATTATTGACCAGTTTACAAAATCTTCCATCCTCAGCACGAGGAGGCGACGGTCACGACCGGGAGGGAGGGGGATCCGGCCCCAGCCGCCTAGTCATGACTTGTGCAGACAGTCTCAACACGCCCCACCCCCTGCTGCACCATTCAGACCGCACCCTTCCGCCCCTACCCTTGGTCCCTGAGGCTCACCGCCCTTCCGGCTTGGCACCAGCCCCTATGGATCCGCCCCGGTTCCCCTTGGGGTCGCGCCTGCCTGTGGATTCGCCCCTACCCCTCGTGTTGTCACGCTTTACCCCAGGAGGGGAGATAGGGCTGTCGGACCCCAGGCTCTCAGACCACAGGTTAGCTAAACGTTTTTATACTAAAAGCTCGTTTTCTTTGTTTCTGGCTTTTGAGGAAGTTTTGGTTAGTTTTTAATTAACTCATTCGAGACGTGCCACCTCCGGATACGCGGCTTATGCCGCGTATCCGGAGGCGGCTCGTCTCGAGTGAGTTAATGATATTTCACTTTATTACTCTTCACATTTGTAAATGCCGTCACATGCATTTCTTGTGCCTGTGGTCATGAACCTTTTATTGCCGAGAAAAATTTAACACCGCACAACTGCAAGAGGTATAGATCCTCATGAGCCCCCGCAGTCGCGGGGTGCTCATCAGGATCTATACCTCTTGCTGAGACTAATTTGCATCCATGTCCCTTGAAGGTTGTAGCATGTTGTCATTGAATGAACAGCGTTTCAGAAACAAAATATACATGTGGTGGCAGAGAATGGGCTCCCACGTTCGAGAAGTGCCACATCCAGATACGCGGCATGAAGCCGCGTATCTTAATGCGGCACATCTCGAATGAGTTAATGCTATAACTACATGTCCAATACACTGTATGTGTGCAGGTTTGCTGAGTCTCGCGCTATCATCGTTCCGTCACAGACCCTCTCTTTCTCCGCCAGCGGCTCCAACCTGTCCATACTGGAGGAGAGCCGAGCAGCCATCAACTCATTTCCGCTTCCGGTCACGCATGCGTCGTACGCCGCCTTACTGTCACACCAGCGGGACTTCCTGACCTCCATCTCCTCGCCCGGATCGCTGACGGCTTCGCTGCTGGCTGCCACAGCCGGGTCCCCCCACATGGTCCCGCCCACGTTTCTGTATCCCCACCTTTACGCAGCAGCAGCGTCCGCCACCGCTGGGCCTCCTTCCCAGCTACAGAGCCATTTGCTGTTCCCGTCTGGTGAGGTGAAGACTTACGAGATGATGGGCGCGAGAGGGGAGAGGTCGGATCGTATGTTGTTGGGATCCAGGTCAGGCTCTTCAGATCGCTTGGCGTCTCTCCCTCCTCCCACTTCTTCGTCGTTGTCGCTGCAGGGACTGGGTCCCCGGCCGCCCCCACCACAAGCACTGCCGCCGTCGACGACTTCCAAGTCGTCGTCGCCTGTCCGCATAGAACGGCCCGTTCCCATTGCGGCCACAGCGGCAGCACCTTTGAATCTAGAACTGTCTCGCTCTCCGCGCTGTCTCAGTGACCGTGATACTGACCTTGCTCACAACGAACGATCTCGACGCGACTCTCTGTCCCAACATGACTCTCTGCCTCGACATGACTCTCTGTCTCGACATGACTCTCTGTCTCGACATGACTCTATGTCTCGACATGAGATTTCGTCTCGACACGAGCTGTCATCTCGACACGAATTGTCATCCCGACACGAGCTGTCATCTCGACACGAGCTGTCATCTCGACATCACCATCATCATTATCACCATCCCCGCGACCACTACGAACACCATTCCCGATCGTCGCCTATCGTGCCATCGTCGAAATCGCCGTCATCGTCTTCGTCGTCGTCATCGAATTCTACATCGTCGTTGTCGTCTTCATCGCTCAGAAAGCGCGACGGCGCGCCCTCGCCTCCCTCTCCCAAGCCCAAGAGATCTGAACAGTCGGAGACTGTGACCGTCTGGCGCCCATACTGACACAATTAAGATTCGTTAAACAGAAAACAATCAGTGTCTTTTTGTGCGGAAACTAAGTCCATACATTAAAAAGCGGCCTTGCAGTCGGCCACGAACTATGTGCAAAAGGCATAGATTCTAATGCGTCCCTGCAGTCGCAGGGACTCATGAGAATCTATGCCTCTTGTGGATGGCACAGGTCACTTTAGATTCTGTGCCTCCTATTGGTGCGGCGGAGATTGGCCCCCGACGAAAGAAGTGACGACGTTGTCAAGGCAACAGTGAATCACATAAATTTC
Source organism: Semisulcospira habei (assembly GCA_036245525.1). Taxonomy (NCBI): domain Eukaryota; kingdom Metazoa; phylum Mollusca; class Gastropoda; family Semisulcospiridae; genus Semisulcospira; species Semisulcospira habei. The sequence continues at coordinate 138,461,396 of BTPG01000006.1, forward strand.
AAGCGTGATAAGGGCTTGGTACTTACAAATCTGCGGAGAACTGTGTCGCATGAGAACAAAGACAATCTTTAGTGTGAGAACTTATGTCATGAAAAGTTATCTTCACAACGTCAGAACACGTTACACATTCGAGACGCGCCGCATTCTGATGCGGCACGTCACCTCAAATGAGTTAAGAAAGCGACATCATGCGGTATTGAAAAAAGACTCTTGCGAAGGGTAAATTTATGGCGTCAGAGTGCCTTCATAGTACAAGGAATAGCATTCATCAATAGGGTATTTTAAATAGTACTTGACATAAGAACTTTTCAAGGCAAAGATCAAGGTCAAAGAACATGTCCACGAGTGGTATCTCTGTGTTAAAAATAAACAACAACACATCATCTATAGCGCGAGGAAGATACTTCCACTGAAAGGGCCCCGTGAGCAGAACAGTAAAATGACAGTCACAGAACTTGCGAGAGTGGGTCAAGACATTGTGATAAGATTAAGAGCGGTATCTCAAAGTGCATGGCCGCTGTCTTACTGGTGCAAGAAATCGTGGATATGATCTTACATCTACAGCACAACCTGTTTTGAACACCCGAGAAACAGTGGTCTTGAAAGACAGGTACTCTCACAAGACGAGTCTTGAAGGATAATAAGGGTCACCTGTCATTAAAGGCCATCATTTAGGTGGCTGTAGCCACCTAAATGAAGGTCTTTAATGACAGGCGATCACCCATAAGCGTGATCGCTCAAAACAAGTTTTACTGTAGTATCGCATCCTTGTACACTGTATTTTGACATTGGTCACAGTGGTGTTTAGTTCTCATGCGTTTGAGAACGAGACTTAACAAAGGTTTTTATGCCATAGCTTTTTTTTGTGTGTGGACATACTGTCAATGGTGTCGCATTTTAAGACCTACATAACGGGTCATAGCATGACTGGTACGTCGTTTTGACATCAGTTTTTGACCATATTTAAGGACATTGTATTTTGTACAGTGTGTTCTATTCCAATTTCTTTTTGTATAGTGACACGGTTTGAACAATTTGTGTGGACCGAGGACTCGGCTTTCAATCCTCTGCCAGAGAACGCCTAATGGGACTATGTATTTAGTATTTTGCACGTTTTTGTTCATTGACAAATTAAATTCCTCCAGTTTTCCTCCCTTGACAGCTGCTGACGATACCGTTCGGTTGGAAAGACGCGTAACTAAGCGTCCTTTCCGCCGAAATATATCGTCAGTACCAGTCAACGAAAAAGTACTACATAGCTAAGCCGCGTATCCGGAGGCGGCACCTCTCGAATGAGTTAATGTAGTTCTTTTTTTTCTTTCTTTCTTTTTTTTTTTTTTTTTTTTTCCTTTTTTTTTTTTTTTTTTTTTTTTTTTTTGGGGGGGGGGGGGGGCGTTGTTTGTTGTTGTTGCTGTTTCTTTGATTGTTTTGTGGGGGAGGGAGGGGGGGGGGGGGGTCTCTTATAATTCCAGTGGCTTTGAGCGTCTGATGTGTTATCGGAAAGATATTTTTAAGCGTTATTGAACATTCAGCACTATTTTGCCTTTTTTCCTACCGAAATTCTGATCAAGGTGCTCAGAAAAATGTGGCCAAAAGTTACATCTGTAAATGTGCGTGTGTGTGTGAAATACTCTCTTCTAAACTATTGTACATGCGTTGGTTTGGGTGGGTTTTTATTTTGAACACTACCGTTGGAGGTATACAGACAAAACGCAAACATTGACCCGTTTTGGGCATGTTCTCTGTGGGTTTTTTCTCCAGATTTACGACTGCAGTTTCGTAAATCGGCACAGCATTTTTATTTTACGAAATTGCGTAAATCTGCAGATTGTTATTAAACGTAATTGTGATCGTCATCATTCTTCTCGATGGACAAAAGGTCGTCTCGCTGACATCAGCCATAGCTGGTTCGCGCACGGCCGTGTGCGGGCCAGTTAAGGCTGACGGCAGCTTAAATACCTTTGGCTTACTGTTGTTTTTTTCACATGTTTTTTTCCTAGTCCGAAGTGTTTTCTTGGCAAATAAGTTTCGTTCCCCCGTTTTATACTGCAAAGTCTCAGTCATGATCTATCATTGTAAATTTCGCTTGTGAATGAGAGACGCCTGTGAATTCGTCGCGTGACTGTTCTGATACTGTGTACTATGCAAAATGCGTGCGCTGATTCAGTTGCATGAAGATTGTTCAGTCTGAAACCGCAATGTTGCCTATGAACGGAATCTTGATATTTTAATTGCCTGTCGATCGCGCTTTGGAGCCTTAAAATACTGACAGGCATTCGATTATAATGCGTTGATGTACTGTTATTCTTGGTACATTAGTCGTTTAAGTTTGGTAAACGTCACCGACGCGTTATAGACGAATACCTGTGTTGAAAATACAGTTGAATGCTTGTATGACTGTTAACTCACCCAACACGTACCGCATACCGATACGCCGCTCAAATCCGCGTCTCCCTAAACGGTACGTCTTGAATGGGTTACGATATAACAATGTTCGTATTTAAGAATTGTTTTGTTGTGTACGTTTGCATGTCGACGGAGTCCTGGAAAGTTGTTTTTTTTTTTTTTATATCCCGAATGTGACTTCGAATTCCTAGCCTTTGCGTTGATGAATTTTAAGTCATTTTATACGCAAGAGTTATGTCCAAAAAACCCTCCTACTCTGTCAGTTTGTCTTTAAAGTTCTCACTGAGTCTGATTTATGACGAAACATCCGCTTATCAAGCTTGGCGCGGTTTAACTCTTAAAAGCACAGAACTAAATGACTTTCATTTATAGAATGGAAGTCATTTAGTTCTGGTAGTTTAAGAGTTAAATGTTTCAAGCTGGGGACCAGGGCCGTATTGCGCGTAATTTTCAATAGCCAGCACCTGCCTGTCATAGTCCTAATGGCTTTGTTTCAGCTATTTTTAGGCACACCCAAAAATCTCGCTGAAGTTCAGCGGGACAGTCGGTTGGCAGTTGCTGGCTTGGAAAAATATTCCGGCTGCAACTGGTCCAGGGCCCAATTGCATGAGTGAGCTTAGTCCTGCGCCAACCACTAAGCGAGGTGCGCCGCTATAGCGGCGCACCTTGCTTAGTGGCTGGTGCAGGACTAAACTCGCTCATGCAACTGGCCCCAGGACCGAACTGCAGGAAAAATTCCCAACCAACTGTATGTCTGCGTTAGTGATGTACTTAGCAGGTCGAGATTTTGTGCGTGGGGCTTAAAAATAGCCTGAAAGAAACCACTAGGACTACGCAAGGCAGTTGCTGCCTATTAACACTTACCTGCAACTGTCCACGGATTTGTACGCAGGGTAAAAAGGTGGCCTCTAACCAGTATGTATCGACCTGTGGGAGGCAAGCTATTCTGGTGCTACCCTCGAACTGTCATGCTCCACACAAGTCAGATCATGTATATGTGCTTAGTGAAACTGTTTCAGTCTGAAACCCGCAGCTAAGAACATACTGATTTACTGTGAAATAATTGTTTGCAAACCGATTTGTTTCTGTACAAAATTGTGTACAGCTGGGTTTGTTTTTTCAAAGTCTGTTTTGCTTATTTTTGTGTCCCACAATGTTTTACGTTTCATCAAGTCTCGATAATTAAATGTACTTGTGTGTTGGTCTGTGATTTTGGACCTTACGGCCTTAGGCGCTAAGGTTCAAAATCACAGACCAGCACGCAAACAATTCTGTATTATTTTTAAACGCATGAAAAAATACACATGCCCGGAGATTTTTTTTACGATCTCATCGCAAGCTTCAATGCAAGACGTATACATATATGCGTGTACAGTGATGTCAACTTCGATATATAACAAACTGTCGATGTATTACGCCACTTTATGTAACATTATATAAGCACACAGGACAGTATAATCAACTAGTCTTTAAAGTAAATTTATAGCCGGTTAAAGTGTCGTAGAATTAGTGTACCGTAATTACCCTAATAATTCTGCGACTACTTTTTTTCAAGACTTTTTTTTTTCTGAGCTGGATTTAAAATAATGTGCTTAGATCTGTCTTTGACTTTTCACTTTATAGCCCCTACCCGTACGGTCGAAAATCACAGACCAGCGCGCAAATGGAGATGGAACAACACGCAAATATGTACGTAGACGTGTAATGTAGGTGTAGGATCTTGTATACTGTACGTAGACCTATACAGACTTGCATAGATCTACATAGACGCTCTTCCGTTAATGGCAATGAAAACTATATATTGAGAGGTAGAGTATTGAAGTGTAGTAGTGAGTTATTGTGTGCTTGTCTGTGATTTTGGTCCTCACGGCTGTGCCAAAATCACAGACCAGCAGTACACTCATTACTGAGTAGTCGATTATCTAGTGGGCTACCCACTATATTATGGCATTTACTTTTAACAGGCTTTCAATAGCATTTTTCCTGTATGAAGTCCTGTTGTGTTGAAAGTCACCAAGAAAGGAAGGAACGAGCCTGCTATGTGAATGCAGAAGACAGTAAAAGTCCATTGTGGAAAGGGAGATTTGTATTGTATTACAATAGAAATCAGGCTTCAGTCTCACAAAAATGCATTTACTGTCTTTTGTCTTCACGAGGCAAAGTATATGAGTCCAAACAAAAATATCTCTCTCTCTCTCTCTCTCTCTCTCTCTCTCTCTCTCTCTCTCTCTCTCTCTCTCTCTCTCTCTCTCTCTCTCTCAGGGTCTCTCTCTCTCTCTCTCTCTCTCTCTCTCTCTCTCTCTCTCTCTCTCTCTCTCTCTCTCTCTCTCTCTCTCTCTCTCTCTCTCTCTCTCTCTCTCTCTCTCTCTCTCTCTCTCTCTCTCTCGCTTTCATTCCCTTTTTTAGTGTTATATTTTACATCTTTTTAATAAGGACAGACATGAAAAATGGCCTGTGTGTCTAGTGTCTCGATCCTTAGAAAATAAAGTTTCAGTTCAGTTCAATTCAGTTCTCTCCTCTTCTCTTATTATTTAGATGTAAAATTCGTCTCATTTGTAAATAAATGTAATGATTTGTACAGAAAGGCATTGTGCAATTTTTACCATGAAACTGTCTTTTTCTGGCTTTTGTTCGACTTTATTCGTGCAGCAATTTTGTGGAGAGAAAATAAAAGAAGAAAAATATAAGATTAAAAAAAAAATTCTTTTGAAAGCATGTAGCTTCAAAGCACGTATGGTGGTCTATGATATTGGACCTTACGGCCCAGAGCCGTAAGGCCCAATAATCATAGATCACCACACATCATACATGTGCATGCGTGTGCGCATTTGTTTGTACGTGTATGTACACACAGCACTTATTAGGCCTGTTGCTTTCAAGCCATTGACACATTACATGTATCTTCTTTCAAAAGACGGAGGCGGCGTTCCCTTTCAACTACTTACCAGGTGCGGGGGATGGATCGACCATGATATTTCAAGGGTAGTGCCAGATTAGCTTGGAGCCTTTCAGGCTCCAAGCTAATCTGGCACTACCCTTGAACTATCATGGGCGATATATTTATATGTTTATGGTCGAAATGTTCAAAGGCGCCAAGCTAATCTGGCACTACCTTTGAACTATCAAGGTCGACCCTTCTCGTCTCCCGCTAGCGGGTGGGTGTGTCAGCGTTGGATGGGCCAATCGGTTCATGGGCCAATACATGTGGATGCCATACACCTACGCAGAAACTATGTGATGACATATCATTTACCGAAGTGACGTGTTTTGAGCGTTTACTTTGCTGTATACAGAAATATTTCAAATAAACAATGCATGAAGAAAAAAAAAACGCTGATCGATTCTTTGACTTACTTGGCTGTTTGGCTGGCTGGGCTGGTTAGTTGGCCGGCTGGTTGGTGGTTGCCTGGTTGGCTGGGTGGGTTGGTTGGTTGGTGGTTTGCGGTTGGTTGGTTGGTTGGCTGGCTGGTTGGTTGGTTGGTTGGTTGGTTCGCAAGTTTGTTTGTTGGTTTGTTTCTTTGTTTCTTGCTTGGTAGGTTTGTTAGTCTTTGTTTTTTATTGTGTGTGCAGCATTTTTACATGAAACGTGCATTTTTCACACACATCCGTGCCACAAGTACTACAGTATTCAACCTGACCTGTGTCATATCCGTCAGCCAGAACGTATTTGTGTGCCGGGTGTGAATGTGAGCGCGCGCGCGCGCGCGCGCGCGTGTGTGTGTGTGTGTGTGTGTGTGTGTGTGTGTGTGTGTGTGTGTGCGTGCGTGCGTGTCTGTCTGTGTGTCTGTCTGTGTCTGTGCGCGCGCATTGAGCCGGGCACTCTTGCACATCAGTGTTGCACGAGCCTAAATGCAAGTACATGCTAGTCACCCTATTCTGCCGCGGCTACACCCACATTTACTCTTGTTGCAAGAAATTCATTGTGTGCTGGCGTGGATGGCTGGTTGCCTTAGTTTTCCGGCGGTTTCGTTCCCAAAATAAAACTTGCGCAGTGATCTTTGGACATCACGGTACAAAGCAATCGCGGCTGTTTCGTCTTTCGATATGAATTACACGGAAAGAAACTTGATCAGGCTGCAACGACTTGATGAAATTCTAAGCTTCCGGTCGATTTGCTGTACTGACTTTGTAATATCATGTTCCGCATCTCTGTGAGGACTGAAGTGTCTCACACACACACACACACACACACACACACACACACACACACACACACACACACACACACACACACACACACACACACACACACACACACAAACGCGCACGCACACTACAACGTATGCGACACCTTACGGTTGCGAGGTAAGTGTCATCAAAGTCTAGCACATGTTTTGTGAAAGCATCAATCGTGAAAGACTGATCGCGTGTGAAAGTGTTGTTAGTGTCAGCACTGACGTACCCTCTGCACTAAATGTGTTTTGTGATGCTTAGCTAGGCCTTGCAGCTTAAGAGTTAGACCAGTTCACACACTATCAGTATTACAAAAACAGCAATCTTGAAACCCTCATCCTGTCAAAAAGGTACCTTTGGCTGTCCGTAGCGGTTTCTGTCGTTGCAGAAATCATTGCGACAAAAAGCGCAAGACAACCAAAGGGCTAGGGGTGGGCTGGTGGATATTGTGAAAAACAACGCATCTTCAAGACTGAAGACTGCATGGTTCGGGATGGGGGGGGGGGGGGGGGGGGGGGGGAGGAGTGGGGAATCAAGAGTTGTGTGCACCTGATTCCGAGCGTCAGTGTCCTACAGTAATCTGCAACAAAAGTAAACCCCTACCCAGGTCCAGACGCCTTTAAGTTTAACTCATTCGAGACGTGCCGCCTCCGGTTTTAGCCGCCGCGAGTATCCGGAGGCGGCACGTCTCGAATGAGTTAGAACACTTGAGACTTACTCCCTCAGTCAAACCATACAGACAGACGGACAGACAGACAGACAAGGCAGACGACTCAGTCTCTGTCAGACCGTCTAGACCAAGTTGTTTTGATTTCACGCGTGACGTGCCGATATGACAACAGACACAATACGGGTCAGCGCGCGTTGGTCTTACCGACTTCAAACGGGAGCGGCCGTGTTTTCAGTCCAGCGTCAGTCCCGCCAGAGCCAAGTGTACACAAGTCCCAACTTTTTACTTTTCACTGAAGTCAGTCACAGCGCAGTGCAAGAGGTGTGGATCCTCATGAGCCGCTGCATGCGCAATGGTTTATGAGAATCTACGCCTCTTGCTGATCAGACTCAGCTTTCAGGGTGTTCCGCCTCAAACTCACGAGGGTGTTCTGCGGGGTTTAACCCCCTCCGCCGGTGCAAGCAGGACGCGGACGCGGATTTTGTAAGTCAATCACAGGTTCAATCACATAGTTAAATCAGGTTCAATCACATAGTTAAATCAGGTTCGATCACATAGTTAAATCAGGTTCAATCACATAGTTAAATCAGGTTCGATCACATAGTTAAATCAGGTTCCATCACATAGTTAAATCAGGTTCAATCACATAGTTAAATCAGGTTCGATCACATAGTTAAATCAGGTTCAATCACATAGTTAAATCAGGTTCGATCACATAGTTAAATCAGGTTCAAACACATAGTTAAATCAGGTTCGATCACACATAGTTAAATCAGGTTCAATCACATAGTTAACTCAGGTTCAATCACATAGTTAACTCAGGTTCAATCACATAGTTAACTCAGGTTCAATCACATAGTTAAATCAGGTTCGATCACATAGTTAAATCAGGTTCAATCACATAGTTAAATCAGGTTCGATCACATAGTTAAATCAGGTTCAAGCACATAGTTAAATCAGGTTTGATCACATAGTTAAATCAGGTTCAATCACATAGTTAAATCAGGTTCGATCACATAGTTCAATCAGGTTCGATCACATAGTTAAATCAGGCTCAAACACATAGATAAATCAGGTTCGATCACATAGTTAAATCAGGTTCAATCACATAGTTAAATCAGGTTCAATCACATAGTTAAATCAGGTTCAATCACATAGTTAAATCAGGTTCAATCACATAGTTAAATCAGGTTCGATCACATTTCGATCACATAGTTAAATCAGGTTCAATCACATAGTTAAATCAGGTTCGATCACATAGTTAAATCAGGTTCAAACACATAGTTAAATCAGGTTCGATCACACATAGTTAAATCAGGTTCAATCACATAGTTAACTCAGGTTCAATCACATAGTTAACTCAGGTTCAATCACATAGTTAACTCAGGTTCAATCACATAGTTAAATCAGGTTCGATCACATAGTTAAATCAGGTTCAATCACATAGTTAAATCAGGTTCGATCACATAGTTAAATCAGGTTCAAGCACATAGTTAAATCAGGTTCGATCACATAGTTAAATCAGGTTCAATCACATAGTTAAATCAGGTTCGATCACATAGTTCAATCAGGTTCGATCACATAGTTAAATCAGGCTCAAACACATAGATAAATCAGGTTCGATCACATAGTTAAATCAGGTTCAATCACATAGTTAAATCAGGTTCAATCACATAGTTAAATCAGGTTCAATCACATAGTTAAATCAGGTTCGATCACATAGTTAAATCAGGTTCAATCACATAGTTAAATCAGGTTCGATCACATAGTTAAATCAGGTTCAATCACATAGTTAAATCAGGTTCAATCACATAGTTAAATCAGGTTCGATCACATAGTTAAATCAGGTTCAATCACATAGTTAAATCAGGTTCGATCACATAGTTAAATCAGGTTCAAACACATAGTTAAATCAGGTTCGATCACACATAGTTAAATCAGGTTCGATCACATAGTTAACTCAGGTTCAATCACATAGTTAACTCAGGTTCAATCACATAGTTAAATCAGGTTCGATCACATAGTTAAATCAGGTTAAATCAGGTTCGATCACACATAGTTAAATCAGGTTCGATCACATAGTTAACTCAGGTTCAATCACATAGTTAACTCAGGTTCAATCACATAGTTAACTCAGGTTCAATCACATAGTTAAATCAGGTTCGATCACATAGTTAAATCAGGTTCAATCACATAGTTAAATCAGGTTCGATCACATAGTTAAATCAGGTTCAAGCACATAGTTAAATCAGGTTCGATCACATAGTTAAATCAGGTTCAATCACATAGTTAAATCAGGTTCAATCACATAGTTAAATCAGGTTCGATCACATAGTTAAATCAGGCTCAAACACATAGTTAAATCAGGTTCGATCACATAGTTAAATCAGGTTCAATCACATAGTTAAATCAGTTTCAATCACATAGTTAAATCAGGTTCAATCACATAGTTAAATCAGGTTCGATCACATAGTCAAATCAGGTTCAATCACATAGTCAAATCAGGTTCAATCACATAGTTAAATCAGGTTCGATCACATAGTTAAATCAGGTTCAATCACATAGTTAAATCAGGTTCGATCACATAGTTAAATCAGGTTCGATCACATAGTTAAATCAGGTTCAAACACATAGTTAAATCAGGTTCGATCACATAGTTAAATCAGGTTCAATCACATAGTTAACTCAGGTTCAATCACATAGTTAAATCAGGTTCGATCACATAGTTAAATCAGGTTCAAGCACATAGTTAAATCAGGTTCGATCACATAGTTAAATCAGGTTCAATCACATAGTTAAATCAGGTTCGATCACATAGTTAAATCAGGTTCGATCACATAGTTAAATCAGGTTCGATCACATAGTTAAATCAGGTTCGATCACATAGTTAAATCAGGCTCAAACACATAGTTAAATCAGGTTCGATCACATAGTTAAATCAGGTTCAATCACATAGTTAAATCAGGTTCAATCACATAGTTAAATCAGGTTCAATCACATAGTTAAATCAGGTTCGATCACATAGTTAAATCAGGTTCGATCACATAGTTAAATCAGGTTCAATCACATAGTTAAATCAGGTTCAATCACATAGTTAAATCAGGTTCAATCACATAGTTAAATCAGGTTCGATCACATAGTTAAATCAGGTTCAATCACATAGTTAAATCAGGTTCGATCACATAGTTAAATCAGGTTCGATCACATAGTTAAATCAGGTTCAATCACATAGTTAAATCAGGTTCGATCACATAGTTAAATCAGGTTCAATCACATAGTTAAATCAGGTTCGATCACATAGTTAAATCAGGTTCAATCACATAGTTAAATCAGGTTCGATCACATACATAGTTAAATCAGGTTCAATCACATAGTTAAATCAGGTTCAATCACATAGTTAAATCAGGTTCGATCACATAGTTAAATCAGGTTCAATCACATAGTTAAATCAGGTTCGATCACATAGTTAAATCAGGTTCCATCACATAGTTAAATCAGGTTCAATCACATAGTTAAATCAGGTTCCATCACATAGTTAAATCAGGTTCCATCACATAGTTAACTCAGGTTCAATCACATAGTTAACTCAGGTTCAAGCACATAGTTAAATCAGGTTCGATCACATAGTTAAATCAGGTTCGATCACATAGTTAAATCAGGTTCCATCACCTAGTTAAATCAGGTTCCATCACATAGTTAAATCAGGTTCAATCACATAGTTAAATCAGGTTTGATCACATAGTTAAATCAGGTTCGATCACATAGTTAAATCAGGTTCGATCACATAGTTAAATCAGGTTCGATCACCTAGTTAAATCAGGTTCCATCACATAGTTAAATCAGGTTCAATCACATAGTTAAATCAGGTTCGATCACATAGTTAAATCAGGTTCGATCACATAGTTAAATCAGGTTCGATCACATAGTTAAATCAGGTTCGATCACATAGTTAAATCAGGTTCAATCACATAGTTAAATCAGGTTCAATCACATAGTTAAATCAGGTTCGATCACATAGTTAAATCAGGTTCGATCACATAGTTAAATCAGGTTCGATCACATAGTTAAATCAGGTTCAATCACATAGTTAAATCAGGTTCAATCACATAGTTAAATCAGGTTCGATCACATAGTAAATCAGGTTCAATCACATAGTTAAATCAGGTTCAATCACATAGTTAAATCAGGTTCAATCACATAGTTAAATCAGGTTCGACATCATTGATCCGCAGCCGTCAAAGGAACATGCATGCGTACACAGTGATTTCAACAAGAGGCATAGATCCTCATGAGCCCCCGCGACAGCGGGGGCTCATGAGGATCTATACCTCTTGCAGATGGGCTGTGTTCATAATTTTTCTCGGCAGCGAAGGGGGTTAATGTATGACGTGCGTGCGGCCGGAAGTGGTAAGAAACCTCTCGAGTTGAAGATCAAGGCCGTGTGTGAGGCGGTTTCCAAGCATTTCTTGTCTACCTGTTTCGCCGGCTGTTTTCGAGTCGGTCCCTTCTGCACGACTAGTGGCATAGACCTTCATGTGCCTCTGCATTGATGAGAAAATATTTACCGCGATGACAGGCCTCATGCGGATTTCATGGATTGGATCTGCTTATACGGGTTACTTGTTTGTTTTTAGTAGGCCTATGTAGCTCCATCGGTCTCAGATACAGGCCGGACTGAAGGACCTCAACAGGCATCTCAAGTTACAGTGAAGGTACATATAGTGTAGAGTTGTCAAATTTGTTCGGTGTCAGCGTGACTTGTGGATAAATCAAGTTGAAACTCAACCGATTACACAGCCTCTCAGTCACAGCGACAGCAGTTCATCCCATGATATCTTCACCGACTGCATAAGTCCATCCTCGTCAGTTTCATTTTAACGCTATTAGCAACAGTAATGTAAGTAAATTATCCTACTCACGTACGAAAACACCGTCAGTTCCTGATCCTACTATACAGCAACAGGCATGGATTCTCAGTCATGACTGAGCCTCTGCGAATGCAGCGGCTCATGAGAATCTATGCCTTTGCAGGTGTAGGGTTGACTGCGTGACATGCAGGGGCTCATGAGAATCTATGCCTCTGGTAAATGCAGGGTTGACTAACTCAGTGCCTGCCTGTCTCAACGATGACGGAGTCCGTGAGGTGCGCGGCTCACCGTATGGTGGTGATTAGATGATTAGGGTGAGACCGTAATGCGCATTTACAATCCGGAAATCGTGGCGGGAAAAACCCCACAGCGATCTAGCGGCGGGGCTCTGCCGACATTGAGACGTCGCGTGACATCACTGGTGAAATAGCGGCAAGATCGTGGAAAGTCAACTCAGTGTCATAGAATATTCGTCGGTTAAAAATGAGTCACTAAAAAACTCAGGCTTGTTTAGGCTGGAGAGATTATCAGTATAGCGATACTGACTAAATCAGTCTCGCTTGCTGCCAGCAGCTAGCTGACGGGTTTCATGAACTAAAGTTGACCCCCCCCCCCCCCCCCCCCCCCGCCGGCCACCCCTCCCGACTATCCTCCCCCCCCCCCCCCCTAGTCTGTAATGTTTGCGTTGCGTTCCTGGACTATGTAACTTCCCCCCCCCCCCCAACCCCACCCCAAGGATGATGAAGCAACATGCGGGATGAACCGCGGAATCCGGCCGCCTGCAGCTTTAGTTCTTACAGTACCCCACCCCAATGCGCAAAAGACCATCGGGCCGACGTCGACCGGATGGTCTTTTGCGCATTGGGACTGTGTTACTGGCCGCCACACCAGTTCCGATTCATGCGACTTCAGACGGAGGAAAACCGGTTGCGTGTGTGGATGCTTTTAATTACGGCCCCCACTATCCAGCGGCTAGCAGTTACACTGACTCTGACTGCAGACGATTTTAGCTCTGCTTCCGTCCGGCAGAGAATGCACAGACCATGGACGTAGTTACTATGCCGCGAGGATTATCTTTAGCCGTGATGAGCTCCCAAGCTTACGGGCTATGAGGTTATTCCGGCACCGCATAACAATGCAGCACGAACAGTTGCAGTAGCCTCAGTGGTTTGGGCTGAAGTCAGCTGATGCCACTGAGCAGCCTTTGCTCAGAGTCTCAGGTCAGACTGAGCGGCATCGCAAGCGGCCCCGGACACACGCGAAAAATACTTTTTAAAAAAAACGACAACACGAGTAGTATAGCAATTGCAAGCAATGTAGACTATCACAGCAGTATTATTTCAGTTACTCATGCATAATACACAAGAGAGAGAGAGAGAGAGAGAGAGAGAGAGAGAGAGAGAGAGAGAGAGAGAGAGAGAGAGAGAGAGAGAGATGATGATGATGATGAATCTTTATTTATTCAGGATAAAGCTATTAGGCAACTCAATGCCTGTCTTACAAGCTGTCCTGTAAACAAACAACATAACAGGAAAATAAACAGAGCATGCAAATACTAACAATAATAATAATAATAAGAAGAAGAAGAAGAAGAGGAAGAAAAACTACGGGAAAAAAACGCAATGGAGAATTTGTAACTGCCTCCGATGCAAAAAGCAAGAGAACGAAACGCGTGCACAGCATTAATATTATACTCATCTAAGACAGTGTCATAGAATCAGCAGCATCAATAGCGTATAGTGACACCGACAACACAATAGATGATCAGGTAGCAAATTTAAGGAGAAAGAGAAAAAATTTGACGTTTACGTGTTATCAGCAGAATTATTTTTATATGGCAAACTGTGAAGTCACGCTGATTGGAAGTGAGTGTGCAATGCACGTTTAAAATGGATTTTATCGCAAAATGATTTAATGTTTAATGGCAATGAGTTCCAGACAGAACTACCAGAAAATAGAAGGCTTGACTTGTAGAGATCTATCCGTGGGCGGGGTAAGTGAAGCAAGTCATTCCTCGTATGTAGGTGATGCCGAGGGCTGAAGTTAAATATCATGCGCAGATATTCCGGGGCTTGATAATGAAATATTTTGTGCATGAGGACGCATTTGTTAAATTTGAGTTGTTCCTTCAGTGTAAGCAGGCCAAGGGATTTTATTTTCTCAGCCGTGGAAATAGGGTTAGGAATAATTAACTTAACTGAACGACGATACAGCGAGTTTAGTTTTTTAAAATGAAGTTCACTGCATTCGTCCCACAAAGAGGACGCATAGTCACAGTGGCTTTTAATGTGTGCGTGAAAGAACAATGTACAGCACTTTGTACTAAGAATATGTCTAAGTTTAGATAGCAGAAATACATTCCTGGACAAGGTTTTGCACAAACTGTCGATATGTGGCGACCAGTTCAGCTGGTCGTCAATTACAACTCCCAGTAGGCGGTGCCTGGATACTTGTTGGATAGGTTTATTGCCAAGTGACAGTTTCAGAGGGGCAGGATGTAGCTGACGCTTTTGGCGGGTTGTTATCAACATGCTTTTGGTTTTAGAAGTACTGATTAGCATGCGATTTTGCGCACACCAATCTGACACTTCATCGAGACTCTGCTGGAGGATACAATTTAGCGTCGTTTCACGTTTGTCTGATGTATGCAGAGTTGAATCGTCAGCAAAGAGTTCGCATTTAACCTCAGGATTTGAGATGGAAAGAGGTAGACCATTGATGAATAAAGAAAATAAAAGAGGCCCTAGGATAGATCCTTGGGGAACTCCGTGCATCACTATACCTTCTTTCGAATACCGCCCATTTGAGTACACCTTCTGTCGGCGGTTACTGAGGTAGGAGGAGAAAAAAGCTATAGAGTTCGAATCAAGCTTATATACTGAAAGTTTCTTTAAAAGAATGTTGTGATCGACTAAATCAAATGCTTTGGTTAGGTCCAGAAAAACTGCACCATTTAATTTGGAATTGTTTATTGATGAGAGCCAAGAGTCAACAATGTGAACGAGGGCAGTATGACATGAGTGTTTAGGTCTAAAACCAGACTGAAGAGATACGAGGAGGCGGTGATTCTCCAAGAATTGGAGTAGGTGCTTATGAACGTGTCTTTCTAGTGGCTTCGATAATAGTGATAACACTGAAATAGGACGGAAATCGTTTGGACTTTTGGGATCTGTACATTTGGGAATGGGGACAACTTTAGCATCTTTCATGGCATCTGGAAAAATACCTTGCTTGATAGAAAGGTTGAATATAAATGTCAAGGTGTCAGCTGTGTATGGAAGGGACAATTTCAGTACCATGTTGTTTATTCCATCCAGGCCACACGATTTACTTGTTAGAGTAGAAATATATTTACCTACTTCAAACACTGTCATAAGAGGTATGGAGAATGACGCACCTTTTGCAGACTCACAGTGTGTGCGCAGTTTATCAGAACAACTGTAACTATCAGTGCCACTGGAAAAAGACTGTACAAGGGACTCAGCAATATTTAAAAAGTGGGAATTGAAGTCGTCTGGAGTTATGCCTGGAGAGGTAGCAGCATTGATGGAACTCCTCTTCTTTGTAAACAAATTGATTGCATTCCAGACACTTCGGGTATCTTTACCCTCTGCGATAACTTTTTCCGCAAGCGTTTTCTGTGCTTTTCTAACTAAGGATTTTACAAGATTACGTTGTTTCTTAAAATCCGCAAACTTTTTCTGTCGTTTTAAGTCATCTCTTATTTTCATTGCGTGAATGATGTCCTTTGACAACCATGGCGGAAGGGTAGGGTGTTTAACGCGTTTAGTCCTTAGTGGGGCATGTTTATCGAGGACCCAAAGAAATAGCTTGTACCAAAGCGAGAGGGCTTCATTGGGATCATTAGTGTTATAAAGAAGGTGAAAGGGCGTGATTGAGAGGTCATGAAGAAAGTCATCTTTGTTGAACTTTGTGTAAGACCTGTATGTGATGGTAGTGTGGTGTTTGTGCTGGGGTTTATCACGTTTAACTGAAAGATTAAAACAAGTAGGAAAGTGATCGCTAATGGCTACATTCGGCACGTGGACGTTTGTGACAGCGGGTGCATTAGTAGTATAGATGTGGTCAATCAATGTGGCGGATGACAAAGAAACTCTAGTGGGAGACCGAACCATCTGCTGCAGGCCAAATAATGAGGTGGTGCAATTCCACGCCGCATTACCAGTCTTTAGCAGGTCAATATTAAAATCGCCTAGAAGGTGTATATCTTTGTTGTGACGTTGTTGCACCTTATCCATCATGGTGACAAAATCATCATACCATGAAAATGTGGCTGAAGGGGTGCGATAAATAAATCCAATTAGTGTGGGGGAAGATTTGTCACATTTCAGTTCAAGAAATAAACTTTCAACGTGACAAGACTCTAAATCCATGCGGCGGGTAACGTACTGGCGGATAGAGTTATGAATGTACACAGCTATACCGGTATGACCGGGGGATGATGCATCTCTACGGAATACAGCATAGTTATGAATGGAGATCGAGGCGTTACTAATATGTTCCCTGAGTCTAGACTCAGTAAATCCAAATATATGAAAGGGTTGGGGTTGTGAAAGTAAAACAGTGGCGTCGGGCACTTTGTTGTATAAATGATAAACGTTAAGGTGCCCTATCCGTAAATCATGCTTAGTCAGCGAACACTGATGTACATGTGGGCTACAGGCAGGCATGATGAAGCAACACGTGGGGGGAAAATGTGTACAAAAGTCAATTAAGAACAAATGAAAACTTTTGAACTCTAACAAAGTTAAACAAAACCCAGGAGAAACTACAGTGCTGAAAACTCAGCTCAGTCTATCGCTTTCGCTGCAGACAACGTCACACCCCACGCAGGGGAAATAATAGGTCGTTACGTTCTGTAGGCGAATGAGTCACTGAACGTATACCGTATCTGCGATATATACAAATATCTAAACCGGCTCCTTAGCGTCACATCCCACATAGGGGAAATAATGTGTTGGTTACGTTTTGAAAAGCGAAATAAATGAGTCACTGATCGGAGACCGTATAATATACGATACACACACTGGCTCCTTCGCTATATCAAGAAGAGTATATTTCCTCCCTTTTGAAAGAAAAGAAAATGCAGAAAGATAATAATCGTCACCATTCACAGAAAAAAAAAATTCATGTCACTAATTAAATCCAAAGTGCTATTTGATTAAAAAAACTATATATTCAATGTCGGACACTAAACAGTTTGCCAGATTGTCAGATTCATATTTCATAATTAATGAGAGGTAAAGTTTGTGCTGCACTGAGTGACTGTCTTTCCGTATGAGAGGGAAGGTGAGCGCCACACTGGTTGACTCCGTCGATTCACAGTAGAGAAGCGAGGGAGACAACCCATGTGGACATATAAATACGACATTGAGACATCATGGTACGCCGCGCAAGTTGTCTCCGTCGCTCCGCCAGAACGAATCAAGGGAGACAACGAGAGTGGGTTCAGAATGTCACTTCACTCAGTCAAGGGACGAACGATAGACGACACTGATTGTGCCGGACGAACCACTGATGAGAATCGAGGGAGGCAAACAGTGTGGGATCACACTGAAATTCACTCAGACGAGAGTCTCATAGTGCCGCCCATGATACTCTGGACAGGGGATGTAGCCGTACCGGCCATGGCTAGGGGCAACAGGTGGCACAGGGAAAGCAACACTCCAAGTGGCAGGATCACAGGAAAATTTGGGGGAAGGGGCCACGGGGTAGGAAACACGCTGATTGGTCAGTGGCTGGGGTGGATAATGTGGGGTGGGGAGGATGGGTACTTTACAGTTGAAATCTAAGGGTAGGTGACCGTTACGGTGCAAGCCTCCTAGAGGCGGCATGGGGGGTCCGTATTGCAGGCGGTCGTCACACATAGTTGGCCGCAGCACAGGCTGGTGGGCAGAGCTAGACCGCATAGACGGCAGGGATGCACGAGCTGTGGACCTAAGGTTGAAGGCAAGTCGCGAGGCCCCCTCGGTGCTTGGATGGAAATTATCATTCTGTCTGTAGAGCAACTTACGTGGGGCCCCACCACGAGACAGAAACACTGGCACGTTGTCAATGTACAGAACCCTCGCCTGAACACACGCCGCCATCAGGTTCCTGTTGGATGGAATGATGGCGCTGTTGGCGGGGTGTCGACCAAAAGCAGGCAAAGGCAGACGACATTTTGACGGAGGCGCATGGAAACTTAATTTTTACCAGTTTGAGGAGGGCGGCCCAGGTGTCCACACTGATCACTTGTCGGCGTTTGCATGTGTTGATCCCGACATCAGAACGGCGAAAACAATGTGCGGTGCAGGAGGCTGCGAGTCGAGCCACGCCATCAATTCAGCAATGGACATGCCCGGCACGCATATCTTCTGCATAGGTACAGTCGGTGATACAATCTTGCTACCCACCTCTCGCAAGATTGAATCACCTATTAGCACAGCAGTGACCCCAGGCAAAATCCTCTCTTTGGTCAAGACATCAGCGGGGATAGGGTGATCCTGATGTTGATCACGCTTGGGGCGGCACGTGTTGCTGAGCGATTCCATGCCTATATTTTTTACCTGGTTTGTGCAGTCGTCAACAGAGAGGGCAGCAAAGCGATTGGACACAGGCACGGCGGCGACTAAAACGTCACGGTATGAGGCTCGGTCAGTGTTGTGCGCTGGCTGGGTCGGCGAGGGAGTGGAGGGAGTGAGACCTGAGCTTTCAATGGATAACGGGGAAGCCATACCAACGGAGGGAGTCTTGGCTAGGTTGATGGCAGGCGGAGATTGGTCAGTGGGAACGGCCTGTCGGGGCTGAGAGGAGGTCAGGGATGGGCCAGGCTTGGTTGACATGTGCATCTGTCATCTGCTTCTTGGAGGGCTGGGAAGTGATGCGCAGTGAAGTAAACATTTTGTTGTGGTCACCAAGCTGAGACTTGAGTTTCTTGTTTTCAGCCTCCAGTGACTTGACACGACAACAAAGTTGTTCAAGCTGCTGGTGGAGAGAGAGAGAGAGAGAGAGAGAGAGAGAGAGAGAGAGAGAGAGAGAGAGAGAGAGAGAGAGAGAGAGAGAGAGAGAGAGAGGCCGAGAGAGGGAGAGAATGATGAAATAAACGGCGGCAATTTCAATATCTACAAACTGAATTTTTCTTTAGTCAGTAAAATGTCATCAGAAAATTGCTTGCAACAATTAATCCGTTTCATAACTGTACGTCCTTTACACCTACCGCCAATTCTCAGTTGTGCAGGCCTACTACAGCAGAACTGACCTGTTTAGAGGGTCCACCCTCATGAGAAAACAAATGTCATTATAGACGGACTGACCATCAGTTAGGCTGTAGCCGACCAATGCGCAAAAGGCCATCGGGCCGACGCCGGCCGACGTTGGCCCGCGCACGGTCGTGCGCGGGCCAACTGCGGCTGGCGTCGGCCCGATGGCCTTTTGCGCATTGGGCACCTAAATGATGGTCTCTAATGACTAGTGAGTGACATTTTCAGTCTCCCCTTCAATACTTCTCTAGCGAGAGCACTCGTATGTTATGCCATTTTCCCCCCCTCGCAAACTACGGGTGATGAGTGCTCAAAACAGGTTCTGCTGGACCAGCGACTTTTATCAGTCCGCCTCTATTCCATAAACAAGAGCCTGACGGCTGAACCAGCGACTTTCATCAGTCCGCCTCTATTCCATAAACAAGAGCCTGACGGCTGAACCAGCGACTTTCATCAGTCCGCCTCTATTCCATAAACAAGAGCCTGACGGCTGAACCAGCGACTTTCATCAGTCCGCCTCTATTCCATAAACAAGAGCCTGACGGCTGAACCAGCGACTTTCATCAGTCCGCCTCTATTCCATAAACAAGAGCCTGACGGCTGAACCAGCGACTTTCATCAGTCCGCCTCTATTCCATAAACAAGAGCCTGACGGCTGGACCAGCGACTTTTATCAGTCCGCCTCTATTCCATAAACAATAGCCTGACGGGTTAATAGTATTGGTTTGACTATTCACATGAGCCCCTGCAACTGACTGCAGGAGGTCAGGCCTCTCGCAGGATTAGCTACGCTTTATTCGTTATAAGTCAGCCGGTATCTGCACCTAAGACGACTGAAACTGATCAGTGTTTAGCGTGTGCGGAATTGCAACGTCCGACAGCCGGACAGTCTGGCGACACTGTATACAGCACCCCTACAAAGTCCGGCCGGCTCACTTGTAGACCTAACCAGGAATCTCGGTGACACTTCGCAATCTTGTCACTGATACATTGGGGGGGGGGGGGGGGGAACAAACATCTTTTCACCCGGCAGCAAGCGGCATAGATTCTCATGAGCCCCTGCGTCAGCCGGGACCCTTGAGAATCTATGCCGCTTTCAGACGTAAGGGTTTGGTTTGCGGGAGAGACAGTGTAACCGCGTCAGTGTCCACCTAAAATTACAATGCTGTCGCAAGCCACCACCCTTGATTTTCCGCGACAAGTGAGATAGCGTGCTGATCTGGGATTTTGGCCCTTACGGCCCGCGACCGTAAGGTCAAAAGTCACAGACCGGCACAGGATCATTAAGCCCAAAATCACAGCCTAGCACTGGTCTCCTGTCGTCAAAGGGGTGTCCCACAGTCACCTTACCTGTCTCGCATCGCTTTCAAAACATTATCAGTGTCAGTATTGTTGTAGTCTGAGAGGCAGTTTACGCGTCTCTGGCACAATTATCCGACAATTGAACTGACGGTACCGCACGTCAGTGTGGGTTGCAACCTGCCGCGGATGCCGAGTCTTCCTTTGCTAGTGGGTCGTTTACCTGTTTACTGCTGCTTGTGTGTCTACTTTTTATTTACTTCAGTTATGTGCCTTATCATAAGTGTCTTGTTGCGTGGCCGTTGGAAGGGGGAGGGCGGTGAAGCCGGGGAAGGGGCGCCGGGGGAGCGCGGCCGGGGAGGGGGGGGGGCGGGAGGGGGGGCGGTGTTTTAACTTTTTATTCGGCGGCACTCAGCAACAACACAGATTTACTCAGGACTGTCGTACCTTCGCCGCCATCAGTAATGGAAATAGTGATTTAAATCAGCGTCACTGATTCAAGTTGAATCAGTGTACATAACTTGATCTCTCAGTATATCGCAAGCCGGTCTCACCAAGCAACTGAAATAAACCGGCACCGTTGATGGGCTGGGTGCTGGGTTTAAAATTATGTCAACTTGAGATGAAACACAACTAATTACAGTTCTTGAAACGTCTGAGTATTACTGACAAATCCGCGCCGCCATGAAACAGTAGGTCCTTGCCCAAACTGACCAGTTCGTCAGGCAAAGCGTACACATGTTCAATCTGAACTTTCAAGTAGCGCAGGGTCTTATGGCATGGAGATCAGTACGGATAAAAGCAAAGTGATGATCAACACCACAAGCGACAGCAGCAGCAACATTCACATGAATGGCCAAAAGCTAGAAGAGGTCAATAGCTTCAAGTACTTGGGAGCCACCCTGTCCAAAGACGGTAGTTGCATAGCAGAGATCCGTATCAGGATAGGTACAGCAACATCCGCAATGGCCAGGCTGGACAGGATATGGCGAAGTAACTCCATCAGCTTCACCATCAAGTACAGGCTTTACAAGTCCCTCATAGTGTCTATTCTACTCTACGGCTGTGAGACTTGGACACTGCTTGCAGACTCAGAAAAGAAAATCCAGGCCTTTGAGAACAAGTGCCTGAGGAAGTTGCTCCGCATCTCGTACCGCGAGCACAAGACCAACGAATATGTACGGAGCATCGTCACTTCCCTGGTGGGCCCACATGAACCCCTTCTGGCAACCGTGAAACGGCGCAAGCTTGCTTGGTTTGGCCACGTGACCCGACACAACACCTTGTCCAAGACTATCCTCCAAGGCACTCTCGAAGGAAGTCGTCGGCGAGGTCGTCAGAGAAAGAGTTGGGTCGCAAACATAAAAGAATGGACCGAACTCGAGATGTCAGACTTGCTTGCCACCGCCCAAAATAGAACTCAGTGGAGAGCACTGTCTGTTGCTGCTGCCTTTCAGTCCCCCCAACGCCCAGTTCGGGCAAGGGACTGATGATGATGATGATGATGATGATGATGCTGCCGCTTCAGACCCTAGGAAAACGTTCAGGATTGTGAGCAGACTGCTTGGCAAGGAGGCCAAATCTCCTATTTTTCCTGACATGAGCAGTGACTTGGCTGCTGTCTCTCTGTCCCAGTTTTTTAACGATAAGATTCACTGGTGCCATCAGAGAGCAGCTGTTAAAGGAGAACACAAGGGGTAAACCTGATAGCCAGGAACATTCATCCGATTTTGCTGGTAATCCTTTCTTAGTGTTTGTGCCAGTCTCTGCTGATCAACTGCACAAAGTCATTGCAAAACCCAAGTCCACGTTCTCTAGTGTTGAAAATTTGGACATTTTTCTGCCAGTTATTCTTCACATTATCAACAGCAGTCTCTTCATCAGTGTTGTTCCAGGACCCTTTAAGACTGCTGTGATTCGTCCTCCGTTGAAGAAGTCAAACTTGGACCCTGATGCTCCTAAGAACTATAGGCCAGTATCAAACCTTCCATATTTGTCCAAGCTCTTAGAACGTGTGGTGGCCGATAGACTTGCTGATCATGTGTCTAGGTAGCAGCTACTGGATAAATTTCAGTCTGCATACAGACCAGGTCATTCTACAGAGACCGCAGTGCTGCGTGTCTTAAATGACATTCTCTGTGCAGCTGATCCTGGTGACCACTCACTCCTGGTGCTGCTGGACCTCAGTGCGGCATTTGATACCATATATCACCAGATGCTGCTGCAGAAACTTCAGCTTGAGTTTCAGTGGATCACGGACTGTGTCTTACAGTGGTTTCGGTCGTACTTTGAGGACAAATTCCAGTACGTCAGTGTTAATGGTGTGGCGTCTGCTGTTACCCGGCTCAGTAGTATGCGGGGTCCCTCAAAGGTCCGTCTTAGGGCCTGTTCTGTTCTCTCTCAACACCACTAAGTTAGGACGTGTGATTGACAAGTACAGGTTAGGGCGACAGTTGTTTGCAGATGACTATGGCCTCTATTACTCATTTCATCCTGACAGTGTCTCCGCTTCTCAGACAGTTCAGAAAATCGAGTCGTGCTGCCAAGAAATCAAGTCCTGGATGTCAACCAACATGCTGAAGTTAAATGATGATAATACTCTGAGGCATTTCTGTGTGGACCCAAAAACAAACTGGATGTGGAATCTCTTGATGCCATCCATTGGTGAGTCTCTCATCCCTTTCTCAAAGACTGTCAGAGATCTTGGTGTCTTTGCCGATGCCAGTCTTACCATGGAAGAACATATCAGAGCTGTTGTCAGGGGATGCTACTTCCATCTTCGCTCCCTTGGGAAACTACGACCTGTCCTGACAGCCAAAGCTGCAAATGCTGTCGCCGTTGCCCTTGCCCTATCCAGACTGGACTACTGTAACAGCTGTCTTTGAGGTCTGCCAGAGCAACAACTCTGACGTCTTCAACTGGTTCAGAACACTGCCGCCAGAATTGTCACAAGAACCAAAAGAAGGGAACATATCACACCAGTCCGTAAGCAGTTGCACTGGCTTCCAGTCAAGCAAAGAATTGATCACAAGATTCTCACTCTGTGCCACAAGACTGTAAATGACCCAGAATCACCAGAGTACCTCTGGGTAATAGTCCTATGCCATAACCCCGGCCGACTGAGGCAGCTCCGCATGGTTCTGCTGTCCGGTCCAAACTCTGCACCCCAAGTGTTGAAAGCCACACAAAGAAGCGACTTGGCTTCTGGGCATTTTCACACTGCGGACCTATGCTGTGGAATGGACTATCACAATCCTTGAGGGACATTGACTGCATTGTCATCTTCAGGAAGCACCTCAAGACCCACGGCCTGCTTCTTGACTTTTTATTCTAGGACTACTGTTCACCAGAGTTTGGTTGCTTTTTTTTTTTTTTTTTTTTTTTTTTTTGCGCCCTGAGCATGCTGCTAGCATGGAGTGGATGCGCATTACAAGTTTACATCATCACCATCACCAGTTCAGTCAGTTTGGGCCGGCATCAAGTTGCCACGGTCCGAGTCAGTACCTAAGTTTCAAGTGTCAGCTATACTAAGCAAAGTAGAAAGTGTGCTGTCGAGATCCAAGAAAAAGTGTTGTTATACCCGACTTTTGTTACATCCAATCTTCTGATAAGCGAAGTAGACTGCACATTACAAATTATGTAATTTTATGAAAAAATGAAGTCAGTGCGGCTTTCCGTCGCCACTCGCAGCCGTACCGGCATGAGGCACCTCAAAACCCAACTGTTTCTTGACTTTTAATTCTAGGACTACTGTGCACCAGAAGTTGCGTGTGTTGTTTTTATTATTCTTTTTATTTCTTTTATTATTTTATTTATTTATTTATTTATTTATTTTTATTTTTATTATTTTTTTTTTTTTTTTTTTAATTTATTTATTTATTTTTTTTTTTTTTGCGCCCTGAGCATGCTGCTAGCATGGAGTGGATGTACGTTACAAGTGGACATCATCATCACCTTTCCTTTTGTCTTTCTCTTTTTTTCCCAGAAACCCAGGAGTCCCTCCCATCCCCTCCCCTCCTCCCCCTCCCTCCCCTTAGGTCCGCCCATGCATGCCAAAGATGAAAGGAAGGGGGCAAAAAAACAAAAACAAAAAAAAACCCGAAAACGTGCACGGCTGTCGAACTGGAGTGAAAAGTAAGATGACTGGCTTGTACAGACCAAGGTGCTTAGTGCCTGCCAAATCGACCACCACCAGTGGTGTTCGCTTGCTGCGGACCGTGACACCTGGCGCTCCACCATTTACAAGGCAGCTGTCTCCTTTGAGGACTCTCACAGAGCTAGCCTTAAGGACAAGCGGCTCAGGAGAAGAAACAGAGATGCCGCAGCTCAGAACCCTGGCCATACCTTCCCCTGCAGCCACTGCGGTCGAACCTGCCTGTCTCGGATTGGCCTCCGCAGCCACGAACAAGCCTGCAGACGTCGTGGGCAACTCCTATAAAATCTTCGTTCGCGAAGTCAAGCCAAGCGCTGTCGTGGATGGGGTGGGTGACGGTGTTGGGGTGGTAGGCGGAGGTGTGGTGGCGGCGTAGGGAGCAGTGCCGGGCGTCGCTGTCGGTGTCGGACCCACTTTGGAGGCCGGTTGCGCCGTCGCCGGTGTGGTTCCGTGCTGGTTTCTTGTGGATTTGGCTCGGTGGTGGTGCCTTTATCCTCTTGCTGGGGGACAGGGGTTGCGTCGGTGCCTACTTCTTGAGTAGGCGGCGTGGTGTTTCCGCAACCCCTGTGTCTGATGGCGGTGGTGGTGGTCCCAGTCTTTTTAGCTGCAGTCTGTGGGGCCGCCAACGACCCCGTTGACTGCAGCTTGGGTGCCACCTGACACTCTGTTTCCACATAGGTGGGTGCCGCTTGACACTCTTGATCCACGTAGGTGGTGTTGTTTGTCTGGGCTGTCGAGTTGAGTCGCAGAGTGTCAGGGTGGTGAGGTCCGCTATAGCCCCGGTGTGGATCAACCACCGGGCGGCGATAAGTGCCCGGTGGTAGTTGTCCCCTTCAGCCGATGTAATCGCAGGCACCGCGTCACCTGGAGCAGGAGAACAAAGTCGCTAAAGTCCATGCTCCGGAGTCGAGTCCCCTCCTCCACAGACGATGCCGCCCGCACCCGGGTAACGTGTTCCAAGAATTGACTGGCCGCCGCCACCACCGCCACCCTACCACCCCAGACCCATCTACAACCGGCCACGGTTCCCCCGGCCACCCCTACCACCACCGCCACCACTCCTACAACATCTTTGGGAGTGGCTGGCACACCACCACGGCACCAGCCTGGCGATAGGTGACGGGCCTCCGGCACCACCAACCACCCGGCCCCGGCAACAACATCAGCCAGCGGAGCGACGGAGCGGCAGACAGTCAGAGAGACAACCTCCCCCCCCCCCCCCTCCACAACCCCTGGACGAAATCAGCGAAAGCTGGAAGTCCCGATCCCTTTGAAAGACTTGACTTGTCAAGCCAAGCCAGACAGACCAAGGGGAGTAAGCGCGAAAATTCAGTGTCGGAAAGTATTAGTAGTCTTTCTTGCCATGGAGGACATGCCGGCGTCCTAAGTGGCGTCCTGGACGAACTCCAAACGCTTTTTGCGGAGATTCTGTGCTTCAGACATTGTTACCGTGATCATGGCATCGCTAACGCTCAAGGAGGTATAGCAATGCAATACTGCACATTCTGCGAGCACAGTCGTTTGTGTTAGTTTGCATGGATTTTCAGAAGTTTGTGTAATTGTGATACTTTGGTCACGAACATTGCTCACGCCAAAATTTATATGCACACTGTTTTCTGAAGATGTCTCCGTCATCTTTTTACAAAGTTTCCGGTGTACTTGCTGCCCATCATTACCAGCAATTAGTTAGTTATTTGGGTTTAACGCCGAGCAGGCATTACCAGCAAGAAGGAACAACGAACGAACTACGGAAACTTAGGAGTCCACTTTATTTTCATTACTGTTGAAAATGTCAGTTTGTGTCACACACACCTCATTGTGTGTGTGTTTGTAAGATATTCATTCATTCACTCTCTTTTTTACTCATGTGGCCAATGTCAACACAAGACTTGACGTAGTGTTTGTTTTCAGAGTCTCTCCAGACTGCGGGATGGACGACTGAATCCCCTTGAGCTATGTGAGCAGTGCCTGCGACGTGCTCGCAAGCTGAGCCACTTGAACATATTCATAACTCACACAGATGAAGTAGCTCATAGGCAGGCACAACAGTCTTCTGAACGACTCAAGCAGGGTATGAGTGTGAATTTTAGATATATATATTTTAACGCATGTATCACATTGCTTATAATTATACAAGACCTACATCTGCTATCGAATTAAGCCCTGACATGCAGCAACAGGATGTTGATTGACTGGATAGTTCAAGAGTGGTGTGGGAATAGCTTGGCGCCTATAGGCGCCAAGCTATTCCGATATCACCCTAGAACCGTAGGCCTCAAAGAATCTAAAAATGGAAATTTCATCATCAGGGTGTAATGAGGTACAAGGAGTGGACATTTCTTTTCCCCAGGAAATGACACAAAGCTGCCCTTGGAAGGGATACCTGTGGCCTTCAAGGACAATTTTTGTACACGCGGCATTCAGACCACATGTGCTTCACACATGCTGCACAACTACAGGCCCCCTTATAATGCCACAATGGTACAACGCATGCAGGATGCTGGGGCAGTCATGGTGGGGAAAACTAACATGGATGAATTTGCCATGGGGTGAGCTGTGTTTTTTGTTACCATGATATTGTCAGACCTGCGAATGTGAGTTTGCACTGACAGGATTATGGAAAAGTGGTCACCTTAGTCAAGTGGTCATGCAGCTTAAAGTAGCATTATGCATACATCTTAAACACATTACAACATCATTTGTGTTTGTTATGCCTTGTCGACACACCTAATGAACTTTAACAGCAGCAAAAGCACATGCGTAATCGCACTTATTTATTCTGCGCAGCCGTTAGCGTGTCAATCTATGTTTAGCTGTTTCTTGTAGTGATAGCATTGTATTTCAAGAACGGAGTGGAGTCATTGTCAGGTTATTTGATATAAAGATGGTGTGTGCTGAACTGGATTGGCCTGTGTCTAAATGAACCATAACTAGACCTCTGTGTAGCGTTTCATAACCATCTGTTACAGGAGTGTATCTTTGAAAAGTTACGGCCGTAGTGGGCCTTAAAGCCATTGTGCCCTAGTGTCATCTGCCTCTTAAGTTTGGAGCTGTCGTCTGAAGACTAGTGCATTACAATAATACTTTATTGTCCCCAAGAAAAATTTTTGGCACAGCGGTATAACAATTTAACATACAAAATACAATGAACGAGACAGATTGACCATGACAGCTCAAGGATGGTGCCAGAATAGCTTGGCGCCCATAGGCGCCAAGCTATTCTGGCACCACCTTTGAGCTATGATGTTCGATCAGGTATGTACAATGGTGTTAATTTACCTGTGTGTTTTCTTCATAAGCCTACAAAATTCAGCACCATGGTAACCCTTTAGCTGTCAAAGTAGCAGTATTTGGTCAGGATGCAGGAATCAGAATCCACACTGTTATGTTTGTGGTTGTGTTATTCTTTAACAGCATGCGTGTATTAATCATAGGAAAGATCTGATATTCATTTGAGTTATTTGGGCTAAGAATTATGTACCTTTTTAGTAGGATTCATTTTCTTTTGCACAGAGAATTGCGATCGATTTTTGTTGTGACGCGTAGTTTCGCTACTATGTTGTAAAGTTTGACCTACATTAGACTGGAAGGTTCGAGCAGGGTTGCGATCTTTCTAGTGACCTCAGATACATGTATGATGTCAAAGTGTCGGCTACATCTCGTAACATTGTATCGAAGGCGCTTAGAGAGTAGTGGAAATTTGTAGTAACTTCTAGAGAGTTCTTTTTTAATGAATATTAATGAGTTTTGGTTACGTTTTCTTTTCTAACTGGTTGCGTTGGGAGAATTTGCTGGATTGTTCTGGAAATCTGTAATAGTATAAAAGACCGTGTTAGGAAGTGTGTGTGTACATTGAGAGACGCAGTGCGTCAAAAGTGTTGATGCATTTTAGAGGAGACAGTGTATCCGTGTTGGTGCATTTGTGGATGCATTGTGTGGAGATCACATCACTGCAATAAAATATTGTTGGAACTGTTACTCCAGAGTGGTCTGCAACCTTATGCCACATGTGACGAGTTGTAGCTGAGTGAAGTTTCTTTACAAGAACCCTACGTGCGTGCATCTGGTGTGATTGCATCATCATACGACTACCACGTAATGCACACGCAAAGGATTAACACAAGATGCACGCGGCTTTGTGCCAGGTATCCTGATAAAGCCTGACTTTATCATTATGGCTCCTGTGTATTCAGTATATACAGAGGCTGACCTACAGGTCTCTTGTTTCCAGATCAGGGAGCATTGACAGTATGGTGGGACCAGTCAAAAACCCGTGGACGCTCCTATTTCAAAACAGACGCTCATTCGTCAAGCGACAGTCTGCCTGTTGTAAACTTAACCCACCACAAGATGATGTCGGTGATAAAGAAAAACTCATCAGCCGCAGAGCCATCCACACTGCTGCGACAGAAGAGGCACATTCGGATTCATCGTCCCAGCGACTAGCCTTTGTCGATGATTCTGATTGGCTGGTGACCGGAGGCAGCTCAGGGGGTAGTGCTGCGGCTGTTGCTAGTGGATCAGCTTTAGTGTGAGTCACAGATGGACAAGTGGATGCTTGATTTAACCCATTTAGCCCCAACGCCCTACAGCATTAGATTGAATGACCATGACAATTCAAGGGTAGTGCCAGATTGGCTTGGCACCTTTAGGCGCCAAGCCAGTCTGGCACTACCCTTGAATTATCATGGTCAATCTGTCTCCTGCAACTGGTACAAAGGAGTTAGGTAACACCTCCAAAATTTGGGACATGTGGCCATGGGGACAAATGTGTTAAAGAAGAATGAATGAGTGCTGGTCTTCCACAGAGAAGGCAAAAGACAGTATGTCCTTTTTTGTGAAAAGTGTGATTACATGGCAGTAGTGTTAACAATGAATGATTTCACAGACGGGCAGATAGATAGACTGATGCACAGTCTGCCTGAATCGTAATAACCTGTTGTAAAACTGAGCATTTAGGTCAATATTCACTATTTTGGTGTTGTTATCTAAAGATTCAGACCTTTCAGGAAATAGATCAATCATGATAGTTCAAAGGTTTTACCAGAACCTCTAGGTGCCAAGTAGGTGCCACACTTTTCTGACACTACCTTTGAACTATCAGGGTTGATCCATCTTCTATGGTATTGTGTCACAGCATGATGGGTTCCCTTTCGAGCGTACAGGTAACAGCTACTTTGCCACCATAGAAAATAAAATTTGTTTTGCGTAGTTAACACCATCAAGCATATATTATAACCATGCAAAGAAGGTGCACCACTACTAGATCTTCCCATAATCTGTTTGATTTTTTGTAAAATTTCACCCTGTTATTTGTTTGCAGAGCATTTGGCTCGGATACGGGAGGCTCAACTCGCAATCCTGCTAGTTACTGTGGCATAGTTGGCTTCAAGCCAACTTATGGACTGCTGTCGCGTCACGGGCTGATTCCCCTCGTTAACTCCATGGATGTACCAGGAATTCTCACCAGGACTGTAGAGGATGCAGTTTTAGTTCTCAGTAAGTAGTGGGTAGTACTGAGGTGTATTTTTTATCCATACAAAAGTTTACAAGCTTGATTCAGATTTTCATTGATGGTAGTCGAGGATCAAAGGTGGGGTGAGGTGTCCCTCACAAGAATAAAGTTGATATCCTGAAGACCCCAGGTCAACGCACATTTATTTAATATGTATGGATATGATCAGTCTGTGCAATATTTGTTTGAAACTGACATTAACCCCCTGACTGATATCAGTGATACTGTTCAGCAGAAAAGATGTGTTGTTATGCATATTTTGCCACCAAGTGTTATCATCACTATCAGTCAAAGGGATAACTTGTGTTGAATTATCTGTTACCACATGAGGCATTGTCATCTGCTTCAAGGTAAAGGGTACAGTACACATGTGTTTGCATTGTCTATATTCAGATGTGATTGCATTAACTCATTCAGCCTTGACGCACTACAGCAGGAGATGAGTCGACCATGATAATTCAAGGGCAGTGCCAGATTGGCGCCCTGCCCTTAAATTATCATGGTGCGCCAAGCTAATCTGGCACTGCCCTTGAATTATCATGGTCGATCCATCTCCTGCAACAGGTGCATAGTCGTTAGATGATGCCTCCAAAATTTGGGAAATACGTGCGCCGGGCTGAATGAGTTAAACTGATTATTTCAGATGCAGTGGCTGGGCATGATGTGCGCGATTCCACAACAGTGACTGATGCATTTCACTCTGTACAGCTTGATGACAGTTTCTCATTAAACGGCATCCATATTGGTATCCCAAAAGTAAGCATCCATGGTTTGGTACATTTGTTTTCTCAAAACACATTACCGATGGTATTACAGTTAGGAAAAGTCCCTTACCTAGCATAATTTTAGCCAAAATTTGGTTGTGTCCGTATAAGGGAGTGTTGGCAGGAGTAAGGCGCCATAGACCAGGCCATAACCCGAATAGCCTCCCCTTATTCCCATCTGGTACAAGATTACCCGGCATACACCAGTTTAGTTCTTAGCTAGCAATGTGGAAGGTTGTGTCTGTATCGCGCTCTACGTTTTTTTTCGACCGGTCGTCTGACGACCTTTGCTTACTATGCGTTCGTTGGAACTTTGGAACTTTTTGGAGCTAGTAGAGTCGGGTCTGGGACTTCTACTGCTCACGCCTGTGACGGTTCACTCGTTCGTTGGCTGTTGGGGACTTAGCCGACTGGGATATTGCTGTCGGGACTGCGGCTTTACCTGACGCTGGTTCGACCCTTTGTGCCTGCCCGGTCGTGGCTGTGCGACGGGATTCTACGGTCTTCTGCCGGTGGTTTCTACTTCGCTGGAGAGATGTGGGTTTGCTCCTTGTTCCGCCATGGACAGGTAATATCTCGGTGAATGCCCTCAACCGGCGCTCTGGGATGGGGATGAGCGCCGAGCGTAGGCACGCGCTGTGCACTCGTTTGAGTCCGTTTGTGTTCGATTATGTTCGATTCACCCTCGCGCGCGGTTTATTATTGCATGACCTCAGAGGCCACGCTCGCTCGTTCTTCATTGTACCCTCTTGTTGCAGTTACCAGGTTCGTACCTGCACGATGTGTGGCGACTTTCAGTGGCCCTCGGACGAGCATGCGGTTTGCCTGCTTTGTTCGGGATGCGAGTCGACCCATACCGGTTTTGTGGGCGCCCCATGGCTGAAAGAAGATGGTCGCAGCTGTGGGGATTTACCGCCACAAGCACCTGACTCCTTTCAGAGACCGACTGACAGAGCCGGCCCAGAGTAACAAGGTGGGAACCAAGACAGTGGCAGTGACCTAGATGTCCCGGGCCAGTAAGCATGTAAGTCGCAACTATCGCGGAGGGCCCTCCTAAGGTTTCCCTTACCGTGGCGACCAAGTTACCATATCCTGAGCACTTGCCAGCGGGAGGGATCGCTGACAACCCCCTCCTTGGGATGGCTACTTCTGCCGGGCTGGCGTCGGCAACCAAACCTACGACGCTTCCAGTCCCGGCCCAGTCGACAGATCATACACGTGACATACAGAAGCGACCACATGCTGGGAGTCGCACGGTGAGCCGCGAGACTCGTCCACCCCGGGACCATGACGTCACGGGCCAGTATAACCATAAGTCTCTAACTAACGCGGAGGGCCCTCCTAAGGTTCCCCTTACCGTGACGAACGGAGAGGCACGAGCAGACCCACTGACGGCGGGTCCTGCCCCTAGAGACGACCGCTCGGCCTCGCGGTCTCAGGTCAGTGGCGAGTGTGTATGTGAGAGTATATATTTGTTTCGTCAAAACACATTACCGATGACATGACTGTCCGGAAATAGTCTACATGCTTACCAATTTCAGCCTAAGACCCAAAGGGTCCCACCCAGGAGGCTCTCGGGGATCCCTAACAGGGACGAGAGTAGCCTCCCTTGCCCATCCGGTCACGTGCCAGGTGGAGCCTCCTTTAGCCAGTTGTCTACTTCGCTGCTAGCGTTCGCACGCGTTTTCACAGCCTCTGACCCTTCGTAGACTTTGTACTCTTCGACCGGCCGTTCGCTCTGCCTTCGCCTAGCTTCTCGGCTTCCTCTTCTAGCGTGGCCTTCCTGCTACCAGCCCTCGTCTGCGCCTCATGCTGCTGCCGGGCCTGGGGCCTTACTGCGTCTTCTCGTCGCTCACGGTGGTTTGCGCTTCGGCGCCGCCATGGAAAGGTAACGTCTCGGCCGTGTCCTTCGTCTCGCCCGGCTGGGCTGGACGGCGGTCTCGTCTCGACCTGTTTTGTTTCTTCCGCGTTTCGGCGTGTGCTTCATTCGTTACTCTCGTTTGGAGAAAGTATTTGGCGGGTTAGTTCCCGCCACCGGTCGCCTCTCACCTTTTGGTTTGTGTTGCAGTGATCTTGTGCGCACCTGTCCCCTGTGCGGCGACTTTCAGTGGCCGAGTGACCGGCATAAGTACTGTCTCCCGTGTTCCGGCTGCTCCTCGGACCTCCCCTGCTCTGTCTGCGCTTCGTGGCCGGAGGTTCGTTGGTCGGAGCTTTGGAGTTTCTACCGGCGGGACCGACCTGTCACAGCTCGCCGGGACCCGGTCCAGCTCCCCCCCTCGGACGTGGAGATACGCACGCCTCGTCTTCTCGGTAAGACTATTGCTGCTACGGTGTCCGCACCGCCCTTGCCCGCTGACACCCCTGGCAAGTCGCCTAGCCGGCTTAGTGCCCCCCTCCATGAGAATGGTGCCCCGCTCCTTGCGATAGAGCCCCGTGCACCTCGACCGCTGCCGCCTGTGAGTACTCACGTGGGTCCTTCGGCCTCTCCGTCTACTGGTGCCCCGCTCCTTGAGAAGGAGTTCCGTGCACTGCTTCCGCTGTCGACTGTGAGGTCAAGCGTTGGCCGTTCGGCCCCTTCGTCTTTGCGTGCCCCGCTCCTCGTGAAGGAGCCCCGTGCACCTCGACCGCTGTCGCCTGTGAGTACACCCTTGGATCCTTTGGCCTCTCCATCCACTCGTGCCCCGCTCCGTGTGAAGGAGCTCCGTGCACGGCGTCCGCTGTCGCCTGTGGGTACAGGCGCGGCCTCTTCGTCTTTTCGTGCCCCGCTCCTCGAGAAGGAGCCCCGAGCACCGCGACCGCTGTCGCCTCTTCGCAGACGCATCGGCCTTTCGGACTCTCCGTCTAGTCGTGCCCCGCTCCTTGTGAAGGAGCCCCGTGCACTGCGACCCCTGTCGCCGGTTCCTAGACGTGTGGGCCGTATGGCCCCCCCTTCTACAGCCGAAAACTTCTATGACCAGTCGCATAGCCCGTTACGTGCTCCCCGTGAGCCCCGGGCGCCGCGTCACTTGTCTCCTCGTCTGCCGGCGCGCGACAGGACAGACCGCTCCCGTTCTTCCATGCGCCGCTCTTGGGATCGTCGGCTTAGCCCCCGTCGCGGCGATAGGATTCGTAGCCCACGGCATCCTTCGTCGTCACGTTCGGCTTCTTCCTATACTTACCGTCGGCGCAGTCGTTCGCCACACCGCTGGTCCTCTCGGCGCCGCTCCCCGCGCTCCCCTCGTAGGAGTCATAGAGACGTCAGGGCGCCACCTCGTTCTAGGCGTAGTCGCTCCCATCGGGACCGGCGCTCGCTTCGCTCTTCGCACCCTTCGCCTTCCTCTCCCTCTCGGCGTCGGCAGCCTAGCCCTTCGGCTCTCCCTCCGCCCCCTGTGTGCGCCGCTCTGCCCCCTGTGCTTCGGGCGCCTCCCCACCCCCCTCCTGCCAGCGATGGAGAGACATTAAGCCTGCTGCCGGAGGACTCTGTTTCGGCCTTCCTGGGGTCTGGCAGTCCTTCCCCCTCGCTCGGGGAGGACCCGGCGTCTCCAGCTACCCTGGCCTCCCCTCGTGGCGAGACTCTCCGTGCCTTGGACGACGCCGCCCGGCTCATAGCGGCCTGCCTGCCCGCGGATGCGTGCCCTCCTTCCCCGCCACTGAAGAGGAAAGCGGCCGCCTTTGTGGACGCTGCGCGTCAGGTGAAGAAATTCAAGTCGCTTCCCCAGCCGCCTTCCTTCCGCGACCTGTCAGACGCCCTTTCGGCGCATCTCCAGCGAGACGCCGCGCCGGCCTCGGACTTCTTCACCGACCGTCGCTGGCCTTCAGGTGTTGACATCGCCTTTCGGCAGGCCTGGTACGCCGGCCACTCGCAGTCCTTCTCATGCCCTCTGCCTCCCGTGGATCCGCCTGCCCTAGTGCTCGCCGGCGGCGCTTCCCAGCTCAAGCGCGTTCTGCCTCGAGGATTGGACCGTACTGCCTGCCTCGTCCGCAACGCTCTCGCTTGTTCCGGTTTCCTGGAGCTGCTTACGCAAGCCTTCATCAACCGTATCGAAGCGGCCTGGCTTCCTTCCGCTCCTCCACTGCTGTCGGACCTGCACTCCTTGGCAGTTGCAGCCAATCGAGCGGCCTACCACTCTTCCGTCAACGCCATGACAGCCGCCGCCAACTGCGATCTGATGCGGCGTGATGCGGTGCTCCAGTCCTGCCCGGGTCTTCCCCCTGATGTGAGATCGCAGCTCCGCCGGGCTCCAGTCGGCGCTCCTCTCCTCTTCGGCCCTTCCTGGCAGGCCCTGACGGAAGCCAACAAGGACCGTTGGCCCAGCGCTCCCTCGTCTCGCTTTCCGCAAGCCCGCAAGGCCTTGGGTCGAGCCCTGCGGTTCGTCAGACCCACCTCCACGGCCCCAGCTTCCGCCTCGGCCTCCCGTTCTCGCCCCTCCCCTCGTGCGCCAGGGCCTGGCCGCGCCCGCCCCGCCCGTCCTGCCCGCCCAGCCGTTCCGGCCTGGCCCAAGCCCGCCCGCCGCCCTGGGCGTGGGAGGGCCCCCTGACTACCGCCCGCCGCCGCCCCCGCCGTCCGCTTCCAGGTCCCCCGTCGGCGGGAGGCTCGCCCTGCACGGAGACGTCTGGCGCTCCCTGTTCCCGGACGACCCGTGGATCCTCTCTGTCATCTCCGAAGGTCTTCTCATCTCCTTCCGTTCCCCGCCTCCGCTTCGGCGCTCTCCTCTGTGGACCGAGATCCCGGCGGATCCGCCCAAAGCCGATGCCCTTCGCGGAGAAGTCGCTGCACTTCTCAGGAAAGCTGCTACAGAGGTCGTCGCTCTCCCCGACACTCCCGCCTTCTACAGCCGACTGTTCGTAGTCCCCAAGTGGAGGCCGATCATCGATCTTTCCGCCCTGAACCGGTTCATCGCCGCCCCGGCCTTCCGGATGGAAACAGCCCGGTCCCTTCGCGCCTCCGTTCAGCCCATGGACTTTGCCGTCAGCCTGGACCTGTCCGATGCCTATCTGCACGTTCCGATCCATCCAGCCTCGCGCCGGTACCTCCGCTTTGCCATCGACGGGACTGTCTTCCAGTTTCGGGCCCTCCCCTTCGGCCTCAACCTCAGCCCATGGGTCTTCACGCGGATCATGAACGCGGTGGTAGCCAGAGCCCGACGTTCTTCCTCCAGCCCGATCTCCAACTACTTGGACGACCTCCTTCTGCGGAACCAGTCGGTGACCTCTCTCCGCCTGGACAGAGATTCTCTTCTCCTCCTGTTGTCTCGCCTCGGCTTCCTGGTCAACGCGGGCAAGTCCGACCTCACTCCCTCTCGCCACTTCGTGCACCTGGGGATGCAGTTTCTGACCGACCGCAACCTAGTGCGTCTACCCGAGCCTCGGATCCAGAAACTCGCCGATCTCGCCCGGTTGGTAGCCCAGGAAGCAGCTGTCCCCGCCAGGGTGTGGCTCCAGCTCCTTGGCCTGATGAGTGCGGCGGCGGATCTCCTTCCCCTCGGTCGTCTGTACTCTCATCCTCTTCAATTACACCTTCTCCTCCACTGGAGACCGTCCTCCGGCGATCTCTCCACCCTGGTGCCGGTTTCTCCTGTGCTGCGGCCCCATCTGCTTCGCTGGACAGACGTTTCTTGGCTCGGCTCCGGGATTCCCCTGTCCTCACCTCTGCCCCGTCTCTCTCTCTGCGTCGACACCAGCCTCTCCGGTTGGGGCGCTCACCTTCTCCCGAGTTTTCGCTACGCGGCCGGCCGCTGGAACGAGGACCTAGCGTCGCGGCACATCAACTGGCTGGAGCTGAATGCAGTTTGGCAGGCCCTCCGCGCGTGGGAATCCGATCTTCGGACCCAGGACCTCCTCGTCCTCTCCGACAACTCCACGGTCGTCGCTTACATACAGAAGCAGGGGGGGGACCCGCTCCCCCGATCTCTGCATCCTCCTCTACCGACTCCTTCGCTGGTGCGAGGACCGCGGCATTTCCCTCCGAGCCCGTCACATTCCAGGTCACCTGAACGTTCTGGCAGACTCACTCTCACGGCGGGGCCAGCTTCTTCACACAGTATGGACCCTGCGCCGGGACATCTTCCGCCTGATCTGCGAGCGTTGGGAGACTCCTCTTGTCGACCTCTTCGCCACCAGGTGGAACCACCAGCTTCCCCTCTTCGTCTCCCCGATTCCCGACCCGCTGGCCTGGGCGGTCGATGCGCTCTCGATCCCTTGGGACGGTCTCGTTGCCTACGCCTACCCTCCGACGGTCCTGGTCCCCAAAGTCCTGCTCAAGCTACGGGGGTGCAACACAGTCCTTCTCCTGGTGGCCCCGTTCTCCTGGGACAGATCGTGGACCACCGACCTGCTCAGTCTCGCCACGGATCCGCCCCTCCCACTTCCCACCCCTCGCTCGATGCTCAAGCAACCCCGCCAGCCACTCTTCCACCCCTGCCCCGAGAGACTTCTCCTACACGCCTGGAGATTGTGCGGCACGCCCTCTCCGCTAGAGGCTTCTCGAGTGCGGCAGTGGACGCTATCGCTTCAGCCCGCAGACCTTCCACCAGACGTGTCTACGAGGGAAAGTGGCGAGTGCTTCGTGCCTGGTGCTCCGTCCGTCGTCTCTCCCCCGTCGACCTGACGACCCCTCAGCTCGCGGCCTTCTTCCTCTGGCTCTTCCAAGACCAAGGTTTGGCTCCCATCACGATCCGTGGCTATCTCTCCATGATTGCCGACACCTACCGTCACCTCGGCCGTCCCGACCCGGGGACCTGCAAGGACCTGGCCGACCTTATGGCACATTTCGGCTTGCAGCGTCCGGTTTCCCGCTCCCTCGTTCCACGCTGGGACCTGCCCTGGGTCCTCACCTGGCTGAATTCGGACCGCTTTGAACCGCTCCATCTGGCCAGCTTCGCGGACGTCACTCGAAAGACCTGCTTCCTGGTGGCCCTCGCCACGGCAGCCCGCGTCAGTGAGCTCCACGCGCTCTCGTCTCGCCCGTCCTGCCTGCAGTTCCGAGTGGACGGCTCCGTTCAGCTCCTCCCGGATCCTTCCTTTCTCGCCAAAACTAGATCTCCCTTGACGGCGCCTCAGGTCATCGCTATTCGCCCGCTTAAAGGTCCCGACCTTCCGCGGGAGACTCGGCAGCAAGATCCGGTGCGGGCACTCCGTATCTACCTGCGGCGCTCCAAGTCCGTACGGAGGGGACGGACTCGCCTCTTTTTGCCTCTCTCCGCCGGCAGAACTGACATCTCCGCCCAAACGATCTCCTCTTGGCTCCGCTGGGTTATTCGGTCCGCCTATTGCGACCTTTCCCCACAGAGAGCAGAGGCCCCAGGATACGAGCCCACGAAGTTCGCGCTATGGCCGTTAGTCTGGCCTTGGACCGCAACTGCGCCGTTAAGGACATTGTGGCTGCAGTGGGGTGGCGGGCCGAATCCACCTTTGCCCGCTTCTACCTCCGCGACCTGACGTTCCAGCGCGTCAACCTCTCACTCGTGGGCGACATCTCTGCGGCTCAACACTCCCTCCGGGCGCCCCCGGCGCCTTAGGTAGGCACTTCGCTGAAATTGTCGGGAGTGTGTGATCAGGAGCGACGGGCCGCCCTCGTCCCTAGGAGATTTCTGAAGGGGATTCTGCGGCACCCTCCTCCTCTTTGCCATTCTTCCGGACAGTCATGTCATCGGTAATGTGTTTTGACGAAACAAATTAATTTTTCTCTAAAATGTATTTTTTCGAAAAATACTTACCGATGACATGACTCGGAGGTCCCTCCCCCCTCCCCGCTTGCCGCTGGTAACTCCGTAGACAACTGGCTAAAGGAGGCTCCACCTGGCACGTGACCGGATGGGCAAGGGAGGCTACTCTCGTCCCTGTTAGGGATCCCCGAGAGCCTCCTGGGTGGGACCCTTTGGGTCTTAGGCTGAAATTGGTAAGCATGTAGACTATTTCCGGACAGTCATGTCATCGGTAAGTATTTTTCGAAAAAATACATTTTAGAGAAAAATTAATTTTGCGGTAGGGTGCAAGATTTGTGTATGTTAGTATGTCATTGTACGGCACCTAGAGCCTTTCTTTCAAGCTAAGCGTTTTAACCCTTTTACCGTCACAGGTGTTATAATGTTGCATTCCCAGCATCACAGTTGTTTGCCAGTCGCTGGGGCGCAACACCTCTTATCTTTAAAAGGCTATAACTCTTGAACAACTGAAACCGATTTACTTCTTTTTTTAAGGAAAATGGAGTTGAGAAAACAAATTTGTACACTGACTCTCAAAGTTTTATTATTACTATTATTGTTATTTTGGACGCTGTCGCCCGGACTATACACGCATTGGCGCCAGCTCCCATCATGGGTTAGACCTGCATTAACTGCTGCTTGAGGCCACCGCAAGTGCTGCAGGACTGCTGCACTTTCCACGCCAAGATCCCAGGTCAGTGATGATGGGCCACGCCCTCTCGCCCCGATCGTGGAGACGAGAGCCCGCTCCAGACTCAGTGCTGAGAGACGACCACACGACGGGACCCCGTTCCCCGCCTCGGACACGATCAGACAGTTCGCCTGACTTCAGAAGCGTGTGCTCACTACTCAGAGACCAGGGTTACGAGAGGAGCAGGCGACAACGTCCCAGTGCCGTTGGGTCGCTACGCGATGGGAAGACCGGCGCCCCGAAGCCTCTTTGTCGCCGTTCGTGTTCGTGGGACTGGCCTCCGAGACTACGCTGTTCCTTCCAGTTGCTGTGTCCACCTTCGTCGGACCGCCGCCGCCCGGCGTTCCCCGGTCTTTGGAGCAGTTAGACGTCCCTTCTCCCGCGTGCGGGACAGACGACTCCCTCAGCTTGGCTCCAGAGGACGTCGTTCGCCGTTGCTGGGCGATGTTGTTTCCTCTACTTCGCTACGCTCGCAGTATCGAGATGTGTTGGATTCGCCGCCAACTACGTGGAGCCAGAGGATGGGAGTCTCTTCGGGCCTTGGACGAAGCAGATCCCCTCATCGCGTCTGAGCGTGTCAAGTCTCTTCCTCAACCATTCGGGTTCCGGGTCTTTGTTGCCGTCTCCTGTCTCCCGTTTCAGGGCGCCTTGGGAGACACTGGTTGCTTCGACTATGTGATCCTACTCCTCTTCCGCTTTCCCTGGCCTCTGCGGGGTTCCTGGACCTGATGACACAGGCCATCCTCCGTCGCGTTGTGGAAGAATAGAGTCCTACCATCTCACCGCGTTGGCCGACATCCTCGCCTTGCCTGTTCCGGCATCCGGGTCACTTCCACACCGCTGTCAACGCTACGAGGACGGGTGGCACAGCCGCTTGGTGCTGCTGACAGCGCTGGACGTAGCAGTCTTCCAGGGACACTGATGCAGGACGTGCCGGCAGTCAGCGCAGACCGTCGGACGGAATTGGCAGGGACCACTCTTCCACGGGGGCGCAGTTCTTCCTCTGCGCCGGTACTTTCGGCTGGCAGCCGAGGGACGGTGGTGACGTTTTCTGTTACACGGACGGCGCGGTCCCGGGAACGACAGTGTCGGTCTCCCTCCAGCATGCGGCAGATGACTAGCAAGTAGCAGTCTACCTTCGTAGATGTCAGCGCCGGATGAGGACTGGTCCGACCGACCTCACTGTGTGGGCCGACATCAGTCTACATCGTGTTAGCGGATGCAGTTCAGCTTACGCACCTGCTGGGACGAGTTCTCGTCGCTTCGCATCCTTTTCCAGGCGGGGTGCTGCCCTCCGGCATCGCTTGGCTTGGGCTTGCTCCGCGGCGTTCAAGCACAAGTCTTCTCCTAAACCGACAGCTTCGGGACCTAGCGGGCACGGTTCGCGTGGCTGCGTGGAGACAACTTGGAGTTCCGGTGTTCTGCGGCGCCTGACCGGAGCAGATGGACTCACTCTGAACGGCCCTTGTGCAGATACCCACTCGGCGGTGGATGACAGCATGCGGGTGCAGGCAGGGCGCAGCCAGGGGTCTGACGAGGATGGAACAACTTAACAAGAGTCTTCCTGTTCCGCTTCTCGCGGGGGTGAACGAGGTTCTGCGATGCGACAGAGGGCGCCGTGGATCCATGCAGCCTGAGGCGTGAGTACCGGGAGTTAGACGTGGCGACAGCAGGGCAGGACCTTACAGTTGTAACCTTAGATGTGGTCCCGCGCTCCGTTTCCACGACAGTACAGTCGACTCTTCTCGTACCCTAGCCGGCGGATGGTGGCCGATCTCCGGACTGTCGGCTCGACACAAGTTCCTCGGCGTCGTGGCAGATGCGAGACAGACAGAGTCCTGAGGGCAGCGGTGCGTCTCCAGGACTTTGTGACAGCTGAAGGCCCGACGGCGAAACCAGTTGGCAAGCGTGGCGGTAGGCTGGGGTGCCTGCCCGCTATTCACCGTCGACTAGGCGGCTTAC
Source organism: Semisulcospira habei (assembly GCA_036245525.1). Classification (NCBI taxonomy): domain Eukaryota; kingdom Metazoa; phylum Mollusca; class Gastropoda; family Semisulcospiridae; genus Semisulcospira; species Semisulcospira habei. Next base: position 138,502,841 of record BTPG01000006.1, read on the forward strand.
GCTACGGGACAGGTCCTACGTGGTGTTTCGCGGATTCCATGGAGGATGGAGTTTGTGCCCGTACTGTTCGAGTAGGACTCCAAGTAGGACGGGAGCAGTGCAGAGTAGGAGACTTTCCTCGGGTTCACTGTTAGGACTGCTGACACGCCAGCGGATCGCCTTTCAGCCTGACACTTCTTCTGTTGGAGAAGATTGGCGTACACATGGGAGATACTAATGCTCTTGAGGCCAGCTGCACTTGGGAGTCATCGCTACGACCAGATCTTCCAGCTTCCCTGCTCGCCATCGAGAATCGAATGCTGAGGTTATACGAGGGGTTGTCCGACAATCCCTATTGCTAGAGGTTTGCGGCGGATATGATAGTAGCGCAGTCTGCAGCCACGAGGAGAGCCGCTTGTCGACTACCAAGGTTGGTGGGCATTTTCCTGGATCGGTGCGCCTCGTCACTTCTCCAGTTGTGGTCAGCTCTTCCCCCCATGCCCCTTTGCAGCTCCCCACTCCTCGCACGATGCTCAAGCAACCGGGACAGCCGCCCTTACAGCCGGGCCCTGAACTTCTCTTCCTCCTTGTCTGGAGTTCGTGCGGCAAGCCCTCTACCGCAGAGCGTTCCCTAGGGCGGCAGTGGATGCTGTCGTGACAGCCGCAGACCCTCATCCAGACGAGTTTCGAGGGGAGACGACGAGCGCGGTGTGACGGGACTGATGACAGCCTTCTCTCCCTCTGGACCTGACGAAGCACCAGCTGGCGGAGTGCTTCCTCTGGCTATTCAACGACCGGGGACTGGCTCCGATTTCCTTCGGGGCTACCTAGCTTGTTCGCCGACACCTACCGGCGCGTGCGCTGGTCCGACTCTGGTAGCTGTAAGACATCGCAGATCTGAGGGTCACATCGGTAGGCAACGCCCAGCACTGCTTCGCTCGGGCCATGAGGGGTCTACCATGCGGGCTTACGTGGTTCAACTCCGTCCGTTTGAACCTCTGCAGTTGGCGCGCTTGACGGTGTAACTCGGAAGACGTGCTTCCTGGCGGCCCTAACCTCAGCCTCCAGGCCGGTTCCGTGCTACTGCTAACTGAACCATTTTCCTGGCCAAGACGCAGTCTCCTTGACGGCGACACAGAAGATGAATTTCGCCCTTCACGTGTGACGGACTCCACCCGGGAGAACAGACTACAGAACCCGGTGAGAGCCTTACGTGTGTCCTAGCTGCGTCTTCCAGGGTCGGGAATGTATGCGCTGTCGACACACCCAGATTGCTTGCAGTGCCGGATGGCCGACTCCGTGCTACCTGAACCATCTTCCTGGCCAAGACTCGGTCGCCTTGTAGGTGACACAGATGATGACTGTTCGCACTTCATGTGCGACGGACTCCACCCGGGAGAACAGACTACAGAACCCGGTGAGAGCCTTATCTGGGTCCTAGCCACGTCCTCCAGGGTCAGTGGACGTACACGCTGTTGTCGCGCACAGATTGCTTGCAGTTCCAGACGGACGGCGCCGGACAACTACTGCCTGAACCAACCTTCCGTGCCAAGACGTGGTCGCCTTTTGGCTGCCCTACAGATGATGACTTCCGCCCTTACGAGTGACAGACTCCACCTGGTAGACCAGACAGGAACCGGTGAGAGCCTTTCGTGTGTACCTGCGCCGGACCAAGCCTCTGCACAGAGGAGGCACCCGCCTGTTTTCTCCCTCTGTCCCCAGGTAGACGTGACATCTCAGCCCAGACCTTCTCCTCCTGGTGCCGGTGAATGATCCGCTCGGCCTACCAGGACCTCGCCCAGATGCAGCCAAATGTATGAACATCAGGGCGCACGAGGTCAGAGCCATGGCCGCAAGTCCCGCTTTGACAGCACCGGTGCAGTTAGGACATTGTGGCGGCGGTGGGATGGCGAGCTGAGAACACTTTCGCCCGCTTCTACCTGAGGGACCTCTCCGCCCAGCGGCAGAACCTCTCGCTGGTGGGAGACATCGCAGCAGCGTAACACTCCCTCCCGGTGCCCTAGGCGCCGCAGGTATCTTAGCTAAAATTATCGGGAGTTTGCTGTGGGAGGGTGGGTCTGTGGGCAATGTTGTTGGCAGTAGGGGCGCTATAGTGGCACCCACCTCCTCTTCGGGATTCTTCCAAACTGTAATACCATCGGTAATGTGTTTTGAGAAAACAAATGAATTTTTCATTAAAATGAATTTTAAAAAAAAATACTTACCGATGGTATTACTCGAAGGTCCCTCTCACCTGCCCCGCTTGCTGCCAGTGCGCTAAGAAACTAAACTGGTGTATGCCGGGTAATCTTGTACCAGATGGGAATAAGGGGAGGCTATTCGGGTTATGGCCTGGTCTATGGCGCCTCACTCCTCCAACAGACATTTTTGTTATGTGGTTTGTGTTCCTGGGTTGAACACTTTGAGCATCATCCAGTAATTTGAGAAAATTGTGTGTATGGTTGCTTTCAAGTGGTTAGAGTTCAGAGAATTGTACCTCTGTTTTCAGAGAACTAGTAGGTTCACTAAGCTGTGTGCCACAAATAACCAGTGCGCTGCAACATGAGCAATGCAAATGGCATGTGTGCCACAACCTGTGCCCCCAAATTAGGGAGAAATACAACAGCAATCCGATACAACAGCAATCCGACTTACCATGTGAGCTGTCCTGTGTCCATGTTAGGGTGAGTCTAAGTGTGTAGGAACAAGCGAACAACAGACAGAAGTGAGTGTTCATGTCATAGTACATGTATAGATGAAAGTTTTTCATGGCTAAAGGTAATCCCCCATATAATGATGTTACAACATTTGACATAGTTTCAGTTACGCCACATATCCGGAGGTGGCATGTCTCGAATGAGTTACGGTCATGTGAAATTGCCACCAACCACTTTACTACCCTTGAATCTGCCCTTATAAACATGTAAAAAAAAAGGTAAAAAGGTCTCTTTTGCCTCAGACAAAAGCTGCTGTCATCGTTGATTTCAGCCAAAACACACGCTTGTTTTGCAGGAATACCATGCACCGGAGACATCTCCGGAAGTGTTGGAAGCTTGGCGGAGAGCAGCGGACATACTGGAGAGAGGCGGGGCCAGAGTGACGGAGGTGTCTCTGCCCCACACACAGCACTCCATTACATGCTATCACGTGCTGTGCTGCTGTGAGGTGGCCTCCAACATGGCACGCTATGATGGCATCGAGTTTGGTGAGTTCATTACTTTTGGGTTTTTTTTTCCCTCTCTCCCAATTTAACCCCTTCACTGCCAGTGGACACACATTGTTTTTGAAATCATTGTAAATTATTCAACATGAAAGATCCACAGCTGTCAAAGGAACAAAGTGGTTTTATCAAGAGGCAGGGGCTCATGAGGATCTATACAACTTGCAGTTTGGTGGTGTTCAGTTTTTCTCTGCTGTAAAAGGTTAATCAAACATACGGCATTTCTATTAATAGAGGGTGTGTGTGAGAGGGGGGTGGTTGTTTGCCCCTATCCCAATGCTACCTTAACATCTGGGTGCAGAACTATCTGAGAACCATATGGCATGCAACTAACCTGACTTTTCACACTTAATTCATCAGGTCACAGAGCCAAGAATGAGGATTCAACGGAAGAACTATTTGCGGCCACCCGACATGAAGGATTCAATGAAGTGGTACGAGGCAGGATACTGGCTGGTAACTTCTTTCTTCTGCGCAAGTGAGTACTCGAGAAATTATCTCTGTTCTGGTCAGGTGCAAGGTTAATCTGGCTTAGATCTATCTTGGTAATGTCAGCTTCGGCATCAGGCATGAAGCCCGCATACTCATTTGTTTTCTCAAAATACATTACCGATGGCATTACTATATGGAATACACTCTATAGCCTATTGATTTCAGTCTAAGCCAAGTTGTGTCCCCTACACACCTGGGGAGGAGTCACCGGGGATCCATGCCCAGGAGCCCGGGTGGCCTCCCCTTACCACCCTATCCGGTCACGTGCCATAGGGCGAAAGCCCGCCAGTTTCACACTTAGCCAAAGCAGCAAGCGGGGCAGGAGGGAGGGTTATCCGAGTAATGCCATCGGTAAGTATTTGTTTCTTCAAAAACATTACCGATGACATGACTGAATGGGAAGTGTCTACTACTTACTCATTCTAGCCTAAGAGCCACAACCCGGGAGGCACTCGGGGAACCCCGAGGGGACCAAGAGTTGTCTCCCTATACCCACCACCCGGAAGCCGGGTACCCATAATCCCTCAGTCTAGTCTACTTAGGCGCACGATTCGGTCGTCTTGCGCTCGGCTCTAGCCTACGGACTTTGTTTTTTTTTTACCGGTTCTCGGGTTCGGACTGGCTGTTGGAATGAAGAGCGGGAGATAGGATCGTTCGTCGGCCCTGCCTGTGCTGCTGCATGGCTTTCTCGTCCCCACTGCTTAGCGCCTACGCTTCGACCTCTGGTGAGCTGTCCGGTGAGCTTCGCCGGTCGTGCCAGGCGAGTTTTGGACGTCTCCCCCCGTTCCCCTTCGGCGGAGAGGTAAGGTAGCGGGGTTGACCCTCGGCCGGTTCCCGGGCTGGGCACTGGTTTGTGCAGGTACGAAGTTTTTCGTCTTCTTCTCACTGTAATTGCGCGCCCACTCACCTTCGGTGAATCGTAGCGAAGTTTCCTACGCATTTGTACCTTGGGTGTGGAGAATTCTTTTACTCCATGGCCTGATTAGCTGGGTGGCACGGCTTGGGTCACGCCTTGTCATCGCGTAGTTTGTTCGGTACCGGCGCCTGTTCTGGCCCCTTTTCTGTTTTCGCTAGCGGGTGATGAATTTAAGCGCACACTCGCTTACGCAGGCATACGCTGTGGACAAGTGCTCACATACCTTAGAGAGTGGATATGCGTTTCGGCATGCAGGTTGGGGGTTTACGCTCCTTGGCTGGGCGCGCCCCGCGTGACATGTCCACATAAAGTGGTGATTTACTGCCCCAGATGTTTTCTTGTCTTGGTTGTCATTGCGTATTGAGTTGTACAGCATGCGGCCGGTGTTGTTTTTTCCACACACGGTCACCCTTAGTAATGTCTGGGGCCTGACTCCTTTTATGACAGGGGTTGGTACATATGTTGTTGCTCACCTTAGCGCTTGACGGCGGTGAATCTACCTCGTTACTGCACTGCTAGACGTGCAGTTTGGTACCTTGCTTCCGTCATGACGTATTCGTCTTTTGTGTACATATGTTGTTCCCTCGCCTTAGCGCTTGGCGGCAGTGGGCCTACTTGCTTACTGCATGCATGGCTATTTGTAGGCGTGCAGTTTGGTACCTCGCTTCTGTCATGACATGTTTGACTTTAGCTACATATGTTGGTTGCTCACCTTAGTGCTTGATGGCAATGAGTCGACCTTCTTGCTGCACTGCCGGCGTGCAGGCTTGACAGTCTGGTACCCCGCTTGGTGCTTGTGTGTTTTGTTGTTACGAAGGCTACCTTTCGTGGCTTAGTCCCACAGGACTCGCCCGCAGGCCTTCGGGTGTGTTATCTGTTGCAGGGATGTGCTACCCATTCACACAGATGACAGTGGCTAGTTCAGCCCCCAGGGGTCTTTCGCCACTGCACCGGATGCCCCGCTGACCATGCTTGCGTTGCAAGCGATCGACACCGGTTTAGGCGCCTTCCGGACACCGCAGGTTTTCCGCTCGACAACGGATTGACCTGGGGGAGAAGCCACACCGGATGTCACGACTAGTGCGCGAGCGTGGATCATGGAGGCCGCTGCCAGGGGGAGCGCACATGAACAGCCTCTGGCAAGGCCCGCTCGGTAAGACAATTACGCACATGTCCGACTTCTTAGGACGTTGCAGTACACTACCACCTGGAGAGGACAAGCAGCTTCTCGGCTGTAAGCACCAGCCCGGCTGCTACTGGTAGGTGTGTTCTTCATGTCCAGGCAGCGCCCATTTGGGACTAGGCCTGTCTTCCGACACGGGAGGTGCCTCCTACCACATTGGGATGATTGTGTCACCTGGCCTCAGCAGCGCAGATGGCAGCATTGAAGCGTCTGCAGGCGGGAGCGACCTATGCTGTTGGTGCTTGAAGGATCCCGTTCCGCCTCGATGAAGAGGGGCATGCTGACGTCCTTCACGCAAGGCAGATGTGCCGGTGGCCGTCGGACAACCACTAGGTCGGGTCTCCTATGCGCAGGATGTGGATACGCCATCCAACGTATCCTTGGCACCGGTCGCTTGAGACCAGGACGTCCCTGTGGGAAGCCCCACACCGGATTCAGTGGACTAGTGCACGAAGTGGGCCTGGATCGATGAGGCTGCTTCCAGGAGGGAGCACGCCCGGACTAAGCCTTCCAAGAAGCCATGTCCACTATCGGTCCCACTTGTCTCCAAGAAAGCCCGCGGGTTCCCGCTGGGGGTCCCCCTTACTGGCAAGAAAGCCCGCCTCCCTCGGAGCCCGGCTCGGAGACATTCACGTGCACGTCCAGGGACTCTAGTAAGGATGCTCGTCTCCAAGGAAGCGGAGACTACTATCGACACAGTTCCAGGCCACCTCAGGTTTGGTGTGTTGCATTGGCCTACTGGTGACCTGCAAACGATGCGGAGGCTTCCAGTGGCCGTCGGATATCCATACAGTCTGTCTCCTGTGCGCTGGGTGTGCTTCCGACCACACTTGTGACGTCTGTGCTACCTGGCCGGAGCTGCGATGGTCTAATCTCTGGAACTTATAGGAGGGAGCCTCCTACCCTCTCGGGTACTTGAAGATTGCCGAGACGCCTTCCGCTGTGCCCCTGACACCGGACGTGCGAGACCAACTGGATCCGACACAGAAACCGCCACTGAGTAATCGAGGGATTAGTGCACAAAGTGGGAGTTCGACCGTCAAGACCGCCTCCGTTAGAGAGCGCGCCCGGACACAGCTGGTGGAAATAACCCGCCTCTCCCAAGAGCCTGGTTTGGTGGGACGCTCGTGGCGTCCCTCCTCCACCGTCGTTCCCCACTCGTCTCTGAGGAAGCCGCCAGGATTCCGCTGGGGGTCCCCTGGCCAGCAAGAAACCCGCCTCTCTCAAGAGCCTGGTTCACAGAGACATACACGCACTCGTCCGGAGCCTCCTGGTTGTGAAGAGCGTAGACACAGGGATTCTACTCGACGTTATCGCTCTCCCTCGCAAGATCATAGGAGGACCTTCCCGCTCGGGTGCTGGGAGATTACCGAGACGCCTTCCGCTGTGCCCCCGGCACGGGATGTGCGAGGCCAACTTGATCCGACACAGAAGACGCACTGAGTTTTCAACGGTTAGTGCTCAGAAACCCGCCTCTCCCAAGAGCCTGGTTCATTCCCCACTCGTCTCTGGCCGCAGGGGTCCCCTTGCCGGCAAGCAACCCACCTCTCCCAAGAGCCTGGTTCACAGAGACTTACACGCACTCGTACGGAGCCTCCTGTTGGCGAAGATCGTAGGCGCCGGGATTCTACTCACCGTTACCGCTCTGCTTCGCAAGATCGAAGGAGGACCTTCTCCACTCAGCGTTCGACGGATCAGGTCTCCCTCGACTCAGACGGGTTTCGCCTTCCCCATCTCGTTCGGACTCCCGTTCGTCCCGTTCCTCTTCCCATCGACCGGCCACTTCCCCTTCCCTCGTCCCCTCCATTCCGTTCCTCCTCGTCGCAGCCGTTCTCCTCGTCGGGACCCGCCTTCGGCTCTCAGGAGACCCTCGCCGCGTCGCTCCGTCTTCGCTCTCCCCTTCGGAGGGAGTCTTCGACCTCTGCGGTTCGCCGTCAGCAGGTTCCTTCCCTCGGAGCCCTCGGAGCCCTCCTCGGTCGCCGGTTCCAGACAGCGGGACTTCGACACCTTGAGTTTGACGGCTGACAACCCCTCGGACTGGCGGCTCGGACGTCTCGGCCGTTCTCCTCTCCCTCTTCTTCGGCTTCCAGTGCTGCAGTTCCGTCAGACCGTTTCTTCTGCGCGGATGGACACGCGGCCGGCGCTGGACGGGACATCCAAGCTCATCGCCGCCGCCCTGCTGCGGAAGTTGCCCGGCATCGCCACCTGACTCACTGGGGGTTCTCATCCATCGTGGACACTGGGGAACCAAGGCGCAGCCCCTTCTCCCTGACGTCTAACCATCTCGACAACTCTTGTTGGGCACCCAGGGGGTGCCGGGCTTCAGACAGGTGGTACCGCTTGGCTGTGCTCGTGGCGCAGGACCTAGCCACTACACGGAGTCGGATCTACGCACATTGGTCGTCTCTAAGCCCGGCTGCTCAAGCTACGCTTCCTACTTCCGTGATTCTTCTCGAGGCCCAACCCTCCGACCTTCGGACTTCGCGGACAAGAGCGTGCTTAGCTTGGATCCGACGCGGACTACTAGACCACCTTCTGCTCGTGGGAGGAAGGATAGGTCACAGGAGCTTCTCCTCTCCGACAACGCGACAGCGGAGGTGTACTTCCAGGATCAGGGCAGCTGGCGATCCTCTGACCAGTGCGTACCCCCTACCCTGGTGCTTGGGGAAAGAACTTCAACTCCCTCCGTGCGTGACGCTACCTGGACCGACGGTAGATCTGGGCCAGTCTTCCCCGGTGGGACCAGTGGCTACACACGGAATGCACCAGGACACCTTCGGAGGATCAGCGCATGAGACCAGGATGATCCTGTGGAGGGTCTCCACAACGATTTCAGTGGACTAGGGCACAGGGTGGGGGTTTTGACCGACGAGGCCGCTACCTGGACGGAGCGAGCCCGGACACAGCTTTGAGAAGCAGAGAACTCGCCTCACAGAGCCCAGTTCAGAGAGTTGCGCTTGGCGACGTCCCACGTCCAATCTCAGTACCCACTTGTCTCCAAGTAAGCCGCCGGGATCCTGCTGGGGGTCCACTTGCCGGCAGATAACCCGCCTCTCCTCAGAGCCTGGTTCGGAGAGACTTACACGCGCTCGTCCGGAGCCTCCTGTCGACTCCCCTCGTGAGGAGTCATCGCATGCTACTTCTTGCCCTTGCAGCCATGCGGCGCCTGGGGATGTTACCATGGTGGATTGGTTTACGAGCTTCAGGAGCTACGTCTCGCCCGGTCTGCCTACAGTTCGAGGGCACCATTACGTACAGCTCCTCTCGGACCATACCTTGCCTGGACCGCCGCGCCTTGGTCCACGGGTTCACCTTGCGCCCGCTTACGGGGCGCTATTCCACCAGGAGACCACGTAGCAAATCCCTGTACAAGCCTCACGTGTGCCTACCACATAGCCGTTCGCTACGGACGCACTCGCCTCTTTGCCGGTGCCGGCACCACTGATGCTACATGCCGGACGTTCTTCCTGGCTACGCTCAGTCATACGTTCTGAATTACAGGACCCCTCCCTCAGGGAGGTTAGAGGCTACAGTTACGTTATCAAGGCACTTGCATGGCCACGAACGTCACTTTCATCAGGGACTGTACTGTCTTACACTTCGTGGCTACTTGAGGCTGGCGGGCAGGATGACTTCGCCCGCCTCGATCGCAGAGTTCTGCCAGGCCAGCGAGACTCCTCACTCTGGTGGGGGCCCTTTTTGCGGGGGGCACAACTCCCTCCTGGCGCCTCAGCGCCGTAGGTATTCACCTACCTAGGGTCGTCGGGAGTTTGCATTAGGGAGGACGGCCCTTGGGCCCTTAGGTGTGCTGGAGCGCGGCACCCACCTCCTATTCGCAATTCTCCCATTCAGTCATGTCATCGGTAATGTTTTTGAAGAAACAAATTCATTTGTTTTTTCAAAATACATTACCGATGGCATTACTATCTGGGAATACACTCTATTGCCTATAGATTTCAGCAAAAATTGTGTGTAGCACACAACTGGGGAGGAGACACCGGGGATCCAAGCACTATGACCCCGGGTGGCCTCCCCTTACTACCCTATCCCGGTGAGCACAGGGCGACCTCGTCAGTTTCACTCATAGCTCGACCGGGGACGGTCGAGTTTTTGCCTTTCTCCGTTCTACGGGTTTCAGTGGTTTTTGACTGGGCTTGAATTGGAGTCTTCGATTCAGCCCTGGACTCTACATTCGTGGTTTTTCCTTTGACAATTGGACTCATTGTGACCTGTGCGCCGACCGGTTTTACCGGCTCTGACTTTGTGAGTTCACCCTTGGCTTGGCCTTGGGGTTCGACGACGCACGTGACTTGTGCCCTGCTGTTTTGTGCACGGTTGACTTTCTTCGCCGGCGTAATTGGTTTAGGGCCTTATGGCTTCTTCTGTGTCGAAGACTTGCCGCCGTGCGGGGACTTCCAGTGGCCGGATGATGCACACGACTCTTGCTTGCCGTGTTCGGGCGGTGCTTCGGACGGAACGTGTGACGGTGGCGCCGCTTGGACGGAAGACCGGTGTTCGCGCAGGTGGGACTTCTACAGGCGTGACCGGGCCCCTTGCCCGCTTCTGTCTCCCCGGGATCCTCCACGGGTGGACGTACTTCCCTCGGCGCATCGGGCTTTCCGGCCCACAGGTAAGTCCCCTTCTTGTACCGTTACCTCGCAGGTTCTCCCTCCCCTCTCCGAGTCTTCGGAGCAGGGTAGGCGAGTTTCGGAGTCACGCTCCCCACGCTCTGCTTCGTTAGCGCGTGGCTTGAGCCCATTTTGGTTCCCACCCCCCGCTCTGCTTCGGGCGAGCGGTCTGGGAGAGATGAGCGTTCGTCGGCCACCCCCGGCTCTAGGTCTCCGGAGCGGGGGCGGGTGACGGAACGCAAGCATAAGAAAGAGAGTAAACGTGATAAGAAATGCTCTCGCTCACGCACCGAGGCTTCAGAACGTGACTCGAGACCGTTAGTAATGCTGCCTCCCCGCTCCGTATTTTCCGAACGGGCACGGCATGCTTCGCTTTCTTCCCCCCCCGCCCGCCCCGTCTCGCCTGGGCGGGCCCGGGGTGTGGTTGACTCTCGCCCCCCACGCTCCGAGGAGTCGGAGCGGGGGTCGCGTGCACATAAATTGTCCCCTCCCCGCTTCGCTTCGCCTGAGCGGGCTTGGCGTGACCGTAGACTGTCCCCCCCCCCGTCTCGTATCGACCGGACGGGCCCGGTGTGACTTGGACCCTCGCCCCCCCCCCTCGCTCCGAGGCTTCGGAGCTGGGGCAGTGGGCTCATAAATCGTCCCCTCCCCGCTCCGCCTTTCCTGAGCGGGCTTGGCGCGACCCTAGACCCTCGTATCGACCAGGCGGGCCCGGTGTGACATCGCGCGTCCTCCACGGTCCGAAACATCGGACGGGGGGCCGCGTGCCCGGTATTTGTCCCCTCCCCGCTCCGCCTTCCTGAGCGGGCTAGGTGAGACTCTTGGCGGTCCCCCCCTCCCCCCCCCCGCACCGGTTCTCCCGAGCGGGCCAGGGGTGACCAGGCCACTTCCTCGGTATTCCGATCGCGGTTTGTCGCTCACGTCGGCTGCCGCGTGCGGATCCCGACTTCGAGGTGGACCGTCGCTTTGCCACGGTCCCTCCATCGCCGCGGCGCCCCTCTTTGCGTGCGTCGCGGGCGGCTGCGTCTACCTCGCGCGCGGCGGTGCGGCGCTCTCGTAGCCGCTCGCCCCTTTCGTGTTGCCGCGAGAAGATTAGTTTTGGAACCGGACGTCCTCAGCCTTCATCCGACGGACTCGGCCTCGGCGATCTTCTTGCAGGACTCGGCGGCTGGTTCTCCTTCCCGCCTTTTCCGCTGTCTCGTCGGCCTCCGCCTCGTCAGACGTTGCCGGCCCATCGCTCGGATCACAGACGGTCCACGCTCTGGGTGAGGCTTCAAGGCTTATCGCCAAGTCCCTACCGCCCGACGTCTGTCCGCCTTCGCCTCCTCCGAAGAGACAGGCTTCGGCCATGGTCGACGCGCAGAGGCAAGTCCAGCGCCGCAAGTCCCTCCCGCAGCCAGCCGGCTTCCGGGACCTCACCGATGCTTCTCCGCCCAGCTGCGTAACAACGCTTTCGGCGACACGGGATACTTTACCGCGCTCGATCGCCGGTGGGAATCAACTTAAGCTTCCGCCAGGCCTGGTACGCTGGACACTCCCAAGCCTTCGCCATACCTTTTCCAGCGGTGGATGCGGCGGCCTTACTACAGGCGGGCGGCCGCAGGCTCGTCCAGAACTCGTGGCCTCGGCCTCTCGACAGGATCGCCTCCTTAGCGCGGAACTCGCTGGCGTGCTCGGGTTTTGGATCTGGCTACCCAGGCAGCCCTGCAGTGCCTACAGGATACGTGGGACCTGGAGGCTCAGTCCCCGCTTCGTGACGTGCAGTCCATCCTGATAGCGGCCAACCGGTCCGCCTACCATTCTTCCGCCAACGCCAGGGCAGCAGCTGCCAATTGCGACCTCTGGAGGAGGGATACCCTTTTGCGCCTCTGCTCGGACCTTCCCTTGTCAGTGAAGACCCAGCTCCGTCAAGCCCCCTTAGGTGGTCCTCAGCTGTTCGGCGACACTTGACACACCGTTAGGGAATCTTCCAAGGACTTGTGGCCCAAGCCTGCATCTAACTCAGCCTCGACCCGCTTTCGCGCCCCCCGCCCGGCCGGGGGTCGTGCCCGGCGGTCTTTCAGGCCCTCCGTTCCTACAGTCGGATCTTCACGAGGTCGGGCCCGTCCATTCCAGGCTACTCTGGCCGGCCCTGCCCCTCGCCCTGCTTGGCCCCGCGGTGCCCGTAGATCGGGCCGCGGTCGGGCTCATTGCCTCGCCCCCGCCTCCGCCCCCACCCTCAGTTCTCGGGTCTCCCGTCGGCGGGCGGCTGTCGCTCTTCAGCGATCTTGGAGATCGCTGTTCCCGGACGACCCCTGGATTCTTTCCACCTTTACCGCAGGCCTGCAACTTCGTTCCTGTCGCCTCCGCCTCTTCGCAGATCACCCATGTGGACCCAGGAACCGCTCGACGGCACACAGGCGGACGCTCTGCGCGGGGAAGTGGCGACCCTCCTCACCAAAGCGGCGACAGAGGTGGTTTCGCGGCAGGACTCTCCGGCGTTCTACAGCCGACTCTTCTAGTTCCCAACGCTAAACAAGTTCATTTGGCCCCTCGCTTCAGGATAGAGACGGCCAGGACTCTCCGTGCGGCCCTCCGGCCGATGGACTTTGCGATCAGCCTCGATCTGTCGGACGCCTATCTGCACGTCCCGATTCTTCCGTCGTTTCGCCGGTACCTTCGGTTTGCCTTGGGGGGATCGTCTACCAGTTCTGCGCCCTTCCTTTCGGCCTCGACATCAGTCCGTGGGGGGTTACAAGACTGCTCGACGCCGTGATAGCCTACTTCCGTCAGCGCTCCTTGAGCCCGGCCTCCAATTACTTGGACGACCTTCTACTGCGCAACTTGGTTTCCGCAGCCCTCCAGACGGACAGGGATGCCCTGCTTTCCCTTCTGCGTCGTCTAGGTTTCCTACTCATTTTGGGGAAATCCGATCTTCTCCCTCTCAACGGTTTCTACATCGGGGGATGGAATTCCTGACCGACCTCAACCTTGTCCGCCTGCCTCTGGCCAGGCGACAGAAGATCATCGACTTAGCGACTTCGATGGGGATGGGATCCTCCTTCACCGCCAGGGTCTGGCTTCAACTCCTGGGCCTCCTCAGTGCGGCTGCGGACCTGCTTCCCTTGGGCAGACTTATGCTCGGCCTCTCCAGCTACATCTCCTTCTTCACTGGCGACCCTCGGGCGCTCTGTTGGATCTAGTACCTGTCACGCCTCTGGCTCGTCCTCACCTCGAGAGGTGGGCGGACCTCGCTTGGCTGGCTTCGGGGGTGGCCCTACACTCCCCGCCGCCTCGGTGGTCTCTCTGTACAGATGCGAGCCAGGCCGGCTGGGGCGCGCACCTGTTACCAGATTCTCTCGGCCTCGGGCGTTGGCTTCGGGAGCTGTTAGGGAATCACATCAACTGGCTGGAGCTGAAGGCAGTTGGGTTGGCATTCGACGTTTGGCAGGAGACCTTGGCCAATCAGGAAGTCCTCGTGCTCTCCGACAACTCGACGGTGGTGGCTTACATACAGAATCAGGGGGGCGCTCACTCGCCCTCCCTTGTTTCTTCGGGACCACCTTCTCCTCTGGTGCAGGGATCGAGGCTTTGCCCTACGAGCCCGCCACATCCCTGGCCACCTCAACGTGATTGCGGACGCCCTGTCTCGTCGCGGACAGTTGCTCCACACGGAGCGGTCCCTACGCCCGGATATTTTTCGCCTGCTCTGCTCTCACTGGGAAACGCCGCTAGTGGATCTGTTTGCCACCAGATGAAACAGCCAGCTCCCGGTCTACGTCTCGCCAGTCCCGGATCCACTCGCTTGGGCAGTGGACGCGCTCGCCATTCCTTGGGTCGGCCTGATTGCTTACGCCTACCCCCTGTCAGTCCTCGTTCCGAAGGTACTGCGGAAGCTTCTGGGATGCTCAGCGGTCCTCCTGCTGGTGGCCCCCTTCAACTGGACCAAGAGCTGGACCACGGACCTCCTCGCGCTTGCGACGGACCCTCCTCTGGAGCTTCCTACCCCTCCCACGATGCTCAAGCAGCCCCGTCAGCGGCTTTTCCATCCGTGCCCCGAACGCCTCCGCCTACACGCTTGGAGGTTGTCCGGCACGCCCTCGCCGCTAGAGGTTCTCGGATGCTGCAGTGGCGGCAATTGCAGCAGCCCGCAGACTCTCTACAAGGAAGGTGTACGAAGGCAAGTGGAGGGTCTTTCAGACCTGGTGCACCTCCCATGGGCTCCCTCCCACTAACCTAGCCTCCCACCAACTGGCGGAGTTCTTCCTGTGGCTCTTCGACGACCGGGGCTTAGCCCCGGTCACCATCAAGGGCTACCGCGCTATGATCGCGGACACCTACCGTCACCTGTGTCTTCCGGACCCAGGCGTCTGCAAGGATCTGTCGAATTTCTGGCTCACTTTGAACTCCGACGTCCGGTTTCACGTTCCCTAGTACCCCGGTGGGATCTTGCCTGGGTACTGACGTGGTTGAATACGGACCGGTTTGAGCCCCTCCCCTTGGCTCGGTTCTCAGACTTGACCCGGAAAACCTGTTTCCTTCTGGCTCTCGTTACAGCGTCCCGAGTCAGCGAGCTTCACGCGCTCTCGATGCTCCCAGCCTGTTTGCAGTTCGTTCCGACGGCTCTGCGCAGCGGCTCTCCGATCCGTCCTTCCTGGCCAAGAACCGCCGCCCCGCGGCGGCTCCTCAGGTGCTAACGATACGGCCCCTCCGTGGAGCGGACCTCTCCCCTGGATCGCGGCAACAGGACCCAGTGCGGGCGCTAATGATTTACCTGCGCCGCTCTAAGCCGCAGCGCCGGGGGCGCTCGCGCCTCTTCTTACCTTGTCCGCGGGCGGACGCCACGTCTCGGCCCAGATCGTGTCATCCTGGCTGCGGTGGGTGATTAGGTCAGCCTACCTAGACCTCTCCCCACGCGGCGCTGAGCCTTTACAAATCCGGGCGCATGAAGGGAGAGCAGTAGCCGCCAGTCTAGCCCTGGACCGCAACTGCTCGGTCAAAGATATTGTGGCAGCGGGTGGCTGGCGCTCAGACTCCACTTTCGCACGCTTCTACCTTAAGAGACCTATCCGGCCGACGTGACTCCCTGGCACGGGTGGGCGACATCTCCGCGGCCCAGCACTCCCTCCGAGCGCTGCTGGCGTCTTAGGCACATCATAGCTGAAATCGTCGGGAGTTCTCTCTCGATGGGGCCGGCGGAGTGGTTGGGTTATGGTTAGATACGGCACCCTCCGCCTGTTCGCCATTCTCCCAGATAGTAATGCCATCGGTAATGTATTTTGAAAAAACAAATGAATTTTTTTTCTAAAATGTATTTTTTTGAAAAATACTTACCGATGGCATTACTCGGATGGCCCTCCCGCCTGCCCCGCTTGCCGCTTGTGGCTATGTGTGAAACTGAGAGGTCGCCCTGTGCTCGCCGGGATAGGGTAGTAAGGGGAGGCCACCCGGGGTCATAGTGCTTGGATCCCCGGTGTCTCCTCCCCAGTTGTGTGCTACACACAATTTTTGCTGAAATCTATAGGCAATAGAGTGTATTCCCAGATAGTAATGCCATCGGTAAGTATTTTTCAAAAAAATACATTTTAGAAAAAAAATTCATTTTTCTTTAAAAGGTATTTTTTCGAAAAATACTTACCGATGACATGACTCAAACGACCCTCCCACCTGCCCCGCTTGCCGCTGGTGCGCTAAGTATCCTGACTGAGGGATTATGGGTACCCGGCTTCCGGGTGGTGGGTATAGGGAGACAACTCTTGGTCCCCTCGGGGTTCCCCGAGTGCCTCCCGGGTTGTGTTTTAACACAACTGGCTCTTAGGCTAGAATGAGTAAGTAGTAGACACTTCCCATTCAGTCATGTCATCGGTAAGTATTTTTCAAAAAAATACCTTTTAAAGAAAAATGAATTTTTCAAAAAAGTACATTTTAGAAAAAAATTCATTTGTTTTCTCAAAATACATTACCGATGGCATTACTATATGGAAGAATTACGAAGAGGAGGCGGGTGCTGCCCCGTTACCCTCAGTTATTTACACCCCCGCATCACCATTTTCTCAAGCCTATGAAGCGAAAGTGAAACTCATATCACATAAAATATAAAATTACGTAAAAACTAAAACATACTTTTGACAAATCAATGACGCGTATGTCCTGCGCCATGTTATAGAACTCACTGACGCATTGGCAGATCTGCGAGACTTTTTCAATAGGAGATAATTCAACATCAGAATCTGGTCAAAGACAAAAGGTAGAGACCATTGACAGCGAGGACAGCTCTCATATAGAAGGGACTTTGTGGGTTATGGTTCATCCCATCTTGTTTTGTTTTGTTGAAGTTACTTGCGTAACTGACTGGATAAAGGATAGGGATTTTTTTTCTTCACACCAATGACAAATATGTTTTGGTCCTGAATGATAAATGGCTGATATCCACAATGCACTTTGCCATGCAGTCTTGAGCTGCATACAGTGACGGTTACATGTTCACAACCAAGATAAAATGAACAAGAGACATAGATCCTTGCGAGCCCTCCAGTTGTGGGGCACATGAGGATCTATGCCTCTCGTCGGTACCACTTTGGCTCCGTGTTCTTTAGATGGCTGGGGCTCTTTGATGTTGATTCACAAAGATTTCAAAAACAAAGTCTGCGTCCACTTGCTTTGCAGGGGTTATGTGCTCTGAACCCGTCATCTTCTTGTTTTCAGGAACTATGAGCACTTCTTTCTGAAGGCTCAGAAGGTCAGACGCCTGATCAGCGACGATTTTCGAAAGGTGTTTGCATCCGGCGTGGACATGCTGCTCACGCCAACAACCCTGAGTGATGCCCCCACACACAGCTGGTTCACTGGGAAGGACAACCGAACGCGCTCCGAGCAGCAGGACGTTTTTACACAGCCTGTAAACATGGCAGGTACAGGCACAATTTTTGTGTTGCCATCTTTAACAGCAAAACATAAATTATCAGGAAGGGCTGGGGGTGGTGGTTGGAGATGGGTGGATTTTTTTCTTGATTTATTTTATTTATTTTTTTTTTTATTTTTTTTTTTTATTTATTTTATTTTATTTATTTTTTTTTTTTGGGGGGGTTCATAGTTCAAACAAATCTTCATAAAGTTCCTTTGCTGGCACTGCTTTTTTCCCATTTTTTCATATGGATGAAGGTGTTTTAGGTCCTTAGGAGGCATATAATTATAGACTGTACCAGCTCTGGGAGTGGGATCAGCCACGATAGTTCAAGGGTGGTGCTAGATGGATTAGATTGGTGCCTTCCCAGGCACCAAGCTATTCTGGCACTATCCTTGAACTGTCATGACCTATCCATCACCTGGTATTATGTCAATAAGGTGACTGCATTTACCCAGCTGCAAGAGGCGTAAATCCTCATGAGCCCCCACAGTTGTGGGGGTTCATAAAGATTTATGTCTCTTGTTGGTCCTGTTTTTGGTCCCATTTATGTCTGCGTTTTTCACGCCAATGTTGGTCAGTGTGCAGTGGTTGCAGACACACAATGCGTGATCACTGGCAGCAAGGGGTTAATTCCCTTGATTTCAGTTGAAGTAATCAAACTTGTCGTTTTTCCCATCCCCCAGGAATCCCTGCGATCACTGTGCCTGCTGGACTGTCTCCTCGAGGACTTCCCATTGGGCTACAGTTTATCGGGCAGAATTTTGGCGAACAGAAGCTGTTGTCCGTGGCTCACTGGTTTGAGCAGAACCGAGACTTCCTCCCCCTCAATCTTGACTTCCTCGATAACCCTTGACCTTTGACTCATTGCGCCCGAGGTACGAAATGCCCACATTTTGGCGTTACCCTCTGAGGACTGCATGACAATTCAGGAGACCGATCGACCATGATAGTTCAAGGGGGGTGGCAGAATAGCTTGGCGCCAAGCTACTCTGCCACCCCCCTTGAACTAGCATGGTCGAGCCATATCTTGCTGTGGTGTGTCGCGGGCAGAATGAGTTACCCAGAATGATTGTTTCCTTTTCACTCTCCCCCACCCGGGTCTGCTCTGGGTGGGATTAACTACTTTTTAGTTCCCAGGGTCACCCTGGTCAGCCCCACAGGGTGGGTTTTCCCCTCTATTCTGGGGCATGTGATTCTGTCCATTCACCTGTATTTTCCTTTTTTAAACTCTCCCTACTGTCTGCGCTGCCTGTAGCTCTTGATATTGGATGCGTGTTGCTAAATGGTCTTAGGTTTATTTAGTGTATTAAACCGGCTGGCGACATCCATTCAATATTCTGTTTAGTTTTTTTTTTCACATGCAGTGCAGGCACATCCTGAGAAAGTCTTGTTGCTGTCGGGACGTTAAGCAATGTACAACCAACCAACCATCCTTTTCACTCCTTAACCCTCTTGGACATGCAGCCAGTGGCACTGTACACAGTACAGATGAATGCATAAACAAGGTTAACCCCTTGACTGCTACTGACAACGCCGCTTATCAGAAAAGACGTGTAAATATGCGTCTTTTCTGGCAAACAGTATCATCAGTTGCAGGCAGAGAGTTCAGCCAAAAGGTTAATTCATATTTATGATCTTGCAATTGTTTATCATTTGTGAATGTTTACATGTGATTGAACTACTAAAACACAAGCAATTTAAGAACAAAATGTTATAGAGTTGTCTGTCAAGCATAACACACTGTTTGCCAGAAATGGATAGACCATGATGGCTCCATCAAGACTTTAGTCCACTTTAGTGCCTGATTAGCTTTTCAGACACTTCTTGTGCTGCAACAAGCATTATGCCGAGTGTGATTTCTATTGTGGTATGAACCGTGACGGGTAGTGTTGTTTAAATGGTGAAACACATTCAAGATTCAAATGCAATAAAACTGATAAAAAGTTACGTTTTTCTTTATATTTTATTTAACCTTGTTTTCCCATGCCACACATTTGCACAAATACACAGGATATTTTAAACCATTTTCTTTCTTTCCATGAAAATGACGACACTGCATATTTCCGGAGATGGACAAGTCAAACAAACTAAAGGGTAGTACCTGAGGAGCTTGGAACAACTCCAGGCACCAAGCTAAACAGGCACCTGCCTATTACGTATCACAGCTGACTGATCCCGTAAAAGCCCTAACTGCCAATAGCAGACTAAGTAAAAAGGATGCACTGGCAGCCAAGCATCAAATGCCATTCCAGGCTGGCATCCTGTTTATATACACTAGTTGTCCATTCCAAAGTAATGTATATATTATTACATAGTAGTTTACAAAATGTAAATCACTTTCCGCTATTACCTGTGCCTTCAAATAATGTGTGCATAGTCGCACATTCCGCCCAAAATAACGCCCTCAATTTGAGGCCAGCTGCAGTGGATCCATATCAGCAAGAGGCATAGATTCACATGAGCCCCTGTAGTCGCAGGGGCTCATGAGAATCTATGCCTCTTACAGACAGTACAAGCTAAATGATAATCTGTTCATCTCCCCCACAGCCTGCATTACTTTTATCAGCAAGAGGGCTCACGAGAACCTAGGCAGCTTGAAAAAAAAAGAGTTGAGTGAAAAACTGCCCATCTTGCATGCATCAGATTTTTTTTTAACACATTTTATTCCTAACCTTTTGGCTGACAGGTTGGGGACATAAACCACTACCTGACAGCCAAATGGCTAATTTTACGTTGGCAATTCCTACATTTTCCTGCTCCTATGTTTTCTTCTCCTTTTCCCGTCGCTCTTCTGCACGTCTAGCTGAATGTCCACCTCGGCATGCCGTTTGGCTGGCTTTTTCAGAAGGACCGATTCATCCACTGGTTCGATGATCGTTCCCGACCTTGTCACGACTGCTGGTTTTGTCATTCGCTTGAACGCGTTCTCCGTGTTCCACTCTCGCCCAATTGGGGTTTTCATGGTATATGAGAAATCTGCCGGAGACTTGTATGGAAACGGCAATTTTGATACCTGAAAATTACAAATAAAATGTAAATAAACAACATCTACATTAAAACAAGGAAGGCAAAGCCCTTATGGTTCACATGTATGACCGATCTACATGTGAGTAACCTTTGTGATAATAAGTAAATGCTTCAGCACCAGCAAAATTGATGTCTCAAAATGTAAGCATTTGTTTCCTCAAAACACATTACCGATGACATGACTAACTGGAAATAGTCTACTTGCTTACCAATTTTAGCCTAAGACCCAAAGGGTCCCCCCCAGGAGGCTCTCGGGGATCCCTGACAGGGACGAGAGAGCTTTCGGGGATCCCTAACAGGGACGAGAGTAGCCTCCCCTGCCCATCCGGTCAGGCGCCAGGTGGTGTCTCCTTTAGCCAGTTGTCTACTTCGCTGTTAGCGTTCGGACGCTTTTACCTGAGCCTCTGACCCTTGGAAAGACTGTGTACGGTTCGACCGTCCCTTGCCGGCCTGCCTTCGCCTTGCCTCTCGTCTACTGCTTCTGGCGTGGCCTCCGTCTTCTCTGCTAGCCCTCGTCTGTGCCTCGTGCTCTTGGCTGGCCCTGGAACCTTCTAGGCTCCCGTCGTCTCACTGCCATTCCGCCATGGACAGGTAATGTCTCGGCCGTTTCCGACATCTCGCCTGGCTGGGTCGGACGTCGGGCTTCGCTCGAGCTACTGTTGGTTTCTCTCCGCATTTCACGGTGAGTTTCGAGTGTTTCTTGATTTCAAAGCTTTATATGGCGGGGTTCGTTACCCGCCCCCGGTCGCCTTTCATGTTTGGGTATGGGCTGCAGTTATCTAGTGCGCCTCTCCCCAGTACGTCGACCTCCAGTGACCTACTGTCTGGTACTTTGTGCTTCGTCACTCTGCCGTTCCGCCATGGAAAGGTGGAGTATCGGCCACTTCCTACGTCTCGCCTGGCTGGGCCGGACGTCGGGCTTCGCTCGAGCTACTGTTGTTTGTCTTTGCATTCACTGTCAGTTTCGCGTGTCTCTTAATTTTCGAAGCTTTAAATGGCGGGGTTTGTTACCCGCCGCCGGTCGCCTTTCATGTTTGGGTTTGGGTTGCAGTTGCCAAGTGCGCCTCTTCCCAGTTCGGCGACTTCCAGTGACCTAGTGTCCGGTGCTTTGTGCTTCGTCACTCTGCAGTTCCGCCATGTAAAGGTAAAGTCTTGACCGCTACCTACGTCTCCCCCGGCGGGGCCGGACGTCGTGCTTGGCTCGGACTTCTGTTTGTTTTCTCTCCACATTTAACGGTGAGTTTTGCTCGTTAATTCGGAGCTTTATCTGGCGGCGTTAGTTGCCCGCCGCCCGTCACCTTTCATGTATGGGTATGTGTTGCAGTACCAAGTGCGTTGCTGCCCAGGACGGCGGCTTCCAGTGGCCTGGTGTCCGCCATACTGTAGACCGGGTGCCACCTGCTCCTCTGTCATCGGCTGCGCTGGCTGCCCTGCTTGACTGGAGGTTCTTGGTCTCTACTCCGGTGTTCCACCGCCGAGCGACCCGCGACTTCCGCCTCCTTGGGACCTTCCGCGGCACGGCGGAATTGTTCCAGCTGCCCTCGGACATGGGATAGCCACTCCTCTCGTCCCTGGTAAGTTGGTAGCTTATTCGTAGACGCGTTAAGCCCGCTGACTCCTCCGGCGAGTCGCCAAGCTGGCTACGTGCCCCCCTCCCGTAAAAAGGAGCCCCGGGCACCGCGACCATGTCGCCTTAGTTCACGCGTCGGCCCCTCGGCCAAACCTCAAGCCCGCTGACTCCTCCGGCGAGTCGCCAAGCCGGCTACGTGCCCCCCTCCTTGAGCCCCGGGCACCGCGACCTTGGTCGCTAATTAGTTAAGCGTCGGCCTTTGGCCCTTCTTCTAAGCCCGCTGACTCCTCCGGCGAGTCGCCTAGCTGGCTACGTGCCCCCCTCCTTGAGCCCCGGGCACCGCGACCTTGTCGCCTGTTCCATACAAAAAAAAAAAAAAAAAAAAAAAAAAGAAGAAGTTGACGCTTGGCCTCGCGGCCCCTCTTGAGCCCGCTGACTCCTCCGGCGAGTCGCCAAGCCGGCTACGTGCCCCCCTCCATGAGCCCCGGGCACCGCGACCTTGTCGCTAATTAGCTTAAGCACCGGCCTTCGGCCCATCTAAGCCCGCTGACACCTCCGGCGAGTCGCCTAGCTGGCTACGTGCCCCCCTCCTTGAGCCCCGGGCACCGCGACTTTGTCGCTAACTAGTCTCCGCGTCGGCCTTCGGACCTGCTCAGCCCGCTGACTCCTCCGGCGAGTCACCAAGCCGGCTACGTGCCCCCCTCCTTGAGCCTCGGGCACTGCGACCTTGTCGCCTATTGTTGACGCGTTGGCCTCACGGCCCCTCCTAAGCCTGCGGACTCCTCCGGCGAATCGCCGAGCCGCTTTGTGCCCCCACCTTGAGCCCTGGGCACCACGACCTGGTCGCCAATTAGTTCACGCGTCGGCCTTCGGCCCCAGCTTAAGTCCGTGTGCCCCCCTTCTTGAGCCGGGCACCGCGACCTTGTCTCCTTCGTTCTCACTTCGGCACTTCGACCTCAGTCTCTGGGCCCGCTGACTCCTACGGCGAGTCGCCTAGCCGCTTGTGCCCCCTCCTTGAGCCCCGGGCACCGCGACCCTTATCGCCTGTTGGTACCCTACGCGGCTTATGGCCCCTCCTAACAACCCGCTGACTCCGCCGTCGAGTCCCCAGCCAGCTACGTGCCCCCTACTTGGGCTTCGCGCACTGCGTCTGGATCGGCCTTCTTGTACCTCGGGACTTCGGGCCGTTTCCCCTGGCGCCTACGGCCTTCCACGTTTCACCGGTTCTCGTCTGTTCACCGAAGTGAAGCTACGTCGCGCTGTTAGCGCTTGGTTGGGTGCCCCTAGGGGTACACCCAGTGCAGTGGGGATCGACTTCCTCGCCCTCGTCGCCTGGATAGTTGCGGCGCCCGACGGTCGTCGCCCGCCCCTCGACTCCCTCCGGGGTCCCTGTCGACCTTTGCCTGGTGCGGCGCTGTCGTTCTCCTCGGGACATCCTCTTCCCCGCTCCCTGCACCCTTCGCCTCCGGCGTCTCCCCGACCCTCTCCGGGGGATGACTCGGCGTCCTGCGTTCGTCTCTGGCCTGCTGGCGTCTTAGCCTTCGGCTCCCCGGTTCGCTGGCCTCTCGCTCCCTTCGTGCTCGCGGCCTCCGGTGGTTCCGCCGGCGCCCCTGCTTGCGGCAACCCTTCCCAGCTCTAGCGGATCTTCCGCGTGGCTTCGAACCCTCCGCCCCTTGCCTTCCTTCGTTCGTGGCGGCCTGGCTCCTTCTTGACCATCTCCCCTGATGCGACGTCGCAGCTCTACCGTGCTCCTGTGAGTACCCGCGTCTTTCGGCCCTGCCTGGCAGTCTCTGAAGGAACCCTCCTAGGCCTGTGGGCCCAACGCCACCCTTGTGGATTGAGTTCCCGCCCCTTCGGATCAAGGCCCTCGCCCTTCACGCGCAGGTCTCCGCTCTTCTTTGGGAAGTTGCGATGCTGCTCATCGCTCGGCACGGCTCCCCCGCCTCGGACCCTTTGCGTCGCCTTCAGCCCTTGGTTGTCGCCGCCAGCCTGGACCTACCCGTTGCTTCTACGCGTCCCCATGCCTCCCGCCCCCGCCTTTGTCTTCGCTTGCCGTCGACGGGACCGTTTCCAGCTCGGCCTCCTTGGTGTGGTCTCCCCTCAGCCCTGGGTCCTTGCGTGGATCGTGGATGCCTTGGTTGCCCGGGACCTTCGATCTTCCGCCAGCCATTCTCCTCCTTGGTCGACCTGCTTCTGCGGTATCAGTCAGTGGTTCCTCCTCGTAGGGCAGGGATGCTCTCCTCCTCCGGTTGCTCGCCTGGTCGCCCTGGTCGGCGCCTACGGTCCGACCTCTCGCCTTCGCCGTCTGTTCACCTGGGAATGGTTTTGGTGACCGACCGCAACTTGGTGCGTCTTCACGAGCCTCGGATCCAGTCCTTGCCGTTCTAGCCCGTGGGTAGCTGCGGGCGCGGCGGTCCCCACCTGACTGCGGCTCCAGCTCCTCCTCCTGACGAGTGCGGCGGCTGATCTCCTTCCCTAGGTCTTCTGTACTCCGCCTCTGGAGGCTGTCCTCCGGCGATCTCTCTACCCTGGTGCCGATCTCCCCTGTGCTGCGCCACATCGGCTTCGCTGGACGGACATTCTTAGCTCGGCTCCCGGATTCCCCCTGACCTCGCCACTGCCCCTCTCTCTCTGCGTCGTTGCTGGTCTCGGCGGTTAAGGCGCTCTCCTTCTCCCGAATTCCACTCGTCGGCCGTCCGCTGGCCCGCGAACCTGACTTCGCGGCACGTCACCCGCTGGGACTGGTTGCCGTTGGCAGGCCCTCTGTGCTTGGCGATACGATCTTTGGACACAGGACCTCCTCGTCCTTCCGACAACCCCTCTTCGTGGCTTGCCTTCAGACGCAGGAGGAACCCGCTCTCCCGACTTCTGCTTCCTCCTCTATCGCCCCTTCGCTGGTGCGCGGACAGCGACTTCTCCCTCCCAGACCGCCGCAGTCCAGGTCACCTGTTCATACTGGCAGACTACCTCTTGCGACGGAGGCATCCTTCGCAGGTTCGGCGCTCGTTGGGAGACTCCCCCCTTGTTCTCCTCGCCTCGAAGTGGAGCCTCCGGCTTCCCTCTTCATCTCCCCGTTCCCGACCTCTGGCCTGGGCCGTCGATGCGCTTGATCCCTTGGGACGGACTGGTCCTTACGCCTACCCTCCGGCGGTCCTGGTCCTCAAGTCCTGCTCAGCCTCCGGGGATGCAACGCAGTCCTTCTCCTGGTAGCCGTTCTCCCGGACCGGATCATGGACTAACGACCTTCTCAGTCTCGCCACGGGCTCACCCTCCCTCTTCCCACCCCCCGCACGATGCTCGAGCAGCGCCGACAGCCGCTCTTCCACCCCTGCCCCAAGCGACTTCTCCTACACGCCTGGCGATTGTGCGGCAAGCTCTCTCTGCTGGAGGCTTCTCGAGTGCGACAGCGGACGCTATCGCTTCAGCCCGCAGTCCTACCAGACGTGTCTACGAGGGAAAGTGGCGTGCTTCGTGCCTGGCGCTCTGACCCCGCCGCCTCTCCACCGTCGGCCTGACGTCTCCTCAGCTCGCGGACTTCTTCTCTGGCTCGTCCAAGACCAAGGTTGGCTCCCCTCTGGGGCAGCTGCTACCCCTCTTGATCGCCGACGCCTACTGTCACCTCGGCCGTCCCGACCCAGCACCTGCAAGGACCTGCCCGACCTTATGGCGTGTTCGGCATGCAGCGTCCGGTCTTCCTCTCCCTTGGCCCGTGCTGGGACCTCCCTGGTCCTCCCCTGACTGACTTCGGACCGTTAAACCGCGCCATCTGGCCCGCTTCGCTGACGTGACTCGGAGGCCTGCTTCCTGATGGCCCTCGCCACGGCGCCCCGCGTCAGCGAGCTCCACACGCTCTCGTCTCGCCCCGCCGGCCTGCAGTTCCGAGTGGATGGCTCCGTGCAGCTACTCCCGGATCCTTCCTTCTCGCTCAGCCTAGGTCTCCCTTGACAGCGCCTCCGGACCTCGCCGCTTGGCCGCTTACACGACCCGGTTCCTCGGGGCACTCCGCAGCAAGATCCGGGACAGGCACTTCGTATCTACCTGCTCCAAGTCCGTGCGGAGGGGACGGTCTCGTCGCTTGCCGCCGACCGCTGGCAGAACCGGCTTCTCAGCCCAAACGTTCTCCTCCTCGCTCCGCTGGGTATTCCGGTCCGCCTATCGCGACCTCTCCCCACAGGGAGCCGAGGCACTGAAGATCCGCGCCCATGGAACGCGCGCTAGGGCCGCACGTCTCGCCTTCGCCGCGCCGGTGTGGTTAAGGACACTGTGGCGGTGGTGGGGTGGCGGGACGGATCTACCATTGCCGCTTCTACTCCCGCGCCCTGACAGTCCAGCGCGACAACCTTACGCTGGTGGGCAAATTCTGCGGCGCAACACTCCCTCCAGGCGCCCTCGGCGCTTAGGCGGCACTTCGCTAAAATTGTCGGGAGTGGGTGATCAGGAGTGACGGGCCGTCTTCGTCCCTGAAGAGGTTTCTAAAAGGGATTGTGCGGCACCCTCCTCCTCTTTGCCATTCTTCCAGTTAGTCATGTCATCGGTAATGTGTTTTGAGGAAACAAATTAATTTTTCTCTAAAATGTATTTTTTCGAAAAATACTTACCGATGACATGACTCGGAGGTCCCTCCCTCCTCCCCGCTTGCCGCTGGTAACTCCGTAGACAACTGGCTAAAGGAGACACCACCTGGCGCCTGACCGGATGGGCAGGGGAGGCTACTCTCGTCCCTGTTAGGGATCCCCGAAAGCTCTCTCGTCCCTGTCAGGGATCCCCGAGAGCCTCCTGGGGGGGACCCTTTGGGTCTTAGGCTAAAATTGGTAAGCAAGTAGACTATTTCCAGTTAGTCATGTCATCGGTAAGTATTTTTCGAAAAAATACATTTTAGAGAAAAATTAATTTTTTACGTTCCCCCCCTCCCCTCCCTCCCCCCCCCCCCCACCTGTGACCCTTGACCTTTGCGATGAGTTGAATAAATTAGTATGCATAGGAAGGTCTTATCAGCTACCTTTGTGCCAAATTTGATTGAAAAGTTTGCAAAAATGTTAATAATAACTACAATTCTATCAAAAATTGACATTTTACACACATTCCCTGACCTTTCCAAGGGATCATCCAAATTAGTATACATAGATAGGTCTTGGCATCAGGTATCTCTGTACCAAGTTTGGGTTTGAAGTTGTGAATAGCATGGGTGCAACTCGTCCGTCTAGGAACGGAAATCCGTTTCTGAAAATATGGTCAAAAACGGACGTTCCGTTTTTGAGAATTTGAGGAGAATTTTTTTTTTCTTTTAAAGCAAACAGCGAAACGATCTTTTAACTGTGGAACTGGTTTTGGTGGAACTGGTTTTGGTAACAGCGGAAGCGCTCTTCTGAATCGGAGACAACAACCCTTGTTCTTCCTGGCACCTTGTAAACCCCGTAGTGCTAGCTAGCTCACAATGCCGCAAATGAAAGAAGGCGATTCGG
This sequence comes from Semisulcospira habei, assembly GCA_036245525.1. NCBI lineage: Eukaryota > Metazoa > Mollusca > Gastropoda > Semisulcospiridae > Semisulcospira > Semisulcospira habei. The sequence goes on from BTPG01000006.1 coordinate 138,530,204, forward strand.
TAGCGTTAGTTGACGCCAATGTGAAAAACAAATGGCGATGGGAGTGGCTGAATGAAACGGACAGCGAGAAGAATCCACTTAGGCTCTGGTGTGTGAAACTTGACATCGGAGGAGTGTGCTATTGCATACTGTGTCATGCTCAGCTCAAATATGGATCGAACGGCAAGACAGTAATACTTCTGACAGTAATACTGCTACTACCACCACCAGTGCTAGTGTTGCTACTACCCATAGTGCTTTTGCCAGTATTGATAAAACTGAAACCATTGCTGGTGTCAAACGAAAACAACCTTCTCCTGCAGATATCAGATGTTTTTTTAAGAAGCCAAATATTCAACAAGATTAGTTCAAGCTGGTAGAGGTGAAAGCCACCATCATCCTGATGAATTGTTATTGGGAATGACATGATATTTTTTCTTTTTAGATGATCACTATTTTTACACTCCCAGCTTCCAAGGAGCAGTTATTTTGCAAGATGTTATAATTTCATACACAGTTCTACTATTACTTAATAAGTATTTTCTAAAGGAAAGAGGAGAGAAGAAAGACAGATTGATGAAATCAATCTTGTGCATTGCTTGCTGTTTGGTAAGTAGCATTAAACAAGTTGAAGTATAAGAGTGTATGTCTATATCTTTGTGGATCTGTGTGTTGTTTGTATTGCTTGGTGGGATGAAAGAGGGGTGGGTTTGCTGCTTTATTTTTTCATTCACATAGGACCTTTCAAATCTCTATAAAAAAATAACTCTTAAAATGCTAAAACATCATATTCTTCCGGGGGGCGCGGCCCCCCTGGGCCCCCTTTCCCGGGCTCTGCCCTGGACCCCGCCGGGGCCTAGGCGCCCTGGACCCCTGCCTTTCAGTTTTTACACTTTTGCACAGTTGCACCCATGGAATTGCGCCTGCGACTTTTAGAGTTCGCACAGAGTCACCGTCTCACTGTTGCTAATACCCTCCATCCACACAAGAAGTCAAGAACAGTGACATGGCAATCGCCAGGAGGCCTGGTCCATAACCAGATTGACTTCATCTTGCTGCCTCGACGATTCAAATCCAGCATTAACAAAGCACAAACGAGGTCCTTTCCTGGCGCTGATATTGGCAGCGACCACAACCTCGTCCTTACTAGCCTCAAGTTGAAGCTGGCATTGAAACGAGATAGCAAGAGCCCTCGCATCAGATTCGACCTCCAGAAGCTAAAAGACCCGGAAGTAGAAGAGCTCTTCCAAGCCCAGGTGGGAGGCAGATTTGCAGCCTTGGCTACTTTGGACTGTGACGTAGACACCCTTGCTGGAAATATAAAAGAGGTGTTACTTTCTACAGCAGAAGAAGTGCTGGGGAAGCAGAGGAAGCGCAAACAGCCCTGGGTCACCGATGACATCCTCGATCTCTGTGATGAGAGGAGAGCCTGGAAGAAAAAGAGAGGCCAAGACCTCACATCAGCAAACAAGTACAGACTTGTCAACAAGAAGATCAGGAAGAGGATGAAAGAAGCCAAAGAAGATTGGATTGAAGACCAGTGTTGCAGCGTGGAAGAGGGCATGGCAAACGGCAACAGCAAGAAGGCTTATGAAACGCTAAGGACCCTCACCAAGACTCAACAGCGAACAGCCACAGTCATCGAAAACAGCAGCGGCCAACTCCTTACGGAAAACACTGCTGTACTAAACAGATGGACTGAGTACTGCCGAGACTTGTATAACTACAAGGCTGAGCCAGACACCAGCATCCTCCAAAACAACCAGGCTGGGGCCAGGAAGGCTGAAGACCTGCCAGTGTTAGCTGAAGAGGTGGAAGCAGCCGTACGCGGCCTGAAGGGAGGAAAGTCTCCAGGTGTAGACAACGTACCTGCTGAACTGTTGAAACATGGAGGAGAAGTAACAACGAAGGTCCTCACTACACTCTGTCAAAAGATCTGGGAGCAAAAGAAATGGCCAGCAGAATGGACACAGTCTCTAGTGATCCCGCTCCCCAAGAAAGGAAACCTGAAACAGTGCCAGAACTACAGAACTATCAGTCTGATAAGTCACCCTAGCAAAGTAATGCTTAGAATCATTCTCAACTGCCTCAAAACTTTCGCCGAGGAACTGCTGGCAGAAGAACAGGCTGGCTTCAGAGTTGGAAGAAGCACTGTAGAGCAGATTTTCAACTGCCGCGTCCTGATCGAGAAACATCTGCAGCATCAGCGCGAACTCTACCACAACTTCATTGATTTCAGGAAAGCATTTGATCGCGTCTGGCACGACGGACTCTGGCAAGTCATGAGATCGTTCAACATAGAGGAGGGACTGATCCAAATGATAGAAGCGCTTTACAAGAACGCCTGCAGCGCGGTTCTACTTAACAATCAGTCAGGCGAGTTCTTCAGGATGACGATCGGTGTCCGTCAAGGATGCCTGCTCTCTCCTGTCCTTTTCAACATATTCCTGGAGAAGATCATGCAGGAAACCCTCCACGACCACCATACTTCAATCTCTATTGGTGGCAGATCCCTGTGCAATCTTCGATTCGCAGACGACATTGACCTCATGGCAGGCAGCAATAGTGAGCTCCAAAACCTGACAGACAAACTTTCAAGTAGCGCAGGGTCTTATGGCATGGAGATCAGTACGGATAAAAGCAAAGTGATGATCAACACCACAAGCGACAGCAGCAGCAACATTCACATAAACGGCCAGAAGCTAGAAGAGGTCAGTAGCTTCAAGTACTTGGGAGCCACCCTGTCCAAAGACGGTAGTTGCATAGCAGAGATCCGTATCAGGATAGGTACAGCAACATCCGCAATGGCCAGGCTGGACAGGATATGGCGAAGTAACTCCATCAGCTTCACCATCAAGTACAGGCTTTACAAGTCCCTCGTAGTGTCTATTCTACTCTACGACTGTGAGACTTGGACACTGCTTGCAGACTCAGAAAAGAAAATCCAGGCCTTTGAGAACAAGTGCCTGAGGAAGTTGCTCCGCATCTCGTACCGCGAGCACAAGACCAACGAATATGTACGGAGCATCGTCACTTCCCTGGTGGGCCCACATGAACCCCTTCTGGCAACCGTGAAACGGCGCAAGCTTGCTTGGTTTGGCCACGTGACCCGACACAACACCTTGTCCAAGACTATCCTCCAAGGCACTCTCGAAGGAAGTCGTCGGCGAGGTCGTCAGAGAAAGAGTTGGGTCGCAAACATAAAAGAATGGACCGAACTCGAGATGCCAGACTTGCTTGCCACCGCCCAAAATAGAACTCAGTGGAGAGCACTGTCTGTTGCTGCTGCCTTTCAGTCCCCCCAACGCCCAGTTCGGGCAAGGGACTGATGATGATGATGACCCATGGAATAGTATTTTGATCCATTTCCTGATCTCTTGTGACCCTTGACCTTTCTGAGGGGTCAACCAAATTAGTATGCATAGAAAGATCTTGCCATCAGGTATCTTTGAAGTTCAAATATAGCTATTTTGGACCTATTTCCTAATCCCCTGTGACCTTGACCTTTGGGAGAGATCACTCAAATGGGTATGTTTAGAAAGGTCTTGCCACAAAGTATTCTTGGGCCAAGTTTGAAGACTGTGGCTTCAATAGTCCCCCAAAAAATGCCAGTGTTAAACTTTACCACGGACGACAGATGACGGACCACTGGCCCAGAACATACTCACTTCTGCTTCGCACGTGAGCCAAAAAGAATAATGTTCCACAGATGGCTGATACCAAAAGCACACAATACAAGTTAATTAATATACATGCTAGTACCTGATTACACTACCCTTGCACTATCACTGTCAATCAGTCCTCTGCTGTGGTGTCCAAACCCCTTCTCTGCCAGTGGTCACAGACCGTGTTTCCTTGTTAATTTTTGTCAACTCATTCAGTCTGACGGCCATATTTACCAAATTTTGGAGGCATCATCTAACGACTATGCACCAGTTGCAGGAGATGGATCAACCATGATAATTGAAGGGCAGTGCCAGATCAGCTTGGTGCTGACAGGTGCCAAGCTAATCTGGCACTGCCCTTCAATTATCATGGTCGACCGATCTCCTGCTGTAGAGCGTCGGAGCTGAATGGGTTAATTAAAAACTGCAGAATAAGATCCTGTCATCCAAGCAACACGGGTACAAAGTGATGTCCACAAGCAGCACAGATCCTCATGAACCTCTGCAAATGTGGGGGCTCATGAGGATCTATAACACTTGCAGCTGGATTGGTTTCAGTCTCTCTCTGCGGTGAAGGGGTCACAGGTGAACATGTTTAACCCATTTAGACATGGGGCCCTGCAGCAGGAGATGTATTGATCATGACAATTCAAGGGTTGAGCCAATGAGCTTGGTGCCTTCATGCACCAAGCTCATCTGGCACAACCCTTAAATTATCAAGATCAATCCATCTCCTACAACTGGTACATAGTTGTTAGGCAACGCGTCCTAAAGTTTGGAAATGCGGCCGTGGGGTTAAGAGGGTTAAGCGTCAAAAACCATCCTACATACCAAATGTTTTTCCACGACAGCATTCTTTTTCTTTGTGATGATCACATGACCCAGGTGCTGGTCGGCCCGTTTTTCACGCTTGGCCTTGATAGTGAATCTGGGTGCCAAATAAGAAAATAAAATTAAAACAAATTTGTATAAAGTATGAAAGATAATTCCAAGAACTCTTTGTGTCTTGTCTTTGCTATACACAACACTACACAGTTCCACATGCGCACACACTAGAAGCAAAAAACAAAAACCACCAAACGAGCCTTTCTTTGAAAAATGAAATTTTCTCTAAAATGTATTTTTTTTAAAAAATACTTAACGATGACATTACTATTAGGAATGCCTCTTAGCTAGCACAATTTCAGCCAAAATTTGGTTGTGTACCTATAGGGCAGGGGAGGCAACCTAGGGGCGTCTATCGTAACCCAGTACCCCGAGTAGCCTCCAATCCCTACCCATCCGGTCCCGCGCCTAGCGCGCCAGTCTGTTTGCTTAGCTGACTAGCGCCAAGCGGGGCAGGTGGGAGGGTCCTTCGAGTAATGTCATCGGTTTCCCAAAAGTATGTATATATATATATATATATATATACAGATGTATATATATATATATACAGATGTATATATATATATATATATACACGCACACATGTACGAGGCCGCGTCAGTCCTGGATGAAGGCCTAGTATGTCGGTGGGCGCCCAGGCCGTGGGAAGCATTCCATGGGCGTGGAGACCTACCCGTGGCGAACAGGGTCGGGCACGGGTGTGGGGGTGGGGGGGGGGGGGGAAGGGATGGGCGAGCAAGCTCGCTGGGCCAGACTCAAAGATCTTTATTGGCTAGCGTCCGGCCGAGGGTACTTGTCACTGACCTTCAGGCAGGACGCCATACCTCTGAGCTGAACTTGGACCAAGGGATCGGAGGGCCGTACTCCCGAAGCCGTGTCGAGCCTCGAGCAAGCTCGGCCAGGAGGTGGTGCAAGTAACTCGCTGTGGGCCAGGCTCAAAAAGGAAACTCTCATTACTTACCGAGCGGGCACCCCATCCGGCCGATGTTCTAAGATAGGCAACCGTCCTGTGGACCCGGCTCGTCATTCTTTCGTTATTTGGAGAGTGGGCGCACCCTAGTCCAGCAGTCTCGTCCGGCCGAAGGTACTTGTCACTGACCTGGGTCAGAACGCCGTACACCTGTGCTGGACTTGTTCAAAGGGCTGTGGAGGCCTGTCCCATGAGCGCGCACGCAGTCGGGGCACGGGTGTCCGCTCGGAACTTCTCTCACCACGCATCTCATCCGATCGGGAAGGTATGCGGGGCGAGCAAGCTCGCTGCGGGCCGAGCTCGTCTACTCTTTCTTTAACTGACGAGCAGCCGCACACTGGTCCAGCAGTATCATCCGGCCGAGGGTACTTGTCACTGACCTTGGGGCGGGACGATGTACGTCTGTGCTGGACTTGTCCCGATGGTTTGGAGGGCCGTACTCCAGAAGCCGCATCTGGACCCGATCTAGCTCGGGCCGAGAGGCGGATCGGTGCATGCACGTTGCGGGCCAGACTCATACTGGATACTATCAGTATTTAACGAGCTGACGCACAATCCAGCCGATGTCCTAGGATCGGTAAGGCCTAGCCTAGCCCGTGCAGTCCGAGTCTCCACAACCGGGGGGATACAACCTGACCCATCCGCGGAGGTGGTAGGGCGGTCGCAGGTGCCTGATCTCGAACTGGTGTCGGCCGTTCATGGCGATAGAAGCCCCCAAAGCTGAGACCACTGCTCTTCCAGCCAGAGGGCGCAGATAACGCACGGGTGAGTGGAGGCACAGCCGGAACAGGGTAGGCACACGGCATGCTCGTCACTCGGCCAATGGAAATCCCCACAGCGCATGCAGGTGCGGACTTGTAAATTGCAAAACATAGGCAACAGTGAGAGGCGAGCGAGCGTGGCTCTCCGAGGCCACGCAACGAGCATACGCGAGTAAAACTTAAAAGCAAATTTTGTATACAGGGTGCCACAGCCAGTGCCGTTGCCCAGTGCTCCCCCTTCCTTCCCTGAGCACCGGTCGCGGGCAACAACCAAGGTTTCACCTTGCCATGTCGGAGAGGCCGGAGCCAGCCCAAAGGCCATAGGGGACCATAGGAGAAGCCCCGCTGCACCAACCGGTAGGGGGCCCCACCAACGAAGGCAACGCCAAGCTAGCACCGAGAACACAGTAATCCAAGGGCAGCACTGAAACACGGTAAGCAAGTCCAAGGTCCCCAGCAGCACAAGTCCGGCAGAAGCCCTCACAGTACACCAAAGAAGGTAAAATCCCAGCTAGCACAGTGAACACCATAATCCCAGGCTAGCACAGTGAACACAGTAACAAGTCCAAGGCCACAAGACGACTGGTCACACCGTACACAGCCAGGCGCAGTAGAGTAGGTACACAACCGTTCACAGCTAGCTAAGCAAACAGACTGGCGCGCTACTGCTAGGCGCGTGACCGGATGGGTAGGGACTGGAGGCTACTCGGGGTACTGAGTTACAATAGACGCCCCTAGGTTGCCTCCCCCGCCCTATAGGTACACAACCAAATTTTGGCTGAAATTGTGCTAGCAAAGAGGCATTCCTAATAGTAATGTCATCGGTATTATGTATTTTGAGGAAACAAAACTCAGACTGCAGACACCAATAAGGAACCAAAACTAGTACAATCCTATAACTTCCAGTTACACAGTCAAGTAGTTTCCATTCTTTGTCTGCTACTGCAATGCATGAAGAATGCACTGTGTGAAGTTAATTAATTGTGACTGCTCAAGAGTAGACCTTGAATGAGGTCATAAAGCAATAGTGGTCCATAAAGGTCTAATAGTGCTAAGTAGTTTGATTCCTTGCACGCTCAAGGGAAGTGTCTTATTAGCAGGGCCCAAGCTAATGAAGCACTACACTCAAGCTATCAACTCTAGTCCATCTGCTAAAAGTGAAAGATGTGTGTTCTACACCATTTAGAATCGTTCTGCATACCTCTCTTTCTTCTTTTTTGAAGGCTGTAGCCCAACCCCTCCCCACTCCCCCCAGCCAGGAAGAGTCAGGTCAATATCCTTCACTTTCTCCTCATCCGCAACCCTTTTTTTCTCTGCTACAAACTCTGCAACTACATCATCATCTTCAAAAGCCTCTGCAATTGTCAGACGGTTTCCAATGTCATCATCACTATCATCACCATCATCGTCAGAAATGTCATCATCTAGTTTGCTTTTCAGCGGTTTGCTCTTCAGAGACATAAGCTTTTTGGGGTCCACGAACTCCACTGGTTTGTCACTGGTACTGTCTGTTTCAATGGACAATCTCTTCTTGTCTTTTTTGTTTTTGCCTTTTGAATTCTCTGCTATGGGTTCTATGTCCCCTTCGCTGTGAGCAAGAGCATCTTCTGTAATTTGCAAGTCTGTCGTTTCTGCTAACATTGCCTCTTCTTCTTCTTCAGATTCTGAATCAGGTTCCTTTACCCCATTGTGCATGCGGCTACCAGTACCATGAAGTTTTCCTGTCACTGACAATTTCTTCTGCAAATTTGTCACATCTTGATGAGAATTTATTTCGTCATCGGAGATATCAGCTTCAGAATCTGAAGAGTCTGAACTGTCAGCATCCAAACTTTCTTCATCTGAGACTTTTTCAGCATTCATCTCTTTCTCTGTAGCTGTACTTTGTCTCTTTGTCAGATTTTTCTTTCCATGTTTCACCTTCTTTGCCAATTTCTCTGTGTCCTTCAAACGTTTATCTGGATCCTTTGACATCTGTCCCTGTTTTTCCTTCCCTTCCATGTTTTTCCCCTTCTTTTCCTTTTTGTCTCTTCGTTTTCTCTGTTTTTCACTGCCCTCAGCAAACTTATTTTTTTCATTTTCTTCTGCAAACAGTTTGTCAATTTCATTCATCTCCTCTTCACTCTCCTCAGCCTGCACTTTCTCCTCACTATCACCAGTTATCACGGGCTGTGGGCATGAAAACACTGGTTTCTTCACATTCTGGACCTGCATCCATGGGTTCTTTGTAGTCTTCGAACCTGCCTGCAACTGTGTGGTGTCAGGGTCTGCATCTGCATTGTCCTCAGCCTCGGATTCTGAAGATTCCACTTTCAGCTTCTGTGTTAGCTCCTTTCCCTTGCGCAGCATGGCTTGTATCTCCTCACGTTTCTGTCAAAATTAAAGAAATGATACACCAGTACATCACCTGCAGAAATTTATGCACAGCGTGCGGCTGTTTGAAGATACAGTGTGTACACTGAGTCCTTTGGCAGTCAATAGTGAATTTTGTCAGGGTGACTTTTGCAAACTATTTGGCTTAACAACCAGAAGGTTTGCAAAAATCACCCTCTTTTTTTATTCTGATACACTACTGCGTGAAATTAATTTGACTATGATAGTTCAAGGGCGGTGACAGAGTAGCTTGGCGCCTGTGGCGCCAAGCTACTCTGGCATCACCCTTGAACTAAGATGGTTGATCTTTCTCCTAATCTGTAATGTAACCTTCATGGGACAATAAGCAAATTTAAACAAATCAGCCTCAGGATGCAATGGGTTAATAGAACTTTTGTCAAAGTGATTGTGCAGTAATGCGGGGGGAGGGGAAGAAGGGGTATGACAGAAAAACAGAGTACCAACCTTGTCATCAAACTTGGCATACATCTTGGCCTGCTTGGCAAACTTGCCACCTCCACGATGCCGCAGGCGCATTCGCTCCTAGGACATGAAAAAGAGGTAAGAAAGCTGAACTTTACCACACACAATAAAGCATCACAATTTTTCGACAGAGTAAAAAACATGCATACCAGTCGGAAGAGGCAAGCTGGGGTTCACAGCACATCTAGGCATTCGTAGGGGGGCCCAGTTCTTTTTCATTTCAAAGCATTTTTGTGGCTTCTCTAGCAATAAATGATGCTGCGCCAAAGTTCATCAAAAGTTAAAGGGGAAGACCCATTTCAGAAAGACTCAAAATCATAAGACTGCCTCCAGTCCTGTTTAACACCTTCACTGCCAGCGGATGCAGATTGTGTTTTTGAAATCACCATATATTCTGAGATCCACGTCCATCTAAGGAAGATGGATACACAGTGGTTTCAGCAAGAGGCAGAGATCCTCATGAGCCCCCACAACTGCGGGGGCTCTTGAGGATCTATGCCTCTTGCAGCTGGGCGGCCACCACTTTTTCTCGGCAATGAACAGGGGGAAAATAATAACTGTACATTCAGCTATGTTGGACGTAACACAGCCCTTCAGCTGTATGCCTCACCTGCATGCGATCCGTCTCCGCTTTATCCAGCCTCTGGAGAAATGCCTCGGGGTCTGTGCGTGCCAGCTCTTCCAGCTCCTTGCCGTCCTTCTTCTGACGTTCTTTCTTCAGGACCCGTCTGTAGCGCTTGCTTTTGATCTTGTTCTGCCAGCGCAGCTTCGACTCTCGGTTGTATAGCAGGGCCCTGTACTTCAGAAGCTCTGCGCGTCTCTCATGAGCCTGTGGAGGTCAAAGGAAAACCTGCTGTAGTTTGTCAAGAATGAATGATTAACTAATAATAATAATAATAATAATAATAAATAGTTTTTGTATAGTGCTGTTCTCTAGGAAAGCACTGAACTCAATGCACAGACTCACTAATAGACCATCTCCATAAACCAGAAGCGAGTTGTTTTTTTAAAATGTTAAAAGCCTGAACAAACATGCAATATCCCATGCTTGTCCAGGCTTTAAACCACTGTTTGCATCAAAACATGCAATACAAACCTTCCTCTGATTTCTATCCTCTATTCGAGCAACAAACTGGCAACATCATCTGAACAAGCAATCAGGAAGTTTGATAAGGGAAAAGTTACCTCTTCCAGGCTCATAGCCGCCAGAGCGTTTTCTTCAGCTGGAGTCAGAACCTGTCCCTTTTTAATGATGTTCTCTGGGTCTCGCTGTTTTAGTGCTGCTGCTATCTCCAGCTCTAGCGGTGTCCTAGGCTAGATGGAAACAGTACAATGTTCAGTATGCAGTCAATTACCGTCAACTTCAAAGTATCAAACATTTGATACATAACAACATGGATGGCAGTTACTTAAATGACTGAAAACAAACTAAGGAATAACTATGCATTACAATCCATGCCCAGCAAGAGACATAAATTCTCATGAGCCCCTGCGGATGCAGAGGCTCACAAGAATTTAATGCCTCTTGCAGGTACAACAGGCTGGCTGAAGGACTGTTCTGTCTGAACCAAAAAGCTGAAATTCAGCTTTGTGGCATTTTTTAAAAGCTGAATCAGTCCCCAGCACTGAAGACTGTCACCCAAGGAACAATAACAAAAATTACATTTTCAGCAAGAGACACAAATCCCCATGAGCCCCCGCAGTTGCAGGGGCTCATGGGGATTTGTGCCTCTTACACTTGGGTTCTGTTAAATTTTTCTCTTATTAAAGTTCAAGTTGTTAAATTATTAAGCATAGACGAGCTACATATCTAGGTCTACTCACTCTCTTTCTCTCTCTCACACACCCCTGACACAAAAAGTAGAAACGGGTCAGTAAATGAAAAAGAAAATCAAGCTGTAAAAGATAACTTACTGTAAACTTGAAATGAGAGTTGATCAGCTTGGTGTTGGGTTGGAGAAGAGGAAACTTCATTTGATCCGCCTGTCATCAGGAAAAACAATGTAAGTAAGAGGTTCACATACTGCTTTGAACTAGAGTATTATAGCACTTTTTTCTCCTACTTTCTGGTCTTACAACTTTATCGGTAATGGTTGTTGCATATGAATGTGCAAGTCTACAGTTTGAACCAAAGAATAACATGAATTTATTTTTAGGCTATGGGTTTTGGTTTGTTTTGTGTGTGCGTGTGAGTGAGTGAAGGGGGTGGGGGGGGGGGGGGGCGGTGTTTCCGGGGGCGGTGTTTCCAATGATTTGTACTCACATTGTAAACCTTTACAGTTTAGATGCTGTGCTAATCAAAAGGGTTGAAAATCCTCTTGACCATGAAAGACATTTTTTGAAATCAGAATTATATCAAAATTGTAAACATTTCAAATAAATCAGTGGATTAAGAGTCTGCACAACAAACATGTGGTATCACACATTTGTCCAGGTTTTTAATCCACCATTAGCTTCAAAAGATGCATAGTAATTAGTTTAACCCATATAACCCCATGACTGCAATTCCAAAATTTTTGAGGCGTCACCAAATGAGTATGTACCAGTTGTAGGGTTTATTTTTCTAAAAATAGGCTGTGGGCTGTGATGAAACTCTATGCTCATGCATAGTGTTCACACAGTAGGGTAAATACGGTACAGTAGTTGTCAACGGTTTGTTTTGTGCCGATAGTCCGTGAGGCCAAGACCCACGTGGAATCTTAAAGGCATGGGGAGTTTTAGTGAGTTGTAGGCAAGAGCTCAGTCTGGCAGAGCTGTAGAAACATTAGTACGGGCTTTACTGTCAGAGGGTACAGACGTGTGTGAGATACCTTAGCCCGTATTCCAAGACTCTGAAACCTATAATTCAGGTATGTTTCTATATATGTATTATTGATAGTTGCTTAGTTAAAGACGGTATTGGTTGTATAGCGTTGTCTGGGTTGGTTCAGTTATGTTGGTTTGGAATTCAATGAGGTAACCGGTGTTTTTGGTATACAGTTATTTACCGAGATGGATAACTAAAGGGATGTGAGGGGTGTATGTCTAAGTCATTATGAAGGTAGTACTTGGTTAAGTATAATCTTTTCCAGCGTATGGGATAACGTATAGCGAGAGGGTTAGGTTATAGTCTGTTCCAAGGTAGTGACAGAGTTATGGGGGTGTTACGAAAGTAGTTCGGGTTAGGAAGCACGTGTGTGTGTGAATGAACGTGCGAGTTATTTGTATCAGCCAGGTTACGTAATGTTTCTCATATGATCCAATATGTTGTGTGTCATTGCCGAGGACTGATGTTTTCGTGAATGACTGAGTGAGTGTGCGTATGTGTATGGTATTGTGTGGCCGGCCTACAGAGCACCTCGCCCATCCCTTGTGCTATCCCCTTGGTTGTTGGTGGCGCTTTTGGTCGAGTTGACTCCATGAGTCTCCTCCCCGGCAGGGCGCGCCCCCGACGGTCGAGAGAATAGTGCATATCAGTATTAGCCTAGTCTTACGATATATATCAACTAGTTTTACACCCGACTGTGATCACTAAATTAGTGACATATTTACTCTATGATAGTCTGTTTTCATTTTAAACGATATACCTTTAATTAATTTAGACTTTTAGATTAATAGGCGTGTGTGTTGTGTCAGTGTGTGTGGGAAATGAGCGTGGGTGTGTGAATGGGTACGCATTGGGTTGTGAGATTAGTTGTTCAGTTTTAAAGTTTTGACAGTGTGTGTAGAGCATTGAATTGTGTGATAGAGTCGACTGAGATGTTTGTAATTGTAACGACACCAGCACACATTCCTATGCTTTATGTCTTAAGGCAAATGGCAATAAACAGTATTATTATTATTATTAAGTGTTACGATTTAGGACTTTATTGTGTTCAGAGTGCTTGTCAGAGTTGGAGCAACGGACACCGAGACGTCAGTCACCAGGGACCTAATGCGAGGTCATCTCTCCACTCGGGGAGTGAGCGACCGGTGCCAAGACACTTGGGTCACAGCGAAGATACAGTACGAGTAACGAGGACGTCCACGTTTTGAGAGACAGGACGACTCGGGAGCGTACAAAGGACTTGCACGCCTAGACGTGAAAGGACTGAACGTAACCAGGCGAGAACACCAAACAGGTTGGAGAGTGAGAGACTACTACCTAGCCTGGCAGTGATATTGTGTGTATGTGGATGTGGGGTTAAGATGCTGGTAGTGGGAAAGAAGTGGTGTATATAGTTGTGATAGTTTGTGAGCATTCTTCTTTTATTGTTTATCTTGTATAAAAGTTACGTTAGAAAGGGAGCCCGTGTGTTGAGTTTTACCGCATGAATGCGCCCGTCTGAGTCAGTGGCGGTGTATGCGTCTGTTGTGCTAGAGTCTGTATGTGCGACTGGGGCCGAGTCTGCGTGCGTTACATGGGCCAATTGGCCGATTCAGTCAAAATTCAATGCGCCAATTCAATGAGCAGTGGGTCAATCATTCATCGCCAAGGTGTTCGGCCAGAAAAACTTTAATAAATGAAAAAAAAAAGACAAAACACCCAGAGATTATGTAATTTAACTGCTCTGTGTGATGTGCGAGTCACACACACACACTTCAGTTACAGAGTCCTGACACTAACCTGCCCATCTCTGCTGCTTGATCTAACAAGGAGACAATCCTTTCAAAGTTAAAAGTTTTCTGAGAATTAGGTCAGCTTATAGAACGATGGTTCTCATTGGTCGAATAGTTAATAGTTAATAAGTGAACCAATTGCAGGCTAGAATCTATATTGAGTAGAGTGATGACCCCTGACAAATTTTTACAGCGACCACAGCTAACGGCACCGATCAAATTGTGAGGGTACCTTTTTCAATTTCAGTCTAAGCCAGTTGTGGTTGTTTCAAGCATCGATTATAGAGTTGTGCAAGAAATAAACTCATGGCTGGCGCGCATGAACGTAAAACGATGCGACCGATGTCACACACCCCGGAAAAGCAATGGGCCAACATGAGACTCGATGCGTCAATTAGCAGAGGGCGCATTCCAAAAATGAACGCTGCAGTTGCAGGAGATGAATCGACCCTGACAATTCAAGGGTAGTGCCAGATCAGCATGGCGCTGTCAGGTGACATGCTAATCTGGCTATACCCTTGAATTATCATGGTCATTCCATCTCCTGCTGTAGGGTGCTGGGGCTAAATGGGTCCATACCTACTTCCGATATATATACGGAGATGTCCTAATGTGAATGAATTCACTAACCTTCCTGTTAGCGTCCACAACAGAATCCCACTTGGCCACCTCTGTAACCACTTTCTCATAACCAACTGTTCTCTGAATCTGTAAATGAAAGCAGTACATGACAAAATAGGCATGAGGGAAAACACCCATCAGTAGTTTTGAAAAAACAGAGTAATAGAAGACAGACTCACCTGCTCTGCACTAGATACAAGTCACACACACAAAAATATGAAAGTTTTCAAGGCATTAAACAACTGCATACCCTGTCGAAAAGCTAATGTGGTACTATACTAAAAAAGTATACCCCCGACAGCTTTGTAAGAATCAATCCATACCCAACAGTGCGCATTTTTCCGTGGCGCAGTGGTTAAGGCGCCTGCCACCAATTCCAAAGGTGAGCGGTCCGATACCGGGTTCCGGCGTTGGACTTTTCTCCTCTGGTAAGTGTCACCGTTAATTCGGGCGGACCGTCGGGGGTTCTTTCTCCGGGTACTCCGGTTCTTCCACCCCCCACACTTTGGTACCGGTCTCAGGCCACTTTACAAAATTTCAAATACAAGCGATAAAAAAAAATCTCTGTAACTTCAGTAGCTGACTGGCCCTTCGTTTGTCTTGTACTGTGTTTGTCTTAAATGGCGTAAATCCGTGTCTGTTTCGTGAGTGTGTGTGTTGGGTTTCAGGCGCGGCGCTTTGAGTCGATTTCCCAAAAATTGAGAAAAAGCGCCTATATAATAACGGTATTATTATTATTATTATTAGAAGTAAAAAAAATATATATATATATTTTATATATATATATATATATATATATATATATATATATATATATATATATATATATATATATATATATATATATATATATTAGGTGATGAATGCATTACACCATGAAGCACATTCTTGTAACACAACTCAAAAGTGATAATAAAATATTGGATGACAGTTTTCAAGACATTAACCAACTGCATAGCCCACCCAGTTTGAAAAAAAACAGTTGACAACACGCAAGTCCAGCAAGAGGCACAGATTCTCATGAGCCCCTGCAGTTATGAGCCCCTGCAACTGCAGAGTCTCATGAAAATATGTGCCTCTTGCAGATGGCAAAAGATGAGATTAGGAACCGTACCTTCTCCTTCTCATGTTTCGGAAGGGGTGCCGGGAGAATATTCACACGTTTCTGCGACTGTTTTATCTGTCTCTTGAGATCAGTGTGTGAAGCTGTCTTGTTCACACTGTTCATCAGCTCTGACAGCAGACTCTGGTTGTCATCTCAATAAAGAAATAAATTCATGGTGACCATTTTAAGCAGTGCTGCTGTTAAAAGACGCCACCCAATTTTTACACAGCTGCAATGAAAATGTAATTCTTACACTTAAGAGTCGTATAGTGAAGTGCAGCTTTTATTTTGATCTTAATTTTTTTTTTTTTAAAAGACTGTGAAAAACAATTGCACAATTCAGACATCCACATTAAAATTTGTAGAAACATAAACAGCAACATGTCATACCTTTGTTGGTCTTAAACCCAAATTCTGACACTTCCTTGCCATGCTCAGTCCGCAGTGTGTGCTTGAGTCTTAAAACAAAGAATTAGATTATTAATATATAAGCTCCACACACAGACACATCTTAAAAACAAACGCAATTGAAACATCACACTTAAGCCATGATAACGCATTTATTAATGGCAAAACACAGAGTTGTTGCTTCTGGTATCATGCTGACATTTTTTTTTCTGTTGGATATTTCACTGACGCATATCTTCAAGGAGCTTACAGTCTGACATGCCCTTCCCTGCAAATAGACACAGATTTTGTGTCTGAAATATCTGTTATTTCATCACCAAAGAACCACAGACCATGCATACAGAGTGGGGTCAGCTGGAGGCACAGACGCACACAAGCCCCCCGCAGCTACGCCTCTTGCACTGGCATGGGATGTTGCTTTTCGTGTTCCAGCAGTGAAGGGGGGATAGCTTAATTACCTCTTAACACCATCCAGTGACGAAATAGCATCAAGCAGCTTTGCATGGTGCCGGTCATCATCAATGTCCTAGATAAAAAATAAGAAAAAATTATGATTTTCTTTCTTTGTGTCTGTTAGTGAATGAACATTATCCCTTTTCATCCTGATACACTAATGCTGAAAATTAATCTCTGATAATTCAAGGGTGGTGCCAGAATAGCTTGGTGCCTGAGGTGCCAAGCTATTCTGGCACCACCCTTGAACCAAATTAGTTGATCCGTCTCCTAATCTGTAATGTCGCCTTTGCGCGTGCATAGGAAAATAAGCAAATATTTTTTTAAAATCAGCCTCAGGGTTTAGTGGGTTATATACAACCATTTTAAATAAATCAGTTACTAACTCAACTAATAAATGACAAATAATAAACTCACAGAGAGAATTGAATTGAAACATAATTTTCTAAGGATGAAGACAGTAGGCATGCAGGCCTTCTTACATGTCTGTATTAAATAACATTTTAAATAAATATAACAGCAGAAAAGGTAACAAGACGAATAAAAAATTTTAAAAAGAAGGGATAATAATAATGATAATAATATTAATAATAATAAACAGAAGAATTTCACACGCACACACACATTCAGTCAGATGTAAGGCAGCACAAGGGTAACGCATGGTGCTTGTTACTCAAATGATGTGTTACAATCACGCACACATGCACACACACACTCACGCGTGTGCATATATTAGATTTAAATAAACTTAAAAATGATCATAGCTTATAAATATGAAAGAATATTAACTCTAAGATTTCAACTAAAAACTGAAAGAGTAAAGTTAAAACTTCAAATGTAAACTATTGACTAACCATCAAAGAGACAAAGAACAAGAGAAGAGCCCTTTGCACCGACATTAATACTGGTTAGTGGTTATTTAAGTCTTTGATGCGGACTATCTGTGGTGAGCAATGCTGATTTAACTCATTCAGTCCCGACACACTACAGCAAGATATGGCTCAACCATGACAGTTCAAGGGTGGTGCCAGAATAGCTTGGCGCTATAGGTGCCAAGCTATTCTGGCACCACCCTCGAACTATCAATATCATGGTCGATCTGTCTCCTAAACTGCAGTCCACAGAGGACAACTCCAAAATGTGGGTATTTTGTACCTGGGACACACCGAGTTAACTGAAAAAGTAATCAGTTGCACCACTGTTATCTGTGTGCCATACTCAGTCCAGTACTTCTGCCGAGTGGTACCACTAATTGGTTTAACCCCTTTCATTGCCAGAGGCCACAGACTGTTTTTTAAAATCATTGTAAATTCAACATCAAAGTTGTCAAATGAACATCAATCCTAATGAGCCTCCTCAACTGAGGGGGCTCATGAGGATCTAAACCTCTTGCAGTTGGGTGGGGGTCTAATTTTTCTCAGATGTAAAGGGGTCAATAATGACATACCCCTCCTCTTTCAGTCAAGGCATCATTTCTCTCGGTGACATCATCTGATTGCAAATCCTGCACTTCCTCAGGAAGTGATGTCTGAAACAATAAAAGTCATCAATCAAATCAATTAGAAACACTGTAAACAGCGTCTTATTTAATTTGATTCTCTTCTTACTAATAGTATTATACTAGTACACCCCTATGACACATGAACCACACAGCTGCAAGTGTACTGCAGTCTTATTATACCCACTACCCAGTGCGCATAGGCCATCAATGGCTTCTGGCATGTCACGCGTTCAGCCGGGCTTGCCAAAACAATCCTGCAAGGCACTGTGCAAGGAGGACGAAGGAGAGGAAGACAGAGGAAAAGATGGGAGGACAATATCTCAGAGTGGACAGGACTGAAGCTGGGCGATATGCTGAGAATGGCAGAGAACAGAGAGGATTGGAGGGAGCTGGTTGCCAAGTCATCAGTGGTGCCCCAACGGTCGGCAAGACTACGGGATACAGATTCAATGATTCAATGAAGCTTTATTTATCAACGGTTGAGGCATTGACATCGTCACAGACATAGCCATATCGTCACAGATAGATAGATAGGCTTCTGGCAAATAATATGGGTAGACTTTCAGATAACTGGCTATACAATACAATACAATACAACTTTATTGTCTGTTCGAGTCAAGGCACGACAGAAATTTGCCTTTCGGCTCGTCATGAAACAACAATATAAGACATTAACAAACGCTACAAGAACATATCATGAAAAATTATCATTGCAGCAATCTATCACAAGCAATCTGTCACAAGATGGGAGGTAATGTTAAGTAGATCATACTTATCGCGGCGTTATAAACGAGAGTTCAAAATCGAGACAGCAGTTGGAATAAAAGACTTCTTAAAAACATTCCTTTTGGCAAGTGGCATGTTGAAACGTCTGCCTGATGGTAGCATTTGAAACTGATCAGATAGTGGGTGACGAGGATCATTGACAATGCTAGCAGCTATCCTTCGGACAGCTCTATGGTAGAGATCATCTACTGGGTACTGTCCTAGGCCAATGATCTTCTCAGCTGTTCTGACGATACGTGACAGTCTGCCCCTGTTTTTCATATTGAGATTGCCATACCATGCAGTGATGTTAAAAGTCAGTATACTTTCGATCAGGCTTCTATAAACGGCTTCTAAAACCCTGGAACTGACATCAAAACTTCTCAGTTTCCTAAGAAGGTACAGACGCTGGTTTGCTTTTTTCGCAATCAGATCAGTGTTTCCAGTAAAGGACAGCCCACTATCCACGACTGTGCCAAGGTATTTAAATTCAGTGACCACCTTTACAGGTTGATTATTAATTGAGACAGGTACAAAAATGTCATCAACTTTCCTGTCATCAATGACGAGTTCCTTGGTTTTTTGTACATTCAGGGTCCTACTAAAACCCGGAATAACCCGGACCCAGAACCCGTACATTCATTGTATTCTGTGTATCCCTCCGTTGTCCAACTAACTGTGCGTTACCGGATGAACACGGCAAGATTGTTGCACTTGTTGATTATGCTCCGACGAAGCACAATCGGTAAGTGCAACCACTTGACGTACAGTTCGTTGGGTAAGTATCGACGTCTGCACACCGATCGTCTTCGACTACTTAACTCATTCTACCCCAGACACACCACAGAAAGATAAGGATCGACCATGATAGTTCAAGGGTGATGCCAGAATAGCTTGGCGCCTATGGGCGCCAAGCTATTCTGGCATCACCCTTGAACTATCATGGTCTATCTGTGTCCTGCACTGCAATGCAGTTTTCAGAGGACAACGGCAACATTTGAGGATTTCGGTGTTGGGGTAGAATGAGTTAAATGTTTAAGCCGAAACTGGCAGCATTGACGCACACGTGCAATAATTTCAGCTATACAATAGAAACGAATTATTACAGATTAAACAAAGTGCTCTGTCAGAGAGGAAACATAATCGTTAATCATCCTAATTAAACAAAACTTTGTTTATTCATATTATGTACAAACACGCACCAGCAGTTTGGCCATGGTTATCAACAGGAAGTGCCATGTGCGTGTTGTACATCGATTTACTACAAAATGAAGATGTATATCTATTCACCACAAGATGACGGAATCGTCCACCTAGCTGTATTTTAGGTGGCTCAGGGGTACAGCGAAATTGTCGGCCAAGTAGCTCAGGCGTACCACATATACATTTGCCATTCTCGTTTCACCGGGTCCACAGGTACTGTCGTTTCAACACTAGAAATCGATCCAAAATGTTTCATTGTAAGCATGCATTTACATGTTGATCATCATTTTCGTTATGGTGTCCATACAGTCATAAAAGTTATTACTCCTTAGAAAGTTCATTTATAACATCAGTGATTGCACAAGAGCCATCAAGTTTCATGTCTTTCCTGCATTTCTCCACACTATCGTCTAGAAGAGGTTTTTGCACGCACACACACACACACAAAAACACACAATATTACCCACAAACAGCAACAGTAAAGATTAATCTGTTTATTGTTTTTTTGACCGTGTCCCAAAAGCACCACAAAAAAACAACCAGAAACCCACTAAAATTTAACACCACCCGTTTTCATATGGATAACAAATACAATCAAATGTAAACATGCATATTTTCATGTACATTAAATAAAATTATGCAGTCGTATGCTCATGATATCCTAAATTTGAGGCACACAATCTTTCAACAAGACACGTTCTCATAGGCCTCTGCAACTGCAGCAGCTCATGAACATCTATTCCATCTGTAGATAGAAGGGGCTCAAAGATGGATCTTATCCAGTTGCTGGATCTGTGTTATTAATAATAACGACAGAGTGACATCACACCAGCAAAACTGCTTAACCCATTTAACCCCATGGCCACATTTTGCAAATTTTGGATGTGTTACCTAACGACTATGCACCAGCTGCAGGAGATGGTTTGACCATGATAATTTAAGGGTAGTGCCAGATGAGTTTGGTGCCTGAAGGTCATGGTCAAACCATCTTCTGTTGTAGGGTGTTGGGGCTGAATGGGTTAACTAGGCTTTTGAATACATGTATCTTCATAACAAAAGTATTTCCGACTGTGCATCAAGAACACTCATCATGAGTATCAGGTCACATTTTCCAGCATAAACACCAACACCAAAAACATAAAAGCCTAGAAAAACAAACACTATTACTGCCCCGTGAAGAATGTGTATGAATAAAAATGAACCCTTTGGTTGTAGAAAGCGTTTTTGTCGTGATGGTTCCTGCTGGAGTCAACACAGCAAAAAGTGCTACGTACAACCAAAGGGTTAACAATTGGACTGCTGAGATGGTGCCAAGGTCTCTCAAAAACACATTTGAGGTGATACACCATCAGACTCGTCTCATTAATGACGTCTATGTGTGAGTGTGTGTATTATGTAGCAGCAAATCGTGAGCTTTTCTGTTAAGTTCTCTTTCACAAGTAATGTTGTACTGTTTTAAAGACATTAGATTTTAACTGAATTGTTTGTATCATTATTGTGTGCATATTTTAATGTAATTTTTGTGTATATTTGAGTCAATGAGCCTGTTGGACCACTTTAATTGCCCTAGCGGGATGAATAAAGTTTATTGAATTGAATTGAATTGACTGTCAACAAGAGAGTTACTTGTATGGGAAGGCTTTGATGGGTACTCCGAACCCAAGCAATGGAAATGGTTGACTGTAATACATGTCAGCCTCAGTATATCACGGTACCTGGACTTATAAATCTGGCAAAGACTTGCCTTCTTGGTGTGACTGGAAACCGGTAAGGTCTTAATTAGGAGTGACAAAGAGTTGCTAATAAGAAAATGGTTTGCATGCTAGTCAAGTCAGTGCTGCGAAGAAATATTTTTGCAACGACACTGCACTTGAGCAAACATGTTTGCTTATTATGTCATGGGGACACCGCTAGTTCTGTTTCTGTGAGGAGGCTCCGGTCATAGCCCACAGATTACGACAGAGAGGACAGCTGGAGTTCTGGCTGGTGTTGAACCATTTATACTGAAACAACAACAAAATGAGATGAAAACACCCATATTCAATTTACTTGTCAATACCTTTCCAAACACACACAATCAGTGTTGGAAATTTATTCAGCATGAAAAAGAAACTTGTATCCAATATATGAGCGAAAGTTGTGAATTGTGGGGAAAAAAACAGAGATACTTGCATTTTCCAACAGGATGAACTGACAATAATATTTCACATGTGGTGCCAGAATAGCTTGGCACCTCAACTGTGAAAAATCAAGGTCAACATCTCTTGAGTCTGAACTCCCAAATCATGGTAATCATTGTTTGGGTTCAACATGTTGCTCATTATGTGCCTTCTCTTATCTGATGATTTCAAGGGTAGTGCAAGATTAGCTTGGCGCCATCAGGCGCCAAGCTAATCTGTCACTGCCCTTGAAATACTCTTATCTGATGTGCCTAAAATACAAGGACAAGAGGACAGACAAGTAAACACAATGTGTGATAATAATAATGACACAACTGCTGGATACGTACCAGGCAGGCAGAGTGGAATTTTTTCCTGCAGGTACGACACTGAAGCCTGGGCAACTGGAAGTTGGTGCCATGAACCACCGCATAGCAGATCGTACAGTCCTCTGCCCCTTCAAACCGCTTGTCGATGTTCTTTTTCCATAGTTGTAAGGCTTCAATGATGCTGCCATTCTGCACAACACACCATCATCATCATTATGATCATCTGTGCACAAAGCTTTGTTGGGACTTCCACTATACCTAATATACATCACGTCAACGCAGTCATCAACGTTCACGAGCGTTGAGGTGGAAATTCCTAAATTTGGGATTCATCCCCTCTGGATTACATTATAGTTCAGGAGAAAGACAGACCATGATGGTTCATGGGTGGTGCTAGAATAGATTGACGCCAAGCTAACCTGACACTACCCATCAGCCTGTCTTGCCTTTGTGTGTGCAGCACGTGTAATCATCAAGCGCGCACATTAAAAATCCCATTATCACTATTCAAAAAGATAAGGCCCGTTGGGGCCGGGGAATGGAGACAGAAATATATCACATACACCAAAGTAAATAGCAGGGTGGAGGTTTGCACATAAGGTAGTGCTTAGTAGCAACAGGTTTTCAAAGCTCCAGCCTCCATCTCTGCAGCACCTTGAGCATCTTAAAAAATTAATTTTTCTTTAAAATGTATTTGACATTACTAATTGGAACCTTCGCTTAACTCATAATTTTAGCCAAAAAACTTACTGTGTGCCCCTCATACTAGGGGAGGGAACCACTGGGGAGCCATAGCCTGGATACCCCGAGTGGTCTTCCGTACTACCTTATTTGGTGGCACACTCACCCTTTCCCGCCAGTGACTGAGCCTAGCACCACTGCGGCAAGCGGGGTAGGAGGGAGGGACCTCTGAGTAATGTCATTGGTAAGTATTTTTTGAAAAAATACATTTTAAAGCAAAATTAATTTATTTTCTCAAAATCATTACCGATGACATTACTAATTGGAATTACGAAAAGGAGGAGGGTGCCGCTAGTTTGGAACCCCCCCCTCCCCCCCCCCCCCCCCCCCCCCCCCCCGCCAAAACCCGCGAAGTGAGCCGACTATCGAGGCCCCTCCCATTGCGCCCACTCCCGACGATAATTTTAGCTAGGCGTACCTATGGTGCCTGTGGTGTCTGGAGGGAGGGCTGCGCTGCCGAGATGTCCCCCACAAGGTCAAGATTAGTGCGCTGGCCGGATAAGTCTCTTAGGTAAAAGCGGGCGAAGGTAGACTCGGCCCGCCAACCCACAGCTGCCACAATGTCTCTCACTGCACAGTTTGTGTCAAAAGCGATACTCGCTGCCACTGCTTGGACTTCATGAGCCCGGATGCGCATCGTTTTCACTTGTTCTGGGGTGAGCTCTTTATATGCCTCACGGATAACCCAACGTATCCAGGACGAGATAGTTTGTGCCGAAATGTCTCGTCTGCCTGGAGCCAAGGGCAGGAAAAGGCGTGAGTGCCCTTGTCTTAGTGACTTAGTTCTGCGCAGATAAACTTTAAGAGCCCTAACAGGATCCTGAAGTCGTGAGTCCCGTGTCTGATCCCTTGCCCTGAGCGGTCAAACTGATACGACGTGTGGGGCGACAGTAGGAACTCGGTTCTTAGCCAAAAAGGCCGGGTCCGTAAGCAGCTGACCTGATCCATCAGTCCTACGTTGGAGACAGGTGGGATGTACCGAAAAGGCGTGTATTTCACTAACTCGTGAGGCTGTGGCAAGCACAAGTAGGAAACAGGTCTTCCTAGTAAGATCTCCCAACCTTGCTAACTGTAGTGGCTCGAATCTCTTAGAGTTCAGCCAGGTGAGCACCCAAGACAGGTCCCATCGTGGAACTAACGAGCGTGAGGCCGGGCGTTGCAGATCAAAATGGGACATTAGATCTGCCAAGTCTTTGCAAGCTCCTGGATCGGGTCGTCCTAAGTGTCTATATGTGTCTGCCACCATTGCCAGGTAACCGCGTATGGTGATGGGTGCCAACTTCTGTCTGACGAAAAGCCACAGGAAGAACTCGGCCAACTGGGGAGTAGTTAGATCCGTGGGGGAAAGTCACTCCGCAGCGCACCAGGACTGGAGCACACGCCACTTCCCTTCGTAGACATTATGAGTTGAGACCCTTCTGGCTGTAGAGATAGCCTCCACTGCAGGACCCAAAATGCCTCTAGCTGAGAGGGCTTGCCGGACAATCTCCACGCGTGTAGCATCAGCCGTTCCAGGCACGGGTGGAATAGATGCTGCTTTGGTTGTTTGAGCATTGTACTTGGAGTGGGAAGTATCATAGGCGGATCCGTCGCAAGGGCCAAGAGATCGGTGGTCCAGCTCTTGGCCCAATTGAAAGGGGCCACTATTATCATAATCGTGTTGCTGTCCCTGAGTTTCTGAATGATCTTCGGAACCAGCACTGTGGGAGGAAACGCGTACGCCTGGAGTCCTTCCCAAGAAATGGATAGTGCGTCCACGGCCCAGGCTAGTGGATCCGGAACGGGGGAGACGAACAGGGGAAGCTTGTTGTTCCATCTCGTGGCAAAAAGATCGATCATCGGTGTCTCCCAACACGCTCAGAGTAGCTGGAAGATATCTGGCCGGAGAGACCACTCCATGTGAAGCATCTGACCCCGCCGAGAGAGAGCATTTGCCAGAACGTTTAGGTGTCCCGGAATGTGTTGCACCCGAAGGGTAATGCCCCGGTCCCTGCACCACAGGAAGACTTGATATACGAGTATGCAGAGGGAGGGTGCGCACGTACCCCCTTGGTTCTGGATGTATGCGACGACTGTCGAGTTGTCGGAGAGCACGAGCACCTCGTTTTGCATTAGTCGATCTTCCCAAGCGATGAGTGCTAGCCACACCGCTTTCATCTCCAGCCAATTGATATGTCTGCCTGCCTCTATTTCTGTCCAACGGCCCGAGGTCGTGGTAAACTGCAGTAACAGGTGGGCTCCCCAACCTGAGTTGCTCGCATCCGTGCAGATAGATAGGTGAGGCAGTGGGGAGAAGAGGGGAATCCCTGACGCTAGCCAAGTACTGTCCATCCAACGCCACAGATGAGACTGTACTAACTCCGTTGTCAGGACCAAGGTCTCTAGATCGCCCGAGAAGGGGCGCCAATGTAGGAGTAGGTGAAGCTGAATCAGTCGTGCATACAGTCTGCCTAGAGTAAAGAGATCCGCTGCTGCACTTGGCTGGCCTAACAGATGAAGCCAGGATCTGGCCGGTAGGGCTTCCGCGTGCATCGCTCCAAGCGCCACTTCCATTACAGTCTGAATCCGTCCCTCCGGTAGTCTTACTCGATTTAGATCGGTTAAAAACTCCATGCCCAGGTGGACAAAACGGCGAGACGGTACCAAATTGGACTTGCCTCCTTTGATTAGGAATCCCAGATGACGAAGTAGTGCGAGCAGGCCATCTCTGTCGGTCTCCAAAATGCACGCCACCTGGTTCTGTAACAGCAAGTTGTCCAGGTAGTTGGATGTCAGACTGGAAGCTGTCTGTCGGAACCTTGCCATCCCTCCCTCCACAATTCTGGTAAAAACCCAAGGGCTGAGGTTCAGCCTGAAAGGTAGGGCCCGAAACTGGTAAATAATCCCTTGAAAGGCAAAGCGTAGGTAACGTCACAAAGCTGGAAGGATGGGAACGTGCAGATAAGCATCCGCGAGGTCGAGGCTTACTGCAAAGTCCTGAGGACGTACCGCTGCTCTCAGCGCTCTGGCCATCTCCATCTTGAAGTGTGGTGCCACAATGAATTTGTTTAGAGCCGAAAGATCGATGATCGGTCTCCATTTCCCCTCTGGTTTCGGTACGAGGAAGAGACGACTGTAGAATGCGGGGGAGTCGCAACGCAGGACCACCTCCGTGGCCTCCTTCTGTAAAAGTGCCTCCACTTCGCTCTGTAACGCTGTCACCCTGTCTCGTTCTAAAGGTACTCGCGTCCAAAGGGGGGAGTGTCTCAGTGGGGGAGGTGACTGGAAGGAGATCCTCACGCCCTCCGTCACTGTCGAGATGATCCAAGGGTCATCCGAAAACAGCTGTTTCCTTGTTCCGCTGTGAAGAGCTAACCTTACACCGACCAGAGACCCAGCAGGTATCGGTGGGAGGATCAGGGGCAGGTCAGCGAGCCCAGCCTCGGCCTTGCTGCCGAGAGCCTTTGGACCAGGGAGTGGAGGGTGCGAGGAAGGCACGCGAACGCGCCGGAAGAGAGAAGGCTCGGCCTCGGCCTCGGGACTGTCGGGAAGAGGAGGGTCTGAAGAACCGCAGGGCAAGACCCACGGCTCTGCGGGCTGACTGAAAGCGTGCCGAGACTAGCTGGGGCTGGCCACAGATCCTTGTTGGATTCCCATACCAACTGCCACGTCGGTCCGAACAGCAGGTTGCCGCCCAAGGGTGCCTGTCGCAGTTGCGCCTTCAACGAAGCTGGAAGCGTAGTGCATCGTTTCAGAAGCTTGTCCCGTCTTAACAAATCGCAATTCGAAGCCACCACCCTGATGTTGACTGAAGCATGGAAGGCCGCTCTATTCACCGCAATCAGTACCGCATGGATCTCTCGTAAGGGAGCTGAAGCCTCAAGATCCCAGGTGTTCTCCATCCTCCTGACCACTGAGTGTGTCGCATCTCCAAGAAACCGGTGCACACCAGGGAATTCCGAACCAGTGCGGCCGTCTTGTCCAGTCTGCCTGACAGGAAACGCTGTGTTAGTCCTGCTTGGACGAAGGCCTCTTTGTCCACCGTAGGAAGAGTACAGCTGAATGCCTGGGAGTGTACCGCATACTAATCTTGACGGAAATTCACGTCGATTCCCACCGGCCACCTCCTGTCAGAGAAGAATCCCTGTTCTCCAACTCCGTCCGTGCGAAGATGCGCTGAGAACGCCTCCGTGAGGTCCCTGAAACCTGCCAGTTGAGGTAGAGTCTTGATGCGCTTGGCCTGCCGAGGTGTGTTGACCATCGCCACCGCCTTCCTCTTCACAGGTGGAAAAGGTGGACAATGTTCCATCGGAAGAAAAGCAGCAATGAGGCGAGCAGCTTCATACAAATCCCGACGAGTAGAAGACATCGAAGTCACGTCCACAGCGATGCTGGAGATAGGAGAACGCCGTCCCGGTGAAGTCGGTGCGTCTTCATCGTCGAATACCCAGCACTGACACCGAATCCTCCGGATGAAGACTAAGTGCCTCCTCATCCTCCGCCGCTAGCCGAGAAATAGAAGCAGTAGTAGTAGGTCCAAGTGTCGACCGGAACGAAGTCTCTGCCGGACGTCTGTAATCCTGGCTTGTGGAAGGACGATGAGGACTGTTCTGATCCCGCTGAGAAGACGTCTCCGTCCACCGGTTGTCCCGTTAGAGATCTCCCCGCTGACGACGAACCTGTTCCTCCTGAGGCGCGCGATGGCTGTCCAACCGATCTGCTGAGGATCTGCTGCGCCTGGCTGGAAACTGCGCATCCCGTTGTCGCGACGATGTCCATTGGCGCGAGACGTAAGAACTGGACTTCCAATCCAACGATAAAGAGCGAAAAGGCGAGATGTCCACTCGAATGCGGTCTCTGGCCTGCGTTGACTCCACACGCTGCGCCTGTTTATCCGAACATGAAGATCGAACTCTTTGGTATTTTTGTGTTTCGGGGGTCCGCCGTCTATTCATAATTTCTCTCTCTTTACTCTCTCTACGACGGATGATAGAACTGACCACACTGGTCCTCTCCCGAAGGAGGTTAACATCGCCAGTAGAACGCCAGTGGCGCCACTCTCTATCTCTGGACCCCAAAATTTCTCTTTCTCTTTCTCTTACCTTACCCTGAGGCCTATCAACATTGCGCTTTGACATCCTGTCCCCCTCGGAGTGAGTCCCCGAAGGTGTGACCCTGTCCAGGCGCTGGTCCGGCCTATGGCAGAAGGGCACTCTCCACTCCGAGGGGGGGTCCCCCGCTTCTGCTGCCTGGGTTCTCTTATTGCCAGGAGGGCTACTGTTAGACCCAACATAATCTCTGCGGGGGGGACCGAGCTCTCAAAGGCCTCACTAAATCATAGGGTGGCGAACCCTGCCTGGCCTGTCTCCCCTTCTGTGGATTGAAGGGTATAATAGAGCTCTTGGTGCTGCGCGGGATGGCAAATCCCTACGGCTGCTACTAGGCTCAATCGTCCGCGCAGGACGAGGCAGCACTGCACGAGGCACCGGTGGGGGCAGCAGGACCCGTTTTTGCACTGACATACAAACGATGTCTGAAACTGAATTTCTATGTTTCACATTCAAAGGTACGGCAGCACCTTTGCGCGCCGGCCTTTCTCTCCTGTAAAAGTCCCAAAGTTGTGACCAACGGTCTTCCTTCCAAGCAGTGCATAGAGCGCACGGTCGACTGGAGGAACAGCCTGAACAGGGAAGACAAACATCATGCACGTCACTAGGCCATTGAAATTCGCCACACAGGGTGCAAGTACTCACTTGAGCACTGTAACATAAGACAGACATAGGCCTTGCGAGTGCTCGGAGCCTGAAGGAGGGTCCGAGTTCCCGACCGGTCGCGTACATACAAATTTGAAAATTGTGAAATTCGGGAAATGCCGTCGCCCAGTCAAAACGCCAGCTGAGGCAGTAATCGAAGCTTTACCTGTCCATCTTGAATACAGAATCACACAACCCACACAAGTACAGAATAATCCTTCTTTCTTTTCTTTTATAATCTTTTTCCTTCCTTAAGGACCAAGAATCACACAAGTCGAGATCCCAAGTAGAGTTCACACAGTGTAAGGTCAGAGCACGAGGTGCACACGACCATCCTAACTGAGCTAGCGAAGTCACTGGCGGGAAAGGGTGAGTGCGCCACCAGATGAGGTAGTATGGGAGACCACTCGGGGTATCCGGGCTATGGCTCCCCAGTGGTTCCCTCCCCTAGTATGAGGGGCACACAGTAAGTTTTTTGGCTAAAATTATGAGTTAAGCGAAGGTTCCAATTAGTAATGTCATCGGTAATGATTTTGAGAAAATAAAGATGAATATGTGTACCTCAGAGACACCCTACCATATCCTACACTACCCTACCCTACCAATACCAAACCAATACCTAAACCAAACCCATACCATACCTGTACCCTACCCTACCATACTACCCTACCCTACCACACCACACCACACCCATCCCACACACATACACATCTATACCATACCATAAATTATCATGGTCAATCTATCTCCTGCATCTGGTACATAGTTGTTAGGTGACATATGACTAAGTGCTAAAAGGTCAGCAGTACAAGGGGTGTCTGCTTCAGTTCATCAATATTCAAAAAGATTAAGCCTATTTCATGAAATAGCTTTCTTTGTGTGGCGAGAATAGGCCAAAGATATACAAGAAATAAACTTGATGTGAACAGTTGTGTTGTGTGTGTTCATTACGTGTATGTGTTTCTTGGGTCAGGTTATTTTCCGCCGCAGAAAACAGACCAGCTGACCCCTGATGACCCCGGCTGTCTTCTACATGCTGCTACTCTAAAGCACGGCAAGCAATCTCGATCAAACCTCTTTGAATGCATGGAGATTAGGTCATGTTAATCTTATCATAGAGTAAAACCCAAACCTAATTGCCGTTTTGATGTAATAACTCGCGAAAGTTCAGTATGTCAGACGTCATCGGTCGGGTAATCATCGAACCGAAAGTTTGACCGCTCCCCTCTCAACCGCAGACGATTGCACATGGTCAAAATGGCATTTGACCTTTTTTTTTGTGATGTCACAGAATAGCCTATGCACCAAAACTCTATTGGCAAAGCTGCTGTGACTTTTAATTCTCGCCAAATTTTCTGATGATTTTTTGGTGTAATAAAATGTATTTTTCTCTAAAATGTATTTTTCAACAAATACTTACCGATGGCATTTCTATATGGAAGATACACTTAGCTTAACGATTTCAGCCTAAGAACCTGTTGCGTATACATACACAACCAGAGAGGCGACTCTAGGGTGCCGTTATCAAGACACCCTGAGTAGCGTCCCTTCCCTCCCCATCCAGGTACATGTGCAGTGGTGTCACGCCAGTCGAACGCTATAGCGCGGCAGGTGGGAGGGCCATACGAGTAATGACATCGGTAAGTATTTTTCAAAAAAATACATTTTAGAGAAAAATACATTTGTTTCCCCAAAATACATTACCGATGGCATTACTATATGGAAGAATAGTCAAAAGGAGGAGGGTGCCACCCACTAGGCCTTGTCACTGCTTGTGCTTAGCAATCGCGAACAGGAGCAACCTCCCGACGATTTAGCTAAGCGGAACAAGGGCGCCAGAGGCGCCGGGTGGGAGAGTTGCGCCGCATGGAAGGTCCCCACCAGGGCCATGAGACCCGCTGGCCCTAGAGGTCCCTGCGGTAGTACCGGGCAAGGAACTGCCCATCACCGAAGGCGGCTACAATGTCCAGTACAGCGCAGTCCAAACAAACACGCCGCTCATGGAAAACGACCGGACCTTGCGAGCTGAGAAAAACCGCCCTGAAGCCTCCGCCGGGGCGAGCTGCCTGCCCGCAGAGCGGGGGACCCAGGGCAGCCATGCGGAGAGCGCCTGCACCGAGATATCGCCCTTGCCAGGGAAGGGCAAGAAGAGCAGGTCTGGCCAAGCCAGAAGGCTTCGCCCAGCGCAAGGAGACTCACAGTACCCGAAACGAGTCCTGATGGCGGGAGTCCCGGGTCCAGGCAGGGCCCCCGAGGGGCGCAGGGCCACCCTGGGCCCCTGGCCGAGGGGAGCCGAACTGCGCCAAGAAAGCAGGGCTCAATAGGAGATGCACGGAGCAATCGGCCCTGTCCTGCAGACAGGCCAGGTCCACCGAGAGTGCGTGCAGCGCGCTGCCTCCGGCCGCTGTAGCAAAAGCCAGCGAGGGGCCGGTCTTCTAGGTTAAATTCACCCGGCCGGCCAAGGCGGGGCTCGTAAGGGGATGCACGGAGCCATCGGCCCTGTTCTATAGGACAGGCAGGTTCCACCAAGAGCGCGTGCAGAGCGCTGGCTCTGGACGCTGTAGCGCAAGCCAGCGAGGAGCCGGTCTTCCTGGTTACGTCCACAGAGCCGGCCAAGGCGGGGTGCGTAAGGAGACGCACGGAGATGTCAACCTTGTCCTGTAGGACAGGCCGGGTTCGCCGAGAGCACGAGCAGCCCATTGACTCTGGACGCTGTAGCGCCAGCAAGGGGCAGGCCTACCTGGTCATGTCCGTCTGGCTGGCCACAGCGGAGCTCGAAAGGAGACACAAGGAGCCATTGGCCCTGTCGTGTAGACAGGCCGGGTCCACTGAGAGCATGTGCAGCGTGTTGGCTCTGGACGCTGTAGCAGCGAGGAGCAGGACTTCCTGGTTACGTCCACCCAGCCGGCCAAGGTGGGGCTCGTAAGGAGACGCACTGAGCCAACAGGTAGTCCTGTAGACAGGCCGGTTCTCGCGTAGGCTCTGGGCGCTGTAGCGCGAGCCAGCAAGAAGCGGGTCTTCCAGGTTACAGTCGCCTGGCCGGCCAAGGAGGGGCTCGTAAGGAGATGCACGGAGCTATCAGCCCTGACCTGTAGACAGGCCAGGACCCCGGAGAGTGCGTGCAGCGCGTTGGCTCTGGACGCTGTAGCGCAAGCCAGCGAGAAGCAGGTCTGCCTGGTGACGGCCGCCCGCCTGGCCAAGGCGGCGTGTGTAAGGAGACGCACGCAGCCATCAACCCTGTCCTGTAGACAGGCCGTGTCCACTGCGAGCGTGTGCAGCTTGCTGACCAGATGCTGTAACAAGCGGCAGAAGGAAACCAGTCCTCTGGCAACGTCCGCCAGACTGGCCAAAACGGGGCTGATGGGCGACAGGAGGACGGACGGCCAGGGGTCCGGCGGCATTCCTGAAGACAGGCCAGAGGTAGGGTCTGAAGAACCGCAGGGCACGACCCACCGCCCTACAGAAAGCCCGAAAGCGAGCGGGGGGCACGGCGGAGCTGGGAGCGGATGGCCGCAGGAAGGAGAGGGCATTGATCCAGCAAGGCATCCCGGCACATAAGGTCACAGATCGTGGCTGTGGTGAGGGAATTGGTGTAAGTGTGGTAAGCCACTTGGCAGGCTGCGACCGCCAGGGCCTGGATATCACTCTGGGGATCCACGTCCGGGCGCTCCAGGGACTCCTCGACGCAGTAGAGCATGGCATGTGTCGCTAGTACCAAAAACCCAGTGCAGGCAAGGGAGTTACGGACCAAGGTCGCCGTGATGTAGAGCCCGCAGGGGTGCTATGTCGAAGGGCTCACCGGCCCCCTAATCAAACATCTCAGCGGCCGGGTCCACGTGAGGAAGCGGGCAGACAACGACTGGGATTGTCCCGCACACCAGTCTTGTCGGAACCAGAAACTGATGCCCGCCGGCCAGCGCGCGTCAGAAAAGAATCCCCTACCCGAAGCCCAACCCTGGTGGAGCTGGGCACTGAACGCATCCGCCAGACCCCGAAAGCCGGGGCTGATTTGAACTTCTGAGGTAGGAGAGGCATGTCCACCAGGGCGGAAGCCTTCCTCCTCACCAGTGGAGACGGGGGACAGATGTCTGGAGGCAGGAACCAGCGTGATAAGCCGAGATGCCAGGTCAAGGGCACAAGAAGCTTCTGAGCCCGCAAGAGGGGCAGCTGCAGGGGAAAGGCCGCGCAAGGAAGAGTGAGGCCGAACACTGCCAAGGGACCGAGGATCCGGGGATGCAGAATGGCACGAGCGGGTAGGGTCAGGCGAGAAAAGAGCAGAAGCTGAGTCCTCAGGTGGAGGCTATGAGCATCATTGGTGTCCATGGGGCTGGCCTCGCGAGAGGGGAGCGCAGGAGGGAGGGTGGGGGGGGGTGGGGGGCCAAGGATGTCCGATCCCGGCGACGGCGGAGCACAAGGTGGGGACGGACGGCACTAGCAGAGTCAAGCCCATTGCCGTAGCGCCCTGAAGGGCGCTGATCCCGGGACACTGACCTGTCCTGAAGACAGTGAGGGTCCCGCTGGTGGCTAGCGGCGGCACTGCGCTGAAGCGCGGTGCGCCATAAGTCTCGGGAAGAAGGCCTGCGCTGTAGCGCGGCTGGGTCCCGACGCTCACCGACATCCATCCTGGTCTGTAGACCGGCAGGGTGCCCTCGGTCTCAGGAAGCCGACCTGTGCTGAAGCCAGTGTGGGTCTGCTGAACGCTGGCATCCGCGCTGTCCTAAAAACAGGCCGGGTGTTAGGGGGCTCTGGGAGCCGCGCAATCCTTAGGGGCCGAGTGGACCAGGGAGCGAGACACCGAGACCAAGGGGGAGTGAGAGCGGCGATGCAAGCGTACCGCAGAATGGACCGACGGCCGGCAGTCCAGACGCACTGAGCGCCAAGTGCTGGGCAAGGGTCTCCACAGCCCGGCAAATCGGGGGGGGGGGGGGGGGGGGGGGGGGGGGGGGGGAGGGGGGGGGGAAACAAGGTCGAGGGGGCTAAGACAGGCGCGTGGAGGTAGGCGAGCCCCACGATGTCCGAAGTTGCCCCCCCTGAGGGGGAGGGGAGGCCGCCGGTGGAGGGGGTTCCCGGGAGGCAGACGGGCAGTCACACCGGTAAACTCCCACAACTGGTACCAACGTTCTGCCTTCCACAAAGCGCATCTCTCGCATGGCTGTGCAGAGGAGCCGCCGGAGTAAGGGAGACCCAAGGTATGGGTGTCCGTGGGCCACTGAAACCCTTACACCTGTGGCAGGTACGAAACTGCGCGTGGGGAGTGTAACAGAAAACAAAGCGTACAAAAGATAACGGCATGTGGCCCAACGAACGAGGGCCACGTGAGCGAAACTCACGACCGGTGCCGCAAAAGGTCGGCTGTAGACAAACCAGCCTCTATCCGAAGAATGCAACGGCCAGTCAAGAGCTTGGCCGGCCGAGGCATGCCCCGAGACCTTACCTGGCCATATCCAAAGCGACAGAAGGCAAGGCAGCCACACTGTATGAACCAAGGCCGCCACGTGGAGACAAAACCAACACAGGGCCCACAGGTAGTCCGTACACAAGCACAGGTAAGTCCAAGGGAAAGCATGAAACACCACAAAATCCCAAGCAAGCACACTGAGGCACAAGTATCCAAAGGAGTACAAAGGAGTACAAGGGTATCCAAGGTTATCCAAGGCTGAGCACGAGTAGGAAACACCCTACTACTATGAAGCTAAGCGTTCGACTGGCATGGCACCACTGCACACGTACCCGGATGGGAAGGGAAGGGAGCCTATTCAGGGTGTCTTGGTAACGGTGCCCTAGCGTTGCCTCCCTGGTTGTGTATGTATACACAACACGTTCTTAGGCTGAAATCGTTAAGCTAAGTGTATCTTCCATAATGTAATGCCATAGGTAATGTATTTTGAGGCAACAAATGACTGACATACTAGCTGATAAATCAGCTGACTTGCAAAATTTGAACATTTTGATTCAATCACATTCCGCAGTGGGTCACGTGGCACTTATAAACCGCGTGGTTCCGGCACGCTTGCCATGAAGTGGCTGCAGCGATCAACAATAGGTAAAGTGTAATCTTTGTTTACTACATGACGTCCGACCTAAATATGACGACTGACCACAGTTTTTCGAGGAATTCTGAGTCTTATGTCTGACCAAAGATATTTCAGTAGGTTCTGAGCCTTGTAAGAATGAGAGCTTGAAGTGGTAGTGCTTTGCCGATATATTTCATTGCAATCGTCGGAAACAGAGGGTCGAGTCGTAGCTTCCTTTCTGATTTGTAGTCCGAGTCTTCACTGTGTAAATCTTATGTCCGACCATGAAAACATGTGGTGAGTTAAATTTCCATGTGTACTGTTAGATACAATATTTCGACATATCAGCATTTTCTGACTTCGGACACTTTGAAAGGAAATGAATACTCCCATTAGCTGTTTGCTATAGCCAAAGTTTGTAAAGCAGTGACAGATGATTTTGGTATAAACATGACACCCAACATGATTTAGTCCCTCAACAAAATTAACCATAATGAAGTTAAAGGAGAGACTGTATTGGCACATACATTTGTTCTTGTTATCATGTGATGTATGTGAGTGAAGATGAAAGTGCAATGCATGTTCTTGTTGTCAAGTTAAGAAACTGTAAATGCTTGATTATGTCAGATGTCATCGATTACACCAAAAAGAATACAAAAGATTTATTCAGAGTGGGACTTAACATTTACTTTTTAAGGTGTGAATAGGTAACTGTGTTCCACACATGGTGTGTAACTTTCACTTATGTATGTGAAGAAATGTGTTAGTTACATGGCAGTTACAGTGTAATTGATGATGTCCAACATACTCACGTCCATTTACTTTAAAGTCAAATTTCACAAAATTAATTTTTCTCTAAAATGTATTTTTTCGAAAAATACTTACCGATGACATGACTGTCAGGAAATAGTCTACTTGCTTACCAATTTTAGCCTAAGACCCAAAGGGTCCCCCCAGGAGGCTCTCGGGGATCCCTAACAGGGACGAGAGTAGCCTCCCCTGCCCATCCGGTCACGTGCCCGGTGGTGTCTCCTTTAGCCAGTTGTCTACGGAGTTACCAGCGGCAAGCGGGGAGGAGGGAGGGACCTCCGAGTCATGTCATCAGTAAGTATTTTTCGAAAAAATACATTTTAGAGAAAAATTAATTTGTTTCCTCAAAAAACATTACCGATGACATGACTGTCAGGAAGAATGACAAAAAGGAGGAGGGTGCCGCACAATCCCTTTAAGAAACCTCTTCAGGGACGAAGACGGCCCTTCACTCCTGATCACACACTCCCGACAATTTTAGCGAAGTGCCACTTAAAGCGCTGAGGGCGCCTGGAGGGAGTGTTGCGCCGCAGAAAGTTGCCCACCAGCGTAAGGTTGTCGCGCTGGACTGTCAGGGCGCGGAAGTAGAAGCGGGCAATGGTAGATTCGTCCCGCCACCCCACCGCAACCACAATGTCCTTAACCACACAGGCGCGGTGAAGGCGAGACGTGCGGCCCTAGCACGCACTCCATGGGCGTGGTTCCTCAGTGCCTCGGCTCCCTGTGGGGAGAGGTCGCACTAGGCGGACCGTAATACGCAGCGGAGCGAGGAGGAGAACGTTTGGGCTGAGAAGCCGGTTCTGCCGGCGGTCGGCGGCAAAGAGACGAGTCCGTCCCCTCCGCACGGATTTGGAGCGACGCAGGTAGATACGAAGAGCCTGCACCGGATCTTGCTGCGGAGTCCCCCGAGGAAGCCGGGTCGCGTAAGCGGCCGAGTGGCGATGACCAGAGGCGCTGTCAAGGGAGACCTAGGCTGAGCAAGAAGGATCCGGGAGTAGCTGAACGGAGCCATCCACTCGGAACTGCAGGCCGGCGGGGCGAGACGAGAGCGTGTGGAGCTCGCTGACGCGGGGCGCCGTGGCGAGGGCCATCAGGAAGCAGGTCTCCGAGTCACGTCAGCGAAGCGGGCCAGATGGAGCGGTTCAACGGTCCGAAGTCAGCCAGGGGAGGACCAGGGAGGTCCCAGCGCGGGACAAGGGAGCGGGAGACCGGACTTACTTACTTACTTACGCCTGTCACCCCTACCCGGGTATAGGCCGTCGACGAGAGACCTCCAGCAACCCCTGTCTTGTGCTTCTCCTTCGATTCTACTCCAGGTGGTTCCCAGTCTCTTGATGTCTGCTTGGAGGTCTCGACGCCAGGAGTTTCTCGGCCTACCTCTTTTCCTCTCTCCCTGGGGGCCCCACGACAATGCCCGCCTAGTGACACTGGAAGCTGGCCCTCTCAGACTGCGACCGATCCACCCCCATCCCCCCAGCCCAATTTCATTCTCTGCTGTTATCTGCTCTGTTCTGTCCCAGAGTCTGACGTCGCCGATCCTCTCTGGCCAGTGGATTTTCAAAATTCTTCTAAGGCAACTGTTCATGAAGGTCTGTACTCTGTTGACTGTGGTATTTGTCAATCTCCATGTCTCTGCTCCATATAGGAGAACTGCCCTTACATTGGAGTTGAAAATCCGGACCCTGGTGTGCCGTGACAGCTCTCTGGAACTCCACACTTTTTTCAACTGGAGAAAGGCTGCTCTGGCTTTACCGATTCGTGCTCTGACATCTGCATCAGCGCCGCCCCCTTTGTCTATGATGCTCCCGAGATAGGTGAAGGACCCCACCTCCTCCAACGGGGTGCCAGCAAGCAAGACTGGTTCTTCCCTGGTTGCGTTCAGCCTCATTGTCCCCGCTTTCCGCCCGCGAATGGCGAGGCCCACCTGGGACGAGATGTCAGCAAGCCCCGCGGTCCTGTCCCGCATTCGTCGATAAGCGTGGGACAGTAATGCCAAGTCGTCTGCAAAATCGAGGTCGTCAAGCTGTGTCCACAGTGTCCACTGTATTCCACTTCGTCTGTGCTCTGTGGTCATCTTCATGACCCAGTCTATGGCCAGTAGGAAGAGGAACGGAGACAGCAGACACCCCTGCCTGACACCAGTTCTGACCTGGAGCTCTCCGGTGAACTGCCCTTCGCGGATCACGCGACATGTCATGCCATCATAGCTGCTCTTGATCAGGCGGACGAGCCCTGTGGGTACACCGTAGTGTCGTAGGAGTTTCCACAGAGTCTCTCGGTCCACGCTGTCAAATGCTTTCTCATAATCCACAAAGTTGACGTACAGCGGGGAGCCCCACTCCAGAGACTGTTCCACGATGATGCGGAGAGTGGCGATCTGGTCTGTACATGATCGGTTCTTCCTGAATCCTGCTTGCTGGTCTCTCAGCCGGGGGCCAACGGAGCTCTTCATTCCCTCCAGGATGATCCTGCTGAAGACCCCTCCTGGCACTGACAGCAAGGTGATTCCTCTGTAGTTGGAACACCCGCTGAGGTCGCTTTTCTTGGGAAGCTTGATTAGGTACCCCTCCTTCCAGTCAGCCGGCATCACCTCCTCCTCCCAGATCTTTCCAAACAGTGGGAGACCGGACGCTGCACGCCAAAACGCGCCATAAGGTCAGGCAGGTCCTTGCAGGCGCTGGGTCGGGACGGCCGAGGTGACGGTAGGCATCGGCGATCAAGAGGGGTAGCTGCTGCACCAGAGGGGCGCCAACCTTGGTCTTGGACGAGCCAGCGAAGAAGTCCGCGAGCTGAGGAGTCGTCAGGCCGACGGTGGAGAGGTGGTGGTCAGAGCACCAGGCACGAAGCACGCCACTTTCCCTCGTAGACACGTCTGGTAGAAGGTCTGCGGGCTGAAGCGAAAGCGTCCGCAGTCGCACTCGAGAAGCCTCCAGCAGAGAGAGCTTGCCGCACAATCGCCAGGCGTGTAGGAGAAGTCGCTCGGGGCAGGGGTGGAAGAGCGGCTGTCGGCGCTGCTCGAGCATCGTGCGGGGGGTGGGAAGAGGGAAGGTGAGCCCGTGGCGAGACTGAGAAGGTCGGAAGTCCACGATCCGGTCCAGGGGAACGGCCACCAGGAGAAGGACTGCTTTGCATCCCCGGAGGCTGAGCAGGACTTGAGGACCAGGACCGCCGGAGGGTAGGTGTAAGCGACCAGTCTGTCCCAAGGGATCGAAGCGCATCGACTGCCCAGGCCAGGGTTCGGGAAACGGGGAGATGAAGAGGGGAAGCCGGAGGCTCCACTTCGTGGCGAAGAGAACAAGGGGGGGGGGGGGGGGGGGTCTCCCAACGAGCGCAGAACCAGCGAAGGATGTCCCAGCGTAGGGCGCAATCCGTGTTAAGAAGCTGCCTCCGTCGCAAGAGGTAGGCTGCCAGGACGAACAGGTGACTGGAGTGTGACGGGCTCGGAGGGAGAAGTCGCTGTCCTTGCACCAGCAAAGGGGGCGATAGAGGAGGAAGCAGAGGTCGGGAGAGCGGGTTCCTCCTGCGTCTGAAGGCAAGCCACGAATGAGGGGTTGTCGGAAGGACGAGGAGGTCCCGAGTCCGAAGATCGTATCGCCAAGCGCCGAGGGCCTGCCGACTGCAACCAGTCCCAGTGGGTTGACGTGCCACGAAGTCAGGTTCGCGGGCCAGCGGCCGGCCGACGAGCGAAAATTCGGAAGAAGGAGAGCGCCCCAACCGTCGAGACCGGCAACGACGCAGCGAGAGACGGGCAGTGGCGGGGTCAGGGGGAATCCGGGAGCCGAGCCAAGAATGTCCGTCCAGCGAAGCCGATGGGCCGCAGCACAGGTGAAATCGGCACCAGGGTAGAGAGATCGCTGGAGGACGGCCTCCAGAGGCGGAGTACAGAAGACCGAGGGAAGGAGATCAGCCGCCGCACTCATCAGGAGGAGGAGCTGGAGCTGCAGTCAGGTGGGGACCGCCGCGTCCGCAGCTACCCGCGGGCTAGAAAGGCACGAACTGGATCCGAGGCTCGGGAAGACGCACCAAGTTGCGGTCGGTCACCAAATCCATCCCCAGGTGAACAAGTGGCGAGAGGGCGAGAGGTCGGACTGTTGGCGCTGACCAGGGCGACCAGGCGAGCAAACCGGAAGAGGAGAGCATCCCTGCCCTACGAAGAGGGACCACTGACTAATACCGCAGAAGCAGGTCGACCAAGGAGGAGAACGGCTGGCGGAAGATCGAAGGTCTCGGGCAACCAAGGCATCCACGATCCACGCAAGGACCCAGGGCTGAGGGGGAGACCACACCGGAGAGGCCGAGCTGGAAACGGTCCCGTCGACGGCAAGTGAAGACAACGGCGGGGGCGGGAGACATGGGGACGCATAGAAGCAACGGGTAGGTCCAGGCTGGCGGCGACGACCAAGGTCTGAAGGCGACGCGAAGGGTCCGAGGCGGGGGAGCCGTGCCGAGCGATGAGCAGCATCGCAACTTCCCAAGGAAGAGCGGAGACCTGCGCGCGAAGGGCGAGGGCCTTGGTCCGAAGGGGCGGGAACTCAATCCACAAGGGTGGCGCTGGGCCCACAGGCCTAGAAGGGTTCCTTCAGAGACTGCCAGGCAGGGCCGAAAGACGCGGGTACCCACAGGAGCACGGTAGAGCTGCGACGTCGCATCAGGGGAGATGGTCAGGAAGGAGCCAGGCCGCCACGAACGAAAGAAGGCAAGGGGCGGAGGGTTCGAAGCCACGCGGAAGATCCGCTAGAGCTGGGAAGGGTTGCTGCAAGCACGAGCGCTGGCGGAACCACCGGAGGCAGCGAGCACGAAGGGGAGCGAGTGGCCAGCGAACCGGGGAGCCGAAGGCTAGGACGCTAGCAGGCCAGCGGCGAACGCAGGATGCCGAGTCATCCACCGGAGAGGGTCGGGGAGACGCTGAGGCGAAGGGTGCAGGGAGCGGGGAAGAGGATGTCCCGAGGAGAACGACAGCGCCGAGCACAAGGCGAAGGTCGACAGGGACACCGGAGGGAGTTGAGCGGGCGGGCGACGAACGTCGGGCGCCGCAACTATCCAGGCGACGAGGGCGAAGACGTCGATCCCCACTGCACTGGGTGTACCCCAAGGGGCACCCGTCCAAGTGCTAACAGAGCGCGACGTAGCTTCACTTCGGTGAACAGACGAGAACCGGTGAAAACATGGAAAGGCCGTAGGCGCCAGGGGAAACGGCCCGAAGTCCTGAGGTACGTGAAGGACGAACCAGACGCAGAGCGCGAGGCTCAAGGAGGGGGCACGTAGCTGGCTGGGGGACTCGACGGAGGAGTCAGCAGGTTGGAAGGAGGGCCATAAGGCCGACTAGGGTACCAACAGGCGATAAGGGTCGCGGTGCCCGGGGCTCAAGGAGGGGGCACAAGCGGCTTGGCGACTCGCCGTAGGAGTCGGCGGGCCCAGAGACTGAGGCCGAAGTGCCGAAGTGAGAACGAAGGCGACAAGGTCGCGGTGCCCAGCTCAAGGAGGGGGGCACATAGTCGGCTAGACGACTCGCCGTAGGAGTCAGCGGACTTAATGCTGGGGCCGAAGGCCGATGCGTGAACTAATTGGCGACAAGGTCGCGGTGCCCAGGGCTCAAGGAGGGGGGCACGTAGCCGGCTTGGCGACTCGCCGGAGGAGTCAGCGGGCTGAGCAGGTCCGAAGGCCGACGCGTAGACTAGTTAGCGACAAAGTCGCAGTGCCCGGGGCTCAAGGAGGGGGGCACGTAGCCGGCTAGGCGACTCGCCGGAGGAGTCAGCGGGCTTAAAAGAAGGGCCGAAGGCCGGCGCATAAGCTAATTAGCGACAAAGGTCGCGGTGCCCGGGGCTCAAGGAGGGGGGCACGTAGCCGGCTTGGCGACTCGCCGGAGGAGTCAGCGGGCTCAGGAGGGGCCGCAAAGCCAAGCGTCAACTTCTTTTTTTTTTTTTCTTTTTTTTTTGTATGTAACAGGCGACAAGGTCGCGGTGTCCGGGGCTCAAGGAGGGGGGCACGTAGCCGGCTAGGCGACTCGCCGGAGGATTGATTGATTGATTGTACATTGCTTAACG
Organism: Semisulcospira habei; assembly: GCA_036245525.1. Taxonomy (NCBI): domain Eukaryota; kingdom Metazoa; phylum Mollusca; class Gastropoda; family Semisulcospiridae; genus Semisulcospira; species Semisulcospira habei. The sequence goes on from BTPG01000006.1 coordinate 138,571,783, forward strand.
TCCCGACAGCAACAAGGCTTTCTCAGGACGTGCCTGCACTGCTTGTGAAAAAAAATAAATAAACAGAACATTGAATGTATGTCGCCAGCCGGTCAAATACATTAAATAAACTTAACACATGGGGCCTAAATAAAGCTAAGACCATTTAGCAACACACATCCAATATCAAGAGCTACAGGCAGTGCAGACAGTAGGGAGAGTTTTAAAAAGGCAAATACAGGTGAATGGACCTCGGGTAGACAGAAACACATGCCCCAGAATAGAGAGAAAAACCCACCCTGTGAGGCTGACCAGGGTGACCCTGGGAACTAAAAAATACCTAACCCCACCCAAGTCCCCCAGGGCAGACCCAGGTGGGGCGTCTCGCCGGAGGAGTCAGCGGGCTTAGAAGAAGGGCCGAAGGCCGACGCTTAAACGCTTAAACTAATTAGCGACAAGGGTCGCGGTGCCCGGGGCTCAAGCAGACCTGCCAACCCCTACACGGCTATGGGAGTAGTATTTAGGACAAGTGGTAGTAGTTTTGGAGAGTCAAGAGTAGTTTCCGCAAGGGCCGAAAATCAAACAGGAGGGGGTGGTGGGGGTAGGCGGCGGGAGTAGTTTCCGCGAGGGCCGAAAAATCAAACAGTGTGGGGGGGGGGGGGGGGGGGGGGGGGCGTGGGCGGCAAACCTTCCTTACTTCTGAGCGCCGTAAAATCAAACGGTGGGTGGGGGGGAGGGGGGGGGGGGGGGGGGGGGCGCTTAATCGGAGATCGAAAAACGTGCAGCAGAACGCTACACTAAATTTTAATCTCCATCGGCAATTCAAAGCAAAGCCACATCTTCGAAACACACATGACTAGACATAAAAATTCACTGACTTGTGTCGCTCCAGTGTGTACGGCTGGCCGATAAACAGGCCGTTGCATCATATAGTGTGCGATGTAAAACGCATCTTTACACATCGATTCCGGCTCCTTTCTTTTCAGCAGGGTTATCTGATGCATTTTCTGAATAAAATGATGCACGCTGGGAAACCCGGAAGTTCGCTCCGCTCATTCTCATTGGCCCAACCGCATGTTCTTACCGACTACAAACCGAAAACAACACAAAAAGATTTTTAGGGTTTATTTTTTTCTTAAGCGTAGAATTTCATCAATGACCGTAGTAGCGTAGTATTGGAAACGTTGGCGTAGGAAAATACGGCGAAAGCGTAGTGGTTGGCAGGTCTGCTTAAGGAGGGGGGCACATAGCCGGCTTGGCGACTCGCCGGAGGAGTCAGCGGGCTTGAGGTTTGGCCGAAGGCCGACGCGTGAACTAAAGGCGACAAGGTCGCGGTGCCCGGGGCTCCTTTTTTATGGAGGGGGGCATGTAGCCGGCTTGGCGACTCGCCGGAGGAGTCAGCGGGCTTAACGCGTCTACGAATAAGCTACAAACTTACCAGGGACATGAGGTGTGGGGTATCCCAAGTCCAAGGGGAGCTTGAACAATCCCACTGTGCCGCGGGAGGTCCCAAGGAAGGCGGAAAGTCGCGGGTCGCTCGGCGGTGGAAACCAGAGTAGAGACCAAGAACCTCCAGTCAAGAGGGGCAGCCAGCGCAGCCGATGACAGAGGAGCAGGCAGCACCCGGTCGACAGACTGTGTGGCGGACACCAGGCCACTGGAAGTCGCCGTCCTGGGCAGATGCGCACTTGGTACTGCAACACATACCCATACATGAAAGGTGACGGGCAGCGGGCAACTAACGCCGCCAGTTAAAGCTCCGAAGTAAGTAACGAGCGAAACTCACCGTGAAATGCGGAGAGAAAACAAACAGAAGTCCGAGCCAAGCACGACGTCCGGCCCCGCAGGGCGAGACGTAGGAAGCGGCCGAGACTTTACCCTTTCATGGCAGAACGGCAGAGTGACGAAGCACAAAGCACCGGACACTAGGTCACTGGAAGTCGCCGTACTGGGGAGAGGCGCACTTGGTAACTGCAACCCAAACCCAAACATGAAAGGCGACCGGCGGCGGGTAGCAAAGCCGCCATTTAAAGCTTCGAAATTTAAGAAACACGCGAAACTGACAGTGAAATGCAAAGAGTAAACAACAGTAGCTCGAGCAAAGCCCGACGTCCGGCCCAGCCAGGCGAGATGTAGGAAGCGGCCGAGACTTTACCTTTCCATGGCGGGACGGCCGAGTGACGACGCACAAAGTACCGGACAGTAGGTCACTGGAAGTCGCCGTACTGGGGAGAGGCACACTTGGTAACTGCAACCCATACCCAAACATGAAAGGCGACCGGCGGCGGGTAACGAACCCCGCCATTTAAAGCTTCGAAATCAAGAAACACTCGAAACTCACCGTGAAATGCGGAGAGAAAACAACAGTAGCTCGAGCGAAGCCCGACGTCCGGCCCAGCCAGGCGAGACGTAGGAAACGGCCGAGACTTTACCTGTCCATGGCGGAATGGCAGGGTGACGAAGCACAACCACCACGCGACGGAAGCCTAGAAGGTTCCAGGGCCAGCCAAGTGCACGAGGCACAGACGAGGGCTAACAGAGAAGACGGAGGCCACGCCAGAAGCAGTAGGCGAGAGGCTAGGCGAAGGCAGGCCAGTAAGGGACGGTCGAACCGTACAGTCTTTCCAAGGGTCAGAGGCTCAGGTAAAAGCGTCCGAACACTAACAGCGAAGTAGACAACTGGCTAAAGGAGACACCACCGGGCACGTGACCGGATGGGCAGGGGAGGCTACTCTCGTCCCTGTTAGGGATCCCCGAGAGCCTCCTGGGGGGACCCTTTGGGTCTTAGGCTAAAATTGGTAAATCAATCCAGACCAAAAAGGTGACTGCCAAGCGTGTAATATGCAAAGAAGTACCCAACGGAGAAAGAAACACGCTTAGAAAAGACGGGTACCCGTCTTTTCTAAGCGTGTTTCTTTCTCCGTTGGGTACTTCTTTAAAATTGGTAAGCAAGTAGACTATTTCCTGATAGTCATGTCATTGGTAATGTGTTTTGAGGAAACAAATCTACTTGCAGACTTATCTCCTGCTTTCACACACTAATACTACAGCAGAAATTCATTATAGAAATGCATTTCCAAAATGATTTCAGTGAGTTTCAATTTTGAACCCCTTTGTCCTCGTGTAGTGTTCACCTTTTGGCACTTAGTCATATCCAAAATTTACAGTTACAGTAATTTTTTACCTGATGCTGCAAGAAAACACTGAGCTGCAGCAGCATGCGGTCCCACTGCGCCTGGTTGATGCCCACTCTCCGGCTACTACTGACAGAGATGGTGCCCAGAGGGTAGTTTTCTGGCAACGTGATCAGTAGCTCAATCTTCGCTTCATCAAGCTGGTACTCTGCCATCACCTCTCTGGTGGCGATGCGAGCTTTGACCTGTGTAGTAAACAAAGTATGTAATTGAGATGGTGGCAGGACACATTCACTTTTCACATTTTTCTCAAAAGGTTAATAAGTATTCTTTATTCTGGGCCCATGAGGATCTAAGCTGCTTGCACTGAGTGGTGCTCACTACAGCAGTAAAGGGGCTAATATGTAGCCATACTGGCTTAACCCTTTGGCTGTCGATAGCGCATTTTGTCACGATGATTCCTGCAGGAATCATCGTGACAAAACATGCTACCGACAGCCAAATGGTTAACAGAATCAAGCACATTGCATACTGGGCAAATAAAACAGACACAAATACTACACACACAAGGTTTGTGCATAAAACAGCTGTAACACCACCCCCCACCCCTCCCACCACCACCACCAGCACCACCACCATGCATCTTCGTGAATTCAGTATACATTCCTGTGGGCTGGCGATTGGGTGCCTGATAGGCGGGGGCAGGGGATCTAACTGTTGTCTGTCCAGCGCTGTGATTCCCCTTGGTTTGAGTACTGACAATTCTGCCAGCGCTAGCCTCACCTATCTGGTTTGTGAGTATCATGTATAACTCGAGGCAAAATTTGTATCGTTACATTGTTGTGTAATGTTCTGTGCATCTACTGTGGGAAATCAGGGTATTTACCCGACCACATATAGTAGCGCACCTTCATGTTTGTGTATGTATGTTTCTCCTGCCTACTTCCTAAGTTCCGGAGAAAGACATGGGTTATATAAGAGACCTGATCCATTCTTATAAGGAATGTAAATGATTGTCTTATTCTATACCTGCGTATTTCTCTGTGGGCTGGCGATTGGGTGCCTGATAGGCGGGGGCAGGGGATCTAACTGTTGTCTGTCCAGCGCTGTGATTCCCCTTCGTTTGAGTACTTTGCTTACTGGGAATAAGACAATAAACTCACAGTGATGCCTTCAATACCATCCCCATCCTGCACTGTCTGAAGCTCGGATTTAGACAGTAGTGCTGTGACATTTTTGCTTGTGAACCTGGTAGAATAAAACCAAAACAGAGTTAGATTCAAAACTCACAGGATCCACACCAAATGCTGTGAGGTCTAGGATCACAGACAAGCACACAGATACTGTGCTTCATGATATAGAAAGAAATTAGGAATGAACACTTTGGCTGTCGGTAGCATTTCTTTTCATGATGGTTCCTAAAAGAATCATCACAACAAAAAGCACTAAAGAAAACTAAAGGCATTAAGCTTTGAGTGTTAATTCATCATAGATTGGCATTCCTTGGAGGGTAAATTATTACTTGTTGGATACAACTCTTGCAAGATATAATTATGGTCAATCCCAACCTTACTTGTCAACGTAGGCTGCCATTTTTCTGTCCTGAGCATTCCACCACTGTCGAACAAGGGCTGGGATGACTTCAAGGCATCGGCGGTAAACTCCACAAGCAATGTACTGGATGTCCTCTGCGCTACCAGGATCTGAAAATAAGGAGGAAAACTGAAATTACTTCTGACAAAGATCATAGATTTGACGAAATTACTCCCTCCATCATCACAGAGGGACCCAACTAATTCTGACAATCCTTCACTGCCAGAGCTGCAGATTTCTGTTTCTGAAATCTTTGTTACTGAACATAATAATAATAAATAATAATACATAGTTCTTGTATAGCGCTGTTCTCCAGGAAAACACTGGACTCACTGTGCATCAAAAAGCCCCAGCCATCCAAGCAACATGGATGCAAAGTGGTGTCAGCAAGATACATAGATCTTAATAAGCCCCCTCAGTTGCGGGGGCTCATGAGGATCTAAGTCTCTTGAACTTGAAGCTTTCTCTTGGCTAGTTGACATAGCTGCCGAATCTTTTTGTTCACTTCATGGTCTCATAGACACAAATTCCTTCTCTTGAGAAGTGACTATTAACAACCCCTCTGATGCTGGCAAAATGGTGAACATAACGCAACTGCAAGAGGTACAATTCCCTTGTGAACAGGGGACACTCGCTGCAAAACAATACACGTGTGCTGCTCTGTGATATTGTACCTACAGCTGTAAGATGTATGGTTCGAAATCACAAACCAGCACCACACTGTTAGCTGGCCTTTGTAGTTCCTACCCTGCTCAACATGAACACATTGTGCCCTAATGGCAACTTCCCCAAATCGTGGAGTTGTCATCTGAAGACTGCGTTACAATCCCAGGATCAGATCAACCATGACAGTGCCCATAGGTGCCAAGCTATTCTGGCACCAATCTTAAACTATCAGAGACAATCACTTATCTTGCTTTAGTGTGTCGGGTTGTATGAGTTAAACCCCAATAACTAACGGACTAGCATGGTACACTGCATCACACTTACTTCCAATTGGTAACTCCGGTTTGGAGGAGGCAAAGTAGGATTCAGCATCTGCAGTTTCAGCTTGTGGAGACTGCGCGACCCACCGAGACTTCAGCGGAAACTGGACAGAACGGGTGGGTGTGTGGGGCATCAGTCGAAATGTGTGATTCATCAAATGTTCCACTGATGACCGCTCTCTGAGGAACACGGCATACTCTGCCCTAAGCTGTGCACAGCAAAAGGGAAGCAAGTCCCCATCATTAGCATTTTGTACAGCACCCACTGAGAATTGGAAAGTCATCACACAAAATGCTAAACACAGCAAAACCAATGATCTAAAAACAAATTGCTGTAAGCATCCCTGATATAAAAAAAATATTCTATAGCTTGTTAATTTCTTGAACCTACATACTTTAAACCTTCATGTAAAATCAATGTTATAACACTAAGTGTTGCAGTGTAATATAGTGTAGAGTTCCATAGAGGTGACCCAGCAAGAGTTTTCAGTGGATGCCTGAATATCAGAGAGAGAGAGAGAGGGACTGAGAGATAGAAAGAGAGAGAGAGAGGGAGAGAGAGAGAGTGTCGTGTGTGTGTGTGCGTGTGTGCATGTGCGTGTGCATGCGCAAGCATGTGTACATGTGTACGAATGTATGTGCATGTGTAGCAGAGCGCCATAAGCCTCTGTCCCCATGTAGTTATTTTTAGTCCACGTCCGAGGTTCCACGTTCAGCCGCTAGCCGTGATGGCACCACTTGCGTGGCGCGGCGAAACTTCTGTTTTAGTAACTTGTGTTTTCTGTTTATTTTGGAAGCTTCATAGCTTCCGTTATATTAAACGTAGAAAGCCGTTTCGATAAGTCATTAGATTCAGCACAGTTCCTGCTTTCAGAATATCTATTTGGTTTTGTATGATCTGTAACCAGTCTTAGTTAGATTTACGTTTTTCATGCTGTTTCGCGTTTCACTTCCCTTGTGTGGCAGTCATCATAAAATTATATTAAATTCAGCTTATTGTTAAGCTTTTCCTAATTTAGTTCAATGAAAAGCCCTTTAAATTCTCTTTCGGAAATGCTAAGATTTATTAGTATTAAATGTATAGTTCGCTAGTTATTTAAGTTTATTCAGTTACCAACCAGCACAGTTTTTGCTAGTTTCTTTGTCTGGACGAGCCGTTTCGCCTGCACGAGGGAGTTGCTTTCTCGGAGGCCCGCGCTATGCCTATTTAATGCCGAGCATCTGGCACACTTAGCAGACTGACTATTTGTGTACCATTATCAGTGCGCGTAGCTTGTAGCATGCCAGCTTCACGTCGAGTATTTCACTGTGTTTCTGGAAACTGGACTGCGGGTTGAGTGCCCAGTAAGCAGTGATTATTTTGTGTACATATTCATTGTGTGTTTTTGCTAGTGATGATTTTCTTGATGTTTGATTCTTCATTATTGTCAGACCTCGCATTTTAGGAAGCCAGGTTTTTTTTTGATAATGTGTTTCTGCTTTTGATAATATGTTGCGATTCACATTTTAACTTTGTGGTGGTTTCTCTTTTTGTTCCCATTTGAAATGTCAGTGCTCGAAGTTGGAGAATGTAGTTTTGGCTCGATCATTATTACTGTCTACAGGGAACGATGGAGAGTTTGTGTAGTTTACCTAGTCTTTGAAGATCCCTTCGTTAGAAATCGTACGCTATGACCGATCGTGGCCATGATCGAGTGTGCGTTTAGATTTGAATTTTACGTTATTACAATGTGATTGTTGGTATTACCGCAGTTTGTAGCGCCGGTATTACTTGCGTCAGAACTTGAATCTAATTCTGATTTAAGGAGAATATAGTTCTTCGAGTTCACAATCTTGATGTATCAGCATCGCTTTGTTTAATTCACGTTAGTAATTTTGGTCTCCATTCTAATGTTGTGCTCCCTTGCTATTTGGACTCTATGCTCCGTCTTCTCTCTCCTTTGTCTATCGCTTTCGCTAGTACCCCCTACCTGTGTCTCTTTCCCGCGCTACTCATTGACGTCACTACTATCTGCCATGTTTGTTATGCATTGCCATGCCTTAGTTGTTTACTTGGCGCCATGCATTAGTTACTTGCCATTTAGCCATGCAATTATATAGTTACTCATTGATTTCATTTATTCATATTTTTGTGTTAGTTATGCATCAGCGTGTGAACACGTTTTACCAAAGATGCAGGTGCGCGCCCCTATGATCCCCGATCATACGGGAACGCTTCTGCAACCATAATCACACCATATTCAGCTGCGAACCCCTAGGATCCTCGATCCTACGGGAACGTGGCTGATAATACAGGTATTAGTTATTTGTTATATTAATGATAATTCATCAGTTATGATTTGGTGGTTTAGAATCGGGAGTGACTCAATTCTGTTATACGCAGTTGCGCACCCCTAGGATTCTGAATCCTACGGGAACGTGGCAGCTATATTTGTTGCATGCAGGTGCCCACCTCTGGGATCTCTATGCCTATTGGAGCGCATCTGTCATGTTACCGCTAGTGCAGTCATTAGTTATGTACTTGCTTGTGGCCATATTTACGGTAGCGTACCTCTATGATTCCAAATCATAGTGGCTCGCTTCTGTAAGACTATATTGAGTTTATTGGCCTCCTAATTTGTGTATTTTAGTATTTAGTCTTTGAGTAGAGATTTAGTGGTTATATTAGTATTGCTTTGGTATAGTTCATTTGATTAGTTATTGGTTTGCTACTGGTACATGACATTTTCCTTTTCCTTAGTTTTATATTCTTTAACATTGTTTTGCTTATATCCTTTTATTTTTATTTTTCAGGTGTTGCTTTTTTTTTGATGGTTATGAAATAAAAGAACCAGAACCATGGACAGGAGTTAGCTCCCTTTGTCAAACACAACCCACACCACCTTCACAACATCACCTTCCCCCGGCTCAGTCACACAAGCTCATGAGCGTTTGCTCGTGTGTACAAAGACACACCTCTGGTATGAGGAACTTACATGTGATGGTGCACTGTGAAAGAATCTAAGAAGCAGCTGCCAAGCACACAGGTAACCGAGGGCAAACTGGTACTCCTCAGATTCTGATGCCATGGTGACCATGGTCTCGATGGTGACGGGGGACAGGATGACCTCCATCACCGCCTCACAGTCTTCAATGACCTTCATCAGCATCAGGGGTGGGGATCTGTACACAGAATATTTACTAAAATTTGCTTTCAAAACTGAAAGTCATGTTTATGTCCAACCTTTACACATTGACCGTTACTGATGATATCACTCGGCCAAAAAGATGCACAGTGTCATTTCTGCCGTATCTGCAGTATCGTTAGGAGAAGGGGTTAAGGCTTAATTTCTGAATTTGTGACTAGTGCAGCTGAGGGGATAGAACCGCCATGATAATTCAAGGATGGTGCCACAATCACACCACCCAGGAACTATCATGCTGATACACATCTTGTTTTTGTCTGTCTGGGCTCAATGGATTAACTAGAAACCAACAAAGTCGTGAATGGATTGATGACTGGACACATGGTTGGATGGATGCTGGAAATGCATGGACACATGACGAGTGGACCGATAAATGGATGAAAGAAACCAGAAATATCTACTATGGACCTTGAAATTTCTTCCTTCTGTGCACTGTCTTCTTCCTTCATATCTTTTTCATACGCTGGCAGGAGTGAAATCACTTTGTCAAGCAGGGTGTAGGCAGTGAGCTGCACAGGTCGAAGGGCAGAGGTCAGCAGCGGGCACAGGTGGTTCAGCACGGTCTGCAGCGACTCTGGGAGTGGGGAGGTGTCTTCACTAGCAAGCAAGTACGGCGGGAATTTGAAACTTAGGACTTGATCTTGTGGACACAGACACACAGCCCTTCCCACTGCAGTCAGCAGAAGTAGGCTTTCTCCTTTGGCAGTGGACGTCAAAGAGCTCACTTCACCTGCAATCAGTCCATTAGAACATATGTAAAGTGTCACACACGTTTCTGATATGACATCTCATACATTAACCCCCTTACCTGCGGTACTGTTTATAGTACTGGTGTCTGCATGCCCAGGCGAGATAGGCTTCTTGCTTATTTCATGTACTTTAACCCATTTAGCCCCAAATCACTACAGCAGGAGATGAATGGACCATGATAATTCAAGGGTAGTGTCAGATGAGCTTGGCGCCTTCAGGCGCAGGCAAGGTATGTGGCAGATCCTGGAGCGACTAGGCTGTCCCCCAAAGTTCATCAACATGATCGTCCAGCTCCACGAGGACCAGCAAGGCCAGGTCAGACTAAACAGTGACCTCTCAGAACCATTCCCCATTCGCAACGGCGTGAAGCAAGGCTGCGTGCTGGCACCGACCCTCTTCACCATCTTCTTCAGCATGATGTTGAAGCAGGCCACAGTGGACCTCGACGATGACGACGCAGTGTACATCAGGTATCGTCTTGATGGCAGCCTGTTCAACCTCAGACGACTGCAGGCCCACACGAAAACCCTAGACCAACTGATTCGTGAGCTGCTCTTTGCTGATGACGCTGCCCTCTTTGCACACACAGAGAGAGCCTTGCAGCGCATTACGTCCTGCTTCGCAGATGCCGCCCAGCCCTTTGGACTTGAGGTCAGTCTGAAAAAGACAGAGGTCCTTCATCAGCCGGCACCCAAGGAAGAGCATCGCCCTCCCCACATCACCATCGGCGAGTCCGAACTGAAGTCTGTACACCAGTTTACCTACCTTGGCTGCATCATCACGTCAGACGCCAAGCTGGACAAGGAGCTGGACAACAGGCTGGCAAAAGCGAACAGTGCTTTCGGGCGACTATTCAAGCGGGTGTGGCACAATCAACAGCTGAAAAAAGGCACCAAGATCAGCGTGTACAGAGCTGTCGTCCTCACCACCCTGCTGTACGGTTCCGAGTCCTGGGCCCTCTACCGCAGCCAACTACGACTCCTCGAACGCTTTCACCAGCGCTGCCTGCGTACCATCCTGGGCATTCACTGGAGTGACTATGTCACCAACGTCGAGGTCCTTGAACAGGCGGAAACTGTGAGCATCGAGGCTTTGCTGCTGCGGACACAGCTTCGCTGGGCGGGGCACGTCTCCAGGATGGAGGATCATCGCCTACCCAAGATCACTCTGTTCGGCGAGCTCGCCACTGGACACCGAGACAGAGGGGCACCAAAGAAGAGATACAAAGACGGTCTCAAGAAGTCACTTAGTGCCTGCCAAATCGACCACCGCCAATGGTCTTCGCTTGCTGCGGACCGTGACACCTGGCGCTCCACCATTCACAAGGCAGCCGTCTCCTTTGAGGACTCTCGCAGAGCTAACCTTAAAGACAAGCGGCTCAGAAGAAAAAACAGAGCTGTCGTAACTCAGAACCCTGACCAGACCTTCCCCTGCAGCCACTGCGGTCGAACCTGCCTGTCCCGGATTGGCCTCCGCAGCCACGAAAATGCCTGCAGACGACGTGGGCAAGCCCTATAGAATCTTCGTTCGCGAAGTCAAGCCAAGAGACTACAGCAGGAGATGAATGGACCATGATAATTCAAGGGTAGTGTCAGATGAGCTTGGCGCCTTCAGGCGCCAAGCTCATCTGGCACTACCCTTGAATTATCATGGTCCATCCATCTCCTGCAACAGGTACATAGTCCTTAACTAGCACCTCCAAAATTTGGAAAATGTGGTTTTGGGGTAAAATGGGTTAAGTTATAAATTTACTTGCATTTTACACACTTGGTGGTGACTGTTTAGGAATGGTTTTCTTCTTTTTTTCTGCAACTTGCTGATGTTGAAAACATCAACACCAACATGTTTACTTCAAAGCTATTCAAAAATCAAATCAATTCATTTTGTTCAGTTGAGAAATGATTGAAGATCCACAACACCATGTATTTTCTTTGTGTTTTGAATTGCAGGGTCTGTGATGAAACTCTATGCTCACGCATAGGGTTCACACAGGTTTTTGTATGGTACGGTTTTGTCAGTGGTGTGTCTTGTGACAAATATTCCGTAAGGCACGAGGCCACGTGCAAGCATTGGGAAGCGGGGAGTTTTAGGCGTGAGCTCAGTCTATCAGAGGTCTAAATAGTTAGTATGGGGCTGTACTGTCAGTGAGGACAGACGTGTGTGAGATACCTGTTACGATTGTGGTTGTGTTATCCTGTGAGAGCGTGCGTGTGTTATTCGTAGGTAACGATCCGATGTTTATTTGCGCTATCACGGTTACGATTCACGTGCCTTTTTAGTAAGTTTTTCTTTTATTCGTGAGTAGAGCCGATTTCGTTTTGTTAAGTTTAGTCCGGAACGTTCTAGAAAGGTCGCACTGTCTGGTGGCCTCGTACGTATCACGTCGGGTAATTGGCTACACTTCGCTACATTTTTCGCTACTTTTTGTTTTCCTGTGCGCGTGGATTGAGCAGCCTTTATTTTGTTTTGGGAATGTTCTCGTACTTTCTAGAGCTACCAAGTGATAGGGATACCATACTTTTATGTGACTTAATTATACGCTAGAATTTAGAGCTGAAGTAAGCAGCCGAGTTTTTGTAGCCTATTATAGTTTTTTCTGGAAAGTTCATGTTAATGAGCTTCGGCTGCGTGTTTCGTTCTGATTGGTTGAGTTGTATGATTTCCATAGAAGATTCTGGAATTTGATAGTATTTATAAGGAGGGCGCTGGGAAAGCCCGTTCGTACATTGTCTTGCTTTGTCAGTTGTAGAGACACGTAGTTTATTGGGAGAGACGCTGTGCATGAGAAACTTTGTGTCGCAGTGTGGACATCACAGAAGAGACTTTGTATCAGTAGTTTGTGCATTTGAGAGTGCATTACTGTGTGGATATCGCATCGCTGAATTAAATATTGTTGGAACTGTTACTCCAGTATTGTCTACATTCTTAAGCCATGTGACGGACTGCAGCTGAACGAGGTTTACTTTAAAGAACTCTACGTGCGTGTGTATCTGGTGTGCTTATCATACTTCGACTACAACTCCACCACGTAACAATACCCTAGCCCGTATTCCAAGACTCTGAAACCTAGAATTCAGGTATGTTTATTTGTATTATTGATAGTTGCTGAGTTAAAGATAGTATGCGTTAGTAAGAGTTGATTTGGTTGTGTAGCATTGATGGGTTTGGTTCAGTTATGTTGGTTTGGAATTCATTGAGATAACCACTGTTTTTTTCCATGTAGTTATTTACCATGCAAGATGGATAACTAAGGAATGTGAGGTGTGTATGCCTAAGTCGTTATGAAGGTAGTAGGTGGTTAAGTATAGTCTTTTCCTGTGTATGGAATAATGTATAGCGAGTGTTAGGTTATAGTTTGTTTCAATGTAGTGACAGAGTTATGGGGTGTTATGGAAGTAGTTCGGGTTATGAAGCACGTGTGTGTGTGTGAATGAACGTGTGAGTTATGTGTATCAGCCAGGTTACATAATGTATCTCATATCATTCAATATGTGTGTGTTTAGCAAGTGTTATATTAGGACTTTATTGTACAGAGTGCTTGTGTGGAGCGGAGCGACGGGCGCCGAGACGTCAGTCAACAGAGGCTACCGCTGATGGACCAACTGCGAGGTAATTTCTTCACCCAGGGAGTGAGCGACCGGTGCTAAGACACCCGGGTCAGCAGGGACTGCGCTATGGAGCGAGTCCAGAGGACATCTACAGTACGAGAAACGGGACGACGCGGAAGCGTGCGACAAAAGACTTACACGCCTAGACGTGAAAGGACAAAATGTTAACAAGCAAGAACACCAGCAAACAGGTTGTATTGTGAGAGACAATTACCTAGCCTGGCATTTACAATGTGTATGTGTATGTGGTGTTGATGTGCTTGTAGTGGGAAGGTGTGGTGTACATAAGCTTTTGAGTGATCTTTTAGTGCTTACTTTTATAAAGACCCATAGTAGAAAGAGAGCTAGAGTGTTGAGTTTTACCGCGTGAATGCACCCGTCTGAGTCAGTGGCGGTTTATGCGTCTGTTGTGCGAGAGTCTGTACGTGCGACTGGGGCGAGTCTGCGTGCGTTACAGGGTTTATCAGCTACCAAACTTTTTTTATTTTTTTTATTTCAAAGCCTTATAACGACTTTAAGTAACTTTGGATGTGTCTGTAATGACTCACTAAACAAGAGGCCACATCACACAGGCACATATTTATTTCTAAAAGCTCCTGAAAACGTTGATTATAATGCTGTAAGACAGCATACAAGAGGTTGACCCTTTGGCTGTTGGCAGCACTTTTTGCCAAGGCAATTCCTTTGGCTGTTGGTAACGCTTTTAGTCGAGACGATTCCTGACAGGAATTGTCTCGATCAAAAGTGTTTCAGAAAGCCAAGGGATTAACACGCACAATATCAATTTCTTGTAAATAGTTTAGCAACAATATTTGGGTGATTAAATTCTTGGTATCATTAACCACCTTGTGCATGCAGCCACCAGTAGTGTGAACAGTACTGGTGGATGCATGCTCAATGGGGACAACTATTAACCCATTTAGCCCCAAGGCCCTACAGCAGGAGATGGATCGACCATGATAATTCAAGGGTAGTGCCAGATGAGCTTGGTGCCTGCAGTGCCAAGCTCATCTGGCACTACCCTTGAATTATCATGGTCGATTCATCTCCTGCAGCTGGCACATAGTTGTTAGGTCACACCTTCAAAATTTGAGAAATGTATTCTTCTTTAAAATGAATTTTTTCAAAAAATACTTACCGATTGTATTACTAATAGGAAAAGGTTCTTAGCTAGACTAATTTTAGCCAAAATTTGTTGTGTACGTATCAGGCCATGTTGGCAGGTGAGGGGCGCCATAGCCTAGGCGGTAACCCGAGTAGCCTCCCTTCCGTCCCATCCGCGCATGCGCCCAGCGGAAGCTCACCAGTCAGTTTCTTAGCGGACCAGCAGCAAGCGGGGCAGGTGGGAGGGACCTTCGAGTAATACCATCGGTAAGTATTTTTCGAAAAAAATTCATTTTAAAGAAAAATACATTTGTTTCTGCAAAAGACATTACCGATGGTATTACTAATAGGAAGAATCCCGAAGAGGAGTAGGGTGCCGCTATAACGCCCCTAACCCACCCACTGGAGACTACTAGAGCCGCCCTCCCTAAGCAAACTCCCGCTAATTTTAGCAAAGATACCTACGGCGCCTAGGGCGCCAGGAGGGAGTGTTGTGCCGCCACGATGTCTCCCACCAGCGAAGCTTTCCTGGCGCTGGCTGGAGAGGTCCCTCAGGTAGAAGCGGGCGAAGGTAATCTTCTGCTTGCCCTCCTACGGCCGCTGCAAGGTCTTAGACAGCAGAGCTGCGGTCGAAAGCAAGGGTTGCAGCCATGGCTCTGACCTCGTGCGACCTGATGGTCATCCGTGTGGCTGCATCAGAGGAGGGCTCTTGGTAGGCGGAGCATATCATCCCTCAGAGCCAGGAGGATATCGTCTGGGCTGAGATGTCATTCTACCTGGGGACAGTGGGAGGGAAAGGCGGGTGCGACCTTTGCGGAGCGGCTTGGTCCGGCGCAGGTGCACATGAAAAATTCATTTTTCTCTAAAAGGTATTTTTTCGAAAAATACTTACCGATGACATGACTTTATGGAAGTGTCTACTACTTGCTCAATTCTAGCCTAAGAACCCGTTGTGTTACCACACAACCCGGGAGGCACTCGGGGAACCCCAAGGGGGGCCGAGAGTTGTCTCCTGTTACTGCCCATCCGGTTCCGAGTCACGGTGTGACTAATCAGTCAGGATACTTAGCTCACCAGCGGCGAGCGGGGCAGGTGGGAGGGTAGTCCGAGTCATGTCATCGGTAAGTATTTTTTGAAAAAATACCTTTTAGAGAAAAATTAATTTGTTTCTTCAAAAACATTACCGATGACATGACTTTATGGAAGAATTGCGAAGAGGAGGAGGGTGCCGCGCCCCAGCACACCTTTAGGGCCCAAGAGCCGTCCTCCCTGCTGCAAACTCCCAACGACCCTAGGTAGGAGAATACCTACGGCGCCGAGGCGCCAGGAGGGAGTGTCGCGCTGGAGTGATGTCCCCCACCAGCGTGAGGAGTCTCGCTGGCCTGCCAGATCCCTGAGATAGAAGCAGGCGAAGGTAGATTCTGCCTGCCAGCCCACGGCAGCCACGATGCGTATGGCAGCACAGTTCCAGTCGAAACGCGACGATCGTGGCCCTGGCGCGTACCTTGTGTGCACGTATCTTAGCCTCTATGCTCCCTTGGGGAGGGATCCTGGTAGGCGGACCGTATGACTGAGCATAGCCAGGAAGAGATCATCTGGGCTGACGCGTCAGGCCTACCGGGATAACGGCAGAAGAGGCATGCGCGTCCACTCCGGATGGCTTGTGAAGGTGTAGGTACACGTGTAGGGCTTGCACAGGATCTTGTTGCCTGGTCTCCTGGGGAAGAACGTCCCTCTCAGCGGCCGTAAGGTGATAACCTGTGGCGCGGTCTAAGGAGACGTGGTCATGGCAACGAAGGCAGGGTCCATAAGGAGCTGTACAGAGGGTCCGCTCGAAGCTGCAGGCAGGCAGGGCACGCTGAAGCGCGTGTAGCTCACTAACTCGGGCCACCGTGGCGAGAGCCACCAGTAAGCATGTCGGAAGAGTCATGTCCGCAACATCCGTGGTCTCCGAAGAGCCAGAGGAAGAAGTCCGCGAGCTGGGGGACAGGTCGGTGGGGGTGCGGCAACGGACGCCGCCCATGAGCACAATACTCGCCATCTTCCCTCGTAGACGCGTCAAGTCGAGGGTTTGTGGGCTGTAGCGATAGCTTCCACTGCTGCACTCGAGAAGCCTGTAGCGGCGAGCCCTGCCACCCAACCTCCAAGCGTGAAGGAGTAGGCGCTCCGGGCACGGGTGGAACAGCGATAGTCGCGGTAGCTTGAGCACCGAGTGGGGTGCGGGAAGCAGCAGTGGGGGGTCCGTGGCGAGGCTGAGAAGGTCAGAGGTCTAGGACCAGATCCAAGAGAATGGAGCGACCAGTAGGACGCCTGCAATGCATCCCCGAAGCTTGAGGAGGAAAAGGGGACGAGGACTGTCGGTGGGTACGCGTACGCGATGAGTTGGTGCCACAGAAAGGACAGTGCGACGACTGCCCAGGCCAGAGGGTCTGGGATCGGGGAGACAAGTAGGGGGAAGCTCCACCTCGTGGCGAACAGGTCGACCAAGGCGTCTCCGATCGCGCGCAGATCATCCGAAGACGTCCTGGCATAAGGTCCACTCCGTGTGTAGCAACTGGCTGCGTCAGGAGAGTGAGTCGGTCAAGACATATTGTCGGCCGGGGAAGAGTCGAGCACGGAGGGAAATGTTGCGGTCCTCGCACCAGCGCAACAGACGGTAGAGGAGCATGCAAAGGACGGGTGAGCGCGTCCCGCCGTGTTACTGGAAGTACGCCACCACTGTCGCGTTGTGGGAGAGGACAAGCAGATCCTGGTGACTGAGTTGTTCCTCACACGCGATGCAGGCTTGCCAGATGGCTAGCAGCTCCAACCCGTGGATGTGTGTTCCAGCGTACTCCGGTGGCCAGGGGCCAGACGTCGTGAGGAACCGCGGTAACAGGTAGGCTCCCCACCCAGCCAGACTTGCATCGACACACAGGGAGAGTAGAGGAGGCGGAGCGGTCAGGGGACTCCCGAAGCAAGCCACGACGTGTCTGTCCAGAGCCGGAGGTGGGGGCGATTCAACGGGGGCACGGGTACAAGGAGGGACGCCAGAGAAGCCAGAGGTGCAGCTGTAGCGGCCAGGTGTAGGGGACCAAGGGGAATAGATCCGGTGCCTCTGAGTTCAACCAAGTAGCTGAAGCCCGACTCTGGCGGAGGCTACGTCCTGCTGTGCTAGCTGGCCAACGAGGATCCGTGGTCCCAGCAACGCACACTGTCGAGGTCGAAGGCGAACTCCAAGCTGAGCTGGACGAATCGACGAGAGGGGGAGAGGTCCGACGTAACTGTGGAGCCCAGTCACCCCAACCGCGAGCACCACGGTATCAGGGCATCCCTGTCCGCAGTCCGGTCGCGTCCAAGGTGCACAGGATGAGGTCGTCGAGGTAGGTAGATGCCAGGGAGACAGGGGCTGCACCTAGGTACCACTGTGTCCACGAAGCGGTGAGGACCCAAGGGCAGAAGAGGAGACGAACTCCAGGGCCCGAACTGGAACTAATCCGTCGCAGAAGCACCGGAGATACTCCCTGGAGGCCGAGCACACAGGGACCTGGAGATAAGGTCGGAAGTCCAGGCTGAACGCGTAGTCCAAAGCTGCAGGCGGAGTCGAAGACCACACGGCGAGAATCACGGCCTAGCGGCGGCGGGAGCGAAGAGGAGGTGTCTTGCGAAGCCCAAGGTCCTAGATGTCTCCTCCAGTCTGCTCGAAAGCACCAAAGAGCAGGGCTGTCCAAGGAAGCAAGGCGCAGGAGAGTCCTCATCCCGGGGAGCAATTCGTGGCAGGTCGTCAAGTAGGGGAGCCAGGAGTCCTCGAAGCGACGGACGAAGGTTTGGGTCAGGAGCTCCAGAATCCCACGCAGGCTAGGAAGTTACGGACCAGCGAGGTCACCTATCCCAAACGCAAGAGCCAGGTGCGGGTCCACAGCAGGCAGGGGGTAGAGGCACGCCTGGGAGAGTCCCGAGAACCAGTCCTGACGCAGGCAAGCCGAAACCGGGCGGACATCAATGGATGGCAAAGTATATGGAGTCCCGGGACCCCAACAGGAGGAGCGCTGAGCATCGTAGCGCAGGTCATGAAGGCCGGAAGCCACGGCCGGGACAGGAACTCCTAGCTGCCTTCCAGCGTCCACCAGTGAAGCTCTTTCTCGTGAGCGGGGGGGGGGAGGGGGGGGGGGGAGACGGCGGGAGTCCGCCACGGGAAGCGTGGATACCCTGGCAGCAGGGAGTGAGAGACGGGCAGATCTTGAGCGGCGGGCGGATTCCTTGCCGCGCCACGACGTTGGACGAGTGAGCGAAAGTCTCTCCGAGCCGAGCTCTGTGGCGAGGTGGGCTCTCTGCCGGCGAGGTGATTCCACGTAGGAGCCAGCGGGCTTCCAAGGAGACGAGTGGGGATCGGAAGAGGACAGGGGACGGCGCGAGGCGCGTCTCTCCGAACCGGGCTCTTTGGCAAGACGGGATCTCTGCCTGTCAGAAGGCTTGTCCGGGCGCACTCCCTCCTGGAAGCGACCGCCTCGATCAACCCACTCCGTGCACTAGCCTATTGCGTCCGACATGGCGCTCTCTCCACAAGGTCGTCGCGGTCTTGAGCGGTCGGAGCACCGGGCGCGGTGGATGGCGTCTCGACTGGTCTCGAAGCCGCCACAGGTGGCGGCCGCTCGCGTCTGTAGAAACTGCGTAGCTGTGACCAGCGCAGTTCGGGCCAGGTGGAGCAGACGTTGCAAGCATGGTCGGCGGCACATCCGGCGCAGGGAGACAGACCTTGTGGTTATCGGACGGGCACTGGAACCTTGCTTGCAGGGCAACAATAGGCCCCTGCAACAACTAGCAGCCGGGCTCAGTGCTTCTGCCGACGAGCAGCGTTGTCCTGGTGGGGCTCCCTCCAGGAAGCGATCGCGGAGACAGCAGTCCTGCTCTGAGCGCGAGACTCCTGCGCTAGGTCGTCGGCCGCCTGGCGGGCTTCCGCGCAGATCCTGAGCGGTGCGAGGGTTCCGTACAGTGCTAAGGTCACGGACGCGTGCGTAATGTCTCTGTGAGCCGGGCTCAATTAGGCGGGCTCTCTGCTGGCGAGGTGACTCCCCGTAGGGGCCAGCGGGCTACCTAGGAGACGAACGGGGATCGGCAGTGGACATGGGACAGCGCAAGGCGCGTCTCTCCGAACCGGACTCAGTGAGGCGGGTTCTCTGCCTGTCAGAAGGCTTGTCTGGGCACGCTCTCTCCTGGAAGCAGCCGCATCGATCAAAACCCGCTCTGCGCACTCAGTTCCTGCGTCCGGAGTGGCGTCCTCTGCGAAGGTCGTCGCGGTATCGAGCGGAGGTTGCGCTCTCGTGCGGTAGTACACAGGGCCCGGGAAATGGCACCTCGACTGGATTCAGATCACCCACAGGTGCCGGTTGCTCGCATCTGTACACTCCATAACTGCTAACAGCGCAGCTCAGGTCAGGTGAAGTACATGCCGCAAGCGTGGTCGGGGGCGCATCCGGTGCAGGGGAGACAGACCTCTGGTAAGTGACGGCCACTGGAACCCTCTGCCTCGCGTATGGGACCGCAACAGGTCACTGCAACACACAACACAACCAAAGGCACGTGGGCGAGGGCCTGTGGGACCCCGCCCTGGTAAGGCTAGCCTTCGCAACATAAAAGGCACAAACAGCGAGGAACAAACCTGTCAGCAAGAGCCTGGGCCTGCAATCCATCCCCGTAAGCTAGTGGGCGCGGGCATGCGGGGCTCGGCGAAGTAAAGGTAAGCACCCTACCTTTGTGACCTACCGTCTGCAAAGAAGCGAAGTCGCGGCTAACCTCTCTGTTTGTCCATCTTGCCAAGGGCAACTCCCCAAACATCAATAAATATGCTGTACCCGTCTTCCCAGCATGTTCCTTTCCACGCTGGGTACCTCCCTGCATTCACACGCGTGGTCTGGAGGGCAAAGTGCCCGCCAAGCTAAGGTCAGCATACGACACATCATGTACAACAAAACTCAAGCATGTCATGACAAGTATAGGCATGAAGCGTCAGGTACAGTAACATCATCAACATAATGGTGACAGGGCGTGGGCACATGAGGCCCCGCCAAGCCAAGGTGAGCATATGACGGATGATGTACAACAACTCAAACATGTGATGACAAGAATAGGCATGAAACAAGCGTCTGGCACAGTAAAATTACCCCGTAATGGCGACAGGGCGCGGGCACGTGGGGCCCCGCAAAGCTAAGGCGAGCATATGACGCATAATGCACAACAAAAAACAAGCATTTCATGACAGATTCAGGAATGAAGTAAGCGTCTGACCCCGCCACATCCACCAACGTAATGGCGTCAAGGCATGGGCTGGAGCATAACAAATTCCCCAAATCACACAAGGTAAAAGTGAGTAGGTAAGCGCCAACAATGCCACACCAATCAACCGAAAGGTGAGTGGGCGCGGGCGCAAGGGGCCCCGCCAAGCTAAGAGTCGAGAATTTTGGCGCGCAAGCAACAGCGAAGATCAAGATTGCCTTCGTGCCTGCTCAAACCAGTGCCCAGCCCGGGAACCGGCCGAGGGCCAACCCAGCTACCTTACCTTTCCGCCGGAGTGGGAACGGGGGGAGAAATGTCCAAAACACCCATGGCACGACCGGGCTAAGTCCTGGCGACACCCAACGCGCAGCCCAGGCACTCAAGAGGCCGAAGAGGGCAGCAGCCAACGATGAGGGGACGACAGAGCCCTGTAGAGGCACAGGCAGGGCCAACGAAGTAGAAGCCAAGTGAAGAAGCCAAAGTCCGGAAGACCGGCGAACCGGTCAAAAATCCCAAAGTCCGTAGGCTAGAGCAACACGTCTGAACAGTGTGAGCCTAAGTAGACTGACTGATTAGTCACACCGTGACTTGGAATCGGACGGGCAATAACGGGAGACAACTCTCGGCCCCCCTCGGGGTTCCCCGAGTGCCTCCCGGGTTGTGTGGTAACACAACGGGTTCTTAGGCTAGAATCGAGTAATTAGTAGACACTTCCATAAAGTCATGTCATCGGTAATGTTTTTGAAGAAACAAACCCTCACCAGGTCCTGTTGTCTGGACGCATTGGTGGAGCCTGGGTCGCTCAAAGGTGCATGGTGACCAGCTGCGGGGCAGACAAGGAGATCAGGTCTTGGCGAGAACGCCGGGTCAGGGAGCTCAAGGTTACGCGGCCAGGCAGAGACCACAAGACGGGACTGTGGTGGCTGCCGGCGCTAGAGCTCGGGCTCGCGGGCTAGGCCGCGGCGTTGAAGGCTCTACAACCGCTTACCTTTCTGTTCGCGGCGCTCAAGGTTTCCATGACCTGGCAGAGGGCACTTGACGGGACTGTGGGGCTGCCGGCGCTAGAGCTTGGGCTCGCGGCCTAAGCCGTGGCGTTGAAGGCTCTTCAACCTGGTAAGAGGCCACTCGTCGGGTCTGTGGGGCTTACCGGTGTTGGACCCCTTACCCGTGCTGGGCATGTCGCTCGCTGACCCTGGAAGCAGACGTGCAGGCCAGAAGAAGCAGGTCCTCCACAACATGTCCGGAATCCTCGCCCACTGGGTCAGTTGACGCGGTCAGAGTTGAGCCCAGGAAGGACCCAAGGCGGGTCCCATTGCGGCACCAGGGAGCGAAGGGCGGGACGTTGTAGACCGAAGTGGGCCATCAGTTCGGTGAGGTCTTTGTAGTTACCAGGGTCGGGTCGTCCCTAGTGTCAGTATGTGTCAGCGACCATGGTCAGGTAGCCGCAAAGGAGATTGGCGCTGAACGCTGGTAGGGGAACAGCAAGAGGAAGAAGTCCGCCAGCTGAGGAACCAACAATCCGTGGGGGAGAGGCACACCGTCACACAGGGCTGAGCACTCCCCTTTGTAGCCTCGTCCGCTTGAGATTCTGCAGGCAGTAGCGATAGCTTCCACAGCCGCACTTTAAAAGTGTCTAGTGGCGAGGGCGTGCCGCACCGACTATGTTTGGGAAGGAGAAGCCGTAAGGGGCGCGGGCGGTACAGCGCCTGCCGTGGTTACTTGAGAAACGTGCGCAGGGTTGGAAGCCACCACAGTGGAGCCGTGGCGAGGCTCAGGAGGTCGGTGGTCCATGACTTGGTCCAGCAGAACGAGGCCACCAGGAACAGGATGGTATGCACCCTCTGAGCTTGAGTAGTACTCAGGGAACGAGCATCATCGGCGGGTAGGCGTAGGCGACCAGGCCGTCCCAGGGATGGAGAGAGCGTCGACTGTCCCGGCAAGCGAGTCTGGAAACGGAGAGACGAAGCGGGGAAGCTGTCGATGTCACCTCGGCGCGATCAAGGGGAAGTCTCCGCTGTGCAGGTGACCCAAACGATGTCTGGACGGCCCATCCCCTCTGTGCGGAGAAGCTGGCCGCAACACGCGATGGGGTCGGCCGGTCATGCAGACGCCCCTGGAAGCTCTTGCACGAAAGCGACGTCATGATCTTCACACCAACGGAGCCCGTGGCAGCAGCGGAAGTACAGGGAGGGGAAGTGTTACCAACCTTGCTACTGAAGTAGTCGACCACCGTGGCGCTGTAGGAGGGAACGAGAAGCTCCTGGCATGGGGAACGTGACACGCGAAGCTGGACAAGGAAGTCCGGAGGCCATCCGCTGGAGGCAGGGTAGGATCTCGGCAACAGGGGAGCACTCGACGTGCGGGACATCATGGGAGGAGGGGAGGAAAGGGAACTCCCGTCGCGCGCCAGTCTGGAACCGCCCCGTGAAGAAAGTGAGGGCGTAGCCATGGTCGCACCGGAACCTGAGACTTGAGGTCGCCTGTCGAGGGTCGCCCTGGGAGAAGCAGGAGCTGCTGAGGCAGGGGCAGTAGAGACAACCGAGGGGAAGAAGGTCTGCTCTGGTGCTCACTAATTCCCGCAGCCGAAGTCCCTGTCTGGCGGAGTACGGAGTACGCCTAGAGACAATCGCTGCGCTGGGTTCACCAAGTGCTGCGTTCGCCGCTTCAGAAGCTGTCATTCATGAGGTCGGTGCGAGGTTCCATCTGCAGGTAGAGAAGCGGCGTGAAGGCGAGAGGCTGAACTTGCCCACATAGACCAGGAACCACGCCTGCCGAGTGGATCCCGGGTGCATCTCGATCCTTCTCCAAAGAGTACTCCGACTGGTTACGCGAGAGGGATCGTATACGGAAGTCGATGTGGAGCATGAAGACATCCGACTGGTCCTGTCTGCAACGGAGAATAGCCACGATAGAACCCCCAGAGGCAGTGTCCTCTTCTCTAACTGGGGACGACCAGAAAGTAAGTCCGCTTGGTTTGTTCTACAGAGTTAAGACTTGTCCGCGCCGAGGAGAAGATGGGGTATGTCGTCTCGTTGCGTGCCCATGCTGTGTCTCCTACTTCCTACCGGGGAGCGGGAGTGCATCAGGCCAGCAGACTTGTCCAGTCATGGTCCCCAATCACTAACCTGGAGCGGGGCGCCGAATCCCTGTGCCCACGCTGACCTCTTGCCTTGCCGAGGAGGAGGCAATGACTGAAGCATCGCGTGGCAGAAGAGTCTCCACATCCCTGTAAGCAGCACTCGTCGGTCTGTGACGGCTACCGGCGCTGGAGTTTGCTCTCGTATCTTATCTCGCGTCAAAATAGGCGGCATAACCGGGCAGAGGGTCTTGAAAGGGTCTTGACTCGAGGCCTAGCACGCGGCGCTCAAGGTTCCGCGACCAGGCAGGGACCACTCAACGGGGCTGTGGTGGCTGTTGGCGCTAGAGCTCGGGCTCGCGGCCTAAGCTGCAGCGTTGAAGGCTCTACAACCTGGTAAGGGCCACTCGTCGGGTCTGTGGGGCTTACCGGTGTTGGACCCCTTTCCCGTGCTGGCGTCGGCCATTTGCGGCGGTAGAAGCTCCATAGCTGGGTCCACTGTTCTTCCAGCCAGGGGGCGCAGACCAGTCAGGGGTGAGTAGAGGTACAGGCGGAACAGGGTAGGGAAAGAGCATGTCCGTCACTAGGCCAAAGGAACTGTCCACATCATGAGCAGGAGCGGACTTGCCAACTGTAGCATAGTGCATAAAGAAAAGCGAGCGAGCGGGCCACTGCGGGCCCGCAAAACGAATCCGCACGACAACACGTACAAACGAAGTTAAGTGCACGGTGAATGCTGACGCCTGGCGCTCTACCCCCTCCCTTGAGCGCCAGTCGTAGGCAATAACCGAGGTTTTACCTGATAATAGAGAAGCCGTGGAACCCACACAGGTCGCAGACCAACCAGCTCACCACAGCGAAGCCCAACAGCTAAGGCAGCGAAGGCAGAGTCGACCCAGTCCACGGTTCGTGAGGGGAGACCACGCAGGCATCACAGGCATGACCAGTCCCTGAAGCTGGGAAACAGCACCGAGCCGAACACAGGCACTCCGAGGGTAGTAGGAGAGCCTCTTCTGTCTCTTCACTACCTTTATCCCGAAAGTAGAAAGTTCAGGACACACCAGTGCAAACCACGCAACGGCCAAACCGGCCCGAGAGCGTGAGCACAGCTCACAAGACGCCGCTGTCTCATCAGGGCAAAATCACAAACACAGACGAGGAAAATCCCACAGGAAAGCATCCAAGCCTAACACAAGGCAACGTAGGGTAACCTCTGCAAAACACTATGACCAATTCCACAACTATATAAAGTTCGAAGCTAGAGACACTGACGTACACAACCTTCCATTGTCTAGCAAAGAAACTGACTGGTGAGCTTCCGCTGGGCGCATGCACGGATGGGACGGAAGTGAGGCTACTCGGGTTACCGCCTAGGCTATGGCACCCCTCACCTGCCAACACGGCCTGATACGTACACAACAAATTTTGGCTAAAATTAGTATAGCTAAGAACCTTTTCCTATTAGTAATACCATCGGTAATGTGTTTTGAGGAAACAAATATGGCCGTGGGGTTAAATGGGTTAAACCATTGACTGTTACCTACGATACCACTCAGTGAAAAAGATGAATAAGAACAAAGCCTGCACTCACCAACTAACTTTACAAACACGGCGAGCAGGGATGAAAACAGCCCCCCACTGAAGAACTCCTTCCATTCTGTCTCAAGGTTGGGCGGGAACACCTCGCTCCGAGAGGGCAGGTACTGCTGAATTGTGTGAGATGTCCAGGTCACCAACTGACAGCAGCTGACACAAAACGACAGGGCCGACACCGGTTTGGTCAGCGACAGCTGCGATTCGACTAGACTCTGTGGAGGTCAAGAGAAAATAATACTTTAACCCATTTAGCCACCAACACCCTACCACCAGGAGATGGATTGACCATGATAATTCAAGGATAGTGCCAGATTAGCTCGGCGCCTGAAGGCACCCAGCTAAGCTGGCACTACCCTTGAATTATCGTGGCCAATCCATCTCCTGCAAGTGATACATGATCCTCAGGTCGCACATCCAAAGTTTTGGGAAATGCGGCCGTGGGGTTAAATGGGTTAACTCATTCACGGCCAGCCGCGCATCCGGGTGTGGCTGGCCGCGAATGAGTCGCGCACGTGGACACTAGACTGACGTTTGGCAAATAGGGCTATACTCCATAAAGTGCATGTCATCTGCTATTGTATGAAAGAGAAACAAGTGCCGGTGACAGTTGCCAAAAGGTTGTGAAACTCGTTCACACCTATTAACCCCAAGCCCACATTTCCAATATTTTGGAGGCGTCACATAACTATGTTCATGTTGTAGGAGATGGATCGACCATGATAAATCCAGGGCAGTACCAGATCAGCTTGGCGCCATCAGGCTGCTGTAGTGCATAATCGGAGCTGAATTGGTTAAAGGACATGACTGCTCAACGGATGTGTCACCTGCTATTGAATGGTGTACAGAAAGAGTGATCTATCTATAAAATAAAATAAAAATTTGTTGGGTTTAACCGCCTGGGCGATACTCCAGACATAGATCATAACTGTACGATTCCTGCGGGAATCGTCATGACAAAATGTGCTACTGACAGCCAAAGGCTTAACATTTACTAATACAAGTCAATCCTTCTTTGTTCTCATTCTTATCTAATGTGAAATGGGGTGGTAATTAGATTCCAAAACCCTGCTGCAACAATTGTCATCAACCATCACCTTCCCTCCCACATACTCGGACACAGTCATCCACTTACATCTGCTTTACTAGTAAGTAAAAACTTACCTCACACCAACAGACACACGAGCACAGCAGAAAGTCCCAAAGGTCAGGGGTCACAGCAGACGGTCCCGTGTACAGGACTGATGCCATTAGTTGCATGGCAGCATTGTTAAATGCCACACGCCAACCAGGCTGATCAGACACATCACTGCATCAGAGGAAAAACAAACATGATGCAGTCTGACACACTAAAAAGTAACCCTCTTGTGCCTGTACTGATGAGTGCATGCACAAAAGGTTAAGAAAAATTAAATTTTTCTCTAAAATGTATTTTTTCGAAAAATACTTACCGATGCCATTACTACATGGAACAACCTATAGCTAGCGTAATTTTAGCCCAAAAACTTACGATGTGTACCCTTAGAGCCAGGGGAGGCCACCAAGGGTACCATGGTCTAGTACCCGGGTAGCCTCCCTTACCCCGCCGACAGGTGAGCGCCAGCTCACTACCAATCCAACCAGTTCTTTCATTTGACTGAGGAGCGGCTAGCGGGGCAGGTGGGAGGGTCATCCGAGTAATGGCATCGGTAAGTATTTTTCGAAAAAATACATTTTAGAGAAAAATTTAATTTGTTTCCTCAAAAACATTACCGATGCCATTACTACATGGAGAATGGCAAAGAGGAGGAGGGTGCCGCGTAACTCAGTGACTGACTGAGCTAGCCAGCCCCGTCCTCCCCGGCGCAAGCTCCCGATAATTTTAGCTAAAGGATTACCAACGGCACCGAAGGTGCCGGGAGGGAGTGTTGCGTCGCCGCGATGTCCCCCACCAGGGCCAGGTTGTCTCGCTGGCCAACCAGGTGACGGAGGTAGAACCGGGTGAAGGTCGACTCGGTCCGCCAGCCTATGGCAGCCAGACTGTCTCGGACAGCGCAGTAGCGGGCAAACGTGACGCTAGCAGCTATGGCTCTGACCTCGTGGGCCCGGAAGAGTAGCCGTTAGACAGCGTCGGGGCAGAGGTCCTGGTAGGCGGAGCACATCACCCACTAGCCAGGAAGATCGTCTGGGCTGAGATGACTGTCTACCTGGGGACAGAGAAAACAAAGGAGGCGGGTGCGTCCCTGGCGTAGCGGCTTGGTACGGCGTAGGTACACACGTAAGGCTCCGATCGGGACGTGTTGTCTGACTTCCTCGTAGGGGTCGATCGGCGTAAGCGATCGGACAGTGATCACCTGTGGGGCTGTCAGCGGGGACTGGTTCAGGGCCAGGAAGGCCGAGTCCGATAGGAGCTGCACGGGGTCATCCGACCTGCACTGCAGTCAGGCGGGGGCACGGAAGGCGCGGGCAGCTCGCTCAATCTGGAGGGTGTGGCTACGGTGAGCAGAAGCCAGTCTTCGTGTAGCGTCGGCCAG
This sequence comes from Semisulcospira habei, assembly GCA_036245525.1. Taxonomy (NCBI): domain Eukaryota; kingdom Metazoa; phylum Mollusca; class Gastropoda; family Semisulcospiridae; genus Semisulcospira; species Semisulcospira habei. The sequence goes on from BTPG01000006.1 coordinate 138,599,556, forward strand.
GCTTGCTAGGGGAAGCGGCTCGTACGCTAGCGTTCATCCAGAAGAGTAACCAGGGTAAATCCCAGCGCGGGATCAGGGAGCGGAGGGCAGGTCACTGTGTGCCGACGAGGGGCAAGGTGTTCCGCTCGGCCCTGGCGCCGGTAAGCGTCGGCGATCATAGAGGTAACCCCTGAGGTGATTGGTGTCAAGTGCTGTTCGGCGAAGCCAGGAAGAACTCCGCCAGCGGCGGGAAGTCAGATCGGTAGTGGAGAGGCAACGGAGGACGCACCAAGGTCCCAGAACTCTCCACCTTTCCTCTTAGACACGCAGGGTCGAGGATCCACGGCCTGAAGCGATAGCTGTCACTGCCTCACTCGAGAATTCCAGCGGCGAGGGCTTGCCATCCAAACTCCAAGCGTGTAGCAGGAGTCTCCCAGAGCACGGAAGGAGAGCGCCTGGCGCGGTAGCTAGAGCATCGTGCGAGGAGCAGGAAGCCGGAGTGAGGGGCCCGTGGCCAGGATCAGGAGCGCAGGGTCTGGTCCAGCAGAACGGCGCTCCCAGCAACCGGATCGCGTAGCATCCCTGCGCTAGAGAAGCACCTTGGGGACAAGGACTGAGGGAGGGTAAGTGGAAGCGCAGAGGCCGTCCCAGAGAGGGGTAGCGCAACGGCCGCCCAGGCTAGGGGTTTAGGGACGGTTGAGACGAGGAGGGGGGAGCTGAAGGTCCCACCCTGTCGCGAAGAACGAAGAGGGGGGAGGGGGGCTCCCACGTGGCGCAGAACATCCGGGTGACGACCGGGCGAAGCGTCTCTTCCTCTTACTCCTCACTTGGCGCGGAGACGGAGACCGTTCCGGGAGGGGAAGCCCGCAAGGACAAGCAGGTGGCCGTGAAGTATCTCGCTCGGGAGAGACGCGGCGATCCTGCACCCACGGCGGCACCGGTAAGAAGAAGGCAGAGGAAGGGGAGCAGGTCCCGTCCTGCTTCCGAACGTAGGACATGCCAGAGGACTAGTCGGAACGACGATCAGGTCCTGATGTCCGAAGTCGGTCTCCAAGGGAGGAGAGCAGCCGAATCGCCTGAAACTCCAACCAGTTGAAGGCTTGACCGCAAGGACCGGAAGGCAGCTGCCGGAAGCCGTGGCACGTCGGCAGCAGGAGCGCACCCCAGCCGTAACGACTGGCGTCAACGCAAGGGACAACTGGGGGGAAAGGCGAGGAGAGGGACTCCAGGCGCAAGACTGGCAGGGACCGCCGAAGGGAGCCTCGATGTCTCCGGTCGAGGGCGCCAGCGAAGGAGTAGGTGAAGGGGAAGCGGGTGCAACCAGAACTGACCAAGGGGAAGGAGATCCGCAGCGGTGCTCACTAGGCCAGAGCTGCAACCAGTGTCTGGCGGAGACTGTCTCCTGCGGTGCACCAAGACGCGCCAGGTTCGCCAACTTCTGGGTCCTCAGTTCCGGGAGTCACACTCGATGAGATCCGTCAGGAACTCCAACCACGGCGAGCGAAGCGGCGGGACAGAGCGAGAACCAAGGTGCCTAAGACTACGAAGCCGCAGGTGTCGAGGAGTCCAGGAGGCGTCTCGTAGCTGTTCCCGGGAGGGAGCCGACCGGAGACGCCGGAGCAGATCGTCGACAAGTTCGAGGAAGGCTCGACGAAGTCCGCGTGGCCGTGGCTTTGCAGACGCCGACCAAGAGACGGCCGAAGACCCAGCGGAGGCTGTGGGCGACGGCGGAACGGTCGGGACACCGTCGAAGTTAAGCGCAGAAGCGTCTGGAACTGGAAGCACTGGAACGAGAGTGTGGGCGCCCGCTAAATCCCGGCAGACAGGGAAGCTCAAGGGAGGGACCTCGGCGCGAAGGCTCAGCAGTCTCGAAGGAGGGAGGCGCCGCTAGGAACTCGTGCCAAGCTGAAGGCGAGGTCGGGTACCGCCAGTGGCCGTGCCAGGCCAGGCAGGGGGCAGAGGCGGAGTCGGGGGGTGGGCGGGCGCGGTGGGCGGCAAGACGCGCAGAAAAGGTCAGCGACTCTGGAAGGGCGGGTGTCCATCGGGTCCGGCGATCCGGGTGGCTGGAAGCGGGAGGAGGTGAAGCGGGCCGACGAAGAATCTCAACGCATCCTTCACCAACTGCCAGGACCGAAGGAGGGGATGTCGAGCGGAGCCTGTCGCAGCTGTCTCCGTAGGTCCAGCAGGAGGTAGGGGGGGACGACGAGCACAGTAGGCGCGGCGTCGGCGCATCGAAGACCCAAGCGTTGACACGCCGCTAGGAGGCGATACTTCCTCTCCACAGCCAGAGCAAGGAGGGGCCCGAACAGCGGCGAGAAGGAGAAGAGCCAGCTCCAGGTAGACGAGTGCTCGCTTGGTCAAGTCGAGGGATCCAGCACAGGCGAGAGCGTCGCGGAGGGGAACGTCGTCCGAATCCGACAGGGAGGAAGCAACGGCGCGAGGCACGAATCCACCAGCTGCTGCTGATCGGCAGGAACCACTGCGGCAAGGCAGAAGCAAGGCCTGTGCATGTCCGGCGTCCAGCTGCGCGGAAGGCGATGTCCCATCCACCGACCGGCGAGTGACGGCGACGAAGAACCCGCGTCGGAGCCTGGATCCTGTTGCAGAGGCGGAGAAGGAGACCCGAACCCTTGAACCTCGGGGCGTGGCAGGGACGAACCTCTAGGGGGGAGAACAACGTCCAAGCGGGCGACGGGGAAGGCGTCGGCTTGAGAAGACGCGAGACAGTAGAGGTGCAGTGCGTCGAGCGAGTGAAGAGTCTCCGTCCTGGGCGTCCTGGACGCAGGGTCAAGGACGTAGAAGAGAACACCCGGAGGTAGAACGGGGGGAGCCGAGGCAGAATCCGCCGGAGCGAGTCGAAGGCAGCGATCCACATCGATGGGCAGAGCAGGAGGCCGACGCACCAGGAGCTGGAGAGGCGGAAGCCGCTGTCAGACGAGGCAAGACCAGGGCGAGCGGCCTGAGCAGGCGCGGAAGGCAAGACCGACGAGAGGAGCGTCCGTACGAAGGAAGGTGGAACCCGTGGCCGAGGGCGTGAAGGGGGAGGGGAGCGGGGAGGGAGGGGAAAGGGAGCCGGGGACGGGGGGGGGGGGGGGGGGGGGGGAGGGACGACGCCGGAGGCGAGCAGCACGGGAGACCGACGAGGAGGGCGACATCCGCGAAGCTGAAGCGACGAGCGAAGAGAAGGCGAGAACCGAAGACGCAGGGCTGCGGGTCCGGGCTGTAGGACGCCGAAACCAGGGGGGCGTCCGCAGGCGAGGGGCGAGGCGCCGAGTCCAGGCGGTCGCGAACCCGGAGTTGCAAGCAGAGGGAAGCAGCGTTCAGTTCTGCCAGAGGTCTTGTGAGGCTTGGGTTCCGCAAGGCGGGGCGAGCTAGCTCGCTGCGGACCTGGCTCGAGCGAGCTGGTGCGCAAGGGGGGATCAAGGCATCCCCCAACGTAGAATGTTGGGGTTGTTTTCCGCAGAGCGGGGCGAGCGGACTCGCTGCGGACCTGACTCGAGAGAGTGGGTGCGCAAGGGGGGAGCCTTGTCTGCCGTCCCCCAACGGCAGCGAAGTGTGTTCCTGCTGAATCCGGGGCCGAAGCATGCTTGCGGGGGCGGGCGGACTGCCACGCCGTAGGCTCCGCCACTGGGAGTGCCAAGGTCCTCTACCCAGAGCGCAGACATCACGGGAGGGTCCCGAAGCGTAGCCAGCGCCGGGGAGGTAGATCGCATGCTTGTAACTCGGCCACTGCCAGTCGCCAGATGGTGTGCAGATGCGGGCTTGAGCACTGCAACATAGTGAAAAACAACGAAGCGACTGGTCCTAGGAGTTAGTTATAAGGGTATAACGCCGAGCAGGCGACTAAGGCCATCTCACCGCGGTCCCCTGAAAAATCGCGCACACTTCCACCCTTCCCCACTATCCTGTTTAGAGCCATATCGCTTTCCCAAAAACAACGAAAAAGCAAGGATGCCGGCGCATGCCGCCAGAGGCGCGGCGCTGGCAAAAATTGAGACCTTACCTGGACATCTCGCAAGGGACAGGGGAAGGTAGCACCTGTAGTTGAAGAAGAAACGCCCACGCGGTAGAGGCCCAGAAGCATCCAGAAGAGGAAGGCTGGGTCCGCGACGAAGGTCCCGGGCGCACCACTGGCGAACTTGACCGGCGAAGCCGACGTAACTCTCAAGCCGCTGAACCGACGCAGGACAGCGCTCCCAGGCGGGACGAAGGCCAGCCCCACGGCCCAGGGACCTATATTCCGGCGGCGACGCAAGAAGCACCCGTGACACCCACTTCTTAAGCCACAGCGGGCGACGCGCAGGCCGGGAACGAAGCCACACGAACGAAGTCGAAGGTCCTGACGAAGGACTAAATCTGACCCAACACAGCCGACGGCCCACACAAGGTCAGAAGTTCCAAGGCAAGCGAAGCACCCGCCGGAACAGAGTTCACCGTTGAAGGCCAACGCTTGAACCAACACAGCCGTCGGTACACACAAGGACCGAAGTTCCAAGGCAAAGCGAAGCACAGGCCGGGAACGAAGCTCACTGTCGAAGGTCCAAGTACACTTGAACCATACACAGCCGCCGGTACACCCAAGGTCAGAGGTCCAAGGCAAGGCGAACACCGGCCGTGAACGAATCTCACTGCAAGTCCAAGAACACTTGAACCACACACAGCCGACGGTACACACAAGGCCAGAAAGTTCCAAGGCAAGGCGAAAGCACAGGCCGGGAACGAAGTGCACTGTCAAAGTCTAAGTACTCTTGCACCAACACAGCCGACGGTACACAGACGGCCAGAAAGTTCCAAGGCATGGTAAAGCACCGGCCGGGAACGAAGCGCACTGAACCGGTTCTCTCGCTCACACCAAGTCTATTCCGTCTCTGAAAGTCACAGCGCAGAGACTACGAACGATCCTTTCTCTCTTCTAATCTCTTTTCTGAAGGGCACACAAAGCAGAAGCTCCAAGGCACAGGCTAGGTAGCAAGACAGAAGGCTAAGCAAGCCGACCACTACATAGCCAAGTTAGAAGCAGAGGGCTAAGCAGACACGTCTGCACGCTGCAAGCTAAAGGAAAGAACTGGTTGGATTGGTAGTGAGCTGGCGCTCACCTGTCGGCGGGGTAAGGGAGGCTACCCGGGTACTAGACCATGGTACCCTTGGTGGCCTCCCCTGGCTCTAAGGGTACACATCGTAAGTTTTTGGGCTAAAATTACGCTAGCTATAGGTTGTTCCATGTAGTAATGGCATCGGTAATGTTTTTGAGGAAACAAATAAATACCTGACAAGATTTGAATGAATCCTTGACCTAGCAGAATTTGACATCTCTAACTGATCACTTATGATAATAATTGAAGAATACCAGTAGTACCTTCATAATTTTTTTTAGCATACACTATTCCTTACTGATTATGGTTTCTGTGAGAATGAAAGATGCAACCAAAAATCAATTGTAAAATCCCTTGTCAACAGGCTAAAATTCCCTATTGATACAAAAACCAAGACAGCTCAAGGGTCCAATTACATGACACAAATAATGTAAGAGCTCAGACTATTCAAATCCTCAGCTACTGAAACAACACACATACACACCACGTGAATAAATATAGGTCTTCCGCCTCATCTCGAAAGTGTTTTAAACGTGTAAGGACTCCCTGTATCTCTGCAGCAATGATCTGAATGCTGTCCTCTGGCAGGTTCTCCAGACAGGCGGCCATCAACCTCAGGCAATCTGGCAGCAGAGAAAACTAGCATCATAAATAAATGATATAACCTATTAGGCCCAACACACTACAGCAGGAAATAGATGGATCATGATAATACAAGGGTAGTGCTGGTTTAGCTTGGCACCATCAGGCACCAAGCCAATCTGGCACTACCCTTGAACTATCACAGTCGATCCATCTCCTGAATCTGGTACACAGTTGTTAAGTAACACCCCTAAAATCTGAGACTTGGGGTTAAATCATTCAGCCCGACGGCCATATTTCCCAAAATTTTGGAGGCGTCATCTAATGACTATGCACCTGTTGCAGGAGATGGATCGACCATGATAATTCAAGGGCAGTGCCAGATTAGCTTGGCGCCAACAGGCACTACCCTTGAATTATCATGGTCGACCCATCTCCTGCTGTTGTGCATCAGGGCTGAATGGGTTAATAATATTCACCTTCAATGCACCAATATGAGGAATTTATCAGCCACATAGTTTAAGCGCAGCACTAGATAAGACATCCGAAAGGTGACACCTGGAAGGCGCAAAGCTTGCCTGGGATTACCCTTGAACTATCTTATGGTCCACCACTCAATTTGTTCAAGATTAAAAGCCCGGAAAAATGTGATATCACATGTTTGTCCGAGCTTTGAATCCACTGATGTGTCAAAAAGACACAGTTTGTTTTTTACCTACTTCTCATTTACGTACTGGTAACACGTCTATTTTCTTTCACTGCACAAAACAATGAATAAATATACCAGCCATGAAAAGTGGTTTTCCTCAAGTGGAATGATAAAATATTCATTTTTCTCTAAAAGGTATTTTTTCGAAAAATACTTACCGATGACATGACTATGTGGAAGTGTCTACTACTTACTCAATTTTAGCCTAAGAACCTGTTGTGTTACTACACAACCCGGGAGGCACTAGGGGAACCCCTAGAGGGGCCGAGAGTTGTCTCCCGTTCCTGCCCATCCGGTTCCGAGTCACGTGGTGACCAACCAGTCTGTATACTTAGCTCACCAGTGGCAAGCGGGGCAGGTGGGAGGGTCATGTCATCGGTAAGTATTTTTTGAAAAAATACCTTTTAGAGAAAAATGAATTTTTTTACTTACTTACTTACGCCTGTCACCCCTGCCAGGGTATAGGCCGTCGACGAGAGACCTCCAGCGACTCCTGTCCTGTGCTTCTCCTTCGATTTTACTCCAGGTGGTTCCCAGTCTCTTGATGTCTGCTTGGAGGTCTCGACGCCAGGTGTTTCTCGGCCTGCCTCTTTTCCTCTTTCCCTGGGGGTTCCATGACAATGCCTGCCTAGTGATACTGGAAGCTGGCTTTCTCAGACTGTGACCAATCCATCCCCATCTTCTTCGTCCAATTTCATTCTCTGCTGTTATCTGCTCTGTTCTCTCCCAGAGTCTGACGTTGCTGATCTTCTCTGGCCAGTGGATTTTCAAGATTCTTCTAAGGCAACTGTTTATGAAGATCTGTACTCTGTTGACTGTGGTTTTTGTCAATTCCAAGTCTCTGCTCCATATAGGAAAACTGCTTTTACGTTTGAGTTGAAAATCCGGACTTTGGTGTGTTGTGACAGCTCTCTGGAACTCCACACTTTTTTCAGCTGGAGAAGGGCTGCTCTGGTTTTACCGATTCGTGCTCTGACATCTGCATCAGTGCCGCCTTTTTTGTCGATGATGCTCTCGAGATAGGTGAAGGACTCCACCTCCTCCAACAGGGTGCCAGCAAGCAAGACTGGCTCTTCCTTGGGTGCGTTCAGCCTCATTGTCTTTGTTTTCTGTTTGTGGATGGTGAGGCCCACTTGGGACGAGATGTCAGCAAGCCTCGTGGTCTTGTCCTGCATTTGTTGATGAGTGTGGGACAATAAAGCCAAGTCGTCTGCAAAATCGAGGTCGTCAAGCTGTGTCCACAGTGTCCACTGTATTCCGCTTTTTCTCTGCTCTGTAGTCCTCTTCATGGCCCAGTCTATGGCCAGTAGGAAGAGGAACGAAGACAGTAAACACCCCTGCCTGACGCCGGTTCTGACCTGGAGCTCCCTGGTGAACTGCCCTTCGTGGATCACGCGACATGTCATGCTATCGTAGCTGCTCTTTATCAGGCGGACGAGCTTTGTGGGTACACCATAGTGTTGTAGGAGTTTCCACAGAGTCTCTCAGTCCACACTGTCAAATGCTTTCTTGTAATCCACAAAGTTGATGTACAGCGGGGAGCTCCACTCCAGAGACTGTTCCACGATGATGCGGAGAGTGGCGATCTGGTCTGTACATGATCGGTTTTTCCTGAATTCTGCTAGCTGGTCTCTCAGCTGGGGGTCAACAAAGCTCCTCATTCTCTCCAGGATAATCCTGTTGAAGACCTTTCCTGGTACTGACAGCAACGTGATTCCTCTGTAGTTGGAACACTTGCTGAGGTCGCCTTTCTTGGGAAGCTTGATTAGGTACCCCTCCTTCCAGTCAGCCGGCATCACCTCCTCTTCCCAGATCTTTCCAAACAGTGGGTACAGCAAAAATGAATTTGTTTCCTCAAAAACATTACCGATGACATGACTATGTGGAAGAATTGCGATAAGGAGGAGGGTGCCGCGCCCAACACCCCCACAAAGGGCTATAGTCAGAGCCATCCTCCCTGCCGCAAACTCCTGACAATTTTAGCTAAGTGTGCACCTACGGCGCCTGTGGCGCCGGGAGGGAGTGTTGCGCTGCAGTGAAGTTTCCCACCAGTGCGAGATTGTCTCGCTGGCCTACCAGATCACGGAGGTAGGAGCGGGCGAAGGCCGATTCTGCCCGCCAGCCCACGGCTGCAACGATGTCTTTGACAGCGCAGTTCCGGTCGAATGTGATGCTCGTGGCCGTGGCCGTCGCTCGTACCTCGTGTGCACGTATCCTAAGCCTCTTTGCTCCCTATGGGGAGAGGTCCTGGTAGGCGGAACGTATGACCCAGCGTAGCCAGGAAGATATTGTCTAACCTGTTATGTCAGTTCTGCCTGGGTTAAATGGTAGAAAGAGGCGCGAGCGTCCTCCTGGTGGGCTTTGGATCAGCATAGGTAAACGCGTAGGGTGTGCACAGGATCTTGTTGCCTGATCTAAAGGGGAAAGTTCGTATCTCACTGCAGCCGTAAGGTGATCACCTGTGGCGCGGTCAGCGGAGACCTAGTCTTGGCAAGGAAGGCAGAGTCCATGAAGAACTACATGGAACCATCCGCTTTAAGTGCAGGCAGGCAAGGCGCGCTAACAGCGCGTGTAGCTCGCTTACTCGGGTCGCCGTGGCGAGAGCCAACCGGAAGCATGTCTTACGAGTCACACCCGGCGAAGCGGGCCAAGGGCAGCGGTTCGAATCTGGCAGAGTTAAGCCATGTCGGTAGCCAGGGAAGGTCCCAGTGAGGAATGAGCGAGCGGGGTACTGGACGCTGCACGCCGAAGTGATTCATAAGGTCGGCGATGTCTTGGCAGGCACCAGGGTCCGGGAGGCTGAGGTGCCGGAAGGTGTCGGCAACATGGACAGGTGCCCCCTGATGGTGACGGGGGCCAACCCTTGGTCTCCGAAGAGCCAGAGGAAGAAGTCCACGAGCTGGGGATACATCAGTTCGGTGGGGGGGGGGGGGGGGGGAGGGAGGCGCTGGTCGTCGCACCAGGAGCACAGCACTCGCCGTCTTCCCTCGTAGATGCACCTGGTCGAGGGTCTGTGGGCTGTAGCGATCGCTTCCACTGCTGCAGTCGAGAAGCCTCTATCGGTGAGGGCTTGCCGCACCATCCCCTGGTGTGAAGGTGAAGACGCTCCGGGCACGGGTGGAACAGTGGCTGGCGGGGTTGCCTGAGCACCGTGCTCGGCGCGGGCAGCACCAGGGGGGGCCCACGGCGAGGCTGAGGAAGACGAAGGTCCAAGACAGGTTCCAGGAGACCGGGGCTACCAGCAAGACGACCGCATTGCATCCACAAAGCGAGAGGAGGACTTGGGAAAGAAGGCCTTCGGGGGGTACGCATACGTGAGGAGGCCATCCCATGGGAAGGAGAGTGTGTCGACTGCCCAGGCAAGGGGGCCTGGAATCGGGGAAACGAAGAGGGGAAGCTGGTGATTCCATCTCGTGGCGACCAGGTCAATCCTAGGCGTCTCCCAGTGAGCGCCGATCACCTCAAACGATGTCCTAGCGTAGTGTCCACTCCGTGCATAGCAGCGGCCGCACCAGGAGAGAGAGTTGGCCAAGGCAGTCAGGTGGCAGGGAATGTGTCGAGCTCGGGGGGAAGCTGCAGTCCTCGCACCAGCGCATCAGATGGTAGAGGAGCATGCACAGGTCGGGTGAGCGCGTACCACCCTGCTTCTGAAAGTAGGCACCCCTGTCGCGTTGTCCAAGAGGACGCGCCGCTCCTGGCTCCAGAAGTGTGCTTCCCACGTGATGAGGGCTTGTCAGACCGCTTGTCAGCTCCAACCAGTTGAGGTGTCTGTCTGCCAGCTCTGGAGGCCAGGGCCGGCGTCGTGAGAAACTGCGGTAGCAGGTGAGGCCCCCACCCAGAGAGACTAGTATCAACGCAAGGGAAGCTGAGGGGGAGGAGAGGCAAGGGGACATCCCGAAGCGTGCCACGAAGTGTCCTGCTCAATCCGCAGAATGGGACGAAGCATCGGAGTAGCGGGCACCAGGGAAGCTACGTCTCCGGAGGACGGACGCCAATGGAGCAGAAGGTGCTGCTGTAGCGGGAGGGCGTGAAGACAATCGAGTGGGAGTAGATCCGCCGCTCACTCCGCGTAAGAGCGATCCCCGTCAGTCCGCCTGGCGATCTGCTGCGGTTCACCCGTGCGGTTGCGTCAGCGTCCTCGTCTCATCATCCGCCGTCTGCTGAGATGTGGTTGTCTTGGTGTCCCCGGGACGCCGTCTCCATCCATCGGTCGTCATACGAGTGGTCCCGCCATTAACATCGAGGCTGTGTCTCCACGTAAGCGCCGTCCCTGCCAACGACTCAGCAATCTGGTGCGGTTCGCCGGCGGCTGCGTCGGTGTCCCCATGAAGGCGTCTCCATCCAAGGAAGTCCGAAGAGCCCGGTGCTGAGGTTGTACTGAGCCTGTGGCCATGCAATCCCTGCCAAACTGGTCCCAAGGCCTGATGCTCCTGCTTGAGTCTCCGAAGCCCAGTGTCTAGATGAGGTCCGTGCCGCGCCACGCTCGAACTTGTCCGCTGTCGGCGAAGAGGAGAGGGAAGATGAGACATCATCACGAGAATGATAACTGCCGCGCGCTGTCCCGCTGTCGTCGAACCTGCGTCTCCCGAGTTAAGCGACGGCTGCCCAACTGGTCCGAGGAACTGCTGCACCTAGCTGGAAACTTTAAAGTCCGTTGCTGCGGCGAAGTCCGTTGGCGCGAGACGCTTGAGCTAGTCCTCCGACTCGACGGTGAAGAGCAAGGAGACGAGACGTCAACATGAAGACGGTCCCTGCCACGTGTAGACTCCACACGCTGTGACCGTTCCTTCGATCATGAAGACCAAACCCTTGGTAAGTCTGAGCTTCGGGGTTCCGCCATCTACTAGCACTCCCCATACGATGTCACCTCGAATTGACCACACCGGTCCTCTCCCGAAGGAGGCTATCATCGCCAGTGGATCACCTGTGGCGCCACTCTCTATCACTGGACCCCGAAATCTTAACATGTGGCTTACCAAGCCGGCGTCTTGAAATCCTTCCCCGCTTCTGCTGCCTGGGTCCTTTTACTGCCAGGGGGGCTCCCGTGCGACCCAACGCAATCCCTGCGGGGGGGGGGGGGGGGCCGAGCTCTCCAAGGCCTCACTAAAACCTAGGGTGGTGAACCCCTGCCTGGCATAATTCCCTTCTGTCGATTGACGGGTATAAATGAGCTCTTGGTGCTGCGCTGGATGGCGAATCCCGTCGGCTGCTATTAGGCTCAATCGTCCACGCAGGACGAGGCAGCTCTGCACGGGAACCGGTGGGGGCAGCCGGACCTCCTTTTGTTTCCTTTGAGATCTCCTACTCAAGCGCCGAAGTGGCGAAGGCGCCAGGCGACGCGGCGGGCGAGGCGAGCCGAACAAGACAACGTGGAGACGGCCACGGAACCGAAGAGCGAGAGTTGGTCGAGGGCCACATCCGCTGGAGTGACACGCACTGCGGTCCATCCTGAGCTCGTCCACGGGTAAGCGCGAGCGTCTGGGGCTGCTGGAGGAGTGGGAAGTCTGAAGTCCTCGGACGAGTGGACACTGGTCTCTGCGAGCCAGGCTCAGTGAGGCAGGCTCTCTGCCGGCTAACGACTCCCCGTAAGAGTCAGCGAGTTTTCCGAGTAGAGACAATAAGGACTGACAATGGACATGGGATGGCACATGGCGCATCCCAACAGGCCGGGCTCAGTGAGGCAGGCGCTCTGCCGGCTATATGGCTCCCCATAAGAACCAGCGGGCTTTGTCCAGGCGGGCTCCCTTCAGGGAGCTTGTCGTGTTGAATGCAGTCCAGCTAGGAGCGCTAGGCTCCCATGTCCAACACGGCGTGCATCCCCAAGGGCGGTGTGGTCACGCTCTTCTCTCTTGGCACTGGTCTCTGTGAGCCGGGCTCAGTGAGGCGGGCTCTCTGCCGGCTAAACGACTCCCCGTAAGAGTCAGCAGGCATTTCAATTGGAGACGGGCGAGGACTGACAGCGGACATGGGACAGTGCGTGGCGCGTCTCTCCGAGCTGGGCTCAGTGAGGAGGGCTCTCTGCTGGCAAATAGGCTCCCTGTAGGAACCAGTGGGCTTTGTCCAGGCGGGCTCTCTCCTGGAAGAGATCGCATTGAGAGCAGTCCGTGTCCGGTGTGGCGTCCGTTCCACAAGGTCGGTGTGGTCTCGTGCGGTCACTTGTCCGGCCATGGAGGATGGCGCCTCGACTGGAGAAGGATCACACACTGGTGCCGGGCGCTCGCGTCTGTAAAAGCTCCATAACTGTGACCAGCGCAGCTCAGGCCAGGTGGAGCAGGTGTCGCAAGCGTGTTCGGATGCGCATCCAGTGCAGGAGAGACAGACCTGTGGTTGTCTGACGGCGATGAAACCCGCCGCATGCGTGCAGGTCAGCCCCTGGCAACTGCAACACATATCACACAAGGAGGCACGCGGGCGAGGGTCTATGGGGTCCCGCCCAGCTAAGGCGAGCCTTCAAACATAATGGCACAAAAAAGGTACAAGCATGCAAGTAAGCGTCTGGCCCTGTAACACCTATCAACGTGAAAGCTAGTGGGCGCAGGCACGTGGGGACCCGTCAAGCTAAGGCGAGCATACAATGCATCATGGCACAACAAGACACAAGCATGCAGGCAAGCGCCTGGTACTGCAACGCCTGTCAACAAGAAATGCGAGAGGGCGCGGGCACGTGGGGCCCTGCCAAGCTAAGGCGAGCATTCGACGCAGAATGTCACGAGAAGGACAAGCATGTAGGAAGCGTCTGGCACTGCAACATTTATCAATGTAAAAGGCGTGTGGGTGCAGGCACATGGGGCCCCACCAAGCTAAGCGAGCCATCGACGCATAATAGTACCACAAACAAACAACAAAGGTACAAGCAAGCAGGTAAGCGCCAGATCCTGTAACACCAATCAGCCTGAAAGGTGAGTGGGCGTGGGAATGTGGGGCCCCGCCAAGCTAAATCAAGCGTTTGGCGTGAAAGAAGCAGTGAAGAAGAAGAATGAGGTGCCTCTGCTCGAACCGGCACCAAGCCCGGGAGCCGGTCGAGGGCCAACACAAGTACCCTACCTCTCTCTGACGGGGGGAGGAACCTCCATATCACCCTCAGAGCGCAAAAGCGGGAGGCGTCCCAGCAAACAGCACCGAGAAGTCCAAGCAACCCAAGGCGCAGGAGAGGGCAGCAGCCGAACGCTCAGGGAACAAAGCAGACCCACACAGGGCACAGGCAGGGCCGGCACAAGCAGAAGTCCAAGCGAAAAGTCAAGAAGACCGGCGAAGCAAACCGGTCGCACCAAGCAAAGTCAAGTCCGTAGGTTAATTGAAAACACGTCTGCACAGCGTGAGCTAAGTAGCATGATTGGTTGGTCACCACGTGACTCAGAACTGGATGGGCAGGAACGGGAGACAACTCTCGGCCCCTCTAGGGGTTCCCCGAGTGCCTCCCGGGTTGTGTAGTAACACAACAGGTTCTTAAGCTAAAATTGAGTAAGTAGTAGACACTTCCACATAGTCATGTAATCGGTAATGTTTTTGAGGAAACAAATTAGCATTATTATTATTTACATAATTACTGTCAACCATTAAAGTACTAAGACTATCACATACCTGTAGCAAGAGGGAGAGAATCAGCTTCAATGCTCTCCAGCACTGCTGCCTGAGTTCTGAACTCCTGCATCAGAATATTTGCGCCCAGGAAAGGTGACAGCGACTCAAGCACAGCCTTCCCATGGCTAGAACACTGCAACCTGCAAGTAGATGATTAATAGTTACCAATCAATTAATCTATGGGTATTTAAACATCAATCATCTTTGACCCTTAACCCATTGCATCCGGAGGCTGATTGTGTAAAATTTGCTTACTGTCCCATTACATTAGGCTACATTACAGAGTAGGAGATCGATCAACTGTTTTAGTTCAAGGGTGGTGCCAGAATAGCTTGGCGCCTCAGGCGCCAAGCTATTCTGGCACCACCCTTGAACTATCAGTCAAATTTATTTCAAGGAATGGGTGTATTAGGATGAAAAGGGTTAACAGAGTTCCCTCAAAAAAGGTATGTTTAACCCCTTCATTGCCAATAAAAATTGAAGACAACCCAACTGCAAGAAGTACAAATCCTCATGAGCCCCCGCAGTTGTGAGGGCTAATGAGTATCTCTGTCTCTTGTTGAAACCATTTTGTATCAACGTTCCTTTGATAACTGGGGATTTTGAATGTTGAATTTACAGTGATTGAAAGAAATGCAATCTGCATTCACTGGCACTAATGAGGCCAGGTGGTAAACCTGTCCTATGCATAAGTGCAGATACCTCTAGTCATAATCAACACAAGTAGAGCAGCTACTCAAGTCAGAAATGTGCTGACTCTTCATAATACCTTGAAAACACTTCCATAGCTACAAGTAACCTCTTGAGGAATTTGTTTCTGTACTTTATCCCCTTGTTTTAACTGGCTATAAATCCAGCTGAACATCTGAAATGTCTGTGTCTGTATTTGTAACATATATATTCTTGTACAAGTGGTGGAGAAAAATATGAACATAAAACAGAAAACTAACTACAATGGTTTTTCTTAGGCATCTATGAAGGTTTCACTTGGCTGAATTTAAAGCACAAAAAAAATGTGTGACCAAAGAAAAGACCAAACGAAACCTGCATACCTGTCATCCAAAGCAATTTTCTCGAGCTCCATTCTCACCCCAGCTTTCTCCAACATCTGTAGAACTTCTCTCACCACAAGAGCACCGATTCCACTTTGCTGATTTGCCCTGCCCAATGAACAAAAGCAGATACAAATCTGGCTGTTGGTAGCGCTTCTTGTTGAGGCGAATCCTTTGTCTGTTGGTAGCATGTTTGGTCAAGGTGATTTCTGAAGGAAACTAACCTCAACCTAAACTGTTACTGACCACCAAAGGGTCGGCACACGCAGTACCAATAACATCTGTTGCAAAAGATTTTGTTGAGGTGCTTAATAACCCCTTCACTGCCACTGAACGTACATTGTACGCCTGAAATCTGTGTAAATTCAACGCGAAAGAGCTCCAGCCGTCCAATGAACAAGGGATACGAGGCATAGATACTCATGAGCCCCCGCGATTGCGGGGGCTCACGAGGATCTATACCTCTCTCATTAGTGTGGTGTTCATTATTTCCCAGCAGTGAAGGGGTTAAACTCTTCGTGTAGTATCTCTAACCCCCTTGTGCATGCAGCCACCGGGACTGTGAACAGTATCACAGGCTGCAAGTACAAAGAGGCCGGGGGAGGGGGGGGGGGGGGGGGGGGGGTAGATGACAGACTTAAAGACGTCACCTTAACACTTTTTTATTCAGAATACACCAATGTGTGAAATAAGTTTGACTAAAATAGTTCAAGGGTAGTGCCAGAATAGCTTGGCGCCTGTAGGAGCCAAGCTATTCTGGCAACACCCTTGAACTAAAGCCATTGGTCTATATCCTTATCTGTAAGTACTATAATGTAGCTTGCATATGGCAGTGTAGAAATTTGAAGCTTTTAGCCTCAGTATGATGCGAGTTAAAGAAGTACAGATATCTGAAGCCACCAATCACAGCCATTTACAAAATCTGCAATCTAATGTTTCACTTAAATCTGCAAATTTGCCTGATAATTGGGACCCTTTAAATAACAGGGTTTCAAAGCTCTTCTAACTTCTCTTTTTGTTTCTAGACTCTTGTCTTTAAAGAACTTGCAGACCAAAGCCTTCCTCAACCGCAATTCTGAACATTAAAGCATAGAGTCCTATCACCGAAACCGCCCTATTTTGGAGCCGTTGTTGACTACATTATAGTTCAGGTGACAGAATGGCCATGATAGCTCCATGGAGGTACCAGAATCGACCATGACATAGATCGACCATGATAGGGTGGTGCCAGATTAGCTTTGCGCAACCAGGCGCCAAACTACTCTGGCACCTTAAATTATCATGGTCAATCCACACCATGTCACCATGTCACACAGCGTCAAGGTTGAGAAGGACAAAACAAGTCAATGCATGTTCGTGTTTACTCATATGGTCTTACCTGTCAACAGCTTCGTTTGCAAGTTTCACCTGAGTTTTGTCAGGCATCATTGAAATACAGTGGGAAATGTGGATGGACAGCTCATTCACAGCCACTCGCTCTTCGGCAGGTGTCTGTTCAGGCAAAGAACATTTTGTGAACTGATCTGTGAATTGGAACCTCATGGCCCCAGGCCACAAGATCCCAGATCACTTGTACATAAACTTAGAAATATACAGAGGAAAAGATAACCGGAACACCCCCCACCCCACCCCCCTAATAAATGAGCAACAAAGCAAGCACACTTTTTCCTTTTCCTCTCTTACACTAAAATGTGCATATTGTCAGCCACTTAACCCATTACATCCTGAGGCTGATTTTTTTAAAATTTTGCTTATTGCCCTATGAAGGCTACATTTCAGATTATGGGACAGATCAAGTATTTAAGTTCAAGGGTGGTGCCAGAATAGCTTGGCGCCACCACCCTTGAACTATCTTAGTCTAAATTATTTCAAGAAATGGTTGCATCAGGATGAAAAGGGTTAACAAAACCTTGGTGAGCATTTTTTTTAAACAGTGTACAATCAACTCTCACATCGATCCCAACTGCAACACATCTACCCCACAACTACATTTCTTTGTTCAAGAGATTTAACCCCCATGTGTCTACAGCCACTCACTTCACTTTACAGACCTGCTGCACGCATGCACAAGGGGGTTGATCCATTCACCTGCCAGTTAGCACAGATTGTATTTCTCAAGTGTTTATCACCTGAATGCCAAAGAACTCCAACCATACAAAGAACATGGATACAAACTAGTGTCAGCAAGAGGCATAGATCCTCATGAGCCCCCACAACTGCAGGGGCTCATGAGGATCTATGTCTCTTGCAGTTGAAGTCCGTTCATTTTTTCCCAGCTGTGAAGGGGATAATGGGGAACACACCTGAGGCTCTGTCACCAGGCAAGTGTTGACCACTTTGAGAGTCTCAACAGCGTCCAACAAAACGCGCAAGTTCTCAGCGCTCCAATCTTTAGTGGACGACACAGTCAGACTTTCAGTCTGATGAGCTTCACCCCCTTCTCTCCTTTCCATTTCGTCAGAAGCAAAACTGTCTGCGCATTTGCGGCGGTCTGTGTGGTAATAGCGCAAGAGCCACAAGTTGAACAATGCTGAGAAGACAAATTGAGCCATAGAGAATTTGTCTTCCGCATGAAGAGTACCTTCAAAAACGTTCAGAGGCAGCTGGCCACCAATGCAGAGATATCTCATCACCTGAAGACAGAGACAGATGAAACAGACAAGTCATTACACACATAAGAGTATCACACAAGGAGTACTAAAGACTTAGTACTCCTTGGTATCACAGTAAAACTGGATACAATGTGGTCAGATCTGTTGCTCCTAACCCTTATCATTCAGAATACACCAGTGTGTGAAATAAGTTTGACTATAATAGTTCAAGGGTAGTGCCAGAATAGCTTGGCGCAACTAGGCGCCAAGCTATTCTGGCACCATCTTTGAACTAAAGCCATTGGTCTATTATCCTTATCTGTAAGTACCATAATGTAGATTTATATAGCAGTGTAGAAATTTAAAGCTTAAAATTTAAAGCTTTACAAATTTAAAGCTTTAGCTTCAGTATGATATGGGCTAAGTAGATACATGGTGAGCAAACAGTCCTCTGGCCAATGGCCGCCTTATCTGGCCCACGCACAGCCGTGCATGGTCCAGCTAAGGCTGGTGTCAGCCAGAGGACTCTTGTTTTTTCCTTCACAAACACAACACTGACATGAACGCAAATAATACTTTCTGACTTCAACTCCCAGGTATCGTGATATGAGGAGGATGACCTGTACATTTACCTGATACGAAGGGCATACATCTAGTGGATTTAAACCTTTTATTATAGGTAATGTATTTTGACTGGATGTATACCCCTTCATTAGAGATAAATGTTTTTCCTTCAGAACAAAGAGCAATAAACTTCGCCAATAGAAGGTCAGATATTTAATGCTGAGTGTAACAATACACAAAAAGACGATAAAAAATGATTTTTTTTTTCCTAAAATGTATTTTTTTAAAAATACTTACCAAATGCATTACTAGTATATGGAATACACTCTATAGCCTAATGATTTCAGCCCAAAGTTGTGTCCCCTACACAACTGGGAAGGAGGCACCGGGGATCCATGCATAGGAGACCTGGGTGGCCTCCCCTTACCACCCTATCCGGTCATGTGTAGGGCGAAAGCCCGCCAGTTTCACACTTAGCCAAAGAGGCAAGCGGGGCAGGAGGGAAGGCCATCCAAGTAATGCCATCGGTAAGTATTTTTTTAAAAAAATACATTTTAGAAAAAAAAAATCATTTGTTTTTTCAAAATACATTACCGATGGCATTACAATATGGAAGAATAGCGAAGAGGAGGAGGGTGCCGACACCCAACCCCCTGTACTCTAACACCCTCCGCTGGCCTGCAAAGGAGCACTCCCGACGAATTCAGTTAAGATGTACCTATGGCGCCTGGGGCACGCGGAGGGAGTGCTGGGCCGCGGAGATGTCGCCCACCATGGCCAGGGAGTCACGCTGGCCGGATAGGTCGCGGATGTAGAAGCGGGTGAAGGTGGAGTCTGCACGCCAGCCTACCGCCATCACAATGTCTCTAACCGAGCAGTTGCGGTCAAAGGCCGCGCTGGTGGCCACTGCTCGGACTTCATGCGCCCGGATCTGTAACCATCTATCCCCGCCCCGAACGAATCACCCACCGCAGCCAGGACGAAACTGTCTGGGCCGAGATATCCAGCTTGCCTGGTGAAAGTGGTAGGAAGAGGCGGGCACGCCCTAGACGGCGCAGCTTTGAACGACGCAGGTACATCTTCAGTGCCCGGACCAGGTCCTGTTGACGCGACCCGCGGGATAGGTCCGTCCCTCTGAGCGGACGCATGGTCAGCATCTGGGGCGCAGCCGAGGGAGGCTGGTTCTTGGCCAAAAAGGATGGATCGGTGAGTAGCTGCGCCGAGCCATCGGCTCGAAACTGCAGACATGCGGGGTGAACCGAGAGCACATGAAGCTCGCTCACGCGGGACGCCATGGCGAGGGCGAGGAGAAAACAAGTTTTCCGGGTCAAGTCGGAAAACCGTGCCAGGGGCAGTGGTTCCAAGCGGTCCGAATTTAGCCAGGTCAGCACCCAGGTGAGGTCCCACCGAGGTATGAGAGAACGGGAGACTGGATGCCGGAGTTCAAAATGAACCAAAAGGTCTGAAAGGTCTTTGCATGCGCCCGAATCCAGGAGGCCCAGGTGGCGGTAAGTGTCTGCGATCATGGCGCGATAACCCTCGATGGTAATAGGTGCTAGCCTTGGTCATCGAAGAGCCAGAGGAAGAATTCTGCCAGTTGGGGGGTAGTTAAATTCGTGGGGGGGACCTGCTGAGCGGTGCACCACGACTGGAAGACCCTCCATTTGGCTTCATAGACCTTCCTGGTAGACAGCCTGTGGGCTGCTGCAATCGCCACCACTGCCGCATCCGAGAAACCTCTAGCGGTGAGGGCTTGCCGGACAACCTCCAGGCGTGTAGTAGGAGACGCTCCGGGCACGGGTGGATGTGGCAGGCTTGAAGAGTAAAGCCCCGGTCCCTGCACCAGAGCAGGAGATGGTAAAGGAGGATGTACAGGGAGGGCGAGCGAGTGCCCCCCCTGGTTCTGTATATAGGCCACCACTGTCGAGTTGTCTGAAAGTACGAGGACCTCCTGGTTGGACAGCGTCCCTTGACAGGCAGTGAGGGCCAACCACACCGCCTTCAACTCCAGCCAGCTGATGTGTTTGTCCATGTAGGCCCAAGGCCAAAGGTCCGAGGCCGAGACAAAGTCCGGTAACAGGTGCGCGCCCCAGCCCGACTGGCTCACGTCGGTGCAGAGGGACCAGAGGGGAGGAGGGGAGTGCAGGGGCACGCCCGCCGAGAGCCAAGCTAGGTCCGCCCATCTCTGGAGGTGTGGGCGGGTCAGCGGAGTAACCGGAACCGGATCCGTCAGGACGCCAGTGGAGGGGCGCCCATGTAGGAGAAGGTGGAGCTGAAGCGGGCGGGAGTAGAGCCTGCCGAAGGGTAACAAGTCCGCTGCCGCGCTGAGCAGTCCCAGGAGCTGAAGCCAGACCCTGGCGGTGAAGGAGGACCCTAACTCCATCTGACGAGCGCATTCGGCGATCTTCTGCCGCTGAGCCAACGACAGACGGACCAGGTTGAGGTCGGTCAGGAATTCCATTCCTAAGAGCAAGAAGCGGCGCGAAGGGGTGAGATCCGACTTGCCCGGATTGACTAAGAACCCGAGGCGGCGCAAGACAGCGAGTAGGACGTATCTGTCCTCTTTGAGAGCCGTGGCGATCAGGTTGCGCAGTAGCAAGTCGTCCAGGTAGTTGGAGGACGGACTCAGGGATCGCTGACGGAAGCTGGCCATCACCGCGTCAAGGAACCTCGTGAAAACCCAAGGACTGATGTTGAGGCCGAAGAGGAGGACTCGGAACTGGCAGACAATCCCGCCAAAGGCAAAACGTAGATATCGACGAGAAGACGGATGAATCGGTACGTGTAGATAAACGTCTGATAGATCGAGGCTGATAGCAAAGTCCATCGGCCGGACGGCTGCCCGGAGAATCCTGGCTGTCTCCATCTGAAAGTGAGGCGCCAAAATGAACTTGTTTAGCACCGACAGGTTGATGACTGGTCACCACTTGCCACCTGGCTTGGGGATGACGAAGAGTCGGCTGTAGAACGCCGGCGAGTCGTGTCGGGAGACTATTTCTGTCTCAGCCTTGCTGAGCAAGGCCGTCACTTCTCCGCGCAGAGCTTCTGCCTTGAGCCGGTCTTCTGGAGCCTGAGTCCAAAGGGGGGACCTGCGTAACGGCGGAGGGGATTGGAACGACAGCTGCAGGCCTGTGGAAACAGTCGAGATGATCCAAGGGTCGTCTGGAAACAGCGATCTCCAGCGGTCGCTGAAGAGGCCAGCCGCCCGTCGACTGGAGACCCGATAACTGTCGGCGGGGGCAGAGGGGAGGGTAAGTCAGCGGGCCCTACTGCGCCCCGATTTGCGGGTGCCGGGGGACCAGGAGGGGCGGGAGGCGGGGAAAGACTGCTGAAGGGCTTGAAGGGGGCGGGCTCTACCGCGGGAACCCCCGGGACGAGAAAAGGGTCTAGCCAACCGCAGGGCACGACCCATGGCCGTGCGGGAAATGCAAAAGCGAGACGAAGAGGTGCCGGTGGCAGGCCGGGGCCACAAATCCTTATTAGCTTCCTTCACCGCCTGCCAAGTGTCCCCGAACAGCTTTGAACCTCCGAGAGGGGCCTGGCGGAGCTGAGTCTTCAAAGTCTTGGGGAGATCCGAGCAGTCACAGGAGTGTGTCCCAACGCCAGAGGTCACAATTGGCAGCCGCCGCCATGGCGTTAGTAGAAGAGTGGTAGGCAGCCTGGTTAGCAGCCACAAGGATGGATCGGACATCGGAGCGGGGACGCAGACTCCAGGTCCCATGTGTCCTCCAAACAGCGCAGCACAGCTTGTGTAGCCAACTCCAAGAAGCCGGAACAAGCTAGCGAATTCCGCACTAGAGACGCGATCCTGTCTAGTGGGCGAGGCCAAGCATTATGGACCACCCTGCGACCGCCCGCCTGGTCGCTGGCTGCCGAGTCCACCGTGGGAAGAGGGACAGCGAAGGCCTGGGAGTGTCCCGTGTACCAGTCCTGGCGGAAGCTCATATTGACACCTGCTGGCCACCGCGAATTGGTGAAAAACCCGTTGTCGCCAAAGCTGTCCTGGCGGAGCTGCGCCAAGAAAGTGTCCGCGAGGTCCCGGAATCCGGCCGGTTGCGAGAGCGACTAGCGACGCTTAGTAGGCCTCATGGCATCAACCATGGCGGACGCTTGCCTCTTCACTGGGGGCGACAGCGGGCAGAATTCTGGCGGGAGGTAGAAAGAGATGGGAGGCCTCTACAAGAGCACTGAAGGTCTGAGAGCCAAGCAAAGGGACGTCATCTCTGGAAGCGGCGGAAAGCAACGAAACAGCTGAGCGAGGGGTGGGGGAGGCGGCGGGAGAGTCCCGAAGGAAGATCGCCGA
Organism: Semisulcospira habei; assembly: GCA_036245525.1. Taxonomy (NCBI): domain Eukaryota; kingdom Metazoa; phylum Mollusca; class Gastropoda; family Semisulcospiridae; genus Semisulcospira; species Semisulcospira habei. The sequence goes on from BTPG01000006.1 coordinate 138,622,010, forward strand.
AGCGGAATCCCCAGGGTGTAACCTGAGAATGTCCTGACCTAAGTCCAAAGATCGCCTGTCACGCGGAGTCACAAGGAGGGGCGACCAGCTACGAGAGCACTGGTCCGCTGAAGGTGACGGGTCACGGCACGAACGCGGAACAGGCAGAGCCGCCCGCGAAGCCTGTCCAGAAGGGCGTCGCAGGGAGCGAGGGACCACAGTCGAGCGACGGCCGGAGACAAAGCCTGGCTCTGGACGACCCCCATTCGCCACACGGCAGGGGGAAGGGGGGCTGCCCGTGTCGACTACGACGCGAGGTCAGCAAGGGGAATGCGGGTACCGTGAAGCGCGCTCCATAAAAACGAAGGGAGGCGGAAGGGGAACCCTGGCTCCCCGAGCCTGCTCAGGAGACTGCGAGCGGGGGGGGGGGGGGGGGGGGGGGGGGAGCTTATCATCAAAATGGCGGAACCGGTCCTGAGTGTTCGAATCAAAGTCACACCGGGCCCGCCTGGAAAAATCGGAGTGAGGGGGGGGGGACGTTAACGAGGCTCGCCAAGCCCGCTCAGAAACATCAAAGCGGGGAGGGAGCAAAATATGGGCTCGCTGGCCCATCTCAGAACTCTCGGATCGAGGAGAGAGCATACTTAAGTCTCGCCGGGCCCACCTGGAAATTACGGGGCGGGGAACGTACGTGCGGCTCGCTGGGCCCACTCGGGCGATTCGGAGCGGGGGAGGCCCAAATAATGGTCTCCGATCACACTCAGCTGAAACGGAGCGTGAGGGACAGCCTCTTCTTTTACTACCTCTCTTACTACGCTTCTCTTTCTTCTTGTGTTGGCGCTGGTCGCGCCGTAGCCACTCAGAAGAAATGGAGCTCTGCTCGCCGGGCCCGCTCAGGCAATTCAGAGCGGGGGGGTGCAAAATCATATAGCTCAGGCCACGCTCGGAAGAAGCCTCCGAGCGAGGAGGGAGCTCTAATGTGGTTACAGTACAAGAAGGAGACTTACCTGTGGGCCGGACGGCCCGGTAGACGGAGCGAAAAGGGGTCCGCCGAGCCGACGGAGCGACGCCATCCTTCGCGGAAGTTCGGGGAGCCTGCTGGGGCCGGGATGGACGGTCGCATCTGTAGAAGACCCACAGCTGGGACCACCAGTCCTCTCTCCAATCGGCGCACACGTTACAGGTCCTGCCGGAAGGGCAGCCCGCACACGGAAGGCAGGAGTCGTGAGCGTCCAAAGGCCACTGGAAATCCCCACAATGAAGGTATGTCTCATAAGTGAAGCTGCCATAATGTCCGCCGCACACAGTCCGCCAGGAAGAGCTCACCGAACACTCTCTCCACTAAGTCACACAGTCACAGAGAAGAGCACAAGTCAAAAGCCAAGCCACGAAGCCACTGCCAACGTAAGGGTACACAGAAAGTCAAGCACCGGGCAGAAGAGCCAGAAGGTGCCGAGTCCAACAAGCAGGAGTCCGCTGAAGGTGTAGAACCACACCAACAAAGCACTCTCAGCAGTAAACAGTAGAGGTAGGTTAGGTATTTGGGTTTAACGCCGAGCAGGCGACTAAGGCCATCTCACGGCGGGATGGGTAAAAATCTGGTCAGCCAGACTAAAAGCAAGGTCTTAAGACAAGATGTAAATATAGATTAAAAATCTCAGGCTAAAATGTCGCACATGTCTGGAAAAGAAACGTCTACAGACTCTCAAAAAGGGCAAATAAAAAAATTCACATAGTCTATGAATGCTCAGATCTTGTTAAAAATATTGCATTCTCTCAAAAAATTGAAGATTTTGTCCGGGGGAACATCCCGGAACAAAACCTTCAAGGAGTCTGCTGTGAAGTGTTTATATCTGGTGTCAATTAGGTCAGCACAATACAGCAAAAAGTGTCGAACAGAAAACTGCTCATCACAGGCAAAACACCATGGACGCTCATCCTGTTTAAGTAAGTAAGAGTGCGTAACATATGTGTGCCCGATGTGGAGCCGAGCAAGGACAGTCTCCTCACGGCGGCTGCCGCAGCGGAAAGGTAGACTGTCAGACAACTTAGGAAGAGCTTCATGAAGCTTGTTCCCTTCCTCTTTGTCCCACTCGGACTGCCACTCGCGGGCTATGTACGCACTAATAACAGGTTTAAAATCACTATAGACAGTCTGTGTGTCAGGGACAGGGTCACTGCGGGCACTGTTGGCAGCAGAATCTGCGATTCTGTTGCCTTCGATGCCCACATGGCCTGGGACCCAAATAAAAATGATGTCATAATATTCCTTCATCAAGTCCGCGTAGAGCTCTCTAATCTGCACCAGCAGTGGATGGTCTGTTCCCGCGCCCTGAAGGGCCTGCAGGGCAGAAAGAGAGTCAGACAGAATCAGGAAGTTCCTTTCCCGAGACTGATAGGCATGCTTGAGTGCTAGCAGAATGGCCTGCAGTTCTGCACTAAATACAGAGGAATGGTCAGGGAGACGGAGCTTAAATGGGCGTCTAGGATGGCGAGAGGACACTGCAGCCGCAGCCACTCTTCCATCCTCAGACTTGGACCCATCCGTATAAAGACGACAATAGCCAGGAAAAATTGAAAGGAGTTCATTGAGGCTCTGTTGGTATATGGCTGGTGGAGTACAATCCTTCTTGTGGGCAGTCAAGTCCAGCAAGATGTCAGAACTGGTAGTAGCCAGGGTGGAGTGACGTGTTGCAGAGATTCCGAAACTTTGTCCAGGTCCACTCCGGCCGCCTGCAGATGAGGTCTGACACGGAAGGAAAGTGGACGGACAGCTCCCGGATGGGCATCGTAAATCTCTGCAAACGACGGGTTAAAAACACAATCATAGGCAGGATTTTCTGGATGGGCCTTCAGCTTCAGAACGTAGCTGAGCATGAGGCGGATGCGGCGGAGCCTGAGAGAAGGCTCCCCTGCCTCTGCATACAGACTAGGAACTGGAGATGTCCTGAAGGCTCCCAGACATATGCGCAGACCTTGATGGTGAATTGTGTTCAGACGCTGCAGAACAGACTTGGAAGCCGAGCCATATACCACAGAGCCGTAATCCAGTTTGGACCGAACAAGGGCCCGGTACAGTCGAAGTAAGACGATGCGGTCTGCACCCCAGTCAGTACGACCAACGACACGAAGAATGTCGAGGGCCTTCCGACAAGAGGTTCTAAGGTAGTTAACATGGTTGCAGAAGGTCAATCTTTTGTCAAAGATGACCCCCAAAAACTTAGCCTCTTCAGCCACCTTAATTGGCACTCCAGCAATGCTCAGGCTAGGTTCTGGAAAAAATTTCGTCTGGTTAGTAAAATGCACACAGACTGTCTTGGAGGGCGAGAATCTGAATCCATTGAGAGACACCCACAGCACAGCTGCAAGCGCCTCTCAAGGGACGCAAGTCCTCGACCTCGTGCACACAAAGCAAAGTCGTCCACAAACAAAGAGCATTCAGAATCATCCTTGACGGCCTTTACAATGTTATTTATTTTAATGCTAAATAAAACAGGAGATAGAATACTGCCCTGCGGGACACCCATCTCCTGTTCAAAGGAGTCGGAGAGGACATGGACATGGAACGACCTGCTGGACAAAAAATTGTGAATAAAAACGGGCAGATGCCCTTTAAAACCCATGTCCGACAAATCAGACATTATACCATGCTTCCAGGTAGTGTCATATGCCTTTTCAAGATCAAAGAAAATTGCATAGACATGCTGCTTGTTAACAAAAGCATCTCGGATAAAAGACTCAAAGCGGACTAGATGGTCAGTTGTACTACGGAAGCGCCGGAAACCGCACTGGAGGTCTGTGATGAGACCCTGTGACTCAAGATGCCACACCAGTCGGGCGTTGACCAAGCGTTCCATAGTTTTACATAAACATGATGTCAAAGCTATTGGCCGGTAGTTGCCCGGGTCGGAAGGATCCTTACCCGGCTTGGGAATTGGCACAACCACAGCCTGGCGCCAAGATGGCGGAAAATGACCGGTTATCCAGATATGGTTAAAGGCCTTGAGAAGTACAAGGTGTGAATCCTCAGGCAGATGTGTTATGAGCTGATAATGGATGGTATCTAATCCAGCAGCAGAGTCAGTACATTTCTGCATGGCTTGCTGCAATTCTGAAAACGTAAAAGGGGCATTATAGTCTTCCAAGTTATCCGATATAAAATCACAAGCACAAGATTCTCGCTTCTCCTTCTCTCTCTTAAAGAAAGGTGAATAATGCTCTGTTGAAGAATTATGGGCAATGGTGGAGGCAAGCAAATTGGCCACAGCCTTTTTATCTGTGACCAAACTGGCACCATCTCTAAGATGGCCGACAGAAGCCGAGCCACCCCTGCCCCTAATTCTTCGAACAGCCTTCCAGACTTTTTGGGACGGAGTCCTAGAAGATAAAGATGAGACGAAGCGTCTCCAGGAAGCACGGCGTTCACGTTTAAAAATATAACGGGCTTTCGCCCGCTGTCTTTTAAAGGTTAAAATATTTGCTTGCGATGGATTACGAAATGCACGTCGCTGAGCAGATTTGCGCATTGTTTGGGCCTTGCGGCACTCTTCATTGAACCATGGTACTCTCGGTTTCCGAGGGAGTGATGTGGAAGTTCTAGGGATGGTTTCACCTGCAACCTCCAACAAAATAGAAGTAAAACAAGAAACAGGTTCTTCAGCTGACATGATCACCTCCTCTGTAAGACGAGACTGACAGAGAGAGGCAAACAGAGACCAGTTAGCTTTCTTGAGATTCCAGCGCCCCACCGGCGAATCCTCCTCACAGCTGACCGATGACAGGACTACTGGGAAGTGGTCACTACCACACAGGTCGTCGTGAACCTTCCAGTCAAAGTCCAGCATGAGAGAAGGATCACACACAGTGAGGTCTAGAACAGAACTAGATCCGGAACCTGAGTTAGAGTATGTAGGTGAGCCATCGTTAAAGACACATAGGTTAAGTTGAGAAAAAACATCTTCTAACATCTGACCTCTGCCATCATAGTGGTCACTACCCCAAAGGTGAGCATGACCGTTAAAATCCCCCATGAGAATAAAGTGAGGGGGCAGTTGATCTACTAAGTGAAAAATATCATTGCTACAGACCCGCAGTGATGGTGGCAGGTAAATACTGCATATGGTTATGGTCTTTTTTAAGGTAACCCGAGCAGCGACAGCCTGAAGACAGGTGTCGATGCTAACGGGGCTACATAAAATTTGGCTACTAATGAGAAGAGCCGCTCCACCCGAGCGCCTCTCTGAATCAGAGCCTTTATGTATAACATTAAAACCATTAAAAGACACAGGGTCAGAAGTCTTCAGGTAAGTCTCCTGAAGAGATATGACTGAGGGGTTATAGAACTTGACTAAAAGACGTAATTCCTCAAAGTTAGCTCGAAAACCACGACAATTCCACTGAAGCAAAGAGTCCATGATTAAGTCTGATCTGGGGGTAAGGAGTTTTTCCCCCCTTTTTCCTTTACCTTGGAAGGAGTTGAAGAAACAGAGGGGGGCCGGCTCCCGGGCCTCTTCTGGTTCTTCGGAGAGGAAGGGGGTGGAGCTGCTGCAGCATCAGCAACAACAACTTCCACTCCCTCCATCCGCTCCTCCAGTGCAGCATATTTGTTTTGAAGGGGCACATCTGTGTTCCCCTTCTGGGCCCGTGCGCACAGCGGTCCCATAGATTTCTTAGACTTCTGGTCCTGGGCAGCATTCCTGCCGCTAGAGTTAGCGGCCTTAGAAGGCTGACCAGAACCAGAAGCCTTTGGAGTTGACTGACTAACAGGTTTGGGTGGGGGCTGAGGCTTAGGGGCAACAGAAGGCGGCACAACCGGACCGGCAGTGTCCGCCTTCTGCGTTCCCTGGCTCCTTGTCACCACCGGAGGAGGGTTACTCTCCAGGGGCGAGATGAGCCGAGGCTCCGCCCCCAACCAAGAAGTTGGGGTCTGACATGAAAAGTCTTTGGTGGGGCGCTTGCCTGCCACCGCTGCACTAAAAGTATACACTGAGGTGTTAGAGGTTGGGGCAGCCGCAGCTGCACCAGGGCCTTCAACCAGTTTTTTGGCATCCAGAAAGGACAGCCCCTTCTCCACACGCACCTGCTGAATCTTGCACTCGGATATCCAACGAGGGCATTTCTTATCCGAAGCCATATGCGCCCCCTGGCAATTCACACACAGGGGGGTGGCTGTGCAGGACTCAGCAGAGTGTCCGGGCCTAGTGCAACGGGCGCATGAAGCCTCTGCCTGACGGCATGTCTTCTGCCCATGGCCATACTTTTGGCACTTAAAGCACCGGAGGGGAAGAGGGACGTACTTTTTCACTCTCAGGGAGTAGTAACCTCCCCAGATGGTAGTAGGAGGGGTGGGGGTGCCAAACGTCAGGATGATGGTAGGGAGACGGATCTCCCCACCACCTCGCTTGGAAGCGAAGCGCCTGACGCAAGTCACCCCCTGAGACTTAAGGTACCTTACAAGTTCATCTTCTGACAGTTCTGCCAAAGCTTGATCTTTGATTACGCCTCTTGACGAATTCATAGTTTTGTGGGGTGTGACTTCCACAGGAGTGTCTCCGATGGAAGAGAGCCCCAGTAGCCCGCTGGAGTGTGCCCGAGTACGGCACTCCACCAGCAAGTCACCAGACCTGAGGCGCTGGGCGTCAGGCCTGCCAACACGGCTCCTGAGGGTCTCCCCCACCAGAAAAGGATGCAGCTTGGTAACTGGTTTCTCCTTCACCTTGCTATGGACAATGAGGAAGCGAGGCCATACGGCCGACGCCTGAGGCGTCGCTTCCTCACAGTCTGAATCACTCTGTCATGTGCAATGTCGGTGTCTACGCGCCGTTTCTGTGCTAGTTTTGGTTTTTTGGTTTTATCCATATTATATTAGTAGAGATATTCATCCCCCGGGGGTCCCCGCCCGCCACCGAGCCCAACAAGGGAAAGTGCAACTGTCGGCGGGTCTCCAGCCGACGCACAATGGAGACTGCCCGAAAGATATACTCAAGGGGGTAAGCCCGATTGAACCGTTTGAGCCACCGCCTTCTATCACACCGTTGAATGCAGGGGAATACTGGCGTAAAGCACCTAATCAGCAGCAGAAGCTATAGCATGGTGCTCCGTATAGCAACCCGCATGTCAACAGTGGGATAGGGCTCAACGTGACAAGAGCCGATTGACTAGGCCGGTACGACTAGCCTCCCGTTTAGGTAGAAGTCAAGGCCGAAGTGGAGTGTTGGCACCAGTGAGCCGCAGCCCAAAGGGAACCTCAGCCACCAGGATCCTCTTCTCCCCCGACACGGGTCTCCAAGCACGGCAAACACTTGGGATCCAAAGGACCAAAAAGTCACGAGTATTTTTAAGGACCAATCCAACATGGTACGACCTAGGTTAGCACAGCTCCTTAAAAACCGGACCAGTGAAAAGGCTGAACAACATATCTGCTGACATCAAGTCCTAATCCTGGACAAAGATGGCACCCGTCCGCTAGCCCACTCAGTCAGGGACTGAGCGGACTACCCACCTACGCCACGTGGAGGCCGGTGCCGGGTAGGCAGTAAACAGTAGAATACCCAAGGCAAAGCCAATGAAGGTTCGTAGAAAATCAAAGAACGAGTACGAAGAAACCGGTCGTAACACTGAGCAAGGGCAACACCCGACCATCTACGGTCGAGCTAAGAGTGAAACTGGCGGGCTTTCGCCCTACACGTGACCGGATAGGGTGGTAAGGGGAGGCCACCCGGAGCTCCTATGCATGGATCCCCGGTGTCTCCTCCCCAGTTGTGTAGGGGACACAACTTTGGACTGAAATCATTAGGCTATAGAGTGTATTCCATATAATAATGCCATTGGTAATGTATTTTGAAAAAACAAATCCCACCTTGCCAAGCTCTATATGACGTGGCGGATGAGTCAGAAACAAGGGTAACAACGCCAGTATACAGGGATTGTCAGGCGATTCCTCATCACTGGAAGGTAGGTTGTCGGCCATCACAAGCAACAGGGTGCGAGTCACCTGCACCAAGCGTCTGTGTCTAGAATATATAAAATAGACAGCGTGAAAGACATGTGGCCATCACATGCAACACTTGCAAATCACTGGCACCAAGTGTCTGCATCTAGAATATATAATATAGAGTGAAAGACACGTACCTAAAAATATGCAAGAAATGTAAAGCTCTTCCTTGCCAGTAAATGCAGAATACGCTTCTGCAATCATCATTCATTCAACATGAAAGAGCCACAGCTGTCCAAAGAATATAGATTCAAAGTGGTATCTGCAAGATGCACAGATCCTCATGAGCCCCCACAACTGCAGGGGCTCATGAGGATCTATGTCTCTTGCAGTCAGATTGTGTTGACTTTTCTTGGCAGTGAGAGGGTTAAATGTGTGCTGTGGACCACCCCTAGTCATGTTCCCTGTTGCTATATTTATTCTGTGGCTGGGAGTGAACCCATTACATCCTCGGGCTGATTTTTTTAAACTTTGCTTATTGTCCAATCCTCACGCTGGGACCATACGGCGTTGAGGCGCGTCCCCTGGGTGGTGGATAGGGGGTCCCTCGTGAGAGGGGTGCACCGAATGAAATAAGGTGCCGTGAACCAACATGGTCTAAGGGAAGGTGACCCCGACAGAAAACCCCTGGTCCTCCTAGTAAGGGGGTTGGGCGTGGGGGTAGCTTCCCCACCCTGCAAAAAAGGAAATAGCTACAAAAACGCCGACGAAAAGACTAACAGTAATCCCTTTCCTGGAGGAGGAAGGTTCTTCTACTAGAAGACTTATGACGTCCTGTGGTGAAAGCCGGAAGTCTTTGGAAGCCACAGGACCGAGCCGCCTCTCTCTATCCAGGGATACAGCCATGGGCACATGGAACGTCAAGACCATGTACCAGAGCGGCAAGGCCGCCCAGATAGCAGCGGAAATGCAAAAGTACAACCTTTCCCTGCTAGGCATCAGTGAAGCCAGATGGACGCAGTCTGGCCAGAAAAGGCTGTTAAGTGGGGAGATGATTCTGTATTCAGGTCATGAAGAGGAGAATGCCCCCCATACAGAAGGAGTAGCACTCATGCTGTCACCAGTGGCACAGAGAGCGCTGATGGGCTGGGAACCTCTTGGGCCAAGAATTATAACAGCAGCCTTTAGAACCAAGAAAAAGCTCAAACTGAACGTCATCCAGTGTTATGCGCCCACCAATGACAGTGACGAGGAAGAGAAACAAGAGTTCTACGACCGACTCCAGAGTGCCGTGGACAAATGTGCGGAGCGAGACATCACCATCGTCATGGGCGATTTTAATGCCAAAATAGGGGAGGACAACACCGGATACGAAGAGGTGATGGGGAGACAGGGACTAGGCTCGGAGATGAGTGAGAACGGGGAGAGGTTTGTAGACTTTTGTGCTCTAAACCGACTTGTCATTGGAGGCAGCATCTTCCCACACAGAAGAATACACAAAGCAACTTGGGTCTCACCTGACCATACAACAGAGAACCAAATAGACCATATCTGCATTAGCAAGAAATTTAGAAGATCCCTTCAAGATGTTCGAGTGAGGAGGGGAGCAGATGTCGCCTCAGACCACCATCTGCTTACCTTAAGAATGAAGCTCAAGCTAAAGAAAAGCCGCACAGAGACAACAAGAAGACCGTGCTATAATGTAGGCCTCCTGAGAGAAACTGGAGTTAGAGAAGAGTTCAAACTGGTGCTGTCCAACCGGTTTCAAGCGCTACAGGAGCTAGTAAATGAAGAGGAGGCGGTCACCACAGAGCAGCAGTGGAAGGCAGTTAGAGAGGCGCTGAACTCAACCTGCAAAGACACTGTAGGGTTCAGGAAACACCACCACAAGGACTGGCTGTCGGCACAGACCTTGAAGAAGATAGAAGCGAGGAAGCAGAAGAAAGCAGCGGTCAACAACAGTCGCACGAGAGCAGCCAAAGTAAGGGCACAGGGGGAATACTCGGAAGCCAACCGCGAGGTGAAGAGGAGTATCAGGGCAGACAAGAGGGCCTACACAGACAGCCTGGCAGCAGAGGCAGAAAAGGCAGCAGGCAGCGGCAACATGAAACAGCTCTACGACATTACCAGAAGATTGTCGGGTAAGTATGGCCATACAGAAAGACCAGTAAAAGACAAAGAAGGCAAGCCTATTGCAGACAGAGCAGACCAACTCGACAGATGGGCCGAGTATTTTGAAGAGTTACTGAACAGACCTAGCCCACCCGACCCCCCCGACATCCAGCCGGCAGAGACTGACCTACCCATCAGCTGTGACAGACCCAGCCGGGAAGAGATCAGAAAAGCAGTGGCATTTTTGAAGAATGGCAAAGCAGCAGGGCCAGATGGCATCCCAGCGGAGTCTCTGAAAGCAGACCTAGAGACAACAGTTGAGATGCTGTACCCACTGTTTGGAAAGATCTGGGAAGAGGAGGTGATGCCAGCTGACTGGAAGGAGGGGTACCTAATCAAGCTTCCCAAGAAAGGCGACCTCAGCAAGTGTTCCAACTACAGAGGAATCACCTTGCTGTCAGTACCAGGAAAGGTCTTCAACAGGATCATCCTAGAGAGAATGAAGAGCTCCGTTGACCCCCAGCTGAGAGACCAGCAAGCAGGATTCAGGAAGAACCGATCATGTACAGACCAGATCGCCACTCTCCGCATCATCGTGGAACAGTCTCTGGAGTGGAGCTCCCCGCTGTACGTCAACTTTGTGGATTATGAGAAAGCATTTGACAGCGTGGACCGAGAGACTCTGTGGAAACTCCTACGACACTACGGTGTACCCACAAAGCTCGTCCGCCTGATCAAGAGCAGCTATGATGGCATGATATGTCGCGTGATCCACGAAGGGCAGTTCACCAGAGAGCTCCAGGTCAGAACTGGTGTCAGGCAGGGATGTCTGCTGTCTCCGTTCCTCTTCCTACTGGCCATAGACTGGGTCATGAAGATGACCACAGAGCACAGACGAAGTGGAATACAGTGGACACTGTGGACACAGCTTGACGACCTCAATTTTGCAGACGACTTGGCATTACTGTCCCACACTCATCAACAAATGCAGGACAAGACCACGAGGCTTGCTGACATCTCATCCCAAGTGGGCCTCACCATTCACAAACAGAAAACAAAGACAATGAGGCTGAACGCAACCAGGGAAGAACCAGTCTTGCTTGCTGGCACCCCGTTGGAGGAGGTGGAGTCCTTCACCTATCTCGGGAGCATCATAGACAAAAAAGGCGGCACTGATGCAGATGTCAGAGCACGAATCGGTAAAGCCAGAGCAGCCTTTCTCCAGTTGAAAAAAGTGTGGAGTTCCAGAGAGCTGTCACAACACACCAAAGTCCGGATTTTCAACTCCAATGTAAAAGCAGTTCTCCTATATGGAGCAGAGACATGGAGATTGACAAAAACCACAGTCAACAGAGTACAGACCTTCATGAACAGTTGCCTTAGAAGAATTTTGAAAATCCACTGGCCAGAGAAGATCAGCAACGTCAGACTCTGGGAGAGAACAGAGCAGATAACAGCAGAGAATGTAATTGGGCGAAGAAGATGGGGATGGATCGGTCACAGTCTGAGAAAGCCAGCTTCCAGTATCACTAGGCAGGCATTGTCATGGAACCCCCAGGGAAAGAGGAAAAGAGGTAGGCCGAGAAACTCCTGGCGTCGAGACCTCCAAGCAGACATCAAGAGACTGGGAACCACCTGGAGTAGAATCGAAGGAGAAGCACAGGACAGGAGTTGCTGGAGGTCTCTCGTCGACGGCCTATACCCGGGTAGGGGTGACAGGCGTAAGTAAGTAAGTAAGTATTGTCCAATGAAGACTACATTACAGATAAGGAGACAGATCAACCATTTAGTTCAAGGGTGGTGCCAGATTAGCTTGGCGCCTGAGGCGCCAAGCTATTCTGGCACCACCCTTGAACTATCATTATATTCAAATTTATTTCAAGCAATGGGTGTATCAGGATGAAAAGGGTTACAGAATACAAAATCATATAATGTAGTTTGATGCATTCATTCAGGGATTATAAAGAATAATATCAAACATGTGCACTTACTTTTCTATGGAATCAGTCTTCGTCTCTGCCACATCCCTGATGAGTGCACAGCAAGACACCAAAAGCCCCCCATCCTGCAGAAATCCCCCAGTCAATCGGATGAGATCACCAAGGCCGACGCTCCACGCTTCTTGAACATGGCTTTCTTTCTCCCAAAGAAAAGTAAAATAAAAGAATAAAATTTTTTAAACATTTGCGGTGAACAAAGTAGACTTTTAAAAGTATACTGATGAGCAAATGAAATGCGACCATTTTGGAATCATCGGAAACACTTTAGTAGTGTTTCAGATTATTCAAAAAATGTTGCATTTCTTTTGCTCGTCAGGATATACAAACATGTACCAACAAAGGTTACAACTTGAGGATGGGTCAAGGCTCTTGTGTGATGGAGCGAGGGGTGAGGGGATGTTGCAGGATGTAGAAGTGTTGGTAAAGGAGGGAGTCAAACAAAGAGGTCGTAATGACTTTTGTTTATTTACTACTATCTACCAAAAACAGCATAGAGGCTAATTCAGGTTCTAAGTGTTTCACAAATTCAGTCCACCATCGTTGAAACAGCCACAGTCAAGTTTTCAAAAGTAGATGTTCACATGGTCAAAGTCTATCAATGTTCAACCTATCACTAGGCCAGCTGAGGGAAGAATGACCGGTTCACTTCAAAATTACCGCAGACCTCACAGTGGACAAAGAGACTGAAAGCTTCAAAACGATTGGCTACTAATTAAAGGTGGAAAATCACTGATTCACTAATTAAAACTGGCAAGTGTTGTAGTGCCCTCTTAACTGGTCACTAAGAAAGGGCAAGAGACAGACAACTATGCAGTAAGAGGTATCCACCATGTATAGGATGGCGGACTTACCTACTCTGATAGGCACTATGCAAGGCATGGTGACAGGGGAAACAATAGCTGGATTAAAACTCAACTTGAGGGTAGACGATAGCTGAGAAGCCTGAAGGGGCTAGGTGCACAGTAGACAGCTGATAAGGGGTGGGTGGGGAGGGGGGGGGGGTTCACAGGAAACAAAATTGTTGCAAAACTACAGCACAAATAATAAAATACAAAAAAATAATACATTATATAACAAAGCATAGCCAACGCTAGCTTGGCTACACTTGTACATAGATTTCCATCTCACATACCCAGAAAACAAGATATTATTTCAAATTAACCTCTGCACTGCTGAGAAATACTGAACACGATTCAGTTGCAAGAGGCATAAATCCTCATGAGTCCTCGCAGTTGTGGGTCTTGTGAGGATCTGAGATTCCTGCCAACTTCGTATCCATGTTCTTTTGATGGCTGGGGATCATTGGTGTTGAATTAGCCAAAAGTTTAGAAAGACAACCTGCGACCTACAGTAGTTATGGGGTTAACCTATTTAGCCCCAACACCCTACAGCAGGAGATAGATCAACCATGATAATTTAAGGGTAGCGCCAGATTAGCTTGGCGCCGACAAGTGGCAAGCTCATCTGGCACTAACCTTGAATTATCATGGTCAATCTATCTCCTTCAACAGGTACATAGTCCTTAAGTAGCACATCCAAAATTTTGGAAATGTGGTCTTAGGGTTAAAAGGGTTAACATAAACAACATTTTAGAGAAATACTTCTAAAACAGAGAATAAAAATGTACACGAAACAGACTCTCTGTAAATAACCCTTTCAAGTCAGGCACCTAGTTTTCACATTTCAGTGGCACCATCTCACGACAAAGGGCACACGAAACTCACCGGCTGTGGGGAACTGGGCGTCCAGGTCCACCAGAATCAAAGCCGTGATCAACTCTTGGGAGGCCGCCAGGGACAAACTCATCTGCACACAAGTACATACAATATCAATACAGGTCAGCCCCAATATTGCACGCCACCGTATAACGTAGTATCGTATATCACACGTACAAGTCTGCGGATTCCATGAGGATGTCCAGTGAGCGAAAAGTCCTCAGGCCAATGTCAGCCTTCACTGGCCCTCACACAGTTAACCACGGGCCAGCTAAGGCTGATGTCAGACCACGGACTTGTGCTTACTAAGTGGTTTTACTTCCCAAGCCAACATAAATTCTGCCATTACGATGTGCGATCGTAAATAATGCGGTCTGACTTTATGGCTCCCAGGCATGGCGTTGTACTAAGGCTGTCTTGTACTGATAAAATCAGATAAATATGCACATTATGTTGGCAGTAGACAAACTGATCAATGCATTCATTTATAAGTTGTAAAATGTAAATAAGGCACAAACCTTGAGGTTTCGGAAGAAAGTAAGAGCAGCTCTGGAGACAAACTCGACTGCCACTTGAACATCATGGGGATCCATTGTCCGAGATGACAAGCTGACTAGCTCACTGTGTATGCTGCTGATGATCTCTTGGATGCATACAACAGGGAAAACTGGCTCTGAAAACAGAAGAAACAAGTTCATACAAATAAAGCAGCATGCTGTGATAATGAAATCAACAACAAATCTGAATTATCACGTGGATGGTCAAAAGCAGACTAGACTTTTTTCACTGGCACAAAACATCATCAAAAATAAAACAATGAGAATAAAATCAACCCTCCAACCACATTCACACACAAACAAAGAAAAGTCAAGTAAGTCATGCCTCACAATATCAGCCCTATGGCTGTTGGCAGCGGTCTTTGTCACGAGGGTTAGTACATGTAATCACACGTGTGTTGCCTTGGGTCTAAGCATGTGAATAAATACATCCTATGTACTGCCACATTTTCTGCAAATGCAAAAAACGCTGCAACATTGTTATTGAGCAGTAAAAGAGACCATGGTGCTTTCAGAAGACACACAAGCAAACTCTTACCATTGTCATCATTGGAGGACAGAACAAGGCAGATAATTCTCCAACTCTGTTCCATCTCTGCAGCCTGCATATCGGCATGTCGGGTCGTCACAGTGGTGACGAGGTTGCGCAGTCGCGAGGTGAGGTACGGGGAGCAGAGCCAGTCACTGACCTGTGGCATCATCGGCCGTTTGTCCAGTGCTCTCTCAATCAGGCAACACAGCTCACTGGCACTCGTGGCAGACTGCACAGAGATTTCCATAAATTAGAAATCCAAACCCTACAAAAAAGGTGTCTGCCAAGAACATAAAAGGCAAAGAAATACTGAAAAAGACAGAAAGACACTGAAAACACCCTAGTCCTTATAACTCTTTCCCTGCCCTGAACGCATATTTTGTTTCTGCAATCTGTGGAAACGTCCAAGGATCATGGACACCAAATGGTCTCAGCAAGAGGCATAGATCCTCATGAGTCCCCGCAGTAACGGGGGCTCATGAGGATCTATGCCTCTTGCAGCTGGATCGTGTTTGTGTTTTCTCATGTTAAGAGCATGTTTCTTTCTTTTCAATCCCATGTTAGGAGATTGCAAATATCATAAGACAATGGCAGCCAAGAAAAAAAAAATGACTTCTTGGGCCCTTTGATTTCAGCTACAGCAGAACCTGTTTGAGCAACTACCTGTTTCACAGGAGAAAACGAAGTGGTCTTACAAGACAGGCGCTCTCTCAACTTTCGAGACGTCCCAACTGTTGAGAAGGCTTGAAGGGCAAAAAGTGTCATCTGTCATTAAAGACTATCATCTAGGTGGCTACAGTCATCAAAATGATGGTCTTTAATGACAGGTGATCTTTCATAAGGGTGATTGCTCAAAATAGGCTCTGCTTATGTTGGAAGTTGAAACAACTGCTGGAATCCATGACAAGTATGTCGGATGCAAAGGGTTCAGAACAGCACTGCACGGCTTGTTCTGAAGAAACGTAAATGCAACCACGTGACACCCATGATGCTTAAAGAACTCAAATGGCTGCCGGTGAAGTTTCGTTGCCAGTACAAGATGGCAACTCTTGCATAACCGTCAATTTGACGGGTCTCTCCTGGTTTACCTTTCGGCTTCACTCTGCACATACCAGCCTTCACGTTCTCTGCGGTCCTCCAGTGAAAAACTTTTGAAGGCTCCGAAACGTAACTTGAAAACTGTTGGTGAACGCTCATTCAGCTTCATTGCACCTTCATTTGGGAACTCGCTGCCTGCCACCTTGCGAAATCTCCCTACTCTCTCTCAGTTTAAGGCTCAGTTGAAAACTCACTTCTTCCAGCTTGCTTTTCCTCAGTCGTAGATCCGTGGTCCTGTTGTATTTATTTGTAATGTTTCATATCGTCTATGTCATGTTTGAATGTGTGTGTTAGCGCAATGAGTTTTTACCACAAAAAGATTTTGCGCTATACAAGAACCTTTCATTATTATTATTATTATTACAAAATCCCCCAAACACAGGAACTGATGTGATTTTTTTTTTTTAAAGTACAAAATATATATATCCATGATAATGACTGTGTGAACAAATACCATGGCTTAGGACATTTCACACACAATAATTGCCTTTAATTAATCCTTTGCCTGTCGGTAGCAGTTTTAGTTTAGGGGCGGATCTGGGAGGGGGGGGGGGTCTGGACTTGGGGAGGGGGGGGGGGGCAAATTCGGCCCCCCCCCCCCCCCCCCCAGGGCTGACTTCCAGCCCATGTCAGAAATGCTCCAACTCTGTCTGCTTTCAAATCACTGCTCAAGACCTATCTGTTTGCTTATGCGTGTGCGTTAGCAATCTTTGGCAGTAGCTGTTTTTGTAACGGTGTGTGTGTATGAGTGAGTGTGAGCTTTTGATGTCACTTTAGTTTTTGTAACATTTATTGAAGTGTTTTCTTTCTTGTACTTTTTGTTCTGTGATTTGGATCTTGTAAAGCGCTAAGAGCACCATTCATTTGGAGGTTAATCGCTAGTTAAATGTACATTATTATTGTTATTATTTATTCATTGCTTTAATAGGGTTACGATGTGATTGTCAAAGCTAGAGAAGATTCACATTGGCATCAAAAGGCTAAACTAACTTGAACCGGAACTGACATAAAGACGTGAGACTGTTGCGTAAGGCATCCGTTACTTTATCCTCACCGCGGACAAAGACGTTCGGTGAAGTTCAATGACCCTTAACCGTACTCCACTGTATCAGTAGTCAGGGTCAATTATCCGAATAACAGGTGACGCCAGACGGTCTACCACATCCACAAAGCTGACCCCTCGCTTTCTGATTGGATAATTGCCTCAGCCGGGCATGTCATCAGTCGTAGGCATTACTTACTTACTTACGCCTGTCACCCCTACCCGGGTATAGGCCGTCGACGAGAGACCTCCAGCAACTCCTGTCCTGTGCTTCTCCTTCGATTCTACTCCAGGTGGTTCCCAGTCTCTTGATGTCTGCTTGGAGGTCTCGACGCCAGGAGTTTCTCGGCCTACCTCTTTTCCTCTTTCCCTGGGGGTTCCATGACAATGCCTGCCTAGTGATACTGGAAGCTGGCTTTCTCAGACTGTGACCGATCCATCCCCATCTTCTTCGCCCAATTTCATTCTCTGCTGTTATCTGCTCTGTTCTCTCCCAGAGTCTGACGTTGCTGATCTTCTGTGGCCAGTGGATTTTCAAAATTCTTCTAAGGCAACTGTTCATGAAGGTCTGTACTCTGTTGACTGTGGTTTTTGTCAATCTCCATGTCTCTGCTCCATATAGGAGAACTGCTTTTACATTGGAGTTGAAAATCCGGACTTTGGTGTGTTGTGACAGCTCTCTGGAACTCCACACTTTTTTCAACTGGAGAAAGGCTGCTCTGGCTTTACCGATTCGTGCTCTGACATCTGCATCAGTGCCGCCTTTTTTGTCTATGATGCTCCCGAGATAGGTGAAGGACTCCACCTCCTCCAACGGGGTGCCAGCAAGCAAGACTGGTTCTTCCCTGGTTGCGTTCAGCCTCATTGTCTTTGTTTTCTGTTTGTGAATGGTGAGGCCCACTTGGGACGAGATGGCAGCAAGCCTCGTGGTCTTGTCCTGTATTTGTTGATGAGTGTGGGACAGTAATGCCAGTCGTAGGCATACCCGCAGATAACTGCCTCAGTCTGAGGATGGTACATGTGTATAACATATCAAAAGGTATGGCTTTTCATGAGCCCCTTTGCCTGCAGGGGTGCATGAAACTCTATGGTTCTACCAAGGAGCCCTCAGTCAGCAGGGACTGAATTCTCACCTCAGTTGGGGTGAACCAACACTCAAGGACTTACATCATATGGCTGACTCGGAGTGAGGATGCTGATGACATCACACAGTGAAAGACACTACTTGTTTTTTCAAAATACATTACCGATGGCATTACTATATGGAATACACTCTATAGCCTAGCGATTTCAGCCCAAAGTTGTGTCCCCTACACAACTGGGGAGGAGACACCGGGGATCCAAGTATAGGAGCCCGGGTGGCCTCCCCTTACCAGTCTGTACCGGCAAGCGTGTAGCGAGCTCACCTCAGTTTCACTCTTCGCTCGACCGTGGACGGTCGGGCTTTTGCCTTGCTAAGGTTTTTTTGACCGGTGTCTTCTGTGGTTTTTACTACGACTTGGCTTTTGCCTTGGTTAGACTTCTCCTTGGACTCTGTGTACTTCGTTGGTGTGTTCTACACTTCGTCTTACTGTGTGGACTTAGCGCCGACCAGTTTGACTTTCAGTGAACTTTGTCCTTGGCTGCGGCCTTGGAGTTTCGGCTTGTGACTTTACTGAAGTGGCTTTGTGTCTTGTGGTGTGAGTTCGGCGCTTGAGTGTGTTCCTTCCTGCGGACAGTGTGCAACGAACGCTATGGTGGCTTCTGTTTGAAAGTTGCCTCCTTTGTGAGGTTTTCTGTGGCCCTCGGACACTCTCGTCGCCTGCCGGCCGTGCTCTGACTGCTCTTCCGACAGGATGTGTGACGTGTGTGCCGACGGGATTGAGGACCGGCGGTCTCAGTTGTGGGATTTCTACAGAGGTGTCCTTCCTTCCTGGTATCGACAGTCTCCCCGGACTTCTCCGCAGGATGGCGTCGCTCCGTCGGCTTCTCGGGCACCACTTCGCTCCGGCTTCCGGGCATTCCAGCCCGCAGGTAAGTCCCTTCTTTTACCTTAACCGCGCAGAAACTCCCTCCCCGCTCCGAGTCTTCTGAGCAGGGCAGGCGAGTATCAGAGTCTTGCGTGGCTTGAGCTCCTTTATTTTACGCCCCCCCCCCCCCCCCCCCCCCGCCCGCCCCATTGCGACCAGGCGGGCCTGGTGTGACCTTGTCACGAGCACCCCAAGCTCCAAGGCCTTGGAGCGGGGGTCGCGTGCCCCCCCAAAATTGTCCCCTCCCCGCTCCGCCTCCCTGAGCGGGCTTGGCGTGACAACTTTCTGTCCCCCCCCCCCCCCCACCCCCGCCCCGAATTTTCCAGGCGGGCCCGGTGTGACACTTACCCACAGGTGCGGTTTCGCGCACCCTAGTTTTGTCCCCTCCTCGCTCCGCTTTTCCTGAGCAGGCTTGGCGTGACACCTTTTTGTCCCCCCCTCCGCCCCGAACTTTCCAGGCGGGCCCGTGTGACTCATACACTTTCTCACCCAGGCAAGTCCGTTCTCTTCCTTTCGAGCCATTCTGCTCGTAGGAACGGAACTTCTAGGACTGTGTCTGGCTTCAGCTCCTGGGACTGCTCGGCGCGGCAGCGGACTCGTTCCCCTTCGGCCGGCGCTTGAGGATACAAAGGAGTAGGCTCGCCGCGGCTACTACACCTCCTCCTACGCTGGCGCCCCTTCGTTGGCACCCTGACGGTTCCGTTCTGTTACCCTTCCCGCCCCCGCCTCGGTCGTGGGCGGATCTGGCGTTCTGGGCGTCGGGCGTGTCCCTGTGCTCCCCTCTGCCCCGGTGATCCCTCTGCACCGACGCGAGTCAGTCCGGCTGGGGCTCATTACTGTTCCGGACCTGACCTCAGACCTGTTGCCTGGGGACTTCGCAGACAGTCACATCAACTGGGAGTTATAGCAGTTGGGATGGCCTGTTTCGCCTGGCAAGAGACTCTGACCAACCAGGAGGTTCTCGTCTGCCAGACAACTCGACAGTGGCGGCCCTTGATACAGAACCAGGAGGCACTCGCTGGCCTTCCCGGTGCTTCCTCCTTTCCTTTCCTGCTCTGGTGCACGGACCCGGACTTTGCTCTTCGAGCCCGCCACTTCCCGGAGTGGTCCCTGCGCCCTGACGTCTTTCGTCTGATCCGCTCGAGATGGGAGACGCCGCTAGTCGACCTGTGCCGCCAGATGGAACATCCAGCTACCGCTGTTTGCCTCTCTAGCCCCGGACCCTCTCACCTGGGCGGTAGACGCGCTCTCCTTCCTGGGTACGGACTGATCTCGTTTACCTTCCCCCCTTCGGTGCTGGTGCCGAAGTTCCTGCGGATTCTGCTGGATTGCTCTGCAGTTCTCTTCCTGGTGACCACCCCTTCATTTGGACCAAGAGCTGGACCTTGGATCGGCTCGTTCTTGCAACAGACCCGGCCCTAGAGCTCCCCACCCCGACCACGATGCTCGAGCAGCTCCGCCCGGCTCTCTTCCACCCGTGCCTGGAGCACCTCCTCCTTCACGCAGGGAAGTTGTCCAGCAAGCCCTCGCCACTAGAGGTTCTCGGATGCGGCAGTGGCGGCAATGGCAGCAGCCCACAGACTGTCTACCAGGAATGTGTGCGAAGGCAAGTGGAGGATCTCCCAGTCGTGGGGCGCAGCCCAGCGGCTCCCTCCCCCACGAGTCTCACTAACCCCTACTGGCCAAATTCTTTTGGCGCTTCGACGATCAAGGATAAGCACCTTTTACTGTCAAGGGTTACCGCTCTGTGATCGCACACACTTACCGCCACCAGGGCCTATCGGATCTGGCCCGTGCAAAGACCTTCGGAACTTTGGCTCGTTTGAACTCAGTGTCCTCTCTCCTGTTCTCTCATACCTCGGTGGGACCTCACCTGAGCACTGACGTGGCTAAATACAGACGGCTTCGAACCCCTGCCTTTGGCACGGTTCGCCATCCGGACCCGGAAACGTGTTCCCCCTGGCGCTCGCCACGGCTTTCGCATGAGCGAGCTGCTGCGCTCTCGGTACACCCCGCAGGTTGGCAGTTCGAGCTTTGGCCCAACGCAGCTTCTCACCGACCCGTCCTTCAGGCCGAGAGCCAGCCTCCCTCGGCTGCTCCCCAGATGCTGACCGTACATCCATTCAGAGGGATGACCGACCCCACGGGGCACGTCAACAGGACCCAGTCCGGGCAATGCAGAATTCCTGCATCACTCACAGCCCAACCGTCTAATGCGTACCCGCCTCTTCCTTCCACCTTCATCAGGCAGGCCGAGTAGCTCGGCCCAGGCATTTCGCACTGGCGGCGGTGGGTGACTCGTTGGCCTTCCAAGACTTCTCTCCGAACAGGGATCGACGGCTACAGATCCAGGCGCATGAAGTACGAGCAGGTGCCCCCAGAGCGGCCTTTGACCGCAACTGCTCGGTTCATGACATTGGGACGGCAGTAGGCGGGTGTGTAGTGCCACCTTCGCCCACTTCTACCTCCGCGACCTATCCGGCCAGCGTGACTCCCTGGTCTTGATGGGCGACATCTCCGCGGCCCAGCACTCCCTCCGCGCGCGACAGGCGCCATAGGCACTTCTTCGCTGAAATAGTCGGGAGTGCTCCTTGTGGGCCAGCGGAGGGTGTTAGGTATAAGGGATTGGGTGTCGGCACCCTCCTCCTCTTTGCTACTCTTCCATATAGTAATGCCATTGGTAATGTATTTTGAAAAAAAAATGAATTTTTTTTCTAAAATGTATTTTTTGGAAAAATACTTACCGATGGCATTACTCGGATGGCCCTCCCACCTGTCCCACTTGCCTTTGCCGGTATAGGCTGGTAAGGGGAGGCCACCCGGGCTCCTATACTTGGATCCCCGGTGTCTCCTCCCCAGTTGTGTAGGGGACACAACTTTGGGCTGAAATCGCTAGGCTATAGAGTGTATTCCATATAGTAATGCCATCGGTAAGTATTTTGAAAAAAACATACATTTTAGAAAAAAAATTCATTTTTCATGAGCCCCTTTCCCTGCGAGGGCATTTGACACTGTTTCTGGCTGAAAGACTATGACGGGGTGCAGGTATTTAGTGTGAACTGAGGTTATTTGACTAGTCTCGACACATTAGGCCCATCCACTGATTCAGTGGTAGAGAGGACAAGAACGGTTAAGAAGACTGCAAACTGTGATGAAGTGAAATCTCACCAAGCAACCAGCCGCCAGTATAAAAAATATTTTTCAAAGATAAATATAAAAAAATAAAAAATAAAAACTGTGACCAACCAACCAGCACTAAACAAAAATTAAAAAAAAATAATAATAAAACCCCCTTCATAACCAACCATCCACCCCCCCGGCCCCCCCCCCCTGGATCCGCCACTGATCATGACAAAAATCGCCATCAACATGTAAAGGGTTAGAATGTTCCACAGACAAAAAGAAAGACCTTACCTGGAGCACTTTTTCCCAGATAACTGTGCTGTTTTGTGCTGACAGGTGGGGCAGGCAAGCAAACAGCAAAGTAATGACATGATCCACCATGTCTGGTTCACCTTTGTTGTTTCCCAGCATCGGCAGCACCACTTTCTGTATCACCCCAGTATGTGCATCACCAATGTTCTCCACACCAGAAGCTGTTTGCTGGGAGTCTTCAGCAACCTTCCTCGCCTGTTCTTGAACACCCTTGTGCATGCTGCCATCGAAACTGTGTACAGTACTAGTGACTGCATGCACAAGGGGGTTGACACAGCTTTCCTCTGCCTCCTCCCCAGAACCTTCCTTTGTCCTTGTGTTAATATTCTGCAGTATGACAGAAGCCAGGTTGGCAGGAAAGTAAAGGTTAGCCAGGCTGGCAAACAGTTTGAGGTAAACACACTCCTCTTTTTCTTGAAACAGCTTGTGTGACTGTACCACCACCTTCTCCACAAACAACTGTCTTTCAGGTGTCAAGTCCACAGTTGGTGACTCTGCAACTCTTGGTGAAGGTTTGATTTCATCTGCAGGAAACTTCACTCTCTCTGTTTTAGAAGGACCAGTCAGTTTGGAAACATCTTGAGGCAAGACAAGCGCTCTAACAAGCAAAACGAGTCTGTCTTTCCGTAGGTAATGCTCTCCACTAGCTGGGATAGATTCTAAGTGTTCTGTTACATTCTCTGATAGTGCTGCCCAGAACATAGAGGCAAACTGCGAAGTTGTTGAATTTTTCTCCACAACGGCAATGAACGCTGACACCATTGTGTACAGTGGTGATCGTGACAGGGCTGGTTTAGGTTCCACTAATGAAGCTTCAAAGACAGGCAGCAGCTGCAAAAGAACAAAATAATTATGTGCATTAACATACGTCCTTATGTCAAAAGGGCATGGTCCGATGAATACAACATCAAGTTCAGGAAATAAATCATCTACGATAGTACAAGGGTGGTGCCAGAACAGCTTGGTGCATCAAGCTGTTCTGGCACTACCCTTGAACTATCATGGTTTGCAGAACACACTTTTAGTTAGGAGCAGATGGGTGCCACTGAGTGCAAGATAAGCCATCGGTGGCAGTAGCCGGGCGTGGGGGCAGTTAATCATTAGCGCGCCTGGTCAGGCAGACTGGTAGAGCTGTTCATGGTGCTAGAAGGGAGTGCTCTTCCATTACCCTACTACTGTGTGTATCTGCTGTCAAACATCCCGCAGGGTATGTAGAAAACTGAGGGAGAGGAGATAGAGAACATTAAACACAGGCATAACACACCACACATCAGTAGTCCGTAGCAGAGATTATAGAAGGAATAGTTGATGCCAGACAGTGACCTATACAGCCTGCTCGCAGTGGGGAGTGGCTGCATACCACAGCAGCAGGTGGCTGGCCAAACTAATGAGTAGGAAATCGGGCTAACTGCACAGCCGTGTCTAGGATGCAAGTGACATGTTTTTATATTACGATATGTCCTACGTGATTTATGTTACCGTGAAATCGTGTTTATTGCCTTTATGATTAGACCACAATAGTTACTAAGGCATACGGGTTTATGTGAGTAAATGTGTGTGTGTGTGTGTGTATATTTGTGTGTGCACGTGAGTAGCTTAATTATATTTTGATGTGTTTTATGTTCTTCTTTTTAAGTTGCGCAGCACCGCAACGATTTCCTAATGTATTATTACATATGGCAATAAAGTTCTATCATCATCTTGTGATTCAACTGACGATTGGGTGGCTTAGCCATGCCTCAGCCAACACTATCCAACACACGGACATATATAAAAAGATGTTAGGCACATACATCAAACAATAGAACCTTTCAAGACCCCTTTTACATAGGAAACACCCCAACACCATATGCCCTAGTCTTACCGCACTAAGCTTTCTGGGATCGCATGGTGAACTTGTAGGCAGTTCACAAGCTAAAGCGTGTGACTGTTTGCAAAAAAAAAACATATTCCACATTTAAATGGCTAAGCTGACTTCTTAAAGGCCACACACAATAAGAAAATATATTCATTTTCCCATTATTTATTTCAAAATAAGAAGTTTAGATCACGCAGAATATGTAAGAGGTCTACATACTGAAATACCACAGGAATGTGAGCAGTAAGTAACAAGGGAACAACTTCACATTTGCATTGTAATATAGAGTTTGGTTTATACTGTAGATACTTACTTACTTACTTACGCCTGTCACCCCTACCCAGGTATAGGCCGTCGACGAGAGACCTCCAGCAACTCCTGTCCTGTGCTTCTCCTTCGATTCTACTCCAGGTGGTTCCCAGTCTCTTGATGTCTGCTTGGAGGTCTCGACGCCAGGAGTTTCTCGGCCTACCTCTTTTCCTCTTTCCCTGGGGGTTCCGTGACAATGCCTGCCTAGTGATACTGGAAGCTGGCTTTCTCAGACTGTGACCGATCCATCCCCATCTTCTTCGCCCAATTTCATTCTCTGCTGTTATCTGCTCTGTTCTCTCCCAGGGTCTGACGTTGCTGATCTTCTCTGGCCAGTGGATTTTCAAAATTCTTCTAAGGCAACTGTTCATGAAGGTCTGTACTCTGTTGACTGTGGTTTTTGTCAATCTCCAAGTCTCTGCTCCATATAGGAGAACTGCTTTTACATTGGAGTTGAAAATCCGGACTTTGGTGTGTTGTGACAGCTCTCTGGAACTCCACACTTTTTTCAACTGGCGAAAGGCTGCTCTGGCTTTACCGATTCGTGCTCTGACATCTGCATCAGTGCCGCCTTTTTTGTCTATGATGCTCCCGAGATAGGTGAAGGACTCCACCTCATCCAACGGGGTGCCAGCAAGCAAGACTGGTTCTTCCCTGGTTGCGTTCAGCCTCATTGTCTTTGTTTTCTGTTTGTGAATGGTGAGGCCCACTTGGGACGAGATGTCAGCAAGCCTCGTGGTCTTGTCCTGCATTTGTTGATGAGTGTGGGACAGTAATGCCAAGTCGTCTGCAAAATCGAGGTCGTCAAGCTGTGTCCACAGTGTCCACTGTATTCCACTTCGTCTGTGCTCTGTGGTCATCTTCATGACCCAGTCTATGGCCAGTAGGAAGAGGAACGGAGACAGCAGACACCCCTGCCTGACACCAGTTCTGACCTGGAGCTCCCTGGTGAACTGCCCTTCATGGATCACGCGGCATGTCATGCCATCGTAGCTGCTCTTGATCAGGCGGACGAGCTTTGTGGGTACACCGTAGTGTCGTAGGAGTTTCCACAGAGTCTCTCGGTCCACACTGTCAAATGCTTTCTCATAATCCACAAAGTTGACGTACAGCGGGGAGCTCCACTCCAGAGACTGTTCCACGATGATGCGGAGAGTGGCGATCTGGTCTGTACATGATCGGTTCTTCCTGAATCCTGCTTGCTGGTCTCTCAGCTGGGGGTCAACGAAGCTCTTCATTCTCTCCAGGATGATCCTGTTGAAGACCTTTCCTGTTACTGACAGCAAGGTGATTCCTCTGTAGTTGGAACACTTGCTGAGGTCGCCTTTCTTGGGAAGCTTGATTAGGTACCCCTCCTTCCAGTCAGCCGGCATCACCTCCTCTTCCCAGATCTTTCCAAACAGTGGGTACAGCATCTCCACTGTTGTCTCTAGGTCTGCTTTCAGAGACTCCGCTGGGATGCCATCTGGCCCTGCTGCTTTGCCGTTCTTCAAAAATGCCACTGCTCTTCTGATCTCTTCCCGGCTGGGTCTGTCACAGCTGATGGGTAGGTCGGTCTCTGCCGGCTGGATGTCTGGGGGGTCGGGTGGGCTAGGTCTGTTCAGTAACTCTTCAAAATACTCGGCCCATCTGTCGAGTTGGTCTGCTCTGTCTGCAATAGGCTTGCCTTCTTTGTCTTTTACTGGTCTTTCTGTATGGCCATACTTGCCTGACAATCTTCTGGTAATGTCGTAGAGCTGTTTCATGTTGCCGCTGCCTGCTGCCTTTTCTGCCTCTGCTGCCAGGCTGTCTGTGTAGGCCCTCTTGTCTGCCCTGATACTCCTCTTCACCTCGCGGTTGGCTTCCCAGTATTCCCCCTGTGCCCTTACTTTGGCTGCTCTCGTGCGACTGTTGTTGACAACTGCTTTCTTCTGCTTCCTCACTTCTATCTTCTTCAAGGTCTGTGCCGACAGCCAGTCCTTGTGATGGTGTTTCCTGAACCCTACAGTGTCTTTGCAGGTTGAGTTCAGCGCCTCTCTGCCTGCCTTCCACTGCTGCTCTGTGGTGACCGCCTCCTCTTCATTTACTAGCTCCTGTAGCGCTTGAAAACGGTTGGACAGCACCAGTTTGAACTCTTCTATAACTCCAGTTTCTCTCAGGAGGCCTACATTATAGCGCTGTCTTTTTGTTGTCTCGACCTCAGCAAGTGTTCCAACTACATAGGAATCACCTTGTTGTCAGTACCAGGAAAGGTCTTCAACAGGATCATCCTAGAGAGAATGAAGAGCTCCGTTGACCCCCAGCTGAGAGACCAGCAAGCAGGATTCAGGAAGAACCGATCATGTACAGACCAGATCGCCACTCTCCGCATCATCGTGGAACAGTCTCTGGAGTGGAGCTCCCCGCTGTACGTCAACTTTGTGGATTATGAGAAAGCATTTGACAGCGTGGACCGAGAGACTCTGTGGAAACTCCTACGACACTACGGTGTACCCACAAAGCTCGTCCGCCTGATCAAGAGCAGCTATGATGGCATGACATGTCGCGTGATCCACGAAGGGCAGTTCACCAGAGAGCTCCAGGTCAGAACTGGTGTCAGGCAGGGGTGTCTGCTGTCTCCGTTCCTCTTCCTACTGGCCATAGACTGGGTCATGAAGATGACCACAGAGCACAGAAAAAGTGGAATACAGTGGACACTGTGGACACAGCTTGACGACCTCGATTTTGCAGACGACTTGGCATTACTGTCCCACACTCATCAACAAATGCAGGACAAGACCACGAGGCTTGCTGACATCTCGTCCCAAGTGGGCCTCACCATTCACAAACAGAAAACAAAGACAATGAGGCTGAACGCAACCAGGGAAGAACCTGTCTTGCTTGCTGGCACCCCGTTGGAGGAGGTGGAGTCCTTCACCTATCTCGGGAGCATCATAGACAAAAAAGGCGGCACTGATGCAGATGTCAGAGCACGAATCGGTAAAGCCAGAGCAGCCTTTCTCCAGTTGAAAAAAGTGTGGAGTTCCAGAGAGCTGTCACAACACACCAAAGTCCGGATTTTCAACTCCAATGTAAAAGCAGTTCTCCTATATGGAGCAGAGACATGGAGATTGACAAAAACCACAGTCAACAGAGTACAGACCTTCATGAACAGTTGCCTTAGAAGAATTTTGAAAATCCACTGGCCAGAGAAGATCAGCAACGTCAGACTCTGGGAGAGAACAGAGCAGATAACAGCAGAGAATGAAATTGGGCGAAGAAGATGGGGATGGATCGGTCACAGTCTGAGAAAGCCAGCTTCCAGTATCACTAGGCAGGCATTGTCATGGAACCCCCTGGGAAAGAGGAAAAGAGGTAGGCCGAGAAACTCCTGGCGTCGAGACCTCCAAGCAGACATCAAGAGACTGGGAACCACCTGGAGTAGAATCGAAGGAGAAGCACAGGACAGGAGTTGCTGGAGGTCTCTCGTTGACGGCCTATACCCGGGTAGGGGTGACAGGCATAAGTAAGTAAGTAAGTTTTTGTTGTCTCTGTGCGGCTTTTCTTTAGCTTGAGCTTCATTCTTAAGGTAAGCAGATGGTGGTCGGAGGCGACATCTGCTCCCCTCCTCACTCGAACATCTTGAAGGGATCTTCTAAATTTCTTGCTAATGCAGATATGGTCTATTTGGTTCTCTGTAGTATGGTCAGGTGAGACCCAAGTTGCTTTGTGTATTCTTCTGTGTGGGAAGATGCTGCCTCCAATGACAAGTCGGTTTAGAGCACAAAAGTCTACAAACCTCTCCCCGTTCTCACTCATCTCCGAGCCTAGTCCCTGTCTCCCCATCACCTCTTCGTATCCGGTGTTGTCCTCCCCTATTTTGGCATTAAAATCGCCCATGACGATGGTGATGTCTCGCTCCGCACATTTGTCCAAGGCACTCTGGAGTCGGTCGTAGAACTCTTGTTTCTCTTCCTCGTCACTGTCATTAGTGGGCGCATAACACTGGATGATGTTCAGCTTGAGCTTTTTCTTGGTTCTAAAGGCTGCTGTGATAATTCTTGACCCAATAGGTTCCCAGCCCATCAGCGCTCTCTGTGCCACTGGTGACAGCATGAATGCTACACCTTCTGTTTGGGGGGCATTCTCCTCTTCATGACCTGAATACAAAATCATCTCCCCACTTAACAGCCTTTTCTGGCCAGACTGTGTCCATCTGGCTTCACTGATACCTAGCAGGGAAAGGTTGTACTTTTGCATTTCCGCTGCTATCTGGGCGGCCTTGCCGCTCTGGTACATGGTCTTGACGTTCCATGTGCCCATGGTTGTATCCCTGGATTGAGAGAGGCGGCTCGGTCCTGTGGCTTCCGAAGACTTCCGGCTTTCACCACAGGACGTCATAAGTCTTCTGGTAGAAGAACCTTCCTCCTCCAGGAAAGGAATTACTGTTAGTCTTTTCGTCGGCGTTTTTGTAGCTATTTCCTTTTTTTTTGCAGGGTGGGGAAGCTACCCCCATGCCCAACCCCCTTACTAGGAGGACCAGGGGTTTTCTGTCGGGTCACCTTCCCTTAGACCATGTTGGTTCACGGCACCTAATTTCATTCGGTGCACTCCTCTCACAAGGGACCCCCTATCCACCACCCAGGGGACACGCCTCAATGCCATATGGTCCCAGCGCGAGGATACTGTAGATACAGAGTTCAAATGAGTTTCATATTACACTTTTTTGTTTCATATGTTGCAAGTTAAATTTCATCCTATTTTTGTTACGAATGTTATTTGTTTATTAAACTGTTAAGTTGGAGTTATTGTGTACTATTTACAAAAATAAATGCATTGCTCCTGTTCAAAAGATGGCTTCGGACCTACATCGCTATTCTGCAGTTGTGAAAGGTGGAGTGTTTGTACACCATCATTTCTAGACAGACTGAGCGGCTGACACTTCTGCAAGTGTTTGATCCATAGTCACCGAGTACGGAACGCGCTCGGTGACTATGGATCAAACAGTTGCAGAAGAAAAAGTGTCAGCCGCTCGGTCTGTCTAGAAATGATGGTGTACAAACACTCATGCTATACACACTTCTATGCTATATTTGAACAGCACAGATACACAATATTAGATGCTTGAGGAAACCATTTAATACCTGGTCTAAAAAGAGTATTTGCAGAACGCCATCTGGTCTTGGTTCCACTTCCTGAATCTGTCTGAAAGCGTACTGCACACACTCCACATAGCCTCTTGTGAAGGCATTGGTTTCTGAAGCACTATTCAACACACAGTCTTTCGTAAACCTGCAAAAAAAACATTTGGCTGAGCATTCTTGTGTAAACTACAACATATATAAACAAAGAAAACTACAATAAAGTTGTTTTTTTAACTACATGTACAACAAACATTTTGATTTCCTAGAAACTACATTTACGTAAATGTGTGTTTTCCAACTCATAAAAAAGATCTAAGGGTTTAAATTGTTAAAGGAAATAGCCAATAGACATCTATTATTGTAAATAACGATAACTACTTAACAGTTTGAGCAGACAGAAAAAGCTACATAGATTATATTTAAGAACACACTTTCAAACACAAAAGTAAAAATGAATAAATAAATAAAGTTCAAGGATAGGATCTCCAGGTACAATTTTTTAGCTACCATGGTCAATCCATCACAAGTATCCAGCGCAATAATTTGCAAAATTAAAGAACATTATCCACCCCAAGTTGAAGTGATCCAGAATTTTGAAAATGCGTCCCACCCTTTAGCCCTTTCATTGCCAGATGTCACAGATAGCGATCCAAGCATCTTTATTATTTTACCCTACCTGTTCATGGCATAATAATTCGCAAAATTAAAGAACATTATCCACCCCAAGTTGAAGTGATCCAGAATTTTGAAAATGCGTCCCACCCTTTAGCCCTTTCATTGCCAGATGTCACAGATCACAAGCCAAACGTCTTTGTGATTTTACCTACCTGTTCACGGTACATGAAGACAAAGTGGCATCAGCAAGAGACATAGATCCTCATGAGCCCCTAACTGCCGCAGCTCATGAGATGTAAGTCTGTCACAATTAGCTTGTCTTCACTTTCCTTGGCAAGGATGGGGTTAACCATTTAGTTTAAGCCCCAGAACTAAATGACTTCCATTCTGTCGAATGGAAGTCATTAAGTTCTGGGGCTTACAGGTTTAAGCTATCATCGTCAATCTATCCCACAAAGCTCACCCCAGCTTGAAGTGATCAAGAAGATTAGGAAGGAAGGCCACTGCCCCACCCACCACTTCCATAGGAACACAGCTCAGCAACGGCAAAATGTTGGGGACAATGCTCACAGCGTTGCCCTGGCAACCACCCTCCAGCAGGCTACGCAGTTTGGGCCAGAATGCCTTCTGCCATTTGACATGCTGCCAACAGTCCTGTACATTGACAGCAACACATGATAAACACTTCTGACAAACTTAATTACTTAGTTCAGCACATGTACTTACCTAATTTACTTACTTAATAAATGAATTAATTTAAAGTAAACAAATAAATAAATAGTTAAATGATTGTTAAAAAATCCTCCAAGGCTGAACCGATGCAAAGCACAATAGGACTACTGGTAAAACCTTCGGTGGATTACAGTTCTGATAATTTTTTTGAGACCACAAAATAGTACATGACAAAACAAATGTTCAAAAAGCACAAATCATGTAAACAATATTAACTCATTCGCGGCCAGCCGCATCTGCATGTGTGGCATAGGCCGCACATCTGGATGCGGCTGGCCGCGAATGAGTTAAACTTACAGGCAAGTACTTAACGAGTGACAACACAGCATCCCACACTGCAGCAATCATGCCTGGCTCGGATGTGTCGATGCTACCAAGGATGAGGGGGCTCAGCTTTCCCACATACTCCTGAGCCACATCTGGCATGGCCTGACACAGGCTGCCCAAAAACCAGAACTGGCCACTTCGCACCTAGGGAAAGTCAGCAAGTACAAGACGTTAATAAGATGGACATTCAAAGACCGATGTGGAAAAGAGTCAGTGTGTCAAGAGCCCTTCTTGAAAAAAAAAACAACAACAACAGCAAAGTACCGAACGCTACCCCATGAGCTTGACTGACAAGGTTGAGAGACAAGGTTTGATTGGTCCGTTCAATGCTGGAACACAGAGGGTCAAATCCGACTGCAAAAGGCACAGATCCTCATAGTCCCCGCAGTTGCGCGGGGGCCTCATGAACATGTATGCCTCTTCCGGGATACTTTCATGTCAGTGTATATCAAGCTCATGGCGGTACACAAAAGTGAGTCTGTGATGGAGGTTATATAGATAATTGTTATGCCTAACCCAAAACCAAAAATGCAAGAGGCATAGATCCTCATGAGCCACTGCATTCGCGGGGGGCTCATGAGGATCTATGTCTATTGCTGGCTTCATATACATCTGTATGTATCCAAACAGGTAAATCTGCGAATGCAATGGGGTTTTTACTCGTGGCACGCAGTCTTTTGTCAGGAGGCTGCTGCTGTAGGCTCGTCCTTAGTGTCAGTGACTGAACATGTTTCATACGCTCGTGCCAGATGGCATAGCGCCTGCCGTGGTTGCATGAGCATCGAGCGTGGTGTGGGGAGCGGCAGAGGATCAGAAGGTCAGTGGTCCCAGAGCTGGTCCAACACAATGGGGACACTAGCAGCAGAATCGCGTTGCATCCCTTGAGCTTGAGCAGGACCTTGGGGACCAGCACCGTGGGAGGGTAGGCATACGCAATGAGACCTTCCCAGGAGATGGAGAGCGTAGCGACTGCACAGGCTAGGTGGTCCGGCTCATTTAATGGGTGAGACGAAAAGGGGCAGCTGGCGGTTCCACCCCGTCGTGAAGAGGTCGACCAGAGGGGTCTCCCACGCTATACAGATCATCCAAAAGATGTCCCGACCTTCGCACCACCGGAGGAGCTGGTAGAGAAGAATGCAGAGGGTGAAAGAGCGAGTCCCGCTCTGCTTCTGGGTGTAGGAGACCACAGCGGAGTTGTCGGAAAGGATGAGCAGTTCCTGGCGTCCAAGAGTCATTACCCAGGCGACGAGGGCTTGCCAACCCGCGTGCAGATCCAACCAGTTGATATGCGAGTCCGCGAGGTCTGTGGTCCAGCTGCTGGAAGCTGTGGAGAACGTCGGCAGCAGGTGCGCGCCCCAGCCAGCGCGGCTGGCGTTGATGCATAGGGACAACTGGGGGGACGGAGAGTAGAGAGGCATGGCGTTCGCGAGCCATACAGGATCCGCCCAACGGAGGAGTTGCTGGAGGGGCAACGGAAGCACTGGTACTCAAGTCTCGATGTCGCCAGCCGAGAGTCGCCAGTGAAGGAGGGGCAGTTGAAGTGGACGAGAGTAGAGACGGCCAAGGGGGAGTAGGTCCGCTGCCGCACTCATCAGGCCCAGGAGCTGCAACCACACTGGTGGAGATCAACTCCTGTAGAAACACTAGCCGAGCCAGGTTCGCCAACTTCTGTATCCATGGGTCCGGTAGTCTCACCAGGCTGAAGTCGGTCCGGAACTCCATGCCCAGGTGAACAAAGCGGCAGGATGGGGCGAGGTCCGACTTGCCCACGTGGACGAAGAAGCCGAGCCTGTCGAGCAAGGCTTCTCGGTCCTTCTCCAAGGCGGCCGCCGATTGGATGCGCAGGTGCAGATTGTCAAGGAATTTGAAGTTGGGCTCAGGGACGTCCGTCTGGCCTTGGCGACAATGCCGTCCAAGATGCGGATGAAAACCGAGAGGCTGAGGTTGAGGCCGAAAGGAAGAGCCCGAAACTGGCAGACTATGCCACTGAAGGCGTCTGGAGGCTGGGAGAACAGGCACAAGCCGGAAGCGAGTGAAGGTCCAGGCCGACGGCGAAGTCCAAGGGTTGCACTGAGGACCGAAGGACTCTGGCAGTCTCCATGCGGAGGGTCGGCGCGGAGATGAACCTGTTCAGCGCCGAGATGTCGAAAATAGGGCGCCACTTGCTTCCAGGCTAGGGGACCAGAAGGAGGCGGCTGTAGAAGGCTGGGGAGTCGTGACACGATACCACTCTGTGGCGTCCATTTGCAACAGCGTGGCGATCTCTCCTCGTAGAGCGGCTGCCTGAGCTAGTCCGAAGGGAAGGACGTCCGCACAGGGCAGCGCCGCAGGAGGCGGCCGGGGATGGAGGGCGGGCGGGGACGTCCAGCAGAAGGGGCGGGCAGCCACGCCTGGAGGGCGGACGAGAGGAGGGTCCAACAGCCTGCAGGGCCAGATGCACGGCCGTGTGGGCGGCTTGAAACCGGGAGGGGATGGAGCGGGTGGGCCATTGCAAAGGCGAGGAGGTCCCCTAACAGCGGTGGGATCGACGGGTGCCAGGCCTCCTCCACACGAGAGACGACAGCTTGTGTAACCATGTCAAGAACTCCTGCACAGTTGAGGGTGTTGCGGAAGAGGGACGCTGTCCGTTCCAGACCGGGTGGGATGCAACGCTGCGAAGCGCGAAGTCCACCTGCGCGTAGCCGTGCCGGAGGGTCCACCGCCGGGAGGGCGGAAGCGAAGCTCTGTGAGTGACCGGCTACCAAAATGTTGAAAGGTTAAAACCAAGGCAGCCGGCCATCAGGCATCAGAGAAGAAGAAGAAGACCCCATCCGCGCCGGAGCCCTGCTGTAGGAGATCGGAGAAGGCGTCGCGAGGATCTCGGAACCCCGGGGGTTTCGGCAAGGACTTGAACCTCCCGGAAGGACGATCAGCATCCACCAGGCCAAGAGCTTCCTCTTGGGGGGCGGGGAGGGGGGGCAAGCCTCCGGGGGAAGAGACGAAGTGACCAGGCGCGTGTCCTCATCCAGGGAGCACAGGATCTCCGCCCTAGTCGTCCGAAGCATAGGCGACGAAGGAGCCCTCGGCGAGCAAGCGTGTGGGGAGGCCGAACGGCTAAAGAGCGCTGAAGCGGAATCCTCCGGGGAGATGCTGAGGGCGTCATCATCCTCAGGCGGCGCGGGAGGACGGCGCTGAGGGGGCAAAGGTGGTGGGCTCCGCCGTGACGGGGAGCGAGTCCGAGGAGAGCGACTGCAATGGCGCGAGCGGGAACGGCAAGTCCGGTGGGGCGAGCGTCCACTGGGGGAGAAGTGGAGAGCGTTGCCGAAGGTGTGACGGGGAGAGGGGACGGGGGCAGCAGGGGGAACAGTCCAGGACGCGAAGCAGGAGAGGGAAAAGGGCGGTAGACGGAAGAGGCCACCGAGCGGGAAGCGCGATGACTGCCGGAACGATCCTCCGAGGCCCAAGGGGGTCGAGGAGTCCGTGAGCCCGAAGCAGACCAGGACGCCTGTGAGGATAGCGAGAACGGCGGGAAGAGACCGAACAGCAGGGCGGGCAAAAACGCTGGGGGTCCAGGAACGAAGAGCCGTGGGGCTGCTGGCAGGAGTCTACAGTCCGAGAAGAAACACACCAGCGAGGGCTCCGTTCGCTCGAGAGGGCAGCCAAAGGTCCTGAGGCTGTGTCCAGTCTGTCGCATTCCAGGGGTCGCGTGTCGTGGGCCACAAGACGGAGCCGAAGGTCCGGCGTCGGGACGGTGCGTGGTTTACTTCTCCCCTTGTGATGCTTGGGTTCCGCAAGGCAGGGCGAGCGAACTCGCTGTGGGCCAGGCTCAAGCGAGCAGGTGCGCAATGGGGGAGTCGTCTGTCCCCCAACGTCAGGGCTTGGCAGCCGTTTGACCGCCTCGTAATGGGGACAGCATGCGCCGCCGGCTATTGACAAGTGTCATGGGCCCGAAGGCCTTGTAACTGAGCCAGCTGTGGGGCGCGTGCCCACCATCAGTTGTATTTCTAATTATGCGTTTGACAGTGTTTATAACAAGCCAGGGCCTACCTACAGGGACGCTTGTCATCATATGTATAGACGAAAATAAGAAACGACCGGGCGTGGCTGCTATGCCACGCCACAAGTGCACCAGAGCATTCGCAAAACTCTCCGATGAGTAAGGAAAAAAATTCCAAAAGTGATGCCGCCGCCCAGCGCCAGAGGTGCAGGTCGCTGGCAACCACCGAGACCTTACCTAGCCATCTCATAGAGGCTGGGGGGAGGGGAAAAACCTGACACGCAGAAGGCAGGAGCGCCACACCGAGGAGCCATGGGTCGCACATGTCAGACAAGGCGCCGAGTCCACAACGAAAGTCCCAGAGGTCCGGTAAACACACGAACTTGTCCGATGGCACCCAGAGAAGAACCACAGAAGTAACAACAGTTCAAGGCACCCGAGTGCAAAACACACAGTCGGAAACCGAGGCTCCAAGTCGCAGGTACAACCGGCGCAGAACCATACACAGCCGTAGGGAAAACTGCAGAGGGCTAACACACGTCCGAACTCCACAAGCTAAGAGAACAAACTGGCGTATCTGCACCGGGCAGTTACCTGGATGGGTTGGGATGGGAGGCTACTCGGGGTACTGGGTCACGGCGCCCCTAGGTTGCCTCCCTTGGTCGTATGGGTACACACATAAGTTTTGGGCTAAAATTAGATAATTGATTGATTGATTGTACATTGCTTAACGTCCCGACAGCAACAAGGCTGTCTCAGGACGTGCCTGCACTGCTTGTGAAAAAAACAACAACAGAACATTGAATGTATGTCGCCAGCCGGTCAAGTACGTTAAATAAACCTAACACATGGGGCCTAAATAAAGCTAAGACCATTTAGCAACACACATCCAATATCAAGAGCTACAGGCAGTGCAGACAGTAGGGAGAGTTTTAAAAAGGCAAATACAGGTGAATGGACAAAGGGTAGACAGAAACACATGCCCCAGAATAGAGAGAAAAACCCACCCTGTGGGGCTGACCAGGGTGACCCTGGGAACTAAAAAATACCTAACCCCACCCAAGTCCCCCAGGGCAGACCCGGGTGGGGTTAAAATTAGATAAGGTAAGAGACCATTCCTTGTAGTAATGGCATCGGTAATGTTTTTGAGAAAACAAATCGGAGATTCTCTTGTTTACATACATACGCACACACATACATACATACATACGCACATGGCGCTTCACGCCAAATGTAGTTCAGCAGCGAGGTTAGCGTAACTAGACATGACGTAATTTTTATCTTGTTACTTCAATTGTTAGAGGTTTAGCCTGCCCGCCTTTGACATCATGGACATGCTATTAAATTCCCCCCCCCCCCCCCCCCCCCCCCCCCCCCCCGCGACCTGTCCTAAAAAGTCCCTTCTATAAATAAAATGGACTTAATGATGATGATAATAATAACACCTACAAGAATGAAATGCATATGGCATCCTTGTGAGGTCTATATGATGTTTTTGGGTAGATAAGGTTTGGACAATGAATCACTTATAGGCGAATTAAGTGCAATGACTGATTGGTTAAATGGATTGATTGACTGAGTGATTTATTGATTAATGATTGGTCGAATGATGATTCATTAACAATTTTGGATTCATTTTGTTCATTCCTTGTGGTTACAATTTTCATTTATTCAGTCAGTCAGAAATTCAACTGTTTGTTCTCAGACTCACTCACTCTCTCGCTCACATTTTTTCCTAAATTGTATATAAGAAGAAAAAAATCGTCCCTACAATTCCACTATGCAGGATAGTGTATCGTTTGTTTGTTTTTTTTTTTTGGGGGGGGGTTCTTTGTTTTTTGTTACATCACGTGTTCGTTGATTTACGTCTTGGGCATGAGAAAAATCCAACCGGTTTCAAGCGCTACAGGAGCTAGTAAATGAAGAGGAGGCGGTCACCACAGAGCAGCAGTGGAAGGCAGTTAGAGAGGCGCTGAACTCAACCTGCAAAGACACTGTAGGGTTCAGGAAACACCACCACAAGGACTGGCTGTCGGCACAGACCTTGAAGAAGATAGAAGCGAGGAAGCAGAAGAAAGCAGCGGTCAACAACAGTCGCACGAGAGCAGCCAAAGTAAGGGCACAGGGGGAATACTCGGAAGCCAACCGCGAGGTGAAGAGGAGTATCAGGGCAGACAAGAGGGCCTACACAGACAGCCTGGCAGCAGAGGCAGAAAAGGCAGCAGGCAGCGGCAACATGAAACAGCTCTACGACATTACCAGAAGATTGTCGGGTAAGTATGGCCATACAGAAAGACCAGTAAAAGACAAAGAAGGCAAGCCTATTGCAGACAGAGCAGACCAACTCGACAGATGGGCCGAGTATTTTGAAGAGTTACTGAACAGACCTAGCCCACCCGACCCCCCCGACATCCAGCCGGCAGAGACTGACCTACCCATCAGCTGTGACAGACCCAGCCGGGAAGAGATCAGAAAAGCAGTGGCATTTTTGAAGAATGGCAAAGCAGCAGGGCCAGATGGCATCCCAGCGGAGTCTCTGAAAGCAGACCTAGAGACAACAGTTGAGATGCTGTACCCACTGTTTGGAAAGATCTGGGAAGAGGAGGTGATGCCAGCTGACTGGAAGGAGGGGTACCTAATCAAGCTTCCCAAGAAAGGCGACCTCAGCAAGTGTTCCAACTACAGAGGAATCACCTTGCTGTCAGTACCAGGAAAGGTCTTCAACAGGATCATCCTAGAGAGAATGAAGAGCTCCGTTGACCCCCAGCTGAGAGACCAGCAAGCAGGATTCAGGAAGAACCGATCATGTACAGACCAGATCGCCACTCTCCGCATCATCGTGGAACAGTCTCTGGAGTGGAGCTCCCCGCTGTACGTCAACTTTGTGGATTATGAGAAAGCATTTGACAGCGTGGACCGAGAGACTCTGTGGAAACTCCTACGACACTACGGTGTACCCACAAAGCTCGTCCGCCTGATCAAGAGCAGCTATGATGGCATGATATGTCGCGTGATCCACGAAGGGCAGTTCACCAGAGAGCTCCAGGTCAGAACTGGTGTCAGGCAGGGATGTCTGCTGTCTCCGTTCCTCTTCCTACTGGCCATAGACTGGGTCATGAAGATGACCACAGAGCACAGACGAAGTGGAATACAGTGGACACTGTGGACACAGCTTGACGACCTCGATTTTGCAGACGACTTGGCATTACTGTCCCACACTCATCAACAAATGCAGGACAAGACCACGAGGCTTGCTGACATCTCGTCCCAAGTGGGCCTCACCATTCACAAACAGAAAACAAAGACAATGAGGCTGAACGCAACCAGGGAAGAACCAGTCTTGCTTGCTGGCACCCCGTTGGAGGAGGTGGAGTCCTTCACCTATCTCGGGAGCATCATAGACAAAAAAGGCGGCACTGATGCAGATGTCAGAGCACGAATCGGTAAAGCCAGAGCAGCCTTTCTCCAGTTGAAAAAAGTGTGGAGTTCCAGAGAGCTGTCACAATACACCAAAGTCCGGATTTTCAACTCCAATGTAAAAGCAGTTCTCCTATATGGAGCAGAGACATGGAGATTGACAAAAACCACAGTCAACAGAGTACAGACCTTCATGAACAGTTGCCTTAGAAGAATTTTGAAAATCCACTGGCCAGAGAAGATCAGCAACGTCAGACTCTGGGAGAGAACAGAGCAGATAACAGCAGAGAATGAAATTGGGCGAAAAAGATGGGGATGGATCGGTCACAGTCTGAGAAAGCCAGCTTCCAGTATCACTAGGCAGGCATTGTCATGGAACCCCCAGGGAAAGAGGAAAAGAGGTAGGCCGAGAAACTCCTGGCGTCGAGACCTCCAAGCAGACATCAAGAGACTGGGAACCACCTGGAGTAGAATCGAAGGAGAAGCACAGGACAGGAGTTGCTGGAGGTCTCTCGTCGACGGCCTAT
This sequence comes from Semisulcospira habei, assembly GCA_036245525.1. NCBI lineage: Eukaryota > Metazoa > Mollusca > Gastropoda > Semisulcospiridae > Semisulcospira > Semisulcospira habei. The sequence goes on from BTPG01000006.1 coordinate 138,661,285, forward strand.
ACCCGGGTAGGGGTGACAGGCGTAAGTAAGTAAGCATGAGAAAAAAACTTGTGCAATTTAACCTAGACAAGTACAAGACATTTTTTTTTTTTTTTAAACATTGATTGCTATACCTTACAGTGCTAACCTCTATACAAAGTCCAGTATTTACAGAGAACGTGACGAGCAAAAGCAGATACAAAGAGTTAATTCTTACCTTGGATGACCCTCATGCAGTAAGTTCTCTTGTCCAAACCCCTGAATTATCTGTTCACCTCATATCATAAAGCAGACTTCACTTACAGCAATGTCAAATATAACAAAAGTACATGTAGGGTACTACAATTTCCTTTCCGGAGGTTCCAGCCACATTTTGCCTATGCAACTAGCTACATTGATAACAAACTTTGGAAAGCAAACTTTTGATGATGGCCTTGTGATATATCAGAAGTCCACCAAAATAAGTGTGCTGGTTTTGTGATCTTAGACCTTATGGCCTCTAGGCCATAAGGTCTAAAATCACAAACCAGCAACATGCATCAGCACACTCACTGTGAGTACAGTTGACTTGGAAAGCTTCCAAAATTTGCCATCATTCAGCAGACCTTGGACGTGACCCTGGATGCTCTCCATGTCTGCTGGGGGCAAAGTCTGAAGCAGCTGCCGCAGAGCCAGCAAACTGCAGCTTAGCACACGCTGATATTTTGCCTCCATTTCTTCTGCTGGTGTGGTCCTTTAAAGTAAATTACAAAGACAATGTTAACAAGTTCACTGTTACAACACCCATGGTCAGCCATCAGGTGCAGGTGTTGTGCTGGAAGTCTGCTGTAATATGGCAGCAAGAAAGGCAAAGCCATTATGGCTCACATGTATGACCGATTTACATATGTGTGAACTTTGTGACAATAAGTAAAGGGATGGCTTCTGCACCAGCAAAATCCAAGTTCTCTCAAAATGCAAGCATTTTTCAAACCCCCATGACCTTTGACCTTTGTGATAAGGTATGCATAAGAAGGTCTTATCATCAGCTGCCTTTGTGCCAAATTTCATTGAAAAATTTGCAAAAATGTTGATACATACCATTTTATCAAAAATTGGCATTTTACACACATTTGCCAGCCACTTATGACCCTTGACCTTTCCAAGGGGTCATCCAAATTAGTATGCATAGATAGGTCTTCCCATCAGGTATCTCTGTACTAAATTTGGGTTTGAAGTTGCGAATAGCATTTGAGAAAAAACATCTTTTGTCAAAATATGGATATTTTGAACCTATCTCCTGAGCTCTTGTGACCCTTAACCTTTTCGAGGGGTCATCAAAATTAGTATGCATAGATAGGTCTTACCATCAGGTATCTCTGTAGCATGTTTGGCTTTGAAGTTGTGAACAGTGTTTGAGAAAAACATCATTTGTCAAAATATGGCTATTTTTAAGTCCCTCCTATTTACAGAAGGGACTTTTTAGGAATTTTTAGGACGAGTCGCAGTGGGGTGAATTTAATAGCACGTCCATGATGTCAAAGGCGGGCAATTCTAACAATTAAAGTAACAAGATAAAAATTAAGTCATGTCTAGTTACGCTAACCTCGCTGCTGAACGTACATTTGGCGCGAAGCGCCGTATGTGCGTATGTATGTGTGTGCGTATGTTAAAATCTCCGATATTTCTGTACACACAAGCTTGAAACTTGGCGAAATACTTTCTTAAGTGGATGGCTAAGACAGCCTCCGAGCATATTGTAGTTTATAGGAAGTCAGTTGACCCAGATTAGAGTCCATAATTTTTGTCGTATTAACTTGAGCTTTTGCATATAGCTAGTTTGGAGAAAGACATTGGATGAGTTCGTTAGCCAGCTTTGTACCCTTTCAACTTCTTTAGTAAAAATTCTTTTCAGAAAAGAATTTAAACACTAAAAAACCTTGACTTCTAGAAAAGTCAGACAGTGGCGGTGATGCAAAAGAGGCAACTCCGTCACCACGCAGACACTGACATAATACTCTAAAAATGACGTCATTCTCTCTCACGCGCGCGGCTCTCTCTCTCTCTCTCTCTCTCTCTCACACACACAAACATGCATGCATCTCCAGGAGGAAAGATCCTCATGCGCCCTCCAGGCACATGAGGATCTATGCTTCTTAGAGATGTTTGGAGCACACACGCATGCACGCACTAACACGCACACACACATCAACGCACTTTCAGAAGAGCATACAGGTGACCCGTGTACTTAGTACATCATGTAGCTAGGTAAAGCAACCTGCTTTCACACAAATTATAGCAAGACCGAAATTGTACCGTGAAGTTCTAGTTTTGTCACCATTTTCTCAAGCTTATGAATCGAAAGTGAAACTCATATCACATAAAATATAAAATTACGTAAACAATAAAACTTACGTCATGACAAATGACGTCTGACAAATCAATGTTGCGTATGTCCTGCGCCCCTTATAGAAGTCACTGAAGCATTGGTAGATCTGCGAGACTTTTTCAATAGGAGATAATTCAACATCAAAATCAGGTCAAAGACAAAAGGTTGAGACCGTTGACAGCGAGGACAGCTCTCATATAGAAGGGACTATGGGTTATGGTTCACCCCATCTTGCTTACCTATTTCCTGAGCTCTTGTGACCCTTGACCTTTCCGAGGGATCAACCAAATTAGTATGCATAGAAAGGTCTTACCATCAGGTATCCAAGTTTGTGTTTGAAGTTGTGAATAGTATTTGAGAAAAAAAAAAATTATGTCAAAATAGAGCTATTTTTTACTTATTTCTTGATCCCATGACCTTGACCTTTGTAAAAGGTCACTCAAATTGGTATGTTTAGAAAGGTCTTGCCACAAAGTATCCTTGGGCCAAGTTTGAAGACTGTGGCTTGTAGTCTCTGAGAAAATGCCAACGTGAAAGTTTACCATGGACCACCGACGGACGACCACTGGCCAAAAAATTACTCACTTTTGCTTCGCACGTGAGACAAAAACCCCTTAAGTCCATTTTTCAATAAACGTACAATGAAAATCTCGCTTTTCTAAAAAATTGGACCTACTGGTGTTTGCCATATAACGGAAGAATTGCTGTGCTAAAACACTCACTACCCAAATTCTCCTACTCTTTTCTATGAAAAACCTATTAACTCATTCAGCCCGACACACGTATTTCCCAAAGTTTAGAGATGTGTCAACCATGATAATTCAAGGGTAATGCCAGATTAGCTGGGCGCCAATAGGCGCCAAGCTAATCTGGCACTACCCTTGAATTATCATGGTTGACACATCTCCTGCTGTAGTGCATCAGGGCTGATGGGTTAAGGGACCTGATTTTGATTTGATTCAAATAATGCACTGACCACCTCAACAAATAACTCTTTGACTGTCAGTGCACTTCCTGAAAAGGTGATGCCTGCAGTAATCGACTTGACAAAAAACACTACAGACAGCTAACAGGTTAAAGACATTACTGCGGGAGATGGATAGGCCACAATAGTTCAAGGGCAGTGCTAGATTAGCTTGGCACCTGCGAAAGAGCCAAGCTGATCCCTTGAACTATCATGGTCAGTTCCTCTCCATCAGCTGGCACACAGTCATTACTGACACACTGAACTACACTAAAAAATCATACAACGACTAGAATAACTCCTGGGGCTATTTCAAGTCGAGAGATCCTGTCTCTGAGTTGACAAGAACCTTACGGATGCAAGCCAAAGTGAAGAAAATCATTATCAGATGTGAGTGCTTTAATTTCTGTACATGTATGGCAATAAGAAAAGTAACTTACTTTGGGTCACTCAGCGACGAAGGTATTTGATTCAGCAGATTATCAACAAGGTACTGCAATCAAATCAAAGCACTTCAGACCAAAAAGCAAATGCAAAACTACCGACTGATAAATGGCCATGTCACAAGATGGAAAAATTATCCCCCCAAAATAAAATGTACTAAAAAAAAAAGAGAAAATAATGAAAAACTTATGAATAAATGATCCAAAGCTTCCAAAACAAAACACTCTAAATTATAAAACAATTACCAGTATGAAAAGCCCATCTAATTTCTGGAATTTTCTTTCAGAAAAAGCAATCCTAACCCTTCAGCTTTCTGTAGAGCATTCTGTCGAGGTGATCCCTGCACGAATCAACTCGACAGAAAACGCTAGACAGAGGGTTAAGATAAGGGAACAAACAACAGTAATGCCACACTGTGAGATATTAAAATATGTCTTGCAAATTATAAAACATATATGTGTTTTATGATTTCCCAGTCAAGGCTTATTGATCTTACCTCTGCCACAACTTGCTTACAGAAAGCAACAGCACTCTCCTTTTTGCTGTCTGGAAATGCAGCGTTAAATCCCTTTCGAGCAGCAGAAGCCACAGTTGGGTACGTGTCATTTTGGCTCAGCAGCCAGGCGCCCATAACATTCTTGAGGTATGGGGCAATGTTGCGGCCCACTCGCCTGACCAGAGTAGTCATAGCATTCTGGGTACATTCTCGAACTCTGTGGTCAACGTCCTGATTTTTTCACACACAAAAATAAAATGATAATTGTGCAGGTCTGTTAATCTGGAGCTGTGAGGTCCAAAATCACAGAGAAGCACCCATAAAAAATCTGTTGGAAAAATCTCACCCAACCATGCTGTCCTGACATTCTCATAATCTCAAGGTCTCTATCCTAGTTCATGCACAAAAAGAAAATGTGATGGTGCTGGTGTGATTTTGGACCTTATGGCCTCCAGACAAAAGGTCCATGATTACAGACTAAGACAAATGATTCAATCTCAAAAGGTGTCATGCAGACAACCCAAAAAATAAACATGGGTTGAAAACAGGTTGAAAACAACCTGACAAGATTTTCTGAGTTTGTTTTCCATTTGGCTTCTCAGTTTTGTTGAGTTTTTAAAATATTATGAGTGGTTTATGATAAACTGAGATTTTGAAGCTAGAGGTCTCTTGTGGAACGTGACAGCAAATTCTTTCATTTTTCATAAACTAGAGGTTAGATGATACCTTACTTACTTACGCCTGTCACCCCTACCCGGATATAGGCCGTCGACGAGAGACCTCCAGCAACTCCTGTCCTGTGCTTCTCCTTCGATTCTACTCCAGGTGGTTCCCAGTCTCTTGATGTCAGCTTGGAGGTCTCGACGCCAGGAGTTTCTCGGCCTACCTCTTTTCCTCTTTCCCTGGGGGTTCCATGACAATGCCTGCCTAGTGATACTGGAAGCTGGCTTTCTCAGGCTGTGACCGATCCATCCCCATCTTCTTCGCCCAATTTCATTCTCTGCTGTTATCTGCTCTGTTCTGTCCCAGAGTCTGACGTTGCTGATCTTCTCTGGCCAGTGGATTTTCAAAATTCTTCTAAGGCAACTGTTCATGAAGGTCTGTACTCTGTTGACTGTGGTTTTTGTCAATCTCCAAGTCTCTGCTCCATATAGAAGAACTGCTTTTACATTGGAGTTGAAAATCTGGACTTTGGTGTGTTGTGACAGCTCTCTGGAACTCCACACTTTTTTCAACTGGAGAAAGGCTGCTCTGGCTTTACCGATTCGTGCTCTGACATCTGCATCAGTGCCGCCTTTTTTGTCTATGATGCTCCCGAGATAGGTGAAGGACTCCACCTCCTCCAACGGGGTGCCAGCAAGCAAGATTGGTTCTTCCCTGGTTGTGTTCAGCCTCATTGTCTTTGTTTTCTGTTTGTGTAGATGATACCTATAATTGATTAATTCTTCTAGGTAGCCCTAAATGAAATATTTCTGCAAAACAGGAAAAAAATTACCTAATAATGTGCAAAATGAGAACCCATTTGCCTCGGTCATAGGTGACTCTTTTTTCACTCTCACACATTTGCTAAGACAAAAGGAGCATCGTGATATTCAGATTATGACTTTGTCTACATTGATAACTCAGAGTAAAAATAAAGATGGAACTCTGAAAACTAAGACAGCAAACTTCCAACGCAAACTTTTTCACATCAGTATGTTACTTGTGACAAAAGATGATGTGCGACAAAAGCTGACTCATCATGTGTCTCAAGTAACATGCAATACCCAACAAACCTGGATCAAACAAATATTTTGAATTCATTAGAATGGATTCATTGTGCAATACTAACACAAACTGACACAAACGTTTCAGTGTAGATGAGCAGAGATGATATAGTAATGTCACTCGTGACTCATTTGAGCAGTGACAGTAAAGTTAGTTTTTGCTTGTCACAGGAAACGTGTCTCAACTTGCTTGGTTTTGTTTTCAAAAAGTATTTAATTTCTCTTTTAACTGTTATCTAAAGGGCATGAAGTTATTCAGGATACAAGATTACTCACAGTAGAAAAAAACTTAGTGAGAAATGACAGCAGTAGCACCACCACCACAAGAAGAAGAAACATGAAAGGCAAAGCCATCATGGCTCACGTGTACGAACGATTTACATGTGTGACCATTGTGACAATAAGTAAAGGGCTGGCTTCTGCAGCAGCAAAATCCATGTTTTCTCAAAATTTAAGCATTTTTCACACATCTGTCAACCCCACGTGACCCTTGACCTTTGCGATGAGTCGACTTAATTAGTATGCACAGGAAGGTTTTATCATCAGCTACCTTTGTGCCAAATTTGATTGAAAAATGTGCAAAAATGGTAATAATACCTACATTTTTATCCAAAATATGTATTTTTCTCTAAAATGTATTTTTTCGAAAAATACTTACCAATGGCATTACTATATAAAAGGTACACTTAGCTTACCGCTTTCAGCCTAAGAATCTGTTGTGTATACATACACAACCAGGGAGGCGACTCTAGGGAGTCGTTACCAAGAAACCCTGAGTAGCCTCCCTTCCCTCCCTATCCGGTCATGTGTGCAGTGGTGCCACGCCAGTCGAACGCTATAGCGCTCCGGCGGAAAGCGGGGTAGGCGGGGGGGGGGGGGGGGGGGGGGGGGGGGGGGGGGGCATTTGAGTAATGCCATCGGTAAGTATTTTTCCAAAGAATACATTTTAGAGAATAGTACATTTGTTTCCTCAAAATACATTACCGATGGCATTACTATATGGAAGAATAGCGAAAAGGAGGAGGGCCCTGCGGGCAAAGGTGGAATTTGCCTGCCACCCGACTGCCACCACAATGTCTCGCATGGTGCAGTTCCGATCGTACGCAGAACGGATGACCCAGCGGGGTAGGCGGGGGGGCCATTCGAGTAATGCCATCAGTAAGTATTTTTCCAAAGAATACATTTTAGAGAATAATACATTTGTTTCCTCAAAATACATTACCGATGGCATTACTATATGGAAGAATATGGTGCAGTTCCGATCATACGCAGAACGGATGACCCAGCGGGGTAGGCGGGGGGGGGGCCATTCGAGTAATGCCATCGGTAAGTATTTTTCCAAAGAATACATTTTAGAGAATAATACATTTGTTTCCTCAAAATACATTACCGATGGCATTACTATATGGAAGAATAGCGAAAAGGAGGAGGGCCCTGCCCGCTAGGTCCTGTCACTGCTTGTGCTTAGCGGTCGCGAACAGGAGCAACCTCCCGACGATTTCAGCTATGCGTACCTAGGGCGCCAGAGGCGCCGGGAGGGAGTGTTGCGCCGCAGCGATGTCCCCAACTAGGGCCAGGTTCTCCCACTGGCCCGAGAGGTCCCTCAGGTAGAAGCGGGCAAAGGTGGAATTTGCCTGCCACCCGACAGCCACCACAATGTCTCGCATGGTGCAGTTCCGATCGTACGCAGAACGGATGACCCAGCGCAGCCACGAGGAGATCATCTGTGCAGAGATATTGTCCCTGCCGGGGGATAACGGCAGGAAGAGGTGAGTCCGGCCACGCCGGAAAGCTTTGTCCTGCGCAGGTAGACTCGCAGCACCAGGACCGGGTCCTGATGGCGGGAGGCCTGGGTCTGGTCAGGTCAAATGGAGTAAGCGCAGGGTAATTACTGGGGCCCTGGCCGAAGGGAGTCGATTCTTCACCAAGAAGGCAGGGCTCATTAGGAGATGCACGAAGCCATCCAATCTGTGCTGTAGACAGGACGGGTTCACTGAGAGCGCATGCAGCTTGCTGACTCTAGATGCCGTAGCAAGCGCCAGCAGGAAGCAAGTCTTCCTGGTTATGTCCGCCAGGCTGGCCAAGGGCAGAGGCTTGAACCTGCTCGAATTCCGCCAGGTAAAGACACAGGGGAGGTCCCAGCAAGGGATTAGCAAGTGCGGGACCGGTCGCCGGAGCTCGAAATGGCACATCAGGTCCAAGAGGTCCGGGCACACCCCAGGGTCCGCGCGGCCCAAATGGCGCTACGTGTCTGCCACCATGGAAAGGTATCCCCGAATGGTGATAGGGGCCAGGTTCTTCTCTTGAAATAGCCACAGGAAGAACTCGGCTAGTTGGGGCGAAGTCAGCGCCATGGGGGAGAGGTGCACCGACTCACACCGTCCCAGGAAGACTCGCCACTTCGCCTCTTACACCCGGTGGGTGGAAGCTCAGCGATAGCCTCCACTGCCGCACGCCAGAAACCTCTTGTGGAGAGGGCTTGCCGCACAACCTCCAGGCGAGTAAGAGGAGCCGCTCCGGGCACAGGTGAAAGAGCTTCTGCCTGGGCTATTTCAGAATCGTGCAGGGGGGTGATCAAAGGTAGAGGAGGGTCTGTCGCGAGGCTGAGGAGATCGGTGGACCAGCTCCTGTTTCAGCTGAACGGGGTGACGAGGAGAAGGATCGCGTTGCAGCCCCTGAGCTTCAGCAAGACCTTGGGCACTAGCACCGTTGGAGGGTACGTGTAGGCCACGAGGCCCTCCCAAGAGATGGAGAGAGCGTCCACCGCCCACGCGAGAGGGCCTGGGAAGGGGGAGACGAAGATGGGGAGCTGTCTGTTCCAACGAGTCGCAAACAGGTCGAGTATCGGGGTCTCCCAGTGCGCGCAAATCATGCGAAATATTTCCGGACTCAGCGACCACTCGGTGTGCAGGAGATGACCCTTCCGCGAGAGGGAGTCCGGGAGGTTAGTTAGTTAAGTTTTTGGGGTTGAACGCCGAGCAGGCGACTAAGGCCATCTCACGGCGGGATGGGTAAAAATCTGGTCAGCCAGACTAAAGGAAAGGTCTTAAGATGTAAATATACTTAAAAATATGTCATGCTAAAATGTTGCACAAGTCTTTAAAACAAACGTCTACAGACTCTCAAAAAGGTCAAAATAATAAAATTCACATAGTCGATGAATGCTCAGATCTTGTTAAAAATATGTATTTGTTTCATCAAAAACTTTACCGATGGTATTACTGATAGGAAGATATACTTAGCCTGTCAATTTCAGCCTCCAAAATTGTTGTGTGTTGCTACACAACCAGGGACGTAATTAGCTAGCAGCTACCCCATCCCATGAGTGGCTTCCCTTTCCTCCGGATAGCCTCCCTTCCTGATCTCGCGAGAGGACGTTATTTCCAAGTTCTATCTTAACAGACAGACGGCAAGCGGGGAAGGTGGGAGGGAAATCTGAGTAATACCATCGGTAAGTATTTTTCGAAAAAATTTATTTTAAGAAAAAATACATTTGTTTCATCAAAAACTTTACCGATGGTATTACTGATAGGAAGAATGGCGAAGAGGAGGAGGGTGCCGTTGCAAATGCTCAGCTGTGGGGTAACTGCTTAGCTAGGTCCCATTCAAGCGCACACTCCCGACAATTTCAGTTAAGTATTACCTATGGCGCATCCAGCGCCGGGAGGGAGTGTTGCGCCACAGCGATGTCCCCCACTAGTCTCAGATTTTGCCTATGGCCGGAGAGGTCACGAAAATAAAAGCGGGCGAAAGTAGATTCGGCCCTCCAGCCCACCGCCGCCACAATGTCCCGTACGGCGCAGTTGCGGTCGAACGCTATGCTCGTGGAGACAGCCCAAAACTTTGTGTGCTCGAATCTTCAACCTCTTTGCTCCCTCTGTCGAGAGGTCGTCGTAAGCGGATCTTAGGATTCCGCATAGCCAAGCAGAAACCATACCGATCCTAGGACTTCGGCCATTTCGCGGGAGTATGGCCCTCCAATCTGTCGGTATCAGGCCAGCACAGGCGTACATCGTCTCGCTCCTAGGGCAGTGACAAGTACCCTCGAATGGACGAGACTGCTAGACCATTCGGCAACCTCTCGTCAAAACAGGGAGTTAGGTGAACCCGACATCGAGCGAGCTCGACCCACCTTCTTCCCGTTTGGACACTCGCGCTGCACGGGCTACGCCACACGCATACCGGCCCAGCACAGGTGTATGGTGTCCGGCCTAGGGACCTTGCCATTACCCTGGACAGGATTGGACTACTGGCCCTTTAGCCGCCTGCTCGGACAGGGCGTTAAAGATAATCCCAAAACAACACATACTTGAGTGCCACTGTGCAGACTTTATTGCACAATGTGGCTTTGGACAGGCACTCCATGGTGAGCAGGGAGGCGAAGAGACGCATGCAACAATAAACATTCTAAAGAGCAGGACATAGGGCTTGCAAACGGAGGCAGAGAAGCTCAAATTACTCATAACAGAACACGCTGAAGGCACTAGTGTCACCTGTGCTGTACTCAGTCATGCCACGTGTGAAGAAAAGAAAAGAGTAAATGGAAGCAGGTGATTGTTATGCTGTCGTTTCACACACGCGTGGCAGTGTTGTTGTTTTTTATATCACACCATCGAATTTCTACCGACAATTAAGCTAATCTTTTATTTCTTAATCACAAAGTTGGTCTAAGTTGCTGTCGGAGGAGGTTTTGGTGTGCCAAACAGGCTGATGTGCATAGGTGTACTGAATTTCTTTATTCTGTGGTGGTCCGTTCATGTTCAGTCAAAGCAGACTTTTCCAGATTAAACATTTTCGTCCTGAGAAACTATCCAAGAGTGAGATCATCTTGTTTACCACACAACAGTTTTCATTAACCCGTTTAATACCACGGCTGCATTTCCCAAATTTTGGAGGTGTCATCTACTGAACGACTGAATAACAGTTGTAGTAGATGGATTGATCATGATAATTCAAGGGTAGTGCCAGATTAGCTTTGTGCTTGTCACCAAGCTAATCTGGCCCTACCCTTGAAATACCATGGTCGATCCATCTCCTGCTATAGGGTGTTGGAGTAAAACTGAAATAGTGCCAAAGAACTGTGTGTCCAGCGTTGACAGATCCGTGCTACTGCTATGTGCCTGTGAGAGTACTGGCACTAACAGTGACCTCATTATCACCCTCCGCTCTCCGGCCCCTTCCACGGTATCTCTGATCTGGTAAGTCATACTTACTCTAGGCATGTTACGTTTTGATGTAGTTTGTATCGTATTTGCGTTATTGATGTTGGAACTTCATCTATTTTGTGACAAAACTCAACACAGACAGTAAAATCTGTTTTTTTTCTCTTTATTTCCACCTTATCCTGCTGGCTACTGGTTTGTCACAACTATAGTGTGTTTGGTGTCAGTGTGTTGAGCAGAATGTCCGCTTTTAAACAAACAAAGTTTTGCATCACACACCTGAACAGTAAATAAGAAAGTCATGAAAAACAAAAGGTAGTCATTTTCCCTGCTGTACTGCGCCTAGCAGGAAGCCCACTTATCAGCTAGCCTGACAGCTGAGAGACTGGCTGAGGCAGCGCGCGAGCGCGACTTGTGACCCAGTTTCTCGGCTTGCCTGGAACAAACTAAGTGGCCAAACTGAAATGGCCGTGTGGACCCCTTATCCGTGCTGGTGTCGGCCATTCGCGGCGGTAAAAGCTCGATAGCTGGGTCCACTGCTCTTCCAGCCAGGGGGCGCAGTCCAGGCACGGGTGCGAGGAGGTACAGGCTGAACAGGGAAGGCAAATAGCATGTCCATCACTCGGCCACTGGAATTGTCTACATCGTGTACAGGTGCGGACTTGCCAACTGCAAAATATAGTACTTACTTACTTACTTACGCCTGTCACCCCTACCCGGGTATAGGCCGTCGACGAGAGACCTCCAGCAACTCCTGTCCTGTGCTTCTCCTTCGATTCTACTCCAGGTGGTTCCCAGTCTCTTGATGTCTGCTTGGAGGTCTCGACGCCAGGAGTTTCTCGGCCTACCTCTTTTCCTCTTTCCCTGGGGGTTCCATGACAATGCCTGCCTAGTGATACTGGAAGCTGGCTTTCTCACACTGTGACCGATCCATCCCCATCTTCTTCGCCCAATTTCATTCTCTGCTGTTATCTGCTCTGTTCTCTCCCAGAGTCTGACGTTGCTGATCTTCTCTGGCCAGTGGATTTTCAAAATTCTTCTAAGGCAACTGTTCATGAAGGTCTGTACTCTGTTGACTGTGGTTTTTGTCAATCTCCATGTCTCTGCTCCATATAGGAGAACTGCTTTTACATTGGAGTTAAAAATCCTGACTTTGGTGTGTTGTGACAGCTCTCTGGAACTCCACACTTTTTTCAACTGGAGAAAGGCTGCTCTGGCTTTACCGATTCGTGCTCTGACATCTGCATCAGTGCCGCCTTTTTTGTCTATGATGCTCCCAAGATAGGTGAAGGACTCCACCTCCTCCAACGGGGTGCCAGCAAGCAAGACTGGTTCTTCCCTGGTTGCGTTCAGCCTCATTGTCTTTGTTTTCTGTTTGTGAATGGTGAGGCCCACTTGGGACGAGATGTCAGCAAGCCTCGTGGTCTTGTCCTGCATTTGTTGATGAGTGTGGGACAGTCAAGTCGTCTGCAAAATCGAGGTCGTCAAGCTGTGTCCACAGTGTCCACTGTATTCCACTTCGTCTGTGCTCTGTGGTCATCTTCATGACCCAGTCTATGGCCAGTAGGAAGAGGAACGGAGACAGCAGACACCCCTGCCTGACACCAGTTTTGACCTGGAGCTCTCTGGTGAACTGCCCTTCGTGGATCACGCGACATGTCATGCCATCATAGCTGCTCTTGATCAGGCGGACGAGCTTCGTGGGTACACCGTAGTGTCGTAGGAGTTTCCACAGAGTCTCTCGGTCCACGCTGTCAAATGCTTTCTCATAATCCACAAAGTTGACGTACAGCGGGGAGCTCCACTCCAGACTGTTCCACGATGATGCGGAGAGTGGCGATCTGGTCTGTACATGATCGGTTCTTCCTGAATCCTGCTTGCTGGTCTCTCAGCTGGGGGTCAACGGAGCTCTTCATTCTCTCTAGGATGATCCTGTTGAAGACCTTTCCTGGTACTGACAGCAAGGTGATTCCTCTGTAGTTGGAACACTTGCTGAGGTCGCCTTTCTTGGGAAGCTTGATTAGGTACCCCTCCTTCCAGTCAGCTGGCATCACCTCCTCTTCCCAGATCTTTCCAAACAGTGGGTACAGCATCTCAACTGTTGTCTCTAGGTCTGCTTTCAGAGACTCCGCTGGGATGCCATCTGGCCCTGCTGCTTTGCCATTCTTCAAAAATGCCACTGCTTTTCTGATCTCTTCCCGGCTGGGTCTGTCACAGCTGATGGGTAGGTCGGTCTCTGCCGGCTGGATGTCGGGGGGGTCGGGTGGGCTAGGTCTGTTCAGTAACTCTTCAAAATACTCGGCCCATCTGTCGAGTTGGTCTGCTCTGTCTGCAATAGGCTTGCCTTCTTTGTCTTTTACTGGTCTTTTTGTATGGCCATACTTACCCGACAATCTTCTGGTAATGTCGTAGAGCTGTTTCATGTTGCCGCTGCCTGCTGCCTTTCTGCCTCTGCTGCCAGGCTGTCTGTGTAGGCCCTCTTGTCTGCCCTGATACTCCTCTTCACCTCGCGGTTGGCTTCCGAGTATTCCCCCTGTGCCCTTACTTTGGCTGCTCTCGTGCGACTGTTGTTGACCGCTGCTTTCTTCTGCTTCCTCGCTTCTATCTTCTTCAAGGTCTGTGCCGACAGCCAGTCCTTGTGGTGGTGTTTCCTGAACCCTACAGTGTCTTTGCAGGTTGAGTTCAGCGCCTCTCTAACTGCCTTCCACTGCTGCTCTGTGGTGACCGCCTCCTCTTTATTTACTAGCTCCTGTAGCGCTTGAAACCGGTTGGACAGCACCAGTTTGAACTCTTCTCTAACTCCAGTTTCTCTCAGGAGGCCTACATTATAGCGCCGTCTTCTTGTTGTCTCTGTGCGGCTTTTCTTTAGCTTGAGCTTCATTCTTAAGGTAAGCAGATGGTGGTCTGAGGCGACATCTGCTCCCCTCCTCACTTGAACATCTTGAAGGGATCTTCTAAATTTCTTGCTAATGCAGATATGGTCTATTTGGTTCTCTGTTGTATGGTCAGGTGAGACCCAAGTTGCTTTGTGTATTCTTCTGTGTGGGAAGATGCTGCCTCCAATGACAAGTCGGTTTAGAGCACAAAAGTCTACAAACCTCTCCCCGTTCTCACTCATCTCCGAGCCTAGTCCCTGTCTCCCCATCACCTCTTCATATCCGGTGTTGTCCTCCCCTATTTTGGCATTAAAATCGCCCATGACGATGGTGATGTCTCGCTCCGCACATTTGTCCACGGCACTCTGGAGTCGGTCGTAGAACTCTTGTTTCTCTTCCTCGTCACTGTCATTGGTGGGCGCATAACACTGGATGACGTTCAGCTTGAGCTTTTTCTTGGTTCTAAAGGCTGCTGTTATAATTCTTGGCCCAAGGGGTTCCCAGCCCATCAGCGCTCTCTGTGCCACTGGTGACAGCATGAGTGCTACTCCTTCTGTATGGGGGGCATTCTCCTCTTCATGACCTGAATACAGAACCATCTCCCCACTTAACAGCCTTTTCTGGCCAGACTGCGTCCATCTGGCTTCACTGATGCCTAGCAGGGAAAGGTTGTACTTTTGCATTTCCGCTGCTATCTGGGCGGCCTTGCCGCTCTGGTACATGGTCTTGACGTTCCATGTGCCCATGGTTGTATCCCTGGATAGAGAGAGGAGGCTCGGTCCTGTGGCTTCAGAAGACTTCCGGCTTTCACCACAGGACGTCATAAGTCTTCTAGTAGAAGAACCTTCCTCCTCCAGGAAAGGAATTACTGTTAGTCTTTTCGTCGGCGTTTTTGTAGCTATTTCCTTTTTTGCAGGGTGGGGAAGCTACCCCCACGCCCAACCCCCTTACTAGGAGGACCAGGGGTTTTCTGTCGGGGTCACCTTCCCTTAGACCATGCTGGTTCACGGCACCTTATTTCATTCGGTTCACCCCTCTCACGAGGGACCCCCTATCCACCACCCAGGGGACGCGCCTCAACGCTGTATGGTCCCAGCGCGAGGGCAAAATATAGTGCACAAATGAAATGCGAGCGAACATGCCCCCGCAGGCACGCAATACGAACTGCGTAAACGAATGAAGAAAAGTTCACGGCATATGCTCAGGCAGGGCGCTCTACCCCTGCCCAGGAGATCCGGACAGAATCAGTGAACGAAATTTTACCTTGCCATAATGAGGAAGCAGAGGAACGTAAAGGACGGGACAACCAGTGCACCCAGGCGTAGCCCCAGCAAAATGGCGCCAACAACCGGCCTCCGTCAGTCCAAGGTCTGTGAACGGCAAAGCATGCAGAGACCACAGTCACAATCGGTCAGGAAACAGCACCGTGAGTCACAGGCAGCGTACAAGCCTACACAGGTCCTCGAGGCTAGCAGAAGGGCGAAGCAAGAGGACACAAGGCAGAGTCAGACACTCCGGCCGGACCGGGCACGAGCGAGTGAGTAAAGTTCACAAGGCGCTGTCACGTTCCGACAGTCCCACAGTCTTGGTAAACGGACACACCAAAGAGCTTTGGAACCACACGAAAGCGTCCAAGCCAAAGGCTCACAGAGAAGGAAAATCCCTCAAGCACACAAAGCTTCCCCGAAGAAGACACAGTCCGAATCGTTGAGAGACACTGACTATCGACCAGAAAAGAAACTGACTGAGGTATTAAGCGCTGAGCGCATGCGTGGTTAAACCAGAAGGGAGGCTACCCGGGTTTCCGCCTAGGCTATGGCGCCCCTCACCTGCCATCATGACCATACTCGTACACAACAATTTTGGGCTAAAATTAGACTAGCTAAGAAACCATTCCTATTAGTAATACCATCGGTAATGTGTTTTGAGAAAACAAATTGCATTCTCTCAAGAAACTGAAGATCTTGTCTGGGTGAACATACCGGAACAAAATCTTCAAGGAGTCTGCTGTTAAGTGCTTATATCTTCTGTCAATTAGATCGGCACAAGATATCAAAAAGTGTCGAACAGAAAACTGCTCGTCACAGGCATAACACCATGGACGCTCTGCTCATCACAGGCATAACACCATGGACGCTCATCCTGTTTTAGTAAATAAGAGTGCGTAACATATGTGTGCCCGATGTGGAGCCGAGTAAGGATAGTCTCCTCACGATGGCTGCCGCAGCAATAAGGTAGACTGTCGGACACCGTAGGAAGAGCTTTATGCAGCTTGTTCACTTCCTCTTTGTCCCACTCAGACTGCCACTCGCAGGCTATGTACGCACTAATCACAGGTTTAAAATCACTATGAACAGTCTGTGTGTCAGGGACAGGGTCACTGCGGGCATCGTTGGCAGCAGAATTTGTGATCCTGTTGCCTTCGATGCCCACATGCCCTGGGACCCAAATAAAAATGATGTCATAATATTCCTTCATCAAGTCCACGTAAAGCTCTCTAATCTGCACCAGCAGGGGGTGGTCTGTTCCAGCGCCCTGAAGGGCCTGCAGGGCAGAAAGAGAATCAGACAGAATGAGGAAGTTCCTTTCCCTAGACTGATAGGCATGCCTGAGTGCCAGCAGAACTGCCTGCAGTTCTGCACTAAATACGGATGAATGGTCAGGGAGGCGGAGCTTAAATGGGCGTCTAGGATGGTGAGAAGACACTGCAGCTGCAGCCACTCTCCCATCCTCAGACTTTGACCCATCCGTATAAATATGACAATAGCCAGGAAAACTTGAAAGGAGTTCATTGAGGCTCTGTTGGTATATGGCTGGTGGAGTACAGTCCTTCTTGTGGGTGGTCAAGTCCAGCAAGATGTCAGGAACTGGTAATAGCCAGGGTGGAGTGATGTTTTGCAGAGATTCCGAAACTTTGTCCAGGTCCATTGCGGCCGCCTGCAGATGAGGTCAGACACGGAAGGAAAGTGGACGGACAGCTCCCGGATGGGTATCATCAATCTCTGCAAACGGCGGTTTAAAAACACAATCATAGGCAGGATTGTCTGGATGGGTATTCAGTTTCAGAATGTAGTTGAGCATGAGGCGGATGCGGCGAAGCTTGAGAGAGGGCTCCCCTGCCTCAGCATATAGACTAGGAACTGGAGACGTCCTGAAGGCCCCCAGACATATTCGCAGACCTTGATGGTAAATTGTGTTCAGAAGCTGTAGAACAGACTTTGACGCCGAGCCATATACCACAGAGCCATAATCCAGTTTGGACCAAACAAGGGCCCGGTACAGTCGAAGTAAGACAATGCGGTCTGGACCCCAGTCAGTACAACCAATGACACGAAGAACATCGAGGGCCCTCTGACAAGAGGTTCTAAGGTAATTAATATGGGTGCAGAAGGTCAGTCTTTTGTCAAAGATGACCCCCAGAAACTTAGACTCCTCGGCCACCTTAATTGGCACTCCAGCAATGCTCAGGTTAGGTTCAGGAAAATTTGTTGTCTGGTTAGTAAAATGCACACAGACTGTCTTGGAGGGCGAGAACTTGAATCCGTTAAGGGACATCCACCCCTGGATGCGATCAATGCACAGTTGCAAGTGCCTCTCAAGGGACGCAAGTCCTCGACCTCGTGCACACAAAGCAAAGTCGTCCACAAACAAAGAGCAATAAGAATCCTCCCTGATGGCCTTTACAATGTTATTAATTTTAATACTAAATAAAACAGGAGATAGAATGCAGCCCTGTGGGACACCCATCTCCTGTTCAAAGGAGTAGGAGAGGGTGGTGCCCACACGGTTAGTTATTTGGATTTAACGCCAAGCAGGCGACTAAGACCATCTCACGGCGGCGGAGCCCACACAGACATGGAACGACCGGTTAGACAAAAAATGTGAACAAAAACGGGCAGGTGCCCTTTAAAACCCATGTCCAACAAGTTAGACAGTACACTATACTTCCAGGTAGTGTCATATGCCTTCTCAAGATCGAAGAAAATTGCATAGACATGCTGCTTGTTGACAAAAGCATCTCGGATAAACGACTCAAAGTGGACTAGATGGTCAGCTGTACTTCAGAAGCGCCTGAAACCGCACTCGAGGTCTGTGATGTGACCCTGTGACTCAAGATGCCACACCAGGCGGGCATTGACCAGGCGTTCCATAGTTTTACATAAACATGATGTCAAAGCGATTGGCCGGTAGTTGCCTGGGTCGGAAGGATCCTTACCCGGCTTGGGGATTGGCACAACCGCAGCCTGGCGACAAGATGGCGGAAAATAACCGGTTATCCAGATATGGTTAAAGGCCTTGAGAAGTACAAGGAGTGAATCCTCAGGCAGATGTGTTAGGAGCTGATAGTGGATGGTATCTAGGCCAGCAGCAGAGACATTACATTTCTGCAGGGCTTGCTGCAATTCTGAAAATGTAAAAGGGGCATTATAGTCTTCCAAGTTATCCGATTTAAAATCACAAGTACAAGACTCTCACTTCTCCTTCTCTCTCTCTGGAAGAAGG
The DNA here is from genome assembly GCA_036245525.1 of Semisulcospira habei. Classification (NCBI taxonomy): domain Eukaryota; kingdom Metazoa; phylum Mollusca; class Gastropoda; family Semisulcospiridae; genus Semisulcospira; species Semisulcospira habei. Next base: position 138,679,843 of record BTPG01000006.1, read on the forward strand.
GTGAATAATGCTCTGTTGAAGAATTATGGGCAATGGTGGAGGCAAGCAAACTGGCCACAGCCTTTTTATCCGTGACCAAACTGGCACCATCTCTAAGATGGCCGACAGAAGCCAAGCCACCCCAGGCCCCAATTCTTTGAACAGCCTTCCAGACTTTCTGGGACGGAGTCCTAGAAGATAAAGATCGCCAGGAAGCACGGCATTCATGTTTATAAATGTAATGGGCTTTCGCATTCTTTTAAAGGTTAAAATATTTGCTTGCAACGGATTACAAAAAGCACGTCGCTGAGCAGATTTGCACGTTTTTTGGGCCTTGTGGCACTCTTCAGTGAACCATGGTACTCTCAGCTTCCGAGGGACTGATGTGGAAGTTCTAGGGATGGTTTCACCTGCCACGTCCAACAAAATAGAAGTAAAACAAGAAACAGGTTCATCAGCTGACATTACCACCTCTTTCGTAAGACGAGACTGTCAGAGGGAGGCGAACAGAGGCCAGTTAGCTTTCTTGAGATTCCAGCGCCCCACCGGCGGATCGTCCTCACAGCTGACCAATGACAGGACTAGAAAGTTGGTTGGTTGGTTGTACATTGCTTAATGTCCCAACAGCAACAAGACTTTCTCAGGATGTGCCTGCACTGCTTGTGAAAAAAAAAACTAAACAGAATATTGAATATATGTCACCAGCCGGTCTAATACGTTAAATAAACCTAAGACCATTTAGCAACACACATCCAATATCAAGAGCTACAGGCAGTGCAGACAGTAGGGAGAGTTTTAAAAAAAAAGAAAATACAGGTGAATGGACCAAGGGTAGACAGAAACACATGCCCAAAAATAGAGGGGAAAACCCACCCTGTGGGGCTGACCAGGGTGACCCTGGGAACTAAAAAGTAGTTAACCCCACCCAAGATCGCCAGGGCAGACCCAGGTGGGGGTACTGGAAAGTGGTCACTACCACACAGGTCGTCATGGACCTTCCAGTCAAAGTCCAGCATAAGAAAAGGATCATACACAGTGAGGTCTAGAACAGAACTAGATCCTGAACTTGGGTTAGAGTAGGTAGGTGAGCCATGATTACAGACACATACGTTAAGTTGAGAAAAAAACACCTTCTAACATCTGACCTCTGCCATCATAGTGGTCACTACCTCACAAGTGAGCTTGACCATTAAAATCTCTCATGAGAATAAAGGGAGGGGGCAGCTGATCTATTAAGTTAAAAATATCATTACTAAAATACTACAGACACACAGGGACGGTGGTAGGTAAATACTACATATGGTTATGGACTTCTTTAAGGTAACCCGAGCTGCAACAGCCTGAAGACAGGTGTCGATGCTAATGGGGCTACATAAAATTTGGCTACTAATGAGGAGAGCCACTCCACCCGAGCGCCTCTCCAAATCAGAGCCTTTATGGATAGTGTTAAAACCATTAAAAGACACAGGGTCAGAAGACTTTAAGTAAGTCTCCTGAAAAGATACTACAGAGGGGTTATAGGACTTGACTAAAAGACGTAATTCCTCAAAGTTAGCATGAAAACTATGACAATTCCACTGAAGCAGAGAGTACATGATTATGTCTTATGTGGGGGAGGGGGGGGGGGTGAAGAGTTTCTTCCCCCCTTTTCCTTTGCCTTGGAAGGAGTCGAAGAAACAGAGGGGGGCCGGCTCCCGGACCTCCTCTGGTTCTTCGGAGATGACGGGAGTGGAGCTGCCGCAGCACCCGCTACGACAACTTCCACTCCCTCCATCTGCTCCTCCAATGCAGCATATTTGTTTTGAAGGGTCTCCCTTCTGGGCCCGTGCGCACAGCAGTCCCGTAGCCTTTTTAGACTTCTGGCTCGGGGCAGCGTTCCTGCCGCTAGACTTAGCGGCCTTAAAAGACTGACCAGAGCCAGAAGCCTTTAGAGTAGACAGGTTTGGGTGGGGGCTGAGGCTTAGGGGCAACAGAAGGCGGTGCTACCGGACTGGTAGCATCCGCCTTCTACGTTCCCTGGCTCCTCGTCACCACCGGAGGAGGGTTACTCTCCAGGGGCGAGAAGAGCCAAGGCTCCACCCCCAACCAAGAAGTTGGGGTTTGACATGAGAAATCTCTGGTGGGGCGCTTGCCTGCCACCGCAGCACTGAATGCAGCACAGGGCCTTCAACCAGTTTTTTGGCGTCTGCAAAGGACAGCCCCTTCTCCACACGAACCTGCTGAATCCTGCACTCAGATAAATCCAATGAGGGCATTTCTTATCCGAAGCCATATGCGACCCCTGGCAATTCACACACAAGGGGGTGGCTGTGCAGGACTCAGCAGAGTGTCCAGGCTTAGTGCAACGGGTGCATGAAGCCTCTGCCTAGCGGCATGTCTTCTGTCCATGTCCATACTTTTGGCATTTAAAGCACCGGAGTGGGAGAGGGATGTACTTCTTCACTTTCAAGGTGTAATAACCTCTCCAGATGGTAGTAGGAGGGGTGGGGGTGCCAAACGTCAGGATGATGTTAAGGAGATTTAGGGCTTGCTTTGTGGTGTTGGTTGCTGGCTTGCGTAATGTGTGACCTATCCATCTCCAGCGGCGTTGTTGAAGCTCCACTTCTGCAAGCTTCTGCTTTGTCCGCTGCCACAATTCCTCGTTGCTGATTTTGTCCGGCCAGCGTATCCCGAGGAGCCTTCTCAGACTGTTGTTGATGAACGTCTGTATTTTCTTGGTGGTCGACACCGTGGTCCTCCAGGTCTCTGCTCCATAGAGGAGTACTGGTTTCACATTGGTATTGAACAGTCGGATCTTGGTGTTGACTGACAGATCTCTTGAAGTCCAGACGTTCTTTAGCTGGAGAAATGCTGCCCTGGCCTTGCCTATCCTGGTCTTCACGTCAGCATCCGTCCCACCCTTCTTGTCGACTATGCTGCCGAGGTAGGTGAAGCTCTCCACCTCTTCTAGCGCCTCGCCTTCCAGTGTGATGGGCGTTCCACTGGCAGCGTTGACTTTCAGCACCTTGCTCTTTCCACGGTGGATGTTCAGGCCTAGCCTTGCGGAGTTCACTGCCACTGCGTTTGTCTTTTCTTGCATCTGTTATTGGGTGTGCGAGAGCAGGGCTAGGTCATCTGCAAAGTCCAGGTCGTCCAGTTGGGTCCAAAGTGTCCATTGGATGCCATTTCGCTTCTGTGCTGTGGATGTCGTCATGACCCAGTCGATGGCCAGAAGGAACAGGAACGGTGACAGCAAACACCCCTGTCTCACCCCTGTCCAGACTTGGAAGGCGTGGGTGAGCTGGTTTCCACAGATCACTCTGCAGGTCAGTCCCTCGTAGGAGTTCCTGATGATGTTGGTGAGCTTTTCAGGTACTCCATAGTGTCTCAGCAACTTCCACAAGGTGGCTCTGTTGACGCTGTCGAAGGCCTTCTCATAATCAAGGAAGTTGATGAGAGGGACGAGTTCCACTCTGGCGACTGTTCCAGGATGATTCGCAGCGTGGCGATCTGGTCAGTGCATGATCGGTCCTTGCGAAAGCCCGCCTGTTGATCTCGAAGCTGGGGGTCCACTGTGTCCTTCATCCTGTTGAGTAGGATCCTGCTGAAGACTTTGCCTGGGACAGACAGTAGGGTGATTCCTCTATAGTTGGCACAGTTGCTGAGGTCTCCATTTTTTGGCAGCTTGACCAGGTAACCCTCCTTCCACTCTGCTGGTACTTGTTCTCTCTGCCAGATTTTCCTGAAGAGGGGGTGGAGCATCTCGATTATGGTTTCAATATCCGCCTTTAGCGCTTCTGCCGGTATACTGTCGGGTCCAGCTGCCTTGCCCGACTTGAGCTGTTTGATGGCTTTCCGGATCTCCTCCTTGGTGGGCTCGCTACAGTCTATCGGCAAGTCTCTCTCGGCTACCTGAATGTCTGGTAGGTCTTGTGGAGCTGGTCTATTTAAGAGCTCCTCAAAGTGCTCCTTCCATCTGTTCTTCAGTCCCTCCTCTCCTTGGATGGCTCTTCCCTGTTTATCCTTTACTGGCCTCTCTGGCTTGGCAAACTTCCCTGAAAGCTTTTTTGTGGTGTTGTAGAGCTCTCTCATGTTTCCATGTCGGGCTGCCTCCTCTGCTTCTTGTGCCAGTGACTCTGCCAATGCTTGATCTTTAATCACTCCTCTAGAAGAATTCATCGTTTTGTGGGGTGTGACCTCCACTGGAGTGTCACCGACTGAAAAGAGCCTCAGTAGCCCGTTGGAGTGTGCCCGGGTACGGCACTGTATCAGCAAGTCACCAGAACTGAGGCGCTGGGCATCAGGCCTCCCAACACGGCTCCTGAGTGTCTCCTCCACCAGAAAAGGATGCAGTTTAGAAACAGGCTTCTCTTTGACTTTGCTATGGACAATGAGGAAGCGAGGCCAGACAGCCGGCGCCTGAGGCGCCACATCCTCACAGTCGGAGTCACTGTCGTGTTCAAAGGCAGTGTTGATGTCAGGCATGGGAATTAGAAAAGTGAAAAAAGTCTGAAATTTCCAGCGTGGTCCTTCATTCCAGCGACCAAAAAATCAAACGACGGGGGGGTGGGGGGGGGAGTAGCGTGGTCCTTCATTTCAGCGGCCAAAAAAATCAAACAACGGGGAAGGGGGGGGGGGGGGGGTTGCTTACCGGATCATGGTCAGGTGCACACTAAACAGCACTCTGTCTTGAACGATATCCTTTCTCACCGCCATTTTCAATTTTCAACAACTCATGATGCCGCCATTTTCCCCACACGTACAGTGCGCGAGACGGTAAGCCGAGCATGAAAACGGTGCGTTCAGTGTTGTATTGCCCGCTTGCACGGTAAAGTAACGACTGCGTTGAAGCCACAATAGGTGACGCGTAACTCTAGCGGGCGGCATATCACTTGAACCAATGCGGCCTCGCAGTGTATAATGACCGGTGCTCAGTTACTTTTTGCACCCCAATTTTTTTTTTTCGGCGGACAACTTTTTTTTTTCGGCGGCTGAGCAAATCATTTCGGCGGAAATTTGCCTTTAGGCGGACAATTCCCATGCCTGTGATGTGTCGTTTTGTACCAGTCTTAATTTTCTTGTTTTGTGCCATAACTAATATCATAAAAGAATTCACTCCCCCCCCCCTCCCCCCCCCCCCCCCCCCCCCCCCCCCCCCCCCCCCCACCCCCGCCCACCACTGAGCTCAACAAGGGAACGTGCATCTGTCGGCGGGTCTCCAGCCGACGCATGATGGAGACTGCCTGAAAGATATACTCGGGGGGTTTAGCCTGATTGTACCGTCTGAGCCACTGCCTTCTATCCCACTGTTGAATGCAGGGGAATAATGGCATAAAGCACCTAATCAGCAACAGAGGCTACAGCGTGGTGCTCCGTATATCAACCCACATGTCAACAGCAGGATAGGGCTTGACGTGACAAGAGCCACTTGACTAGGCCGGTACTCCTAGCCTCCCGTTTAGAAGTTAAGGCCAAAGTGAAATGTTGGCACCAGAGAGCCGCAACCCAAAGAGAACCTCAGCCACCAGAATCCTCTTCTCCCCCGATACGGGTCTCCAAGCACGGCAAACACTTGGGATCCAAAGGACCAAAAACTAATGAGTATTCTTAAGGACCAATCCAACATGGTAAGACCTGGGTTAGCACAGCTCCTTAAAAACCGGACCAGTGAAAAAGACTGAACAACATATCTGCTTACGTCAAGTCCTATCCTGGTCAAAGATGGCACCCCTTCGCTAGCCCACTCAGTCAGTGACCGAGGAGATTACCCACCTACGCCACGTGAAGGCCGGTGCCGAGTGGGCAGCAGTCCAGGAGGACGTTCAGGCAGCCTGGAATGTGGCGAGCCCGGAGAGAGATGCCGCAATCCCTGCACCACAGGAGCAGCTGGTACAGCAGCATGCAGAGGGTCCGGGAGCGCGTACTCCCCCTGCTTCTGGGTGTACTTGACGACCGTCACATTGTCGGACATAATCAGAACCGCTTGGTGGAGGAGACGAGTCTGCCAATGGACGAACCGTCTGGATGGAGTAAGGTCGGACTTCCCCCTGTTGACCAGGAAGCCGAGCCGATGGAGGAGGGCTAGGAACGCGTCCCGGTCTGCGGCGAGAGCGGAGGAATCCTGGTTCCGGAGAAGCAGGTCGTCCAAATAATTGGTGGTGGGGCTGGAGGACGTCTGACGGGCCTTGGCGACCACCGCATCCACAATCCGCATGAACACCCAGGGACTGAGGTTGAGGCCGAAGGGGAGAGCACGGAACTGATAGACCACCCTGCAATAGGCGAAACGCAGAAAAAGCTGAGAGGCAAGGTAAATGGGGACGAGCAGGTATGCTTCTGCCAGATCGAGGCTGACGGCAAAGTCCATGGGGCGCACAGTGGCCTTCAGGGCCTGCGCCTTCTCCAAACAAAAACGGGGGAGCGGAAATGAACTTGTTGAGCGCTGATAGGTCCATGATAGGGCGCCACCAGCCGCCTGGCTTCGGCACTATGAGTAGCAAGGCCCAGATCTCGCCCCACAGAGCATACGCCTTGAGCTGGTCGGCTGGGACACACACCCAGACAGGAGAGCGGCATAGCGGAGGGGGGAAATGAAAGGAAATCCGCAGGGCCTCCGAAACGGTAGTGAGCACCCAAGTGTCATCTGGCAGCAACGACCACCACTCGTCTCTGTGCAGGGCTAACCGCCTGCTGACTGGGGGCTCTGCAGGGGTCGACGGGGGCGAGGGAGGGAGTGAGTCAGCAGGCCCTGTCCCGCCCGAGTCTGCGGGCGGTCTGAGCCAGGCGGGGGCAGCGGCCGCAGGGGCGCGAGGGCGACTGGAAGGAGGTTGGCCCGGGCGGCTGCGGGCACCCCTGAAGACTGGCCAGGAGGAGGGTCTGAAGGACCGTAGGGCACGACCCACCGCCGTACGGGAGGCCTGAAAGCGAGTGGAGGGTGGCTGGGGGGCGCTCGGCCAGAGGTCCTTGGAGGTTTCCTGCACTGCCTGCCAGGTGGGACCGAAGAGTAGGGGACCCTCGATCGGCGCTCAGCAGAGCTGAGAGCGGATGGGCACAGGCAGGTGCGGGCACTGGTCCAACAAAGCATCCCGGCGTTTCAGGTCACAGTTCGCAGCTGTGGTGAGGGCGTTGGTGGATGCATGGTAAGCCGCTCGGTTGGCCGCGACCGCCAACGCGTGGATGTCACGCCATGGATCCGCATCAGGATGCTCCAAGGAATCCTCCACGCAGTGGAGCACAGCCTGGGTCACCAGCTCCAAGAAGCCCGTGCAGGCCAGTGAGTTGCGGATCAAGGTCGCCATGTTGGAGAGCTCAAAGGGGATGCAATGCCGTAGGGCCCGCCGGCCCCGAAGCAGCTTCTCAGCGGTGGGGTCCACAGGAGGAAGAGGGCAGACGAATGACTGAGAATGACCCGAGTACCACACGGCTTTACCAGCCAGTGCTGGCGCTTAGCACTTAGTTCGCTTCCAGCTGCCAGAGAGAAAAGGCGCCACAAGGTCAAATTCCACTCTCGTGCGCTCATTCTATTTATATCGCACTTGCTACTGCGCGGTACACGGCGTGACCGGCGCTCTGCCGCTATAACAACCACCTGCAGGTTTGTATTCATAACACATCTCTGCCTAAAGTGACTGTTGTGACAGCAACATCGTTCAAAAGTTGAAATTCTCACCTACACACTGATACCAAACATGACAACATTATGACTTACACTTGTTTAGCAGGTTATAGTGAAAATAAAGAGAATGAGAATTTGTTGATGTACGATGTCAGTGTTTGTTGTGAAATTGACAAAGTTCCCACAGCCATAACACGAAGACGCAACTTTTCCCAACGAAACACACTTGCATGCATAAGGGTCAGCATGCCTACAGTAAGTATCACTTACCGAAATTTGGTTCCGTGGTGGGGGATGGAAGCAGGAGGGTGGTTAATGAGGTCACTGACAGGTCGCGTGTTCTGGCATTTCTCGCCCGCAGACTTGGTACTACACAGACTGCTATTGCCATCCCGAAATCCGATCAGTCCATCACAGGTCACAATATTCAACAGTGTTTTTAAACATACCTTGAGGTTTAACACATTTTCTAACACACTAGACATAAGAACCGAATACTGAGTTTCTGTTCACAGATACACAAGACCGACGCTGTCTATGCGAGATTTTTTTCTGTTTGACTACTGGAGGAATGATGGAGTGGAGGACGGGTGACTCGAGTGTCATGTGCTCGGTCATGAGCAGTCTGAGTTTTTCCTCCTCTGTTTGCAAGCAAAATGTCCTGCTCTTTAGAATGTTAATGGTAGCGTGACTCTCTTCACCTCCCTGCTCACAAGGAAGCGCCAAACCAAATCCCCACTTTCTCATAAATTCAACGCAGTGACATTCCAGGATATGTTGTTTCGGAATGGTGCTACTGGCTGGAAAAGTACTTCGAAAAAAACGCATGTAGTTTGCAATCTTGTCAATGATGTCTTGCATTCATTCATTCTTGCTCTTCACCGGCATTTTGTGAGAAACATTAGCATGAACTTGTGAGTAAAGGTCGTTCAGAATTCGGAACTTTAAGGATATGTCATGGGCTGCTGCATGAAGTTTAGGATCATCAGTCAGCTTCATGGTATTGCTGATAACACTGTCACCAACATCAGTCAACACATCATACTTTAAGTAACGGTGGCAGTGGTTGCCAACAAACCTATATTGGTTTTCAGAGCAATACCCTGTTTTCTACAGACATACACGGATCGCCTATGGCCTGCTCTGTCTAATATTGCAGTCATTTTTTCATTTCTTTCTCGTCTTAACTTGTCAGCTTTTGTTCAGCTTTGTCCACTTCTGATCCGCCAGACATATTTGCTCTAGCACGGGCTAGCACCTTCGACCTTCTTTGTATTACGGCTGATGATGCCCCTGTTGGTTTTCTTGGTTTGGGTATGTATAAAATACAAAGGCTGTCCTCCAGTCTTGCAATGAATTGTGGCATCAGCTGATTCATAAAGCATTGTGCGGTTTAGTGCCGTCTGATATTTTTCTTCCTCCTTTGTCAGTGTCATATGCAATTCCTGGACAGGTCGAAGGCTGGGTCGTTTTATATGAGGACATGTGGCTATATCGACACCTGTTTTTTCAATGGGTGATATGGCTATTTCATGCGTTCACTTTGCTGGTGGAGATGGGGTCCACACTCTTTGTAACGGTGACGTTTGAGCATCGACTGTGCATGGCGTTTTACGGAGAGTAGACATCGGGGGAATGAAACTTGTATACCACTATCACCTTCATTAGTGCTGTTATTAGTGTCAGTGTTATGAGTGTCACATTACGCGGATCGAAACGATCGTTTTTTCCCATGCGAACCCCGCTTCGCTGGTCGTTTACCTTTACCTAGCTGCATGAAGTGAACACACGCGACACATTCTTCAACACTTGTATTTGGATCGAACATGGTCCAAATGTTTTGTGATGAGGCAATATCAGATGACGCATTTCGCGTTGTCTCCTCCGACACGCGTGTTTCAGTCGAGTCTATCCGTTTCATCCGACTATAGCAACTCCTACACATCGGTAATGTATTTTAAGGAAACAATGGCATTTTACACACATTTGCCGGCCTCTTGTGACCCTTGAACTCCACCAGGGAGGCCCCTTTGGGGGCTTAACTGCCTGTCCCAAGTCAGGATAAAGGAGGAGGGTTAGGCGTGGGGCTAGCGACTCCACCCTGTAAAAAGAAACTTGCTACGGAAACGACAACAAGGGAAAAAGCGACAACCGGCGCTGGGAGCGAAGCAGACCAGGAAACTGGACTTATGACGGATGGGGACCAAAGCCGCAAGGACGTCTCCACCCCGATAGCGGAACTCCTGACGCCAAAACGATGGATCAGAATTGGATGCTGGAACGTGCGAACGCTCTACCAGACTGGAAAGCTGGCGCAAGCAGTAAGTGAACTGAACCGCCACAAACTAACCCTCATGGGAGTAACAGAAGCAAGATGGACTGGTGCTGGCAGACAGAGGTTGAGCTCCGGAGAAGTCATCATCTGGTCTGGAGAAGGAGTTGCTGTCATCATCAATAAGAGCAAGGCCAACACCGTTCTACAGTGGAAACCTGTGAACGAGCGCCTGCTGTACGTCAGGATGAATTCCAAATACGCAAAGCTGTCTATTGTTGTGGGCTACGCACCGATAGACGACGCGGAAGAAGAGGATAAGGATGCATTCTACGACGCCCTCCAAGCTGTTTTGGAAGACATCCCTCGACATGACGTGCTGATGCTGATCGGTGACTTCAACGCTAAGGTCGGCTGCGACAATGAAGACAGAAAGAGGACCATGGGACGACATGGAGCGGGTGTGATCAACGACAACGGGGAGAGGCTGGTCAATTTCTGCGAGGAGAATGACTTAGTCATAGGAGGGACCCTGTTTGCGCATAGGGAGATCCACAAACTCACATGGAAATCACCAGACGGCAAGACCCAGAACCAGATCGACCACATCATCATTAATGGTCGCTGGAGGCACTCTCTGCAGGATGTGCGAGTGATGCGACATGCTGACATTGGCAGCGACCATAGTCTTCTGGTGGGGAAGGTGACATTGAAGCTTAGGAAAGTAAAGATAGGAGACACCAGAAATCAGCGCTACGACGTGGCCAAGTTGAAAGACCCAAAAATGAAAGAAGAGTTTAGGTTGGCCCTCAGGAATAGATTTAGTGTTTTGGAAGATGAGACAGCGCTGACTATTGAAGATTTCAACAGAGCCATGAAGGAAACAGGAGGGGAAGTTTTAGGATACAGAAAGAGCAGGAAGACAGAGTGGATCTCAGAAGACACGTGGGCTCGCATAGAAGAGAGAAGACAGATCAAGAAGAAACTTTTGGATACCAAATCACCAAGACTGAAGGAAAGAATATCAAGAGAATACAGAGAGAAAGATCAAGCGGTGAAGACATCAGCGAGAAGAGACAAGAGAATGTACACAGAAAGGCTGGCAGAAGAAGCGGAGGCAGCTGCAAAACAGAGAGACATGAAGACAGTGTACCAGAACACCAAGAAGCTGAAGGGCGATTACGGGCAACACCACGACCTTCCAGTGAGAGCTGAAGATGGAACTCATGTCACAGTAGAGGAAGAGAAGCTGAAGAGATGGAAGCAACACTTCGAGTCCATCCTGAACCGCTCAGACCCACCAACCCTCACTGACATTCCTGAAGCGGAGGAGGACCTGGACATTAACCTCGGCAACATTACTATTGCGGAAGTCAAGCAGGCCATTCAAAAGCTGAAGAACGGGAAGGCACCTGGCGATGACGGAGTGTGCCCCGAGATGCTGAAAGTAGAAGATACGGTAACGCCGCAGCTTCTTTGTCAGATTTTTCAAAAGATCTGGGACACTGAGGAAGCGCCGAGCGATTGGAAGACCGGCACCATCGTCAAACTTCCGAAGAAAGGAGACCTGGGGAACTGTAACAACTGGCGAGGCATCACCTTACTATCCCTCACCAGCAAGATCTTCAGCCGCATTCTCCTTGAACGCATTACGACAGCAGTGAATGGCATCCTTCGCCGGGAGCAGGCAGGTTTTAGGAAAGGCAAGTCCTGCATTGACCATATTTTCGTACTGAGACAGATCCTTGAGCAGTCTAACGAATGGAATGGATCCCTCTATGTGGTCTTTGTAGACTTTGAGAAGGCCTTCGACAGTCTGCATCGAGACTCCCTTTGGAAAATCCTGCGATACTATGGAATCCCCCAGAAACTTGTCAACGTCATCAGGTCCCTGTACAAGAATTTTGAGTGCAGAGTCGTCCACAACAACCAGCTCACCGAACCGTTTAAGGTGGAAACCGGAGTGAAACAAGGATGTATTCTTTCGCCAATCCTATTCTCAATGGCAATTGATTGGATCATGCGCCGCACCACAGAGGGAAGGAGGCAGGGAATTCAGTGGACGCTGACCTCAATGCTGGATGACCTCGACTACGCCGATGATATCGGGCTGCTGGCAAGCAGAAACCAGGACATGCAACAGAAGACACAACAGTTGACACAGTCAGCAAGCTCCATAGGTCTCGGGGTCAACATTAGGAAGACTCAAGTCATGAGGAAGAACACCATAGTGGGCGACCCAATCACCATCAATGACCAACCTCTGCAAGAGGTGGACGAGTTCACGTACCTGGGCAGCAAGGTTACCACAGATGGAGACTGCACAAGGGAGATCACCACAAGAATCAGCAAAGCCAACCAAGCCTTCGCAATGCTGAAACCCATCTGGAGGACCACAAGCCTGAGCATCCACACCAAGCTCCGTATTTTCAAGAGCAACGTGCTGAGTGTCCTTCTATATGGGTCAGAATGCTGGAAATCCACTACCGCTACGGAAAGCAAGCTGGATGTCTTCCAGAACAAGTGCCTGCGACGGATCATGAAGGTCTTCTGGCCAAACATGATTACAAACGAGGAACTACGGAAGAGAGCAGGCGCAGACAGCATCGCTGAAACCATCGCCACACGGAGATGGAGATGGCTAGGCCACGTTTGCAGAATGTCACCTGACTCATTACCAAGGGTGGCACTGAGATGGACACCACAGGGGAAGAGAAACCGTGGGCGACCAAAGGAGACGTGGCGCCGAACCGTGGAGCGAGAGCTCAAGAACAGAGGCCTTACTCTGCAAACAGCACCCAAAATAGCAGCTGACAGACAAAAGTGGCGCTCCCTTGCCGTCGCCTCAAGCACCAGACGGCGCAGAGAGGACTGAATGAATGAATGAATGTGACCCTTGACCTTTCCGAAGGGTCATCCTAATTAGTATGCATAGATAGGTCTTACCATCAGGTATCTCTGTACCAAGTTTGGGTCTGAAACTGCTAATATTACTTACTTACTTACGCCTGTCACCCCTACCCGGGTATAGGCCGTCGACGAGAGACCTCCAGCAACTCCTGTCCTGTGCTTCTCCTTCGATTCTACTCCAGGTGGTTCCCAGTCTCTTGATGTCTGCTTGAAACTGCTAATATTATTGGAGTAAAAAACATCTTTTGTCAAAAGACGTCTATTTTGGAGACCTATTTCCTGAGTTCTTGTGACCCTTGACCTTTCCGAAGGATCAACCAAATTAGTATGCATAGAAAGGTCTTACCATCAGGTATCTTTGTACCAAGTTTGGGTTTGAAGTTGTGGATAGCATTTGAGAAAAAATAAATTATGTCAAAATATAGCTATTTTTGACCTCTTCCATTATCCCTGTGACCATGACCTTTGTGAGAGGTCACTCAAATTGGTATGTTTAGAAAGGTCTTGCCACAAAGTAACCTTGGGCCAAGTTTGAAGACTGTGGCTTGAATAGTCTCTGAGAAAATGCCAAAAGTTAAAGCTTTTACCACGGATGACCACTGGACCAGAACATACTCACTTTTGCTTCGCACGTGAGCCAAAAAGGCACAAGTTGAATTTGCTTTAAATTTTATTTCATGATTGAACAGGTGTTTTTTTTTACTGTATGTTCCAAGCTGGCTAACAAACTCATCCAATGTCTTTCTCCAAACTAGCTATATATATCCAAAATTTCAAGTAAATATGACCAAAATTATGGACTCTAATCTGGGTCAACCGACTTCCTATAACGGTTGTTTATGTATTAAATGAGACATTCAAATACAATAATTATGCTCTGATGCTCTCTTACTGTTTTTCAGCCACCGCTTTAATATAGTATTTCACCAAGTTTCAATCTTGTGTGTACAGAAATGTCAGAGATTCTCTTGTTTACATACATATGCACACATACACACACACACACATACATACATATGGCGCTTTCAGCAGCAAGGTTAGCTTAACTAGACATGATGTAATTTTTCAATTGTCAGAGGTTTAGGCCTGCCTGCCCGCCTCTGACATCATGGACATGCTATTAAATTCACCACACCGCTACCGGACCCGTCTAAAAAGACCCTTCCATAAATAGAAGGGATTAAAAACGATGAAAAAAGGCGAAGAGGAGCGAAGTCAACCAGAATCTAAATCCATCCATCCAATCCAATCAAAATGGGTTGCTGTCTCATCTTCCTAACAAAATCAATTATTCTAGTACTTACAATAGCCATTTTGTTGAAGATCCTGGGCCAGAAAGGTAGAACAGCCTGCAGAGTGGCATCATCCTTCTCTATACAAAGTGTGCTAAACTCACAAAGTGCCTGAAATTAAAAAACAAAGCAAGATATTGGTGGCAAATGTTCACAGGAACAGGATATTGAAATAACAAGAATGGAAAAGTCCTCAAGGCTCATGTGCATGACCGATCCATATAATTAATTACCTCTGTGACCTTGACCTTCCAACAGGTCACTGAAATAAGCAAGTGTTCAAGTGTTCTAACATAAGTTAAGGGTTGGCAAAATCCATATTTTCTCAAAATGTACGCATTTTTCACTTTTGTCAACCTCCCAAGGCCCTTGACCTTTTTCAGTACAGATAGTGTACCAAATTAGTGTGATGGGGTGAGGTGTAGGAGAAGTAGGATTTGGTGGTGGTTGGACTTGGTGACCAGGGCTTCTGTTTTCACAACAGGTTAAAGGGTCTGTAGACCCCCAGGTATAAATTTTAGAGGGTACACAGACCCCCATCTGAGCATAATAGAGGGTCCGCAAATTATTTAAAAACAAGAAAGGCAATGACCGATTTACATATGTGTGACCTTTGTGACAAGGGTTGGCTTCCGCAGCAGCAAATTCCACGTTTTCTGAAAATGTAAGCATTTTTCACACGTCAACCCCCCCCCCCCCCCTTCCCCCGTGACCCTTGACCTTTGTGATGAGTCGACTAAATTAGTATGCATAGGAAGGTCTTATCATCAGCTATCTTTGTACCAAATTTGGTTGAAAAATTTGCAAAAATTTGGGAATACCTATAATTTTATCAAAAATCAGCATTTTACACACATTTGCCAGCCTCTTGTGACCCTTGACCGTTCAAGGGGCCATCCAAATCAGTATGCATAGATAGGTCTTACCATCAGGTATCTCCGTAGCACATTTGGGTTTAAAGTTGTGAATAGTATTTGATAAAAAACATATTTGTCAAAATATGACTATTTTTCACCTATTTCCTGAGCCCTTGTGACCCTTGACCTTCCCGAGGGGTAATCCAAATTAGTATGCATAGATAGGTCTTACCATCAGGTATCTCTGAGCCAAGTTTGGGTTTGAAGTTGTGAATAGTACTTGAGAAAAAATAAATTATGTCAAAATATAGTTATTTTTGTCCTTTTTCCTGATCCCCTGTGACCTTGACCTTTGCAAGAGGTCACTCAAATTGGTATGTTTAGAAAGGTCTTACCACAAAGTATCCTTGGGCCAAGTTTGAGGAATGTGGCTTGAATAGTCTCTGAGAAAATGCCAACGTTAAAGTTTACCACGGACGACGGACGACCACTGACCCAAAACATACTCACTTTTGCTTCGCACGTGAGCCAAAAACAGCATCATCTGTATGTTTTTTTAAAATAAATTAACTCATTTCACTTTCTCCTCTTTAAATTTGTTGTGACAGTGTGTGTGTATCTTTTCCATGATACTGATTTTTTAACTGTTGAGCTATCATGCAAAATCCTGTCTCCCTCTCCCTCTCACAGAAAAATGAATTTTTATTTAAAATGAATTTTTTCGAAAAATACTTACCAATGGCATTACTGATAGGAAACATTACCTAGCTAGCCTAAATTTGGTTGTGTCCGTATATGGGAGTGTTGGCAGGTGAGGGGCACCATAATCCAGGCAGTAACCCGAGTAGCCTCCCTTCCGCCCCATCCGGGTACGAGCTCACCCAATAGTCATCAGTTGGTTTCTTAGTGAACTGGCGGCAAGCGGGGCAGGTGGGAGGGACCTTCGAGTAATACCATCGGTAAGTATTTTTTTAATAAAATTCATTTTAAAGAAAAATTCATTTGTTTCCTCAAAACACATTACCGATGGTATTACTGATAGAAGAATCCTGAAGAGGAGGTGGGTGCCGCTATAGCGCCCCTAAAACCCAAGACACTGGCCCTCAGACCCGCCCTCCCGAAGCAAACTCCCGATAATTTTACCTAAGATACCTACGGCGCCTATGGCGCCAGGAGGGAGTGTTGCGCCGCTGCGATGTCTCCCACCAGCGAAAGGTTCTGCCGCTGGGTGGAGAGGTCCCTCAGGTAGAAGCGGGCGAAGGTAGTCTCAGCTCGCCATACCACGGCCACCACAATGTCCTTGACAGCGCAGTTGCGGTCGAATGCGAGACTTGCGGTCATGGCTCTGACCTCGTGCGCCCTGATGTTCATACGTTTGGCTGCATCAGGGGCGAGGTCCTGGTAGGCAGAGCAAATCACCCATCAGAGCCAGGAGGAGATGGTCTGGGCTGAGATGTCACATCTACCTTGGGACAGAGGGAGAAACAGGCGGATGCATCCCCTGCGCATAGGCTTGGTCCGGAGCAGGTACACACTTAAGGCTCTCACCGGGTCCTGTTGTCTGGTCTCCCGGGTGGAGTCTGTCACTCGTAAAAGGTGAATAGTCATCATCTGTGAGGCAGCCGCGTCTTGGCCATGAAGGTCGGTTCAGATAGCAGTTGCACGGAGCCGTCCATCCGGAACTGCAAGCAATCTGGGCGTGTCGACAGCACGTGAAGTTCACTGACCCTGGAAGCCGTGGCTAGGGCCCACAGGAAGCCTGTCTTCCGAGTCACGCCCGGCATGCACGCCAACTGAAGAGGTTCAAAACGGACCGAGTTGAGCCACGTAAGCACCCATGGTAGATCCCATCTCGGCAAAAGTGAACGCCGTGCCGGGTGTTGCAGACCTAAGTGGGCCATCAGATCGATGAGGTCTTTGCAGCTACCAGGGTTGGGCCGGCCCAAGTGCCAGTAGGCGGTAGGTGTCGGCGATCATGGCTAGGTAGCCCCGAATGGTAATTGGAGCCAGTCCCTGGTTGTTGAATAGCCAGAGGAAGAACTCCACCAGCTGGGGCATTGTCAAGTCCGTGGGGAAAAGAAGGTCGTCACCACACCAGTCACACAGCACTCACCATTTTCCCTCGTAACTCGTCTGGTCTGCGGCCTGCAGCGATAGCATCCACTGCCGCACTAGAGAAGCCTCTGCTGGTGAGGGCTTGCCGCACAATCTCCATGCGTGGAGGAGGAGATGTTCTGGGCACGGATGGTACAGCGGCTGTCGCGGTTGCTTGAGCATCGTGCATGGAGTGGGGAGCTGCAGAGGAGGGCACATGGGGAAGAGATGACCATGACTGGCGAAGGGACAAGGCGCACCGAGCCTGGAGAATGCCCACCTATCTTCGTAGAGCCGCTCCTCGTGGCTGCAGAACTCGCTTCCACCATAGCCCCCGCAAAGCCTCTAGCAGAGAGGGATTGCTGGACAACCATGTGAATGACCTCAGAATATCGATTGTCGATGGCGAGCAGAGTAGCTGGAAGATATCTGGCCGTAGCGACAACTCCAAAAGCAACCGGGCCTCAAAGAGCACTAGCACATCCCTAGTGTACATCAATCTTCCCAAGAACCAGCCGTAGCGCTTCCTCTCCAACCAGATGAAGTGTCTGCCTGGGGAAGCTGGCGTGCTAGCAGTCCTAACAGTCAACCCGAATGTAAGGCTCTGAGGGTCGCTCCTACTCTGCACTGCTCCCGTCCTACTGGAAGTCCTACTCGAACAGGACGGCCAGGAATTCCATCCTCGCTGGAATCCGTATGAAGGTACCACATAGGACCTGCCCCGTAGACTAAGTAGCCTAGTCGACGAAGAATCGCGCGCAGGAACCTCTGCCGTCCGCCAAGTGCTTGCCAACTGGTTCCGAAACAGTCGGTCATCCAGCTGTAACAAAGTCCTGGAGATGCACCGCTGCCCTCAGGGCTCTGTCTGTCTCCATTCTGCCGCGACGCCGAAAGAACTTGTTCCGGGCCGACAGGTTGAAGATCGGCCGCCATATCCACCGGCTTGGTTACGAGCAAGAGTCGACTGTGCTGCCGCGGAATTGGAACGCAGGACCACCTCTAAGGTCTACGACTGTAAGGTCCTGCCATGCAGTCGTCACGTCTCATCTCCCGGTACTCGCGCCCAAGGCTGCGTGCTTCCACAGCGTCATCTGTCACGTCCAAGAACCCCGTTCACCCCAGCGAGACGCGGAAACAGGAAGGCTCTTGTTTCATCCTCATTAGAGACCACTGGCTGCGCCCTGCGTGCACCAGCGTGCTCACCTCCACCGCCGGGCGTGTGCCTGCATAACAAAGCCGGTGGGAGTGAATCCATCTTCTCTGGTCAGGTGCCCGAGAAGAATACCAGCTCTCCAAGTTGTCTGCACGCAGAAGAGCGAAACTGCCTCCGCTAGGTCCTGAACCTGTCGGCTGAGGAGGAGACTTGTAGTGCTTGGCCGCCGTGGAGCGAAGACCAAGCCAATGCGACGATGGGGGGCAGCGCTCCGCCGGGAGAAGGATGCGAAGAGACGAGATGCCTCGTCCAACCAGGTGCGTCATTCTGAACTGCAACCACTAAAACGATGGAGAGCGATGTCGGCCCACGCAGTTTTGTCGGTCGGACAACGTCCTCTCCCCGCACTGACACCTAGTCCTATGAAGGTAGACTGCCTACTTTCTAGCCATCTGCCACACGCTGGGTAGTGGCTGCCACTGTCGTTCCCAGGACCGCGCCGACGGCGTCACAGAACCGTCGCCTCCGTCCATCAGCTGCCAGCCGACTAGTTCCGGTGCAGAGGATGAACTGCGCCTCCGCGGAAGAGTGGTCCCTGCCAATCCAGCCCAACGATCTGCTGCAGTGTGGTAAGCGGCCCAGTTGCCGGAAACTGCCAAGGCGAGGATGTCGGCCAAATAGCGGTGAGATGGTAGGATTCCAGGTCTCCTCAACGCGACAGACGCTGACCTGCATCACCAGGTCCAGGAACCCCGCCGAGGCCAGGGAATTGCAGATGAGGGAAGCAGTCGGTGTAAGTCCAGGAGTGGAATCACGTCGTCGAAGAGAACCAGCACACGACAGCGCCAGAGAGTCCACCGACGAGAGTGGGCAGGTGAAGCTCTGCGAATGTCCCGTGTACCACCTCTGACGGAAGGCCATAGACAGGTCCGCCGGCCACCTGGTGTCAGCAAAGAAACCGGTGTCTCCCAGGGAGCCCTGAAGCAGGTGAGTGTAGAAGGCGTCGGGTAGGTCCCGGAAACAGGGTGGTTGAGAAAGAGACTTGAAGCGCTTGGTCTGGCGCTCAGAGTCCACGAAGGCCGAAGCTCTCTTCTTGGCAGGGGGAGAAGGAGGGCAATCTTCCGCGGGAAGACACGAGGCGATGAGACGAGCAGCTTCATCCAAGGCCCGAAGAGTCTCCATCCTATGGCTCAGCGTAGCTAGCGGCGAATCCATCTCATCCCCGGACTGCGAGCGTCGTGAAGGGGAGGCGCCGTCATCGCCAAGCAACATCGAAACGGAGTCCTCTGGAGCTGATGGAGTCGTCCGTCAAGCACGCGGGAGGGACAGGGCGCCCAACTCCTCCGAACGACCGGTGACCACAGGCGCGGCAGCGGCCTGACGAGAAGAGGAAGCAGCGCTGGAAGGGGCTCGTCTTCTGCTGTGATGCCGCGAGCGGAGAAGCGCCAGAGAATCCCACGGGGTCCTGTGTGAAGAGGCCGAACTGCTAGGGTAGACCGGCGGTCCCGAGGGGAGCGGCTGCGACGTGGAGAATGCGAAGGTCTCGAACAGGCGTCTCGGTGCGTACTGCGTCTCGTCGTTATAGCATGGGCCAAGGGGGGTGATCCTACCTTGTCTCCTGTCTTCCGTGACGAAGACCTAGGGTGACGGCTGTCCCGCGAAGTCCGGGAGGAAGAGCGCAATCTCGGTGGCCGTTCTCACGAACTCGAACGGCGACAAAGAGTCGAAGTCGCGCCGGTCTTCCCATCACATAGCGTCCAATCGGTACTGGTACGTCGTCGTATGCTCATCTCGTGTCCCTTTCTCTGTGTAGCGAGCCAGCGCTTCTGGGTCGGACGAACTGTCCAAGCGTGGCCGAGGGCGGGGATCGGGGTCCCGTCGTGGGGCCGTCTCTCGCCTCTCAGCACTGCGTCTGGAGCGTGCTCTCGTCTCCACGACAGGGCGTGTGGTCCTGGTACATCATCACTTACCTGGGATCATGACGTGGAACGTGCAGCAGTCCTGTGATGCTCGCGGTCCCTGGATGCAGTAGGCTCGTGCATGTCTATCCTGTGTCGGGAGCTGGCGCCAATCCGTGTAGGGAGCTTGTCTGGCCATGGACGCTCATCAATGACCTGCGATCGGGCAGCCGAGCGTTCGTCTCTAGGAGCGGGATCCCGTCGCGAGTGCGCCCCGTGTCTCTCTTCCCGAAGCACCGAGCGTGACACCTTCTTTCTGTCAAGTCTGCGTTCCGCCCTCTGGTCTGGTGCTAACAATGTTGTAAGAGCGTGTGCCGACGTCTGCCTGGAAGTAGTAGGGTTGGTCTGACTCATCACGGTCATGGGTGACTTAACAGCCCCATCCGTGGTAATCTGCTCAGTAGTAGTAGTACTGGTCCAAATCGTCACGGTCATGATTAACTTAATAGCCCCATCCGTGGTATTCTGCGCATTAGTCGTACTACTGGTCCGATTCATCACGGTCATGGGAAATTTACTGGGCCCATCTGTGGTACTCTGAGCGGGAACTGATGGCCGCTCTCGGGTAGGTGTCGGCCATTCACGGCGGTAGAATCCCCACAGCTGGGACCATCTCTCTTCCAGCCAGGGGGCGCATACAGCACAGGGATGCATCGACTCACAGCCAGAACAGGGCAGGCAGACTGCATGCTCATCACAGGGCCACTGAAAACGCCACATTGCATGCAGGTACGAACCTGGTAACTGCAACACAGAGGCCATAATGAAGAACGAGCGAACGTGGCCTCCGATGCCGCGCACCAATAATTATGCGCGCGAGGGTGAGAACCTACTCAATCAAGTGCACAGAGCGTGCCGACGCCTGGCGCTCTTCCCTTCCCTTGAGCGCCGGTTGAGGGCAGTAACCGAGACTTTACCTGGCCATAACGGTGCGAGGTAGCAAACCCACGTCAGTCAAAGCGACGTCCTGAGGCGCCACGGGATTCACAGTCACCACCCCGGTCAAGGCCGTCCACAGGCACGCTAAGTCCAAGTCACGCCGCACAGGCCAAAGTTCGAAACAGCACAGGGCACAATCCAAGTGAGCTCCAAGCTAGCACAATCCAAGTGAGCTCCAAGCTAGCAAAACCCGCGCAGCCAAGTCCCAAACGATGCAAGAACAGTACAAGTCACAAGATGACCGGTCACATCCACATAGTAAGATCCAAAGAAGCGATGTACGAACACAACCGTCTACAGGCTAGCTAAGAAACTAACTGATGACTATTGGGTGAGCTCATACCCGGAGGGGGCGGAAGGGAGGCTACTCGGGTTACTGCCTGGACTATGGCGCCCCTCACCTGCCAACACTCCCATATATGGACACAACCAAATTTTGGCTAAAATTAGGCTAGCTAGGTAACGTTTCCTATCAGTAATACCATCGGTAATGTGTTTTGATCATTTGATAATATATTGTAACAGAGAATATAGCCTTTTATGCTGAATGCAAATTGACAACCAAAGTGTCTGACTTGTCTTAGAAACTCTGTGTGTGTGTGTGTGTGTGTGTGTGTGTGTGTGTGTGTGTGTGTGTGTGTGTGTGTGTGTGTGTGTGTGCGTGCGTGCGTGCGTGCGTGCGTGCGTGTGTGTGTGAGAGAGAGAGAGAGAGAGAGAGAGAGAAAGAGAGAGAGAGAACTATTGTACTTAAAAGTTGGTTTCAACCCATTTAACCTGAAAGATGTATTTCTCCCATTTTAGAGCTTTTGCCTAATACCTGTGTACCAGAAGATGGATCGACCACTACTAAAAAAACTGACAAACTTATTTCTGTTCAAATTTCTGGACTTGCTTTTTGAGTTCACCTCCATGCACATTGTGCATGTCATCCGTGTGCCGTCATGCTTTAGCCATGGAAATACACACAGCCATAACTCTGAAAACTGCGAATCGCAGCGGCGGTGCCACACACAGCCCAGGGGTATCATTTCTGGTACTAACACTTGTCCATGGAGACAGCGGTGTCAAAGTGCAACTTTCTTCTAAGCGTCTGCGACCTTGACCTAGGTCACTCAAATAGATATGTTTCAAAAGGTCTTGCCACAAACTATCCTTGGGCCAAGTTTGAAGACTGTGGTTTGAATAGTCTCCGAGAAAATGCCAACATTAAAGTTTACCACAGACGACGGACGGACGACTACTGGCCCAGAACATACTCACTTTTGCTTCGTACGTGAACCAAAATTGTGTCCATGTCATCACACTCAAATTAATAGGACTAGTAACTATGAACCCTTTACTGCCTGGAGCAGGTTGCTTTAAATCATTGAAGGCGCCCCACATCAATAGCTGTAGAAGTTTCATATAGCGTTGATGGCGGCAATGCTATATGACATTTTCACTGCTACTGATGCAGGTTGCCTTGAATGAGTCATTCACTCTACCAATGTCCCACCTTGACTTTAGTGGTGGAGTCTCGTTTGGTCAGTTTCCGCAGCACCATGCGGAAGTCTGCATCCAGAGTTGAATCAACATCATCCAGTGCCTGACTGGCTGGCACATAAGCTGGCATACCTCCCAAGCCACCGAAGCCGACAAAGCCAGTGGGTGCCGCACCTGACTCTGCCAGTAAACGTGCAGCCTGGCTGCTACTTGATGGCTGTGTGAACGAAAAATGAAAAAAGTTAAACATTTAGGGCTCAATGTCTTTTGTCCATCACACAAATGATTTCAAAGACAAGAACCAGAAGGGTCTGGACAAATTTTGACCCCAGCTAGGTTTGAACTAAGGTAAGAAAGCGTTTGACAGGGTGTGGCATGCAGCCCTTTGGTCCACCATGAAGCTATACAACATCAATGCCAACCTGATCAAAGTCATAGCAAACCTTTACAACAAGGCCACTAGCGCAGTCTGCTTCAACGGCAAAATAGGAAGCTGGTTTAGGACTACAGTTGGAGTCAGACAAGGCTGCTTGCTCTCACCTACTCTTTTCAAAATCTTCCTGGAAAGAATCATGACGGACGCTCTGAAAGATCATGAAGGAACTGTCAATATTGGAGGCAGAACAATCACGAACTTGCGCTTTGCGGACGACATTGATGGCCTTGCAGGAACAGAGAAGGAGCTAGCTCAACTGGTGAAAAAGCTGGATAGTACAGCCATTGCATATGGGATGGAAATCAGTGCAGAGAAGACCAAACTGATGACCAATAACGCCAGTGGCATTGGCTCTGAAATCATGGTTGGAGGCCAAAAACTGGAAACAGTTAAGAAATTCAAATACTTAGGAGCTATTGTGACAGATGAGGGATCAAAATCAGAAATACTGTCCAGGATTGCGCACTGACAAGATTGAAGACCATATGGAAGGACAGAAACATCACACTCTGCTCCAAGATCAGACTGATGCGCTCCTTAGTCATCTCAGTGTTCTTGTATGCCTGCGAGTCATGGACCCTCACAGCAGACCTTGAAAGGAGGATACAAGCCACTGAAATGAGATGTTTTCGAAGGCTGCTTGGCATCTTATACAGAGATCACATCACAAACGAGGAAGTGGGAAGCAGAATCAGGCAAGCCATCGGGCCCTATGAAGACTTATTAGCCATTGTGAGAAAACGCAAACTGAAGTGTATGGGCATGTCACACGTTCAGCAGGGCTTGCCAAAACAATCCTGCAAGGCACTGTGCAAGGAGGACAAAGACAGAGGAAAAAATGGGAGGACAATATCTCAGAGTGGACAGGACTGAAGCTGGGCGATACGCTGAGAATGGCAGAGAACAGAGAAATGGAGGGAGCTGGTTGTTAAGTCATCAGTGGTGCCCCAACGGTCGGCAAGACTACGGGATATAGATAGATAGATATAGGAAGGTTAAAAAGTAAAGTAGGTTATAGCACTGTCAGGGGAGAGAAATGTGCATGATCGACCAGTGATCATAGATCTAC
Source organism: Semisulcospira habei (assembly GCA_036245525.1). Classification (NCBI taxonomy): domain Eukaryota; kingdom Metazoa; phylum Mollusca; class Gastropoda; family Semisulcospiridae; genus Semisulcospira; species Semisulcospira habei. The sequence continues at coordinate 138,703,878 of BTPG01000006.1, forward strand.
TGTGGCCAAAGCACAAAAAAAAGGAGATAGGAAAGAGAGGGGGCGCTAAGAAAGTGACTGAAAGCAATGAATATGGAAGCCCCCCCCCCCCAAAGGGGGGCGTATCACATATATCCACTGTTCCAGCCACTCAGTGCATGGAAATTTAAATCTAGGTCCCCCAAAGGGGGACCAGATATTTAGCCGGTGTGGACAGCTGTTTCGGTCTTGGCAACCTCTTCAGCACACCATCGGCAAATACTGGAGGAGGCAGGAAATTCTGCCTACCTGCAATGACAACCACATTTTACTGTGGTGTCTGCAGGGGCATACATTCCATGCCACCACCTAGAGTTAAATTTCCATGCACCCTAAAAGAGAACCTACCAAAAGGGGGGAAGGGGTTGCAGTCGATATTGTAGTAATAAATGAAAACAAAAGGGGAGACTGCCAGTGCTAATAATGCATTGCTTTCAGTCACTTTCTTAGCGCCCCCTCCCTTTCCTATCTCCTTTTTTTTTGTGCTTTGGCCACAGTAGATCTAGATCACTGGTCGATCATGCACATTTCTCTCCCCTTTCTACTTTACTTTTTAACCTTCCTAAAATATTAGCACTGGCAGTCTCCCCTTTTCTTTTTATTTTTTAGATAGATATAGGTTTGAACTTGCCACTTTCTGGCAGGAGTCGAACATTCTACCACCTTGCCCATGGAAAAAACTATGTTCATAATGGCACTACCGGGTAGTAAGAATCATGTGACTACTTGCCTACCATTGCTGCTGGGTCTGGCTACGAAAACCATGTTAACTGAGTCGCAGGCAACAAAATTTGAATATGCTGGGTGAAAATACACATCTAAAACCTAAGTGAAACAACCAAACTCTGCTCCATGAGCCTAACAGTGTTTCTTACAGGCATGGTGCAGGCAAAAATCCAAAAAGTAACATTTTCATCTTTAGTGTGTGTGTGTGTGTAAATTTGTTTTTGAAGACCCACTACCACCGCAACTGTTCAAAACTACACTTCTGTAACAGATGGTTATGAAACACTTTACACAGGTCTAGTTATGGTTCATTTAGATTGATTGTACATTGCTTAACGTCCCGACAGCAACAAGGCTTTCTCAGGACGTGCCTGCACTGCTTGTGAAAAAAATAAACTAAACAGAACATTGAATGTATGTCGCCAGCCGGTCAAACACATTAAATAAACCTAACACATGGGGCCTAAATAAAGCCAAGACCATTTAGCAACACACATCCAATATCAAGAGCTACAGGCAGTGCAGACAGTAGGGAGAGTTTTAAAAAGGCAAATACAGGTGAATGGACAAAGGGTAGACAGAAACACATGCCCCAGAATAGAGAAAAACCCACCCTGTGGGGCTGACCAGGGTGACCCTGGGAACTAAAAAATACCTAACCCCACCCAAGTCCCCCAGGGCAGACCCGGGTGGGGGTGGTTCATTTAGACACAGGACAATCCAGTTCAGCACACGTCGTCTTTATATCAAGTAACCTGGCAATAACTCCACACCGTTCTATAAATACAACGCTATCGGTATGAGAAAAAGCTAAAATTAGATTAACACACTAACGGCAGCACAGAATAAATAAGTGTGATTACACATGTGCTTTTGCAGCGTGTCCCAAACGTTGTTAAAGTTTATTAGGTGTGTCTAGAAGGCATAATAAACACAAATGGTGCTGAAATGTGTCTTCAAATTTACGTGTTTAAGTCCCTTCTCTTTATAAAAGGGACTTAGGATGGGTCACAGTGGGGTGAATTTAATAGCATGTCCATGATGTCAAAGGTGGGCAGGCCTAAACATCTGACAACTGAAGTAACAAGACAAAAATTGCGTCACGTCTAATTACGCTAACCTTGCTGCTGAATGTACATTTGGCGCGAAACACTGCATGTCCGTATGTATGTGTGTGTGTGCGTATGTATGTAAACACAAGAATCTACACTATTTCTGTACACACAAGCTTGAAACTTGACAAAATACTTTATTCAGGGGGTTGGCTAAGACAGCATCCGAGCATACTGTAACTGGACATCTGGTTGAAGACATAAAAGACCATTTATTGAAAGACGGTTGACCCAGATTATACTATTATAGTCCGCAATTTTTGTCATATTTACTTCAAATTTTCGACATAGCTAGTTTGGAGAAAGACATTAGATGAGTACCTTTTTCAAATTCTTCAGTAAACATTAATTCTTTTCAGAAAAAAAAATTAAAACAGTAAAAACCTTGACTTCTGGAGAAAGTGAAGACAGAGGTGGTGATGTAAAAGAAGCAAACTCCCGTCACCATGCAGACACTGATACAATACTCTAAATATACGTATGATGTAATTCTCTCTCTCTCTCACACACACATGCGCGCATCTCCAAGATCTATGCCTCTTGGAGAGGTATGGAGCGTGCTCGCACACACTGACGTGCTTTCAGAAGAGCATGCAGGTGTACTTAGTATATCATGTAGGTAGGCAAGGTCAACCTGATTTCACACCAATTATTGCAAGACTGAACTTGTAACAAGAAATTCTAGTTGTGTCACCATTTTCTCAAGTTTTGAAGCCAAAGTGAAACTCCTATCACGTAAAATCTAAAATTATGTAAAACTAAAAAAATGTCTTGACAAATGACGTTTTACAAACCAACAATGCGTATGCACTGCCCCCCTTGATAATAATAATAATAATAATGTACATTTATATAGCGCTTAACCTCCAAATGACTGGTGCTCTAAGCACTTTACAAGATCAAAAATCACAGATCAAAAAGTACAAGAAAGAAAACGCTACAATAAATGTTACAATAACTAAAGTGACACATATATCAAAAGCTCACACTCACACATACCATTACAAGAACAGTTACTGCTAAAGATTGCTCACTCACTAAAAATGCATCTAACTGTATGCATAAGAAAACAGATAGGTCTTGAGCAGTGATTTAAAAGCAGACAGAGTTGGGGCATGTCTGACATGGGCTGGAAGATCGTTCCAGGTGACTGGACTGAAATAAGAAAAGGCACGCTGGCCCTGGCTAGACTTCTTTTGCCTAGGAACCCTGAAAATACGCGTGTCTGATGCTGAACGGAGGGATCTTGAAGGTGTGTAAATATGAACCAGGTCGGACAAATATGGAGGAGCAGAACCAGTAATAGGATTGTAACAAATGACAGAGACCTTGTAGTTGTACACAATTCTTTGAGATACAGGCAGCCAGTGCAGTTCAACAAGTAAGGGTGTTATGTGCTCACGTTTCGGTACTCTGTAAATTAGTCGGGCAGAGCAGTTCATAACTCTTTGAAGTTTATCAAGAAGATTCTGAGGAACACCAGTTAAAAGGGAATTACAAAAATCAATGCCTGAAAGAACAAGGGAAGTAACAAGCGTTTTAGTTGCTTCGGTGGTGAGAAGGTGTCGAATTGAACTGATCTTTCTCAATTCAAAGAAGGAACATTGGCAAACCTTGTTGACATGCTCTCTCATGGTCAGCCTATTGTCAAAGATAGCATCAAGATTACAGGCCGACTCGGAAAAGGGGATACTGTTCTGACCAACCCTGAACAAGTCTGGGAAATCAGTGGAGGTTGAACAAGAAAATCTTAAGGCCTCAGTTTTGCCACTATTCATTTGCAATTTGTTCTGTGTGGTCCAATTCTGAACGTCTGTGACACAGGAATCTAAAGACTGGAACATCTGACTAACATGTTTGCGTTGAGCACTGGCCTTAAAACCCATCTTTTCCCATCTTGATTATCAGTGTTCATGTAATTAGTCATTTTCTGTTCTTCTGTGTAATTGTACATTCTTGATTATCAGTGTTCATGTAATTAGTCTTTTTCTGTTCTTCTGTGTAATTGTACATGTGGCTTTGTCACCTTTAGTGTAATATTTTTCTTGCTCATATGTACGGCGCCTAGAGCATCTTACCATGTATAGGCGCCTTATAAATCTTCCTTCTTATTATTATATACAGCTCTGTGCCATCAGCATAAAAATGGTGAGAAACAGAGTGACATTTGATGACACTAGATAAAGGCTGGGTATACAATGTGAAAAGGATCGGCCCCTTGGGGAACACAGTAGACAAGCTCAGTGGGATCGGACTCTATTCCCAACACTGACACTACTTGTTTTCTTCCAAAGAGATAAGACTCAAAAAGATGTAAAGCGGTACTCTTGATGCCAAAAAACAGAGTCTAAACATTGAATGAGAATCTGGTGATCTATTGTGGCAAAAGCAGCACTCAAATCAAGAAGGACCAGAACAGAAACATTATCTTCATCACTGGTGGTGAGCAGGTCGTTCACGACACGAAGCAACGCTTCTCCGTGCTTTGGTTTGACCGGGGCGGTAGGCCAATTGAAAAACATGCCAGAGGTCATTACTTTTGATATGGTCAAATAACTGCAACAAAACTATTTTCTCTAGTAATTTTGAAAGAAATGTGAGGTTAGATACAGGTCTGTAGTTTTTCAGATCATTTGGGTCAAGAGTGGGCTTCTTTAAAAGACGTTTTACAATGGCAGTTTTGAAACATGCTGGGACAACACTTGTTCTAAGAGACTGGTTTACAATTTCTGTGACAGCTGGCACAATCTCTCCGCAACGTTCAAGTAGAAGAGATGAGGGGACAGGGTCGAGGTCAAATGTTTTACTAGGCGACATCTTAATCATGGTTTCACTTTCATGCACAAATTTTTCCGTTACAGGACAAAAACATGTGAGAGGCAGACCTGAAAAAGAGGTCTCTGCAGATGGATAGTTTTTCCTACCAGCATCAGCACATTTATCAATATTGTCATGGATGCTTTCGACTTTTTCACTAAAGTCATCTGAGAAAAGCTTTGGAAGAACTATGGGTGGATGGGTACTTGGAAGAACAACAGACCTGACCTTTCCCATAAGGCTGTTGGCAATGCAAAACAATTCTTTGCATGTACCAGCAGCAGCAACCTTAGAACAATAAAACACAGTTTTTGCATGGTCTGTCAGACGCGTGACTTTGTGCTTCAACTGACTGAAAATCTGTTTATGCACTGTCAGTCCTGACTTAGGCCAAAGTCGCTCAGCCTGACGTCTCTCCTGCTTTAAGGTGTGCAGTTCAGACGCCACGGATGGGAACCAGGGTGTGGAGAGACGCTGGGTCACCTTGCAACGAGTAGCCGGGGCGTGCTGGTCTAGCAGGGTTCCTCAGTCCAGCATTCAGCTTATCAGCCGAGGCGTGTGGGTGGCCAGAGACGAAAGCGGCGACATCGGCCCTGAACTTGTCCCGGTCAATCCCCTTTCAAGTTCTTGTGATCCTGAAGACTGGAGGTGGACGAGGCTTGGCAATATCCACCAGGCACGTAACAGGAAGATGGTCGGAGGACAAGGCATGGCTCACACAGGCGGACCGAAAAATAGAATCCTCCTCTCTGTACACAACCCAGTCAAGTATGTGTCCCTTGTTGTGAGTCGGCTGGTGCACACCCTGAGACAGACCGAAAGTCTGCAGCAGAACCACGACATAGGATGTGTTGGTGTTGGAAACACAGTCATAGTGAATGTTAAAATCGCCAACAATCACAAGGTTCCCACTCAATGCATTGTTCAAGGAAATCAGCAAACTCGCTGAAGATGACAGTGTCTGTAAGCTTGTTCTTCCTGCTGGGGGTTGGTCGATATAGAGCTCACTAATGCATTGGCAGATGTGTGAGGCTTTTTACAATAGGAGATATTTCAACACCAGAATCAGGTCAAAAACAAATGGTAGAGACCCTTGACAGCAAGGACAGCTCTCATACAGAAGGGACTTTGTGGGTTATGGTTCATCCCATCTTGTTTATCTCATTACATCCAATGTTACAGTTTGGAGAAAGGTCAACCATGATTGTCGGATTAGCTTGGCAAAGCTATTCTAACACTACCTTTGAACTAACATATTCAACCGCCTCCTGTTTTAACATGTCCAGGATAAAGTTCTTTTTGCTTAATCATTTCAGGTACTCTGCAGGCCTTACTGTGAATAAAAACAGCTGGAATATTTTACAATGATGATCCACATTTTCATTTTCCTTTCATCTTTCGAAGTCATTACCACCTTTGAGCTGCGCACTGACAGCATAGTTGATGAGATGTATTTAACAGAGTCTAACATCCGTGTTGAGGTGATACTGATCATCTCACTCTGGTGGTTTTAAAACTTTAACCTACAAGCAAAAGTGAGTAGGATAAGGTTTTAAGGCCCTGGTGGCACAAGAGTGCAATACTTGATGCCTGGGTGCCAGTCATCACAATAAATGATGTCACTGCATGTGAACAGATGGATATCCTGATCAGTTTTGTGTGAGCACTCAACTTTCTGTGATTCAGGTGTTGTGAGTAGCATACAACTTTTATGCACAAGTCGCCATAAGTTTTTAACATACCGGTACCACAGCGTATCTCAAAATGTGTGATACACTCACGCTGTACCACACATTGTATATACAAACTGTAAGAAACTGTTACCAAGACATCTGTGCCACGCGCACACACAACGGGTAGAAAATAATGTAACTTATAGGACGCCACAGCGACCGAAATAAATAAAATTAATTGTCTGAACTCTATCACTATATAACTGTTGTACACAATTAGTCGCATGGAGTAGCAGCGGCCAGCTAATTGTCTTTGTTATCAGTTTTGTCACTGTGTTTGTGGAGATGCTTATACCATGGCCCTAAAAAGCAAGTGTTTTGGTCTATTAGTATTAGTTACGATTACCTTGACATTTCCCTTGGTTCTGTTTTTGGACCCAGGCATTTTGAGGAACCTTCACCGTGTCCGTAAATTAAGGTTGTGTTATAACAACTGGTGCTCAATGGGTTTATTTTACGATTATGTTGGTTCTTCGTCATAATCCCCGCATGGCCGAACACAACATCCGGTTTCGTAATCACCGATCCGTCTTTTCACCAAAACGCCCCCGAAACTTTTGACCGCTCGAGGAAAGCGAGGGGTTCAACATAATTATGCTGGGTTTACTAACAGTTCGCAGAGGAAGAAGGCGTGTGTGTGTTAACACTCTCGCCACAATATCATACAACGGAGGGCGGGGGGGGGGGGGGGGGGTGGTAGCGTGTGAGTGTGTGTAGTATCTTCACTCGCCAAAAAGCTCAAATAGGGAGGGGGGGTCCAGTCCAAACACCCCAAAAAAGGGCAATTCGCCACCCATACGACCACCCGCCCCCCCCCCCCCCCCCCCCCCCCCCCCCCCGATCCGCCCCTGCTACACTATCCGAATTTCACAACATTGGTGACCCAACACTAGAAATCTCGCTCGTCCTTTACTAATTGACTCAATACAAACATTCCTATGCGGAACGGCGGCCAACCTATGCACAAAGACTGCATCTCGGCTCTAGTCCAGCTGCTGTTCACTGAGTTTCTGCAAATGCCAGATGCAGGGGCGGACCAGTTACTGACCTCGAGGGGGGCAACTTTGTTTGGACCTTCAACCTGATACAAAAGGCCTCTTCCAGGGGCCGCCGAAAAATCGAAAAGTAGGGGGCGGGGGCCGGGGGGGGGGGGGGTTGGAGAGTAGGTGCGTGAGTGTTAAGACTCACCGTTCGCCAAAATATCAAACAACGGGGGTGGGGGGAGGGGGGGGGGTTCCGAGTCCAAACGTCCCAAAAAGGAACTTTGTTATAGCATTTCTTCTTGAATTTTGGGTTGGGGGAGGGGGGTTGTTCCGGAACCCCAGTAACTCACCACCCCCACCCCCACCCCAAAGATCCGCCCCTGAGATGGCATTCCCGGACTGATAACCGGCCGATACCACAACGAGTCGGACAACATAGAGTAAACGCGCTACAGATTTCAGTCATAGTAGATTTCGTCGTATGAGCTGCGCGCTTACTATTATTATTATTATTATTATTATTATTATTATTATTATTATTATTATTATTATTATCGTGGATTACTTACTTACTTACTTACTTACGCCTGTCACCCCTACCAGGGTATAGGCCGTCGACGAGAGACCTCCAGCGACTCCTGTTCTGTGCTTCTCCTTCGATTTTACTCCAGGTGGTTCCCAGTTTCTTGATGTCTGCTTGGAGGTCTCGACGCCAGGTGTTTCTCGGCCTGCCTCTTTTCCTTTTTCCCTGGGGGTTCCATGACAATGCCTGCCTAGTGATACTGGAAACTGGCTTTCTCAGACTGACCAATCCATCCCCATCTTCTTCGCCCAATTTCATTCTCTGCTGTTATCTGCTCTGTTCTCTCCCAGAGTCTGATGCTGCTGATCTTCTCTGGCCAATGGATTTTCAAGATTCTTCTAACGGGCAACTGTTAATGAAGATCTGTACTCTGTTGACTGTGGTTTTTGTCAACCTCCAAGTCTCTGCTCCATATAGAAGAACTGTTTTTACGTTTGAGTTTAAAATCCGGACTCGGGTGTGTTGTGACAGCTCTCTGGAACTCCACACTTTTTTCAGCTGGAGAAAGGCTGCTCTGGCTTTACCGATTCGTGCCCTGATATCTGCATCAGTGCCACCTTTTTTGTCGATGATGCTCCCGAGATAGGTGAAGGACTCCACCTCATCCAGCGGGGTGCAAGCAAGCAAGACTGGTTCTTCCCTGGTTGCGTTCAGCCTCATTGTCTTTGTTTTCTGTTTGTGGATGGTGATGCCCACCTGGGACGAGATGTCAGCAAGCTTCGTGGTCTTGTCCTGCATTTGTTGACGAGTGTGAAACAGTAACGCCAAGTCGTCTGCAAAATCGAGGTCGTCAAGCTGTGTCCACAGTGTACACTGTATTCCGCTTCTTCTTTGCTCTGTGGTCCTCTTCATGGCCCAGTCTATGGCCAGTAGGAAGAGGAACGGAGACAGTAAACACCCTTGTCTGACGCCGGTTCTGACCTGGAGCTCCCTGGTGAACTGCCCTTCGTGGATCACGCGACATGTCATGCCATCGTAGCTGCTCTTGATCAATCAGACGAGCTTTGTGGGTACACCGTAATGTCGTAGGAGTTTCCACAAAGTCTCTCGGTCCACACTGTCAAATGCTTTCTCGTAATCCACAAAGTTGACGTACAGCGGGGAGCTCCACTCCAGAGACTGCTCCACAATGATGCGGAGAGTGGCAATCTGGTCTGTACATGATCGGTATTTCCGGAATCCTGCTTGCTGGTCTCTCAGCTGGGGGTCGACGGAGCTCTTCATTCTCTCCAGGATGATCCTGTTGAAGACCTTTCCTGGTACTGACAGCAACGTGATTCCTCTGTAGTTGGAACACTTGCTGAGGTCGTCTTTCTTGGGAAGCTTGATTAGGTACCCCTCCTTCCAGTCAGCCGGCATCACCTCCTCTTCCCAGATCTTTCCAAACAGTGGGTACAGCATCTCTACTGTTGTTTCTAGGTCTGCTTTCAGAGACTCCGCTGGGATGCCATCTGGGCCTGCTGCTTTGCCATTCTTCAAACATGCCACTGCTCTTCTGATCTCTTCCCGGCTGGGTCTGTCACAGCTGATGGGTAGGTCAGTCTCTGCTGGCTGGATGTCTGGGGGGTCGGGTGGGGTGGGTCTGTTCAGTAACTCTTCAAAATACTCGGCCCATCTGTCAAGTTGGTCTGCTCTGTCTGCAATAGGCTTGCCTTCTTTGTCTTTTACTGGTCTTTCTGTATGGCCATACTTGCCTGACAATCTTCTGGTAATGTCGTAGAGCTGTTTCAGGTTGCCGCTGCCTGCTGCCTTTTCTGCCTCTGCTGCTAGGCCATCTGTGTAGGCTCTCTTGTCTGCCCTGATACTCCGCTTCACCTCGCGGTTGGCTTCCGAGTATTCCTCATGTGCCCTTGCTTTGGCCGCTCTCGTGCGACTGTTGTTGACAACTGTTTTCTTCTGCCTCCTCACTTCTATCTTCTTCAAGGTCTGTGCGACAGCCAGTCCTTGTGATGGTGTTTCTTGAACCCCACAGTGTCTTTGCTGGTTGAGTTCAGTGCCTCTCTAACTGCCTTCCACTGCTGCTCTGTGGTGACCGCCTCCTCTTCATTTACTAGTTCCTGTAGCGCTTAAAACCGGTTGGACAGCACCAGTTTGAACTCTTCTCTCACTCCCGTCTCTCTCAGAAGGCCTACATTATAGCGCTGTCTTCTTGTTATCCCTGTGCTGCTTTTCTTTAACTTGAGCTTTATTCTTAAGGTAAGCAGATGATGGTCTGAGGCGACATCTACTCCCCTCTTCACTCGAACATCTTGAAGGGATCTTCTAAATTTCTTGCTAATGCAGATATGGTCTATTTGGTTCTCTGTAGTATGGTCAGGTAGACCCACGCTGCTTTGTGTATTCTTTTGTGTGGGAAGATGCTGCCTCCAATGACAAGTCTGTTTAGAGCACAAAAGTATACGAACCTCTCCCCGTTCTCACTCATCTCCCCTAGTCCCTGTCTCCCTATCACCTCTTCGTATCCGGTGTTGTCCTCCCCTATTTTGGCATTAAAATCACCCATGACGATGGTGATGTCTCGCTCCGCACATTTGTCCACAGCACTCTGGAGTCGGTCGTAGAACTCTTGTTTCTCTTCCTCGTCACTGTCATTGGTGGGCGCATAACACTGGATGACGTTCAACTTGATCTTTCTCCTAGTTCTAAAGGCTGCTGTGATAATTCTTGGCCCAAGAGTTTCCCAGCCAATCAGCGCTCTCTGTGCCACTGGTGACAGCATGAATGCTACATCTTCTGTATGGGGGGCTTCTCCTCTTCATGACCTGAATACAGAATCATCTCCCCACTTAACTGCGTCCATCTGGCTTCACTGATACCTAGCAGGGGAAGGTTGTACTTTTGCATTTCCGTTGCTATCTGGGCGGACTTCCCGCTCTGGTACATGGTCTTGACATTCCATGTGCCCATGATTGTGTCCCTGGATAGAGAGAGGCGGCTCGGTCCTGTGGCTTCCGAAGACTTCCGGCTTTCACCACACGACGTCATAAATCTTCTGGTAGAAAAACCTTCCTCCTCCAGGAAAGGAATTGCTGTTTGTATTTTCGTCGGCGTTTTTGTAGCTATTTCTTTATTTGCAGGGTGGGGAAGCTACCCCCACGCCCAACCCCCTTACTAGGAGAACCAGCGGTTTTCTGTCGGGGTCTTCTTTAGACCATGTTGGTTCACGGCACCTTATTTCATTCGGTGCACCCCTCTCGAGAGGGACCCCCTATCCACCACCCAGGGAACGCTCCTCAACGCCATATGGTCCCAGCGCGAGGATTATCATGGGTGGGACCGGAAAAAAAGTTGAATCCTGAAGCGAAGGTCTTGGGGCACTTTTTAAGTGGTTTTTTTTTTTTTTTTTTTTTTTTTTTTTTTTTTTTTTTTTTTTTTTTTTTAAATCCGGAAATCCGGCAGTAGCCGGAAAAAATCCCACCCATGATGATGATGATTATTATTGTTATTTTACGCGGCTAGCTCGGCTTCAAGTCATAATAAACAAAATTCAGATGTTCAGGGCCTATCGTCTTTTGCCACCACGAACATGATTTTATGGACGAGGCACGATTCTGAACAATTTTGACGCCAGCTCGGTTCCAACCCGCCGCGACTGACCTTCCGACGAGAGTCTAACGCTCTAACACATGAGCCTGCTACCAGGCTCGGGTCACAGTCGGCCACAGCTGGTCCGCGCAGGGGGCGGATCCGTTACTTTCCGGGCGGGGGGGGGGGGCAGCCGGGGATCGGATGGTCCGACTTTTTGTCTGGGACCTTTAACCTAACAGAGATGGCGCTCAGAAAGCAGACCTTGAGGCTTTGCATCGGCTGAAAAAAAAAAAAAAAAGCACGAGGAGGGTGAGGGGTACCTAGCGCCCGGGGGGGGGGGGGAGAGAGGGGGGGGGGGTATGAGGGCGCTAAGTAGGTACAGCCGGTGAACCGCGTGTTTGAAGTCAAATATATTACACCCTTGTACCTTCTCACCGCCGCCCGAAATCGGAATATCAAAATATCAAAATGCGGGGGATGGGGGTGGGTGGCCGGAGGGGAGGGGGTGGCGCGCATGTCCTTGTAGTGTCGCCGCCTCACGTCAGTTCTACCCGTCAGATTTATAAGGTTTCAGTACTACGAGGTGTACGCGCTGACGCGACTTTCACTTTATTGTGGAGGGGGTACTATGATGTGGGTTCCCGCGGCGGAACCCGGCCCTCGACACCCCTCCTCCCCCACCTAGATCCGCCCCTGCCGCGCACAAGTGTCTTGCCAACCCTGTTGCGGACATCAGCCCGAGTTTCACTTGTACCGCTGGGACTGAGCTTCGCACCACTCCAACGACCCGACCTACCACCCGGCAGGAACTTCAACGCTGACTGACGACAGCTTATTCAGTAGAAGCGGACAACACTGAGTTGACTCTCATTCATCGGCCCTAACATGAGAATACTACTGCCGACTACTACTAAACGGACTCAGGGATACTATATAACGGGTCATATAGAATCCCGCTTGGTTACATTGACGGCTGTCAGCACAGGCACGGGCTGATCGTTATTAACTGGTCACTTCTTAACACCGGTAGTAGTAAATAGCAGCCATTTACTGATAACTGCGTTGAGAAGTACGGAACAACTACGCATGCAACGATCATCCGAGGCCCGTGGCTGTCGCAGTGCCCGCTCAGATCACGTTGCTTGTGGTGTCGACGCAGGCCAAGCACTAACGGGAATTTCCGTTTCTGTCGGCGTCTTGGCTTTGTGAAGCTATAACTACACACAGCGTCCGCTGAAAGCATGTTGTATGTGGCGGATGCACCATGACGTTTCATTACTGACTAAGCAAGTGTAAAAAGAGGCCCGAGAGGCCGCGTTGGAAAATTCGCCGGATGGGGTTCGTGCCGGGCGCAAGCTGCAGTGAAGCCGGTCAAAAACCTTTCAAATTTGTACGGGAACATAATTTACTATATACTCAAACTGAATACGTGGGCGCTTAAATTAAAAAAAAAAAAAAAAAAGAAAAAAAAAAAGCATAAGCCACGCAGCTCGCACACACTGATACGGCGGGCATCCACGCGCAGAGGGGTCAATGTGCAGATAATCATGTCATTTTGTAAAGAGAAACAAGGGGGGGGGGGGGGGGGCGCGGAGCTTTACCCTGAAACAAGCCGGCCGCCTCCCGACGCCAGACAGGCTACGTCAGTTCACCAGCGGCCAAAAAAAAAAATCTAGCAGAGGAGGACGGGGGAGTGAGGGGGCGGAGGGGGGGGGATGGGGGGCTTATGAGGATCCATGTCTCTTTAAGGTGACTTCGCTCTCCGGCGTCCGGTTGTTGCGAGTTCGTTGCAAACGAAACCTCACTATTATTCAGTGTTGTGGTGGTGGTGGCACCGGTGGGTGATGGTGGACTTGTGTGTTGTGTTGTTGTTGTTGTGGTGGTGGTGGTGTTGAGGTAGTGGGTAGTGGTCGCACTGTCACATTAAGCTCCGTGAATGTGACGGCCGGAAACTGATCCAGAGATATAACGTTTGCAGTGTCAAATACTGGTGTTGTCGGCATGACTGACTTCAGTGACTTTGTTGTAAATGTTGCTGCTGGTGGTGTCAGTTGTGTGATAGCGACTGTTGTTAATCTTGTCAGTTTCTGTACGACTCCCTCGATGGTGGATAATCTTTGGTGCTTTCACAATGTTATGATCCTAACTTGAAATCCTAAGTGAGAAAGTTGATGTCTGTATTGAAGACTGATGTCTGCCTATTTCCTGCCCGCAGGATCCAACGGCGTCCTCCACCGCACCCGTCTTGGACTGTGTACGTTCTAGAGAATGGCGCTCAGTTGTGGAACGCTGGGAAAGGGCTTAAATCTGTCATGACAAGACAATGAACGAATTATTTAATCAGTGAGAGAAATGACACTATACCGCTGTCAAAGTCAGTCTCCCCCCCCCCCCCCCATCCCCCCCTCCCAAAAAAAAAAAAAAGGTAGACAGAAAAGAACGAAATCTTTGAGTCAAACATTTAGATCTTTTTCTCTGTCTACTAAAACTGACGCATTTCTCTGTGTACTTTTTGAAGCAAAATGTTTCGCCTGTTTCAAATTATGTTTCCTTTGTTGAAAATGTTCGTTTTTTGTCTCGGTCAGTTGTGAAAACCGGCGAAAAGTCAAGTTTCGCTTTTGTGACGCGACTGACCTACAACTGAGAAATGACCATTAAGCAAAGGTTCTGGGGCTGATGTCGGCCGCAATGGGCCCGCGCACAGCTGTGAGCGGACCCAATGCGGCTGACGTCGACCCAAGGATCTTTGTTTAATGGGGATGTTAATTCTTCGTTATTTTACCATGACATCTTTACTTTAATAACTAAGGCCACTCATGAACTGCATGGTATATGACGTTTATGATACGGCATCAAGGCTATACGTACACTGCTATCTGCTGACGTGGGGAGTTTCAGTATTGATGCATTACGTACATTCCAGTCCGAAATAGCTCAGGCGGTTAAGCGTCGGAGCAAGAGAGCGAAGGGAATCACCGGGTCGTGGGTTCGAATCCCCGGCCCGGCCCCGGTAGATGGACTCGCAATCCAGGTAAAAAAGACGCGATTGTTCCATAGCTTGTCCTTTGAAAGTCCTGGTAAATCAAAGTGGCACAGTTCCAGTGCGCCTGAATTGATCAGTGTTCAATTCTCGCGTACGTAATGCATCAATACTGAAACTCCCCACGTCACCAGATAGCAGTGTACGTACAGCCTTGATGCCGTAATCAGGTCCCCCCCCCCCCCCCCCCCCCAATAACCCGCCCGTCCGGCAGGGCCGTCCATTATCACTTCGGTGTCGTGGACGTTAAACCCCGAACTAACCAACCAACCAGTCGACACACACGCATGCTCTCGTCAAGGGCCGGACCGCGCAGATAACTGAACTTGAACTACACTACATTTAGTTATGGACAAGAAAGCAGGAGCTCCATCAGATACTTGAAATACACGTCATATACGCACACAGGAGACAGACAGACAAGAGACGAGCGTGAAGAAGGAGGGAGAGCACGGGACGACGACGATAATGACAACGACAACGACTACTTTCAACTGAACAACGGCATAAATGCATGCGACAATAATGAGTCACGCCGGCTGGCAATGACGGTATAAAAGCAAGAGGGATACTAGAATGACGTTTCGGTGGAGGATTTCCGCTCAGCGCAGCCGAACAGAGCAGACCAGTGGACCAAGCTCCAGAGTGCAGTGAAGCGAATCGAACAGTGTACAGTGTAGCATAGAGTTGACTGGTGGCGGAGCTGTTAGCAGCCCCGACCACCAAGCTTCTTTACTAGAATAGGCAGTGTTCTCTTCCCAAGGATAGATAGGAAGTGGTAGAATAGCGAGGAGGCTACAGGGATCCTTAGCCCGTTAGGGTGGTGGTCTCTGGCCTCGGCCCAAAACTTAGATTAGATTCAAACAGGCGGGCCACAAAAAAAAAGGTGCCTCACCCCATCACAGAGGATGCCAAGCAAGTAAAACTGCGAAAGGTTCGAACGAAGGTAGGTCCCAGTGAGGGCCCATTTCTCGTTTGAGTTTCTTAACAAAACTTTAGTTGACTAAAGGGGTAAACCACCCCACAGAAGAAGAGATACCGTTGGTTAGAAAACAGCGCATACGCTCGGGCCTGGTCCCAAGCATACAGTACTCGAAAAAGCATACGTTAGCTTAGCCCATATATACGCTTAGGTCATACTTACGCCTAGCTTATACTTATGCTTAGCTTATAATTACGCTTAGCTTATACATACGCCTAGTAAACGTTAACCGTTTAGCTTACGCTTAAAACTGATCTTGAGCTTACATATAGACATACGATCACGCTCAAGAACTGGCCCGAGTGCAGCCTCGGCCAGATCATCCAAGATGGCAGCGGATGACGGGGCCACGCGGGACAAAGCCAAAATGGCGCCAAAATAGCAAACAAAGAAACAACCGGCCAGCCTCGCCCAGACAAAGAATCCAACAGTCAGGGGGAAAAGCCGCTGACCCGCTCAGCCGCAGCTAGAGCGCGCACTGAAGAGAACAACAGCAACCATGTGGAAAGGGAAGAAACCCCACCAAACGAAAATGAAAACACCAACGAAAACGGAAACGAAAATACCAATGAAGATGACAATGAGGGTAAGGACTCCGACTCTGAGGTAGAGGACGAGCAAGCGTTCACGGAAGTGAAACCTCGCCGACAACAGAAGCGATTCCCACCGAACCGAGTAAAGAAGTTCTTTGCATTTCCTATCCTAATCACACCTCAAGACAACGCACCAGAACTCTACAACATGGGCATCCGGAAGCTGAACGAGGTGTTATCAGACACATTTGGGCCACCGATCGATACCCGCCGAATTTTCCACGGCAAGAGAATTATAATGGCATGCGCAACGCGAGACATACAAGAAAGCGCCATAACCAAAACCCTGATCGGTCCAGTCAAAGTGAGCTGCTCGATACCTTACTTACTTACTTACGCCTGTCACCCCTACCCGGGTATAGGCCGTCGACGAGAGACCTCCAGCAACTCCTGTCCTGTGCTTCTCCTTCGATTCTACTCCAGGTGGTTCCCAGTCTCTTGATGTCTGCTTGGAGGTCTCGACGCCAGGAGTTTCTCGGCCTACCTCTTTTCCTCTTTCCCTGGGGGTTCCATGACAATGCCTGCCTAGTGATACTGGAAGCTGGCTTTCTCAGGCTGTGACCGATCCATCCCCATCTTCTTCGCCCAATTTCATTCTCTGCTGTTATCTGCTCTGTTCTGTCCCAGAGTCTGACGTTGCTGATCTTCTCTGGCCAGTGGATTTTCAAAATTCTTCTAAGGCAACTGTTCATGAAGGTCTGTACTCTGTTGACTGTGGTTTTTGTCAATCTCCATGTCTCTGCTCCATATAGGAGAACTGCTTTTACATTGGAGTTGAAAATCCGGACTTTTGTGTGTTGTGACAGCTCTCTGGAACTCCACATTTTTTTTTAACTGGAGAAAGGCTGCTCTGGCTTTACCGATTCGTGCTCTGACATCTGCATCAGTGCCGCCTTTTTTTGTCTATGATGCTCCCGAGATAGGTGAAGGACTCCACCTCCTCCAACGGGGTGCCAGCAAGCAAGATTGGTTCTTCCCTGGTTGTGTTCAGCCTCATTGTCTTTGTTTTCTGTTTGTGAATGGTGAGGCCCACTTGGGACGAGATGTCAGCAAGCCTCGTGGTCTTGTCCTGCATTTGTTGACGAGTGTGGGACAGTAATGCCAAGTCGTCTGCAAAATCGAGGTCGTCAAGCTGTGTCCACAGTGTCCACTGTATTCCACTTCGTCTGTGCTCTGTGGTCATCTTCATGACCCAGTCTATGGCCAGTAGGAAGAGGAACGGAGACAGCAGACACCCCTGCCTGACACCAGTTCTGACCTGGAGCTCCCTGGTGAACTGCCCTTCGTGGATCATGCGACATGTCATGCCATCATAGCTGCTCTTGATCAGGCGGACGAGCTTTGTGGGTACACCATAGTGTCGTAGGAGTTTCCACAGAGTCTCTCGGTCCACGCTGTCAAATGCTTTCTCATAATCCACAAAGTTGACGTACAGCGGGGAGCTCCACTCCAGAGACTGTTCCACGATGATGCGGAGAGTGGCGATCTGGTCTGTACATGATCGGTTCTTCCTGAATCCTGCTTGCTGGTCTCTCAGCTGGGGGTCAACGGAGCTCTTCATTCTCTCTATGATGATCCTGTTGAAGACCTTTCCTGGTACTGACAGCAAGGTGATTCCTCTGTAGTTGGAACACTTGCTGAGGTCGCCTTTCTTGGGAAGCTTGATTAGGTACCCCTCCTTCCAGTCAGCCGGCATCACCTCCTCTTCCCAGATCTTTCCAAACAGTGGGTACAGCATCTCCACTGTTGTCTCTAGGTCTGCTTTCAGAGACTCCGCTGGGATGCCATCTGGCCCTGCTGCTTTGCCATTCTTCAAAAATACCACTGCTCTTCTGATCTCTTCCCGGCTGGGTCTGTCACAGCTGATGGGTAGGTCGGTCTCTGCCGGCTAGATGTCGGGGGGGTCGGGTGGGCTAGGTCTGTTCAGTAACTCTTCAAAATACTCGGCCCATCTGTCGAGTTGGTCTGCTCTGTCTGCAATAGGCTTGCCTTCTTTGTCTTTTACTGGTCTTTCTGTATGGCCATACTTACCCGACAATCTTCTGGTAATGTCGTAGAGCCGTTTCATGTTGCCGCTGCCTGCTGCCTTTTCTGGCTCTGCTGCCAGGCTGTCTGTGTAGGCCCTCTTGTCTGCCCTGATACTCCTCTTCACCTCGCGGTTGGCTTCCGAGTATTCCTCCTGTGCCCTTACTTTGGCTGCTCTCGTGCGACTGTTGTTGACCGCTGCTTTCTTCTGCTTCCTTGCTTCTATCTTCTTCAAGGTCTGTGCCGACAGCCAGTCCTTGTGGTGGCGTTTCCTGAACCCTACAGTGTCTTTGCAGGTTGAGTTCAGCGCCTCTCTAACTGCCTTCCACTGCTGCTCTGTGGTGACCGCCTCCTCTTCATTTACTAGCTCCTGTAGCGCTTGAAACCGGTTGGACAGCACCAGTTTGAACTCTTCTCTAACTCCAGTTTCTCTCAGGAGGCCTACATTATAGCGCTGTCTTCTTGTTGTCTCTGTGCGGCTTTTCTTTAGCTTGAGCTTCATTCTTAAGGTAAGCAGATGGTGGTCTGAGGCGACATCTGCTCCCCTCCTCACTTGAACATCTTGAAGGGATCTTCTAAATTTCTTGCTAATGCAGATATGGTCTATTTGGTTCTCTGTTGTATGGTCAGGTGAGACCCAAGTTGCTTTGTGTATTCTTCTGTGTGGGAAGATGCTGCCTCCAATGACAAGTCGGTTTAGAGCACAAAAGTCTACAAACCTCTCCCCGTTCTCACTCATCTCTGAGCCTAGTCCCTGTCTCCCCATCACCTCTTCGTATCCGGTGTTGTCCTCCCCTATTTTGGCATTAAAATCGCCCATGACGATGGTGATGTCTCGCTCCGCACATTTGTCCACGGCACTCTGGAGTCGGTCGTAGAACTCTTGTTTCTCTTCCTCGTCACTGTCATTGGTGGGCGCATAACACTGGATGACGTTCAGCTTGAGCTTTTTCTTGGTTCTAAAGGCTGCTGTGATAATTCTTGGCCCAAGAGGTTCCCAGCCCACCAGCGCTCTCTGTGCCACTGGTGACAGCATGAATGCTACTCCTTCTGTATGGGGGGCATTCTCCTCTTCATGACCTGAATACAGAATCATCTCCCCACTTAACAGCCTTTTCTGGCCAGACTGCGTCCATCTGGCTTCACTGATACCTAGCAGGGAAAGGTTGTACTGTTGCATTTCCGCTGCTATCTGGGCGGCCTTGCCGCTCTGGTACATGGTCTTGACATTCCATGTGCCCATGGTTGTGTCCCTGGATAGAGAGAGGCGGCTCGGTCCTGTGGCTTCAGAAGACTTCCGGCTTTCACCACAGGACGTCATAAGTCTTCTAGTAGAAGAACCTTCCTCCTCCAGGAAAGGAATTACTGTTAGTCTTTTCGTCGGCGTTTTTGTAGCTATTTCCTTTTTTGCAGGGTGGGGAAGCTACCCCCACGTCCAACCCCCTTACTAGGAGGACCAGGGGTTTTCTGTCGGGGTCACCTTCCCTTAGACCATGTTGGTTCACGGCACCTTATTTCATTCGGTGCACCCCTCTCACGAGGGACCCCCTATCCACCACCCAGGGGACGCGCCTCAACGCCGTATGGTCCCAGCGCGAGGCTGCTCGATACCAAACCACCATAAAACCGACAGCCCACCAACTAAAGCCTTGGGGGTCATTAAACCAATTCCCCTCGAGGACGAAATCCCATATATCGAGACGGAAATCCGGAAAACTCACCCCCAAGCCAGAATCCTAAAGCGCCTGACCAAGAGAGAAGGGCAGGCCAGCCAAGCCATCCTGGTGCAATTCCCAGGAGAGGCCCTCCCGAAAACCATCAAACTAGGTGGCGAAATAATACACATTGACAGGTACAAAGGAAAGGCACTGATGTGCCGAAACTGCCAGAGATATGGGCACCCTACAAAGGCATGCAAAAGGGACACCAAATGCGCCAAATGCGGGGATAAACACCGAACCGCGGAGTGCCCCATAACGGAGCGTAGAAAGTTTACCTGCGCAAACTGCGGCGACAAAGGTCATAGCGCGACATACGGAGGGTGCAAACTACAGAAAGCACACAACAAAGCGACCCGAGTCGCCAGCCTGGGGGTAAAAACCTACGCCCAGGCACTCAACGAAAGCTGGCCTCAGGCCCCCAGGACTCAAAACCACGGCGAAGAAGGAAGACACGCCAGACCACTAAACAATAGTCAAGCAGAACCAGTCATCCAAGAGACCCACCAAAGGGAAGAGTGAGTCAGGGTCCGAGACGAACCCACACACCACCCACCCCCCGACAATCATCCGACTACAAACGCCCCACACAGCGACACACACTTAGTCGCTAGTCAGAGAACAGACCGTCACCAACACACACCCCAGAACAACCCGAACAACACAAACAGCCAACGGAACAAGGTTCCACAAAGAGGACACTACCCTCCGGCCAGGGAGGGAGGAAGGGCACCCGGACCGGCCGAGGACCAGGCGCGCATAGAGGCTCCAACTGCCGCCCCCACACCCATCGAATGGACAAGCCTATCCCCACATTATCGGACAAAAGAAAGCGGCGAAACACCGGCCGATCTGGGGCAGCAGTTCTTCTACCAGTATGTTATCTCCTTGGTCGCTTGGGGTAACACAGTCACAGCATCTATGCGAAGAAGCGGTAATACGAAAGCATTAGAGCAATTCGTACCACTCCTCACCGGTCTACTTCAAAACATCCAATTCTAGGAAGATGGCAGGCCTACACATCCTTCAATGGAACTGCAGGTTCCTCTACTCCAAACTAGACGAGCTCAGAAACTGGTTAACCCCCAACCCCCCGGAAATCCTCGCCCTCCAGGAGACGGGTTTCCGGGATAAACCCCCCCAAATAAAGGGGTATAAATACCCACCTATTTATAAAAATAGGGCAGACAAAAAAGGAGGCGTAGCCATCTACACCAAAACAGATCTAGCAATCACAGAAATTACCCACACCCTAAACCCACAAATAGAGGCCATAATAGGAGAAATAACCACATCAACCAACCGCAAACTAAAAATAGTAAATGTCTACATCCCCAACGAGAGAGCTTATAGCCAAATACCAATAGAAGACCTCAGAGAACTGCTACTAGCAGGGGACATAGTGGTCGGAGACTTTAACGCCAATGGGACGAAAACCAAACAACAGCAGATACAGCGGGTAAAAAGCTAGAACAAGCCATAAATGAAACCCAAAGATGTATACTAAATACGGGGGAACCCACCCATATGTTCGCCCAAGGTAACGCAGATACCATGAACACACTCGACATAGCAGTAGCCACCAACACCATCGCCATTAAGGCACAGTGGCAAGTGAACAACGATAACCTAGGGAGCGACCACTTCCCCACCCTGATAACTATCAATGATAGAGACGAACCCCCGCCAACACAACACCCCGGGGCCCCACAAAAAATCAACACCTCACGAGCAGACTGGGAAAAGTACCACGAACTAACCAGGTTTACCTCAAACTGGGACGATAAACACAACATAGAAGATAAAACGGCCCACATCACAGACCACATTATCAGATCAATCAAGGAGTGCACCCCCACCGGATCGGATAATGGGAGACCAGGTAAATCCTGGTGGAATAAGGCCTGCGATCGAGAAGTAAAAAATAGGAAAAGGAAGCTCCAAATCTGGAAAAAAACACAAAACGCCCGAAAATAGAATAGAATACAAACGTGCCAAAGCCATAGCAGACCGAATGGTAAAAGAAGCCAAAAAAGAAGACTGGCGTGCCTTCACAGAATCAATCAACACCAAAACTAGGATTAACGAAAGCTGGGATAAAATCAAAGCCATCAACAACGGCCCAAGAACCAGCATGCCATCGTTAAAAATAGAAAACAGGGTATACGCCACCGATCAGGACAAAGCAGACCTGCTAGCCCACACATTTAGCCAAGCTAGCTCAAATGACAACCTAACCCCGGAATTCCGGGACCTCAAACCCCACCTAAGCACATGTTTCGAACAACCAACACAGAAAAACAACTACGAGCTAGATAACGAAATAACTCTCCTAGAATTAAACCAAGCCCTACGAACCACCGGAAAGGGCAAAGCCCTCGGCATAGATTTAATTACATACGAAATGATCCAAAGAAGCCACCCCTCCATGAAAAAAGCCATAACCGCCCTCTTTAACGCCATCTACTCCAAAGGGATATTCCCCACACAATGGAAGAAAGCAGTAGTCTTCCCCCTCCCCAAACCAGGAAAACCAACACACCAACCAGATAGCTATAGGCCCATCGCACTAACATCTCAACTGGGTAAAACGTTGGAAAAAATACTCAAATACCGACTCATGTCCTACTGCGACAAACACCATATCCTACCACCCCAGCAAAGCGGATTCAGGAAAAAGCGCAGCACACTCGATCACCTAACCACCCTACAACAAGAAATCCTAAATACCCACAAAGAGAGAGGAACAGAACTCATAGGAATTTTCTTAGATATAGAAAAAGCTTACGACATGGTTTGGCACGGTAAACTACTTAGTAGATTGGGCGACCTAGGAATATCCAACAAAATGTACAACCTGGTGAAATCCTTCCTGGCCGACCGGCGAATAACAGTTAAAATAGGCAATGCGTTATCAAGGGAGCACACCCTAGAAAACGGAGTACCACAAGGATCGGTGCTCAGCCCCCTCCTATTCACACTCCTACTCACAGGCCTACAACACGTTGTCAGGCACAACAAAATAATGCAATTCGCAGACGACACCTCACTAATAGGGAAAATTAAGAGTAGACAAAGAAATTTCAACTGGGAACTAGTAGGATTCCAAGAATTCCAACAAGATCTGACAAGAATAGAAAATTGGCTAGTAAGAGCAGGCCTAAAAATTTTCCCCCATAAAACCCAAGCAGTCATCTTCAGAACAAACCGCAGCTACAAATACCAAATAAGAGCCCCCCACCCCCAAATTACAAATTGGTAAGATAGACCTAGAATATTGCCAAAGAATCAAGTTTTTAGGAGTGATATTTACAACCAGCAACAACTGGACACCCTACATAGACCAAATATGCCAGTCAGCCAGGAAAGGAATAAACCTAATGCGCAAAGTCAGCGGAGCAGACTGGGGCACCGACCCCAAGTCACTCCTAAACCTCTACCACGCCTTTGTAATGTCCAGGCTACTCTACGCAGCCCCACTCCTTACCAACCTAAACAAAACCCAAACCAACAAACTGATGTCAGTACAAGCAGACGCCCTGAAGGTGGTCATGGGGGTCCCCAGACACACCCCCAACCTGCTTGTGCTGGCAGAATGTGGTCAAAAACCCATAACACTAATAATAAAGGAAAGGACAGCTAACCATTACTACAAAACGATATGCATGCCGGAAGACCACCCGGCCAAGCTCACCCTCACCTCCAACCACAAGCCCATAAATCAACTCACCCAAACACCACAAATAAAAACCGAAGTCCAAAAGTTAGAAGACGTGATAAACCTCAAATTACCAAATAGAACGCCAAATCCACAAATAACAACGCCTCCATGGAAACTCCCACAAATAGAGGTAGACCTGGACCTCACAAAATATCAGAAAGCAACAGACGGGCCCAAAATGAAGACGGAGTTCGATATTAAAAGAACTACTACATACAAAAACTACACAATCATCTACACAGACGGGTCCCATGACCCAACCAGCCACGCAACCGGACTAGGTATCCACGTCCCCAACAAATCGGATCGGGCTATAAAATTACCGGACCACACATCAGTTTTCACAGCAGAACTCAGGGCCATCCTGGGAGCCATCAAAGTAATAAGAGCCGACCTTCAGAAAGCTAAACACTTACTCATAGTGACGGACTCCTTATCGGCAATACAAGCGATTCAGAACCTAGACTCGTTCAGAGAAGATCTAATATACCTGGTCAGACTAAGAGCAGCCGAACTCTCAGAACGCGGCCAAACAGTCAAATTTATGTGGGTCCCCTCCCATGTGGGAATCCCAGGCAACGAACGAGCAGACAGGGTAGCGAAGAAAGGCCTCGACCAAGAATCGACCTTCTTCAACCTACCACTTTCAGCAAATGAACGGTCAAATGCTCTCCGGCCCGCCTTCCAAAAACTATGGGAAAAAGAATTCCACCAGAACAAAAAAGGAAGACGCAAAAATCTCACGAGGGTACTGAACAATACACCCACCCTCCTAATAGGTAAGAGGAGAGACCAGTCACGACTAACAAGGATCCGATTAGGGGGCGAGAGATACCTAGTCCACCCCAACCCAATGTGCACATGCGGCCACCTACTCACGACGGAACACATACTGCTAGACTGCCCGAGCATAGCCCAAACCAAAACCCTAGTAGCAGATAAACTCAACGCACCTCTCACCGTAGAAGGCCTCCTAAACCCCGACCCTAAAACATGGTCCACCACCACCAAATACACAATACGCCTGCTTAATAAGCACCCACTAATCCGATACATCTAACCAAACTACAGACATGACGAGAGGTAGATCAAAAGCGATGCGTGGACATCAGCGACAACCAGTCAGAACATAACTCCCCCCCCCCCCTCAACCCCCGGCCCACCCCCCCCCCCCCCCCCCCCCCCCCGGACGAAATCAGCGAGAGCTGGAAGTCCGTATCCTTTAAAAATAGCATAGCATAGACTGACGTTGTTCGGAAATCAGAATGAGTACTGAAGTCTACACGTGTTTAGACGAAAATAGTGGCCTTCAAAAGCCCGGACAAACATGCGAGCAATCAAAAGTAGGTCACGAGTATCTCGCGCGACAAAAACAGTGGATTAAAAGCCCCGGACAAACATGCAATCGCATGTTTGTCCGGGCTTTTAATCTACTGTTTTTGGACCTACTTCTGCCGATTTCGTCTATCACGGCGATCTCGAACGACATATAACCAGAATGTATACTGTCTTTGATGTAACTCATCAGTTCTGGAGGCGGAGTATAAAGCCGACACAGGCTATGATAAAGCCGCGTATCCAAATAAGTGACTGACATAAAAGGAACCGCGTATTCCGACGGGCGGCACAAAGGCACGTCAGTATCGGAATGTACTGAGGACGTCAGTCTTCGAATGTCTTAGTTTCGTGTCATTAATATACGGTTTTCTTTGCAGCAAATAAACAATATAAACAGTCTCATAGTTGTAAACGTTTAACATTCTGCTTTGTAGGTTTCTTTTCATCTGGAGCAAGATTATTTCGTTGTATGGCATAGGCCTACATATTTGTAAGTTTCACTAGAACAATTCACGTTAATTCTTGAAACAAAACAACAACAAAAGTTATACATACCTTGAAATTCAACCGGCGACTTAGCACAAACGAAGGAAGCGGTGAAACACTGAAATCATGATACAACTTCTTGCCATGCATTATGGCTATATGAAACAAGTGAACCGGCTTTCAGGGCCGCAGTGTGCAGCTTTCCAAGGCAGCCAAGAACTGACGTGGAGTGGACTGATCACGTCTGTGACAACTCCGTGCGCATACTGCGAAATGTACTACGAAGACCCAATGCGCAAAAGCGCGGCGGGACGTCGGGCCCGGCAATTATCGGTCCGAGTGGCCGCTGGCCCGCGCTGGCCAACGGTGGTCGACGTCGGCTCGACTATGGCCTTTTACATTGGGAACTTTTTTCAGTTAAAGTTCATCAGCGGGATCTGTCGTGATAGCCGAGCGTATGAATTCAGTTCAACACCCACTGATCATTAGTAGGCCTACGCATGGCCTACGCCACCTTTACGACGCTGATGCAAGGACGGGTATGTGTCGTGACAACTCGGAGGCGCCACTGCTGAACAGCCGTACACCAGTCAGTGAAGAGCTGTTCAGTGGTGCCGGAATTTAGCAATGCAGTGGGGCACGCACCGTGCCGCGGATACTCCGTCTTTACGTGTGAAGGGCGTTAAGCCGGTTCAGCGTCAGTATCTCACTTCTGCTTCCGATGTCCCCGCTGAAATGACGAACTGAAACCATTCACTAGTCACTGAGTCCCGGCGTATAAATAAACCGTGACCGTGACTGAAAAAGAACTGAACTCCGCACGAAACTTTTTATACCAGTCGGATACACCTGAAGCGCCGCTCCCCGTTGACTAAAACTGAAGTGTGCATTTGCCACTGACATGACAAAATTTGTCAATGCCGGTGCCTAGGAGTCAAGAGCCAAAACTTGAAACACTGCAACCGCCGCCGAGCGGCCGCCCGCCGTGCAAACCACTGAACTGAAAAATCAGTGCCGGCCGGGATGGCCACAACTGACTAAGTGCATGGCCCGTGTCAGCAAGAGACATAGCTCGACGTAAGTCCCCGCAGTAGAGGATCTATGTCTCTTGACTCTCTCTTCTCGGCAGTCCCGGAATAAGGGCTGAAAGAGTCCGGCATCTACTCACGAGCCGGATGACTCGAGTACAACCCCGGCTAAACGGCTCGGCCGGCGGCTGACATTCCTGTCACTGACCAGCCGGGTCATGCCACCCCAGCGGCATAGAATATGGACGGCGACAGTTTTACGATTTATATATTATTTCATCTTTTACTGCCTAAGTGTCAAGTTCACGTACAGCAGACAAGATACACCTACGGCTGTCACGGCCAGGTGTCCGCCGAGATCACGTTGCTTGCGCCGGCCTGTTGACGGTGTTTGCACATTCGGGAATTCCAGTTGCTATAAATACACTGCTGCAGGGAGAGGCGTCGCCGGGAAACTGAATTGGCCTGGCGCTTTGGGGGCATGCAGTAACATCCCTAGTTGAATCATACTAGACTGACATACTCACTGAGCCGATGAGGCCGGATATAGTTTCATCCCAATGTCTACCGTATTGTTTTGAGCTCACAATGCCTGTTTCTTTTCAATCAGAATCGTTCCTGATTCATCTCTCTCTTAACTCATCCTACGGCCCCCGCCCTCCCCCCCCCCCCGCCCCCCGGCCCCTCCCCCCCCCCTCCCGGCCCATCCGCACGGCATTGGCACACACATCAGTGAACACTGGCAGACACACGGCGTTTTGTACCAGTTACACGTTCTGTGGGCTGGCGGGTGGCCACAGCCATTCTGAAGGAACAGTACTCACAAAGCCTGTTCTATGTGAGCTTGCATGCATTTTCCACTGACCTCTAAGTGAGTCGGCCATAACTGACACCGGCGTTTGCAGACATGATCCATAGCAAAATAGGAGAGACTGTCTTCCCAAATTCAGAGAGAAAGACTGAGCGGAATTGCGTCAGCTCATACACATGTAAAACACGTGCTTTGCGTCAATTAAGAATATTGTATAACACTGGCGCGTTTGGTGCTTTTAAAGCTGAGGTGCAATGAGAAAAACCTGCCCAGCGCGTGTTTTAAAAAGACTCCACAGGACCCAGCTTGGGCCCTGCCCCTAAGTGGGTCAAATCGGTTCGTAACTCAGTTGACGGAGTTGGCAACTGCGTATCCCGGGCTTGCAAAACTCTCGGAAAACGACAGACCACTTCCTGTTGCACGGAAATCATCGCGATTAGCAGATCGGACAACAGCAGACGATTCTGTGACACTTTGAAACTGACCGACAGCCACGGATTTTACGCGCTGGGGACTATGATGGCAGAATGTACGGCTGTACATGCTGTAAGTATGACTCCTGACACTTTGTAGTTGTGAACGAATTTTGTCAACACGTACATCCAGACCAATATAGGATAATATAAATAAATAAAGAAGCATTGTGATGTACATCCAACACAGTAAATTGGATGTGAGAGAGAGAGAGAGAGAGAGAGAGAGAGAGAGAGAGAGAGAGAGAGAGAGAGATTATAACAACAAATACAAAACGACAAATAACCCCTCCTTCCTCACCCTTCCGATATCAAATAAAGCTTCAGGCTGTACTGTGTAACTTACGGATAACTCGGCCTGGTCCATATCCAGTGTGCGTCCAGGCAAGACACAAATGGCCTGCTCTGTCCGTCGGGTGGTCGAGTGTCGTCTGCTACTGTTGATATCAGTAAACATATCGCTGGTTTAGATCAGTGATCGCGGTGCCCACTCGCTGCAAACAGGAAGTGGCCTGTCTTTTTCACGGGAGTTTTGCCAGCACGACAAACGCAGTTGAAAACTCAGTCAACTGGGTTGCAAACCGGTTTGCCGAAGTTAGCCGAACGTTCACGAAGACAGGGCCCTCGCTGGGTCCTGCAAAGTTTTTTTAAAACACGTGCGGGGCGGAGTTTTTTGACTGTTTCTCAGCTTTAAGCCTTGGTTTTACGTCTGGTCAGTCTAGCAGCACTGAGATCACGCAATCGTTCTGCAGAGGTCAGTAGTTCGTCAAAAGAGATCAGTGTTTCTTGGAGCCCGGGTTCGCGGCGGCTCTCCGCGTCCGTTGTTGTGCGGAGTACTGAGTTGGCTGCAAACGAAGCCTGACCCGGTGGTCACTATGATGGTGGCGCCGGTGCGTGATGGTGGACTTCAGTGTGTGTTGTGGTGGTCAGTGGTGGTGGCCATGGCCGTGCTTGAGGTGGTGGTGGTCTTCGCACTATCACATTGCCGAGCTCTGCCGTGAACTATGTGACCGGAAACCGGACTCCAGAGATATAACGTTTGCAGTATCAAATACCGGTGTCGCTGAGTTGTCGGCGGCTTGACTGACTTCAGTGACGTTGTACTAAATGTTGCTGTTGGTGGTGTTGTGATAGCGACTGTTGTCAGTTGATCTTGTCAGTACGACCCCTCGACGGTGGATAATCGTTGGTGCTTTCATAAAGTTATGATCCCAACGTGAAATCCTAAGTGAGAAAGTTGATGTCTGTATTGAAGACTGATGCCTGCCTATTTCCTGCCAGGGTCCAGCGTCCTCCGCCGCACCCGTCTTGGACTGTGTACTCGTTTTAGATAATGAATCAATGAATCTTCAGTTATTTTACAACGGTGAAGATATTAACACAGTCAATGACTATGTCATTTTTCGTACTGACCTGCCGTTGCTACAACTACGACTAACTTAGTACAAAATATACATAAAACAGGGACATCGGCAAAGCACTGATACAAAATATATAGTCCACTAAACACGCACACACACATACACGCACAAACGCACTCGCGCGTCCACACACACACACACACACACACACACACACACACACACACACACACACACACACACGCACACACACACGCGCACACACACACACACACACACACACACATGATTGTTAGAATATACACGTACATTCGTGTGTCTACGTATAACTAGATATTGTTATTTGAGTGATGTCAGGTATCTATAAAGCCTTGTCTTGAAACGAGACAATCAGTGTCGGAGTGGCTTAAACGTGATGTGGAAGTAAGTTCCACAGTGTGGAAACCTCAAATGACAAAGTAGATTTAAATATATCTATTCGGGGTTTTGGAAAAGTATAAAGACCCCTCATATTCCCATAGCAGGAATCTGATTTTCTAAACAGCTCTATTAGATATTCTGGAGCGCTATGGTTCCACACTTTAAACATCAGTACCCCTTTGTTAAATTTAAAGTGATTTTGTAGGGGTAGGAATCCAGCTTTACTGCGTTTTTCCTCGGTCGTCAAGTGCGGGTCGGGAAGAATTAATTTTGCCATTCTCCTATGTAAAGAATTTAGTCTTTTTAAGTGGACATCACTGCAACAGTCCCACACCGTCGATGCGTAGTTTATATGTGACATGATGTGTGCATTACTGAACAATTTTCTGGTTTCACTATCTGTTTAATCAGTACTTTAATTTCGATAACATAAGGACGTTTCTAGAGACCGTTTTACAGACATTGTCATGTGCATCTGCCACCTCAGCTGATTATCAATTGTGACCCCCAATAGACGATGTTCTGCTACCTGTTTTCTATGATGTCGTCGCCGAGTGATAGATTTCAAAGCTTTAATGGTTTCAATTGAGGCTTTTGGCGTTTTGCGATGATCATAGATTTTGTTTTGGTAGGATGCAGAATCATGGAGTTGACTTTACACCATGCTGATATATCGTCGAGACTTTTTTGAAGGCCGTTTTAAACTACACTTATGTCTTTGTTAGCTGTGTGGATTGACTAGGTATCATCGACGAACAGATCACACGTGTTGCTTCGTATGTGAGACTTAGAGGTAGGTCATTGATGAAATACAAAATAAAAGAGGACCTAAGATTGACCCCTTCGGAACTCCGAGTTTAACATCCTTAGTAAAAGAGTAGGCTCCATTAGCAATTTCTTTCTGTTTCCTGTTTTCGAGGTATGACGTAAAAAATGAAACGGCAATGTCGTTTCGAAGATAATGCTTAAGTTTGGAAATCAGTATTGTATTGTTCAGTAAGTCGAAAGCTTTTTTAAAGTCAAGATAAATTACACCTGTCAGCTGCAAATTATTCATATTTGAAAGCCATGTGTCTGTTAGTCTGCTCAGAGCCGTAAGATATGAGTACCGAGGGCGAAATCCTGACTGAGACGAATGGAGCAACTTTCGGGATTAGTCTAAGTAGTCAGACAGGTGTTTATGTATATACCTTTCGAGGGGTTGAGCTAATACTGACAGCAGAGAAATGGGTCTATAGTTGTTAGGATCAGTACAATCTTTTTATTTGGCAGTGGAACGACTTTTGCGACTTTAAGGTCTGTAGGAAATACATTTTTTAAATACATAAGTTGTAAATACAAGAGTAAAATAAGTAAGGGTCTCTATGATATATGGTACAGACAACTTTAATATTTGTGGGTTAATATCATCATGGCCGGAGGACCTCTTATTAGCTAGGTCACTAATTAGTTTGCCCACTTCGTGCAAAGCAAGTATGGGGATATTAAATGGTGGTGTGCCAGTTGTTTTTCTGTTGCAGAAATTAACTAAGTAATCGGGGCATATGTCAGCCTCTGTATCACGACTAGGAGTAGTTATCAAGTCCGCGACAGACAGAACTTGAAATGTTCGTTGGATGTGTCGGCGGAGAGATTACTAGTTGTTGACCAACTGCTATTGCCTCGGGTAATCGAATTTAGTACCCACCACACTGCTGACACATCTTTGTTGTCCTTGACAGTGTTGCGGATAACTGAAGTCTCTCCTCGTGGCGCGCACGATTGACCTCACACGGTTTCGCTGCTTTTTAAATTCATCCAAAGTTTTTTTTTTCTTTTTTAGATCATTTCGCACCGACATGGCATGCATTATTTTTTATGTCAACCAAGGGGGAAGTATCTCACTCTTTACTCTTTTTGCTCTAATCGGCGCATGTCTGTCTCAGTAATACTCCAATGAATACTGAATCTGTACCAAGTGGAGAGCGCAATATTTGGATCATCTGTGCGGCCGAGTGAGAAGGACCTCGTCAAAAGGAGTAAGATCGTGTAGAAACTCATTACGATTGAAATGCTTAAACGACTGACCTGTAGGTTGTTGTGGTATGACGATGTTTCTTTAATTTGGGGAGTTTTATTATCCAGCAACAAATCACGGGGCAGTGCGGGTCACTAACACTAAGATCTGAGACACTAACATCGGTCACCGCCTCGGTGCGGTTTGCTTGTATAGACGTGGTCAATGAGCGTAGAGCTCGTGGCGGTAATTCTGGTGGGGGACTACTAGCTGTAATAGGCCAAATAAAGAAGATGTAGTGTCCCATGCGGGATGGGGTTTAAGAATATCTATATTAAAGTCACCAAGAAGAATGACGTCATTTTGCCCTTTACACGGCAGTTTGTCTAGTTAGTAAAATTGTCATACCACTCGAAGGTAGACGCCGGATTGTGATAAAGAAAACCGACAAATGACGGTGGGCAGTATGGGCTTTTGACCTCAGTCCACACACACTCTACTTCAGCCGTTTCTAAGTCTTTATGGCCTACGGACTAAGTGTACAATAGAGTGATAAACGTATACAGCAATGCCTGTTTAACCGTGACAGGAGGAATCTCTTCTCATAATACTAAAACTAGGAATTTCACGGCGGCATCATCACTGATATTTGAATTTAGGCGTGACTCGGTAAGGCCAAAAATGTCGAACGTTGACAGATCAGAGATGAATAAATATGAATATGAAGATGAATAAGGTTATAAAGTGAATGCAGTGCGAGACGTTGACACCGCGATTGTCAGAGGCTTGTGGAACGCTGGGAAGGGCTTAAATCTGTCATGACAAGACAATGAACGAATTATTTAATCAGTGAGAGAATTGACACTATACCGCTGTCAAAGTCAACCCCCACTCCTACATGCACACACACACACACACACACACACACACACACACACACACACACACACACACACACACACACACACACACACACACACACACACACACACAAAGTATCCAGAAAAGAACGAAATCTTTCAGTCAAACGTTTAGTTTTTTGTTTGTTTGTTTGTTTTTGTTTTTCTGTCTACTCTGCTTATGCGAAAACTGACACATTTCTCTGTTTACTTTTTGAAGCGAAACGTTTCGTTGTTTCGAATTCAGTCTCAGTTTCCTTTGTTGAAACTGTTCGCCTTTTGTCTCAGTTGTGAAAGCCGGCGAAAAGTTTCACTTTTGTGACGCGACAAAAACAGTGGATTCAAAAGCCTGGACAAACATGCCATCCCATGTTTGCCCGGGTTTTTTATCCATTATTTTGGAAACTACTTCTGATTTCGTCTATTACGGCGATCTCGAACGACATGTAACTCATTCTAGAGGAGCCGCTCCGGATGATAGATGGGCAGCATAAAGCCGACACTATGATAAAGCCGCGTATCGGAATGGACGACATAAAAGGAGCCGCGTATCCCGACGGGCGGCACAAACGCACGTATCGGAATGCAGGACGTCTTGAATGTGTTAGTTGCATGTCATTAACATACAGTTTTCTTTGCAGCAAATAAAACTATATAAAACAGTCTCAGGGTTGTAAGGTTTAACGCTGTGCTTTTGAGGTTTCGTTTCCTTTGGAACTGATTATTTCGTTTTACGCATACATATTTGTAAGTAGTCACTAGAACAATTCACATCAATTCAGTCTTGGGGGGGAAAAAAACAATGAACAGAGTGTTGAGAGAGCGAGGAGGGGTTCCACTTCCGTTCATTGAAGGACCTCCAGAAAGATTCCAAGAAACTTGGAACCTTCTAGTTTTAAGGTTCCCCTCCCCAACCCACCCCCCAAAAACAAAGCAAAAAACTTCTACAATTATTTGGAAAACAAGAACGGCAAAGCCATGCTACCGATTTACATATGTGTGACCTTTGTGACAATAAGTAAAGGGCTTGCTTCTGCACCAGCAAAATCCACGTTTTCTCAAAATGTAAGCATTTTTCACACACCTGTTAACCCCCGTGTCACGACACGGGTTTTTTTTTTTTTTTTGTCTAATCTTGTAGGGGAGTAAGTTTAGAGGGGTGACAGGGTTTAGTTAGTCACCGGGTAGCGATAGCATAGGTGTTTAGTATTTGGCCTGTACACGAGTATTTGCTGCTGTGCGAGAGTTTTCAGGTCGGCGTAACACACGTGATCGCTCAGTCTAAACGCTTTCGGGTGGTACTTGTTTCACGTGAATTTTCACCGCTCGATTTACTGAGCGCATTTTTGCAATATGAGTGTACGATAACGGAATTGTTGGTCAGTCGCTTTTCCAACTGTGAACGAGTCAGTTGTTTTTCCAGCAGTCTCCTAGGGTGGTCTTTCAGACGTGGTTCGCCATTTGCTGAAGGCCTCAAGCAGCTTGGTCGTTCTTGTGTATCGGCCCTGCGATACGTTTTGGTCGTCCCAGCGCCGGTGTCCGAGGAAGGAGAGAAGGAAGCAGAGCTGCGACGACTTAACCCCTGGCTTGTCTTGTCATTGTTTGTCTTCGTCCTAGCTGGGGCGTCTTCACGGATGACAGTAAGTACACGCAACAATTCCTTGGTGGCCATTTGCTCGGGGGGTTTGTTTGTGTTTGCTTGTTCTGTTATTATTATTTTGGTTAGTGTGTATTTGGGGGGCAGTTGTAAGAATAGAATGTGTAGAAGGGAATGCCATCTGTTGTATTTGGTGGTGGTGGGCATCGAATTATTGGGATTTAACGCTGAGCAGGTGGCTAAGGCCATCTCGCTATTTAGTGTTGGATGTAAATACTGGAAGTGAGTCATAATGGTGACGTGTAAATAGGCATTTCGTTGAGTTTGAATTTATTCTTGCGGGAGAGAGGTGGAGGGAATATAAAAGACGGCAGTTAAAGTTGCGAGAAGGGTGATGTGATTATCTTGTTTCTTTTGTTAGTTATTTATGTCTATTTTTGCACCTGTGTTTTAGTGCATCCTAATCCAATGGTCCAAATCCAATGGCTTAAAGCTTAAAGAACTAACCGGCTAAGTCTGCCACCGTGCTGTGGTACTGAGAGTGGAGGCTGACTGTGTCACTCTGCCTTGTGGGGCTACGACGCCGGACCTGGGTGCTGTTGTGAGTGTCGCAGCACACCCCGTGTTTAGTCAGGTTGGGTCGTCCCATTTAAATTATTTCTAACCTATTTACGTAAAGTTTTGTATGTTTATAATCTTGTAAGGAACGTTGTGAGATTTATTTCATCTCTTCATAGTGACAATGTTGCGAGAGGAGCTTTGTCACAGTGAGGGAAAGTTTTGAGAGATTGTATTATTTAAAGGCAGCATGTGTTACGGAAGGCCTTATCGCAGAACTCGGCAAGAGCGTCGAGCTGAGCTGAGCTTAACGGTTGTGCTACCGGCGAGAAGGTCCAGTGACATGAAATATATTCAGTCGTGTTAAAGATATTTGCTCCATTTGTAGAGCGCTGGTGGGC
Organism: Semisulcospira habei; assembly: GCA_036245525.1. Lineage (NCBI taxonomy): Eukaryota > Metazoa > Mollusca > Gastropoda > Semisulcospiridae > Semisulcospira > Semisulcospira habei. The sequence goes on from BTPG01000006.1 coordinate 138,738,825, forward strand.
TGGGAACCTCTTGGGCCAAGAATTATCACAGCAGCCTTTAGAACCAAGAAAAAGCTCAAGCTGAACGTCATCCAGTGTTATGCGCCCACTAATGACAGTGACGAGGAAGAGAAACAAGAGTTCTACGACCGACTCCAGAGTGCCTTGGACAAATGTGCGGAGCGAAACATCACCATTGTCATGGGCGATTTTAATGCCAAAATAGGGGAGGACAACACCGGATACGAAGAGGTGATGGGGAGACGGGGACTAGGCTCGGAGATGAGTGAAAACGGGGAGAGGTTTGTAGACTTTTGTGCTCTAAATCGACTTGTCATTGGAGGCAGCATCTTCCCACACAGAAAAATACACAAAGCAACTTGGGTCTCGCCTGACCTAACAACAGAGAACCAAATAGACCATATCTGCATTAGCAAGAAATTTAGAAGATCCCTTCAAGATGTTCGAGTGAGGAGGGGAGCAGATGTCGCCTCCAACCACCATCTGCTTACCTTAAGAATGAAGCTCAAGCTAAAGAAAAGCCGCACAGAGACAACAAGAAGACAGCGCTATAATGTAGGCCTCCTGAGAGATACTGGAGTTAAAGAAGAGTTCAAACTGGTGCTGTCCAACCGGTTTCAAGCGCTACAGGAGCTAGTAAATGAAGAGGAGGCGGTCACCACAGAGCAGCAGTGGAAGGCAGTTAGAGAGGCGCTGAACTCAACCTGGAAAGACACTGTAGGGTTCAGGAAACACCATCACAAGGACTGGCTGTCGGCACAGACCTTGAAGAAGATAGAAGTGAGGAAGCAGAAGAAAGCAGCTGTCAACAATAGTCGCACGAGAGCAGCCAAAGTAAGGGCACAGGGGGAATACTCGGAAGCCAACCGCGAGGTGAAGAGTAGTATCAGGGCAGACAAGAGGGCCTACACAGACAGCCTGGCAGCAGAGGCAGAAAAGGCAGCAGGCAGCGGCAACATGAAACAGCTCTACGACATTACCAGAAGATTGTCAGGCAAGTATGGCCATACAGAAAGACCAGTAAAAGACAAAGAAGGCAAGCCTATTGCAGACAGAGCAGACCAACTCGACAGATGGGCCGAGTATTTTGAAGAGTTACTGAACAGACCTAGCCCACCCGACCCCCCAGACATCCAGCCGGCAGAGACTGACCTACCCATCAGCTGTGACAGACCCAGCCGGGAAGAGATCAGAAGAGCAGTGGCATTCTTGAAGGACGGCAAAGCAGCAGGCCCAGATGGCATCCCAGCGGAGTCTCTGAAAGCAGACCTAGAGACAACAGTGGAGATGCTGTACCCACTGTTTGGAAAGATCTGGAAAGAGGAGGTGATGCCGGCTGACTGGAAGGAGGGGTACCTAATCAAGCTTCCTAAGAAAGGCGACCTCAGCAAGTGTTCCAACTACAGAGGAATCACCTTGCTGTCAGTACCAGGAAAGGTCTTCAACAGGATCATCATAGAGAGAATGAAGAGCTCCGTTGACCCCCAGCTGAGAGACCAGCAAGCAGGATTCAGGAAGAACCGATCATGTACAGACCAGATCGCCACTCTCCGCATCATCGTGGAACAGTCTCTGGAGTGGAGCTCCCCGCTGTACGTCAACTTTGTGGATTATGAGAAAGCATTTGACAGTGTGGACCGAGAGACTCTGTGGAAACTCCTACGACACTATGGTGTACCCACAAAGCTCGTCCGCCTGATCAAAAGCAGCTACGATGGCATGACATGTCGCGTGATCCACGAAGGGCAGTTCACCAGGGAGCTCCAGGTCAGAACCGGTGTCAGGCAGGGGTGTCTGCTGTCTCTGTTCCTCTTCCTACTGGCCCTAGACTGGGTCATGAAGAGGACCACAGAGCACAGACGAAGTGGAATACAGTGGACACTGTGGACACAGCTTGACGACCTCGATTTTGCAGACGACTTGGCATTACTGTCCCACACTCATCAACAAATGCAGGACAAGACCACAAGACTTGCTGACATCTCATCCCAAGTGGGCCTCACCATTCACAAACAGAAAACAAAGACAATGAGGCTGAACGCAACCAGGGAAGAACCAGTCTTGCTTGCTGGCACCCCGTTGGAGGAGGTGGAGTCCTTCACCTATCTCGGGAGCATCATAGACAAAAAAAAGGCGGCACTGATGCAGATGTCAGAGCACGAATCGGTAAAGCCAGAGCAGCCTTTCTCCAGTTGGAAAAAAGTGTGGAGTTCCAGAGAGCTGTCACAACACACCAAAGTCCGAATTTTCAACTCCAATGTAAAAGCAGTTCTTCTATATGGAGCAGAGATTTGGAGATTGACAAAAACCACAGTCAACAGAGTACAGACCTTCATGAACAGTTGCCTTAGAAGAATTTTGAAAATCCACTGGCCAGAGAAGATCAGCAACGTCAGACTCTGGGAGAGAACAGAGCAGATAACAGCAGAGAATGAAATTGGGCGAAGAAGATGGGGATGGATCGGTCACAGTCTGAGAAAGCCAGCTTCCAGTATCACTAGGCAGGCATTGTCATGGAACCCCCAGGGAAAGAGGAAAAGAGGTAGGCCAAGAAACTCCTGGCGTCGAGACCTCCAAGCAGACATCAAGAAACTGGGAACCACCTGGAGTAGAATCGAAGGAGAAGCACAGGACAGAAGTTGCTGGAGGTCTCTCGTCGACGGCCTATACCCGGGTAGGGGTGACAGGCGTAAGTAAGTAAAGTAAGTAAGCTCCATTTGTATTCGTGATATTGTTTATTCTGAAACATTGTGGTAGTTAAAGGAGCCTTGTGCTGTGAATGTCTACTTTGCGAAAGCATTAATTTCATTCGAACTTGTCGTTCCTGCTCTCGCTGTGGAGATTCAGTAGCTTACGAACTATATTCATTTTTCTCGATCTTTATTTGTGTTTTAGTAAGCATACTTGGTTTATCGTATATTTGATATTGTGCTGTTTGAAATACTGTGTTACTTAAGGAGCCACGTGCTCTGAGGGACTCTTCGCGGAAGCAAAGGCGTTGGTCTAACTTGCGTTAGCGCTTGACGCTTGTGCTTCCGTCGGGGCCCAGTGGCTTAGGATTTAAGCTCAGTTTCAGTCTGTTTCGTTTGTATTATTAAGGATAGTAATTTTATTATATATTGTTCGTTTTTATTTTATTTAGGATATTTGTTTATTACATATTAAGTTTATTATATATTTGTTGTTATTTTGTATGGTGTATAACGGATATTCAGGGTGGGGAGTTTGGAAGTGTGAGAGTGTGAATGTGATGTGTGAATGCGTGGTTAGGATTGAGTTTGATTATTGTTAGGGTTATATGTAATAAATGTCGTTGTTATTGTTCCTCTGGTGTTTGTGTTAGTGTGGGTCAGGTGTATCTCGAGTGGTAGCACTCATAGTTCGCGCCCCGGAAGCGGGGGTCGTGACACCCCGTGACCCTTGACGTTTGCGATGAGTCGACTAAATTAGTATGCATAGCGAGATCTTATCATTAGCTACCATTGTGCCAAATTTGATTGACAAATTTGCAAAAATGTTTATAATACCTACATTTTATCAAAAATTAGCATTTTACACACATTTGTCGGCCTCTTGTGACCTTGACCTTTCCGAGGGGTCATCCAAATTAGTAGACATAGATAGGTCTTACCATCAGGTATCTCCGATGTACCAAGTTTGGGTTTAAAGTTGTGAATCGTATTTGAGAAGAAAATAAATTGTCAAAATATGGCTATTTTTTTAACCTATTTCCTCATACCATGTGATTTTGATCTTTGAGAGACTGAAAAGGTGTACTCTCCGAGAGGAAGTTAAGCCACTCACAACGTTCACAGACATATCAAGAAACCATCATCCAGAAGTGCTGAATCTCACAGATTTTGTATTCACTGGTGACAGTGAACTCGGTGAACACTGTTGCTGTAAATCGTAACAGTTACTTGACAGCTCCCTCTAGACATGTGATGACAGAGAGGCTGAGCTTGCAGTGATAAGAGTATTTCGGGACTTTTTCATTTTCTCTTCCAGTGATGGTTGCAGCAAGTTAGAATTGTGTTCTCCCCAGGATCAAGCATCTCAAAACGGTCAAAAAACTGTCTGCAACAGATACTGCTCACAGTATTATGTATGGGTCCTTTGTGTACTAACTTAGAGCTTTATGATGTAAATACAATGCCAAATGTCGAAATTCATCGTTTGGTGGGTGTGTTGTTTTTGTACCCGAGAGCGCAAATTATCGTCTGCATCGGCCTCGTTTTGAATTTGTGCTTATTTACTAGCCTACGTCACAAGGCAGAACCCGATCAATACTGCAGACGAGGTCATCGTGTGTGGGTACACACATGTCAGTGTACACTCATGTACTGATGTTCTCTGGCATCCCTTTGACATAATTTTCCACAAGAATGTAAAATAACCCTTCCATACTCGCTATGCTGTCAAAATCAATGCGAGTTCCGCGGCTTGACCTGCTACCCTGACCCTGAGTAACGATCGTGCGCGGCGTGGCTTGTTCGACTCGGTGACGTGTCACGACCAGTGCCGCAATTTTGACAGACACCGTAGTTTTCATATCCTTGCAGCATAAAATCTGATGAACTAGCTCATAACTTTATGATAAAACAGGTTTAAAATCTTGCAATATCAGTAAGAGACAAATTCTACTGCAGATCATGAATTCTGAAAATCGGTCACTAGCGCTCGCGGAACTATACGGGAAGATCGACAAAGACTGTAGCTGGATAACTTACTGAGTCACATAGCAAGAAATGTACACAAACCAAGGGGAATCGCTCAGCGCTGGACAGACAAACATCCTCAGGATGCAGATGATCGTCTTAGGTCTATACCTGCGTATTTCTCTGTGGGCTGGCGATTGGGTGCCTGATAGGCGGGGGCAGGGGATTTAACTGTTTGTCTGTCCAGCGCTGAGTGATTCCCCTTGGTTTGTGTACATTTCTGCCAGCGCTAGCCTCACCTATCTGGTTTGTGAGTACACATAGCAAGAAAGCGACAAATTCCGGATGGGCGGTCAAGCCAAGCTCTATATTCCCTTGTCCGATGTCAATTCTACTTAGGGGTATCTTGTCCCTCTTTCTTCTCTTCAATTCCGAGTCTGTCATTGTCGGCCGGCGCGAGTCGACTGATACTTTCTTTTTTTCTTCGCTGGTTCATCCGCCATCTTGTCTCTGATTGGTTATAATTATGCAGATGACCTAAGGTCATATAGAATAGTTATGACGTCAGCTACCTGATCGTCTATCGGAAGCAATCTTTTGACTAGGTATAGTCACAAGATTCCGGTGGCCTCTTTCGCTTTGAACGGACGAAAGAAAGCATTTGGTGGGACAATAGAGGGTGGTCACTGTCTAAGTGGGTATGTATATTGAAGCCCAGTAAAAGCTTTTTGTGAACTAAAGCATTCAACTTGAAAGGTCGGTCGTGCCCCTTTAAAACATGACTTTTAAAAAAAAATCTGTGTCAAATTTTGATTGCAGTTAGTTTCAAAGAACGTCGTTATATTTGACCTTTTGGCGTAATTAAATATACTTTGTTTTTTGGGTTTTTTTTGTCTTTTGTTAGTGTTCCTCATCTTTGCAGTCACACATTTCACTGCCTAATTCGCATGTAACGAAGTAAATTATCATGAACTGTTTGCTGGATTTTGTGTTCCGGAGATATAAATCAAAGAAATGTACGTTCAAGGGCAATAAATACGACTTTCGTTCATTTCTTTTTTGGAAGATGTGTGAAAAATTCCCAAAATTCATCCTGTGTAAAGTTTCAGTGTTACATAAATATAAATCATTTATTTCATTGATTTTCAAATAGTTTCCTTGACTTACTACCCTAGTAGAGGGGGGAGGAATGGGAGGGGGGGGGGGTGTGTCTCTTTCTGGCCCACGACTACTGCACTATATGTGATCAAGGACGAAAAACAAAACTGTGTTGTGCTGTTATTATATTTCGAAGCTTGAAAGTTGGATCACGCACATGTGCATTCATATGTAAATCAAGTGTGTGACACATGAACCCGACTTGATGCGCCGTAAAAGGCAAAAGGCCATCGTTTTCAGTGACTGACTAGGCCAACAGCGACACTGAATATATTTGGTGCCGGGTTTTAGCCGTAATGTAACGCCAGCTGTGATAGCGGCAGTACATTTCAGAAAAGCAATATTATCGCACTGGTTTCAAATGACGAAATATCATCTATTCCTATAAGTAAACTGACTGTGACAAAAAATGAGAACCCCGCGGCACAAAATGAGAAACCCTCTTGAGTTGTTCTCCAGAACTGGTACCCAAAATGTTGAAATCATGTCAAAATTTAAGTTGCTTATATGATTGTTTAGCTCCTGCGTTTAAGAAGGCCAGATATCCCTAAAATCGTTTACCATCATGAACAAGAAAGGCAAAGCTCATATGGCTCACGTCTATGACCGATGCACACGTGTGACCTTTGTGACAATAAGTAAAGGGCTGGCTTCTGCACCAACGAAATCCAGTTTTCTCAAAATGTAAGCATTTTTTCACACATCTGTCAAACCCCAATGCCACTTGACCTTTGCGACGAGTCGACTAAATTAGTATGCATAGAAATGTCTTGCTATCAGCAAACTTCACGCCAAATTTGATTGAAAAGTTTTAAAAACTTTGATTAAAAACTACAATTCTAACAAGAAAATTGCATTTTTCACACATTTACCGAACTCGTGTGACCCTTGACCTTTCCGAGAGGTCATCCAAATTAGCATGTATAGATAGGTCTTACCATCAAGTATTTCTGTACCATGTTTGGGTTTAAAGTAGAAAATAGTATTTGAGAAAGAAAACATTTTTGGCCAAAATATGACTTTTTTAAACATATTTTTTGTTCATCTCATGACCCTTGACCTTTGTGATGGGTCAACTAACTTAGTATGCATATGAAGGTCTTATCATCAGATATCGTTGAGCCAAATTTGAGTGAAAACTTTACCAAAACGTTGTTAAAAACTACAATTCTATCTATGAATAGTATTTGAGAAAAAAAATCTTTTGACAAAATAAGTATGGCTATTTTTCACCTATTTCCTGATTTCTTGTGATACTTGACCTTTCCGATGGATCAATCAAATTAGTATGCCTAGGAAGGTCTTACAATTAGGTATCTTAGTACCAAGTTTGAGTTTGAAGTTGTGAATAGTATATGAGAAAAAAAATAAATTGTCAAACTATGGCTATTTTTTTAAAACCTATTTCCTCATAGCCTGTGGCCTTCCTCTTTGAAAGAGGTCACTCAGATTGGTATCTTTAGAAAGGTCTTGCCACACCGTATCCTTGGACTAAGCTTGAAGACTGTGACTTGAATAGTCTCCGTAAAAATGTCAACGTTAAAGTTTACCACGGACGACGGCAGACGGACGACGGACGGACGACTGGTCCTGAACATAGACTCACTTTTGCTTCGTATGTGAGCCAAAAATCAGTGCTTTGTTCCATTTTTGCACTTTAGCCGTTGGAAGTTAGGGTGTGATATAGTGCCCCGTGCATCACGGTGTGAGATAAAGATGATTGCAAATGCGTATTATCGACAATGACAAGATTATTGGTGTTGGTGGGTGAAGTATACTATCAAAGAAAGCGGCCGACCACGTTACGTTGTCACAATGTAATTCAACGAATTTCCATTCTCTTAGTCTCAACGTTATTCATGACAATGTACAGGAAAATATTTTTTTTTACCACGAGAAAGCAAAAGTAAAGGTTGCTGTCACAGTGTTACATGTGGCATAAACAAGGAGAAAATAACTGAAAATCAAACAAATATACATGACAAGGCAATCCGAGTTTAGAAACTTGTATTAAATGTAGATGGAAGTGGTAATCAAGCCAACGACATGTCAATTTAAGATTCGGGTTCCCAGTCTGTTATGGTCCAGGTCGCCAGTGATGTCGGTTGCTTCAACCCATGCGACGTCCTCTACCCGCTCGGGAAAATGATATGTCTTATCCTCGGTCTCTATCAGGAACCCTCGCACTTCAGATTCACCTTCCGCCTCATCTTTCGATCGTATCTAAAAATGAAAAAAAACAAAACTTAAATGTTTAATATTAATTGCTACTGAACAGACACAAAAAAGAGAAAACTATTACGGCTACTGCAAGTGCCGGACAGACCGCCGGAAGCATGTCGTGATGTCGCGGAACTAAACCGGACGTCTTTGCAACATATTACAGTTTCGGTCTGTAAACGGGTTGATGAAAACGGAACTAGAACATCGAACTAGAAATAATGTCATGAATACCGTGCCAGAAAACAGGTTCAGTTGATCTAACAATGAGCTGCTGACAAATGTGGCGGTCCCGGCTGTTACTTGCGGCAATATGAACGCGATCAAGCTGAATGATTCGGTCGATTCATACTTTTTTTTTGTTTTGGCATCCTGTCTCGGAAGACAATGGAGTATATGCGCTTGCTGGGTCAGTCACTGGAGTGACCTCTCCAGGGCGCAAGCCTGGGCGAAGTGTATGGAGATCCTGGGGTGCCCAGTCAAGATCCCCCTCTCGGCCTCGCTGATGTATCCAAAGGAATGCAAAGCAGTACGTTTGGCACCAGTTTGGCTGCAGGAGCTGCCAGAACAGTGCGTGAATACAGGCAGCTGTCTGCCTTCGGGGCTCCACTCCTGATTTGAAGGGTTTACTCCCCCACATTTGGCCGTTGGATCCAACCCGATCTCCTCCGTCCTCTAGCCGTTGGCTGTCAGAAACAGCTCATCCGCCTAGTGGTGCAATGTGAACACCATCCCCTCACGTGGTTTAGCCCACCAGCTGAGGTGGTTTGCCAGGGTGTGGCGCTTGGAGCCAGCACGTGAGAGATAGGAGATGGATGAGGACCAGTGATGCCCGTCCGTCCTATGTAGGACGCAGCTGCCGAACAGCAAAGGTGCTACCTCTATCCAGAGCCCCCTACACCCTTACTTTACGACTTAATGAAAAACACAAATCAAACTAATACACATGTAAACGGTCGGAAAAGTTGAAGACTGAGTTACAAAGCTGGCTAATGAAATCATCCAATATCTTTCTCCAACTAGCTATATCCAAAATTTAAAGTGCATCAACAACTAATCAAAATTACGGACTCTAATGCGGCACAACCGACTTTCTATAAACGGTCATTTAACTCTCCGACATCCAACTTCAGTATGCCGGCTCGGAGGATCTCCTAGATACCCCCTAAATGAAGCATTTCCTCTATTTTCAAGCTTGTATGCGGTACGCCGCGCGCGCGCCCCCCCCCCCCCCCCCCCCCCCCCCCACGTTCAACAGCAAGGTTACAGTAGCTAGACGTGACGTCATGTTAGTCTTGTTACTTCTTTGCCACTTATATCAGGCCGTCTGCCCGCCTGTTATGTTATTGGCATGCTACTGAACGGGCTCCGACCAGCACCATCTCAAAGTCTACCGTATTTTCAATACGGTAGACAAAATGAGAAAAGAAGAAGAAGAGGGAAAAAGCCTTGGCGAAATTACATGAAGTAGTCGGTGATGGGATGGCTCTTCAGCTGACGGCAAAAAAAACAAAACATTTTTGGCATTGCGCCGCAATGCGTCAGGAAGGCTGTTCCAGAGGGCTGGGGCGGCATTTTTGAAGGCTCGAGCGCCAGACCTCTTCTTGTTGACACCAGTTCCGAATCCTGGGATGGTTAGTCTGGACTGTAGTGAAGATGAACGTAGGAGTTGAGTAGGTCTATAAGGGGAACCAGTTCTTGCAGATATTGTGGGGCAAGCTCTTGGACACATTGGTATGCTAAGGAGAGGACTTTGTAGTTTACCCGTTGTTGTACAGGCAGCCAGTGGAGTGATGTGTTTCCTGCCTTTGGTTTGTGTAACTATTTTTTGAGGGAGCCTGTGGATGGTAGGCCACAGAGAGTGGCATTGCAGTAATCTAGCCTGATCATTCAGAATAAGTGTCACTGCAGCGCTCTGGTTTAAGTATGTACGAATTTTGCCAAGAGGCTTCAGGTATGCATAGCATGACATGGTGATACAACTGATGTATACTGACATACTCACCTCAGCATCAATGACCAGGCCCACGTTTCGGACTGCAGGACCACAGATGCCTCGGTCTTGTCGTCGCTCAGCTTTACTGAGCTGAAGTGGTCACTGTCGTTTTTGTTTTGTATAGGACACTGTATGTCACATACAGTGTCTTGTGTTACAGTGTATGTCACATACAGTGTCGTATGTTACAGTGTAGGTCACATACAATATCTTGTGTTACACCGGATTATGACATTCCTATTCTCATGCTGCGGCTACGTGACCACGGGATTGTGTTAGTTATTTGGGTTTAGCGCAATCAGGCGCCAAGCTAATCTGGCACTACCCTTGAATTATCATGATCCATCTCCTGCAATTGGTACATAGTCGTTACATGACACCTCTAATGTTTGGGACATGCGGCCGTGAGATGAAATGGGTTAAAATGTGTTTTCGCAAGCCAAAAACTGTATATCTATTCGGGCTGTCTGGCAAACCAACTGTACTCCTGACGACATTCATCTGGACGCCATTCGAGCTGATTCACTTCATAAACAACTGAGAAAGGCAAACCCCGTGACCCTTGACCTTCGCGATGAGTCAACTAAATTAGTATACATAGGAAGGTCTCATCATCAGCTACCTTTGGTGCCAAATTTGATTGAAAAGTTAGCAAAAATGTTGATAATACCTACAATTCTATCAAAAATTGGCATTTTTCACAAATTGCTGACCTCTTGTGACCCTTGACCTTTCCGAGGGGTCATCCAAATTAGTGTAACTGGACTGGGTGTAGGCGACTTAATAGTTATTAGATAGTCAAGAACTGCCCATCTAATACAGTACTCAAGTGCCCATGTTTAGTCTGCATTCCCTTTGTGTTCTAGGGAAGGGCTGGAAATTTCTGTAGAGAGTAAACTATTTAGATAAGTCTACCCTAGACTCGCATGCGCACAAAATCCGTGTTTACTGCCTCGCGTTGTGTTCAAACGCGGTCAAGTTACCTGCGCAATGGAATAACCTCAGTATCCAGAAAGACCCTACTTTGACTGGATTTGGTGTTTGTTGCTGTTAGCGTTTCGGGCTACTGAGTTACCACGTGCGCTCGCACGATCATTCTCACATGCACAGTCATACCGGACAGACGTACGCACAAACCAACCTCTCGCACGGACACGCGCACAGTCTCGCTCTCCCAGTCTAGCTGAGCATCATAATATAGAAGTAAGGTTCCAAGATTTATTTTCACCAGAAATGCATTCATGATGAAACAACATAAAGTTAGTCAAACCAATGCAAGTGATAATAACCTTAAACACCTTAGGCCTAACACCTATACCTTCGAATACAACACCTAGCAAACCTATCCCCTATGCCCGACACCTACAACGTTGAATAGGGCTCGGGAAGCTGACGTCATCACGCCAGTCGTGGCGGCCATCTCAGTTGTGAGGATACGGGACTAAGCGCTCATAGGGATCGCTGTTTTTGTAACGTCAGGAAAGTCCTGACGTACTATAAGCAATAACAGCAAGTCTTGCTATCACTGTAGGAAACCGCTCACCAGAATCTGTTTTTGTTTGTTTCCAAAGAGGAAGAAAAACTATGAAGAAAAACGTGTTGAAACACTATTTCGCTACTATCTCATGACTATGGTATCCTCATAAGATGGCGCCTGACGCGCCGACGCTGCTACCGTACGCAACGCGGGGAACTTCCCGAGCCCTATACGATTCCTAGCGAACCTAGCTCCCACTTAGCAAACCTAGCTCCTAGGCCGCCTAACACCTATACGCACTTATCGATAAAACCTACGCGCTGTCCTAAATCATATTTAGGTGAGTAAACTGAAACGCTATTGTCCCTATGGGGTAGGGCCGGGGTGGTTGAGAAAATTATTATTCACAATCTCACAAACCAGATAGGTGAGGCTAGAGCTTGTAGAATTGTACACATACCAGGAGGAATTACTCAGCGCTGGACAGACAAACAGCTAGATCCCCCAGGCTGCCCTCGCCTATCAGGCACCCCCAATCGCCAGCCCAAAGAAAAATACGCAGGTATAGAACCAGACGATCATCTCAGTACATCCCTTATTACAATTGGGTGCCTGATAGGCGGGGGCAGGGGGTCTAACTGTTTGTCTGTCCAGCGCTGAGTAATTCCCCTTGGTATGTGTATTATTCACAATCGCCTCGTGGGGTAGGGACGGGGTGGTTCGAGGAAATCATTATTCACAATCGCCTCGTGGGGTAGGGCCGGGGAGTGTGAGAAATAATTATTCACAATCGCTCACGGGAGAAGAGGGCCGGGGAGTGTGAGAAATCATTATTCACAATTGCTGACGGGGGGAGAGCAGTGGTGATCATTATACACAATCACCCCGAGTCGATTCGATTCGATTTTTAAAAAAAAAAAGACAGGGACTTCCAGCTGACGCTGATTTCGTCCGGGGATGGGGTGGGTGGGTGGGGGGGGGGGGGTGACGGGAGTTGGGCGGGGGGGGTGTCGACTCTGGCTGTCCGTCGCCTCGCTGTGGCTGGTGGTGGTGTTGCCGAGGCGGGTGGTGTGGCCGGTGGACCGTCGCCTGACTGCTGCCAGGTGGAGGGTAGCTGTTGAACCAGCCACTGTAGCAGGCCTTATAGGAGTGGTGGTGGCGGTGGAGGTGGCCGGTTGAACCGTGGCTGGTGGTGGGGTCTGGGGAGTTGGGGTGGAGGTGGTGGTGGTGGTGGCCAGTGAATCCTAGGTCTCGGTGTTTGGCGTTGGGATGGGTGGCGTGGGCAGCGGTGGCAAGCGAAGGTGGGGTGGCAGTGTATGTAGTAGTGCCGGGCGTCGTGGGTGTTCCCGAGTCCTGAAATTTTTTGGTGATCGTCGGCGCTGGCGTGTGGTGTTTGCCGTGTTGCTGGCTGTCGGTGGTGGGTCGGAGCTCGTGTCGGTGTCCGTGGAGGCCTGGGATGTCTCGGTGCTGGCCTCCTGTGTTGTTCGCGGTCGGGTGGCGCACCCCACCTCTCTGGTGGCAACTGAGGGGGTGCCGGTCTGCTTCGATTTCATCGTTGGGGCTGCTGTTGTCCCTCTGCTGTTTGTGTCGGCTGTCGCTTGACATTCGTCTTCTTGTGTCGTGGGTACCGCCTGGCAGCCGTTGATGGCGGTTTGGGGGGGGGGGGGGGGCGGGGCTGAGATCTGTCTGTGCGCCGTTCTCTAATAACCATCGGGTGGTGACGTGGGCGCGGTGGTATGGGTCTCCGCCTGCCGACAGGGTTGCTGGCACGGCGGTTTCTAGTAGTAGCACCAGGTCGTCTAGGTCCATTTTCCTGAGCCGGACTTTCTTTTCCTGCTTGGTCCATGCCCTTTCCTTCGAGAGGTGTTCGGGAATGATGACCGGTGGGGGGAGGGGGGGGGGGGAAGGTCCGGCTCGGAGGTTCAGTATTCTGACGATTCTTCTTTTCTCTGCTTCTGTTGTTGAGGGTGATGGGGGTCGGGCGGTGACGGGCTAGTACACCGCTTGAAGGCTGGCGATCTGTCGCTGGATCTCTTCGGGGTAGAGACCGTTTGAAAAAAGTCTTGGTGGTGGTGGGGGATGCTCCCACCATTGGGAGTTCTCCTGGAGCTGGGGTGTGGGAGGGGGATCCCACGGCTGAGATTCTTGCCTTTGTAGCGGGGGAGACATGGGCGGTCTGTGTTGCCTTGTCCCTTTTTCGGTTTTAGTTGTTCGCTGCGGCTGCTGTGGGTGGCCACGTGCTGCTCTGCTTGTTGCCTGTTATTCCTTCGTCAGTCGCCCTGAAAAAGGACGGCGTGGTGCTACTGTGAAGCCATGCGTGTAGTCGAGCTCTGGGCTTTAGTCACCGTGGAGAGCGCAGCGCGGAGGACCGTACGCTGCGGCTGCCGTGTGTCGAGTGTTCCAATTTATCCCCGAGTCTGGTTAGGTTAGTTCGAGGTTTAACGTCCACGGCACTTAAGTGATAATGGACGACCCTGACGGTCGGGTATTGGGGGACAGAGAAATCAATTGCCTATGGAGTACGACCTGAACACTGATCAGTTCAGGCGAAAGTGGCAACTCTGCCACTTTTATTTACCAGGACTTTTCAACGGATATGCTATGGAACATGCCCGTCTTTTTTCCCTGGATTGCGAGTCCAGCTACCGGGGCCAGAACGGGGACTCGAACCCACGACCGGCGATTCCCTTCGCTCTCTTGCTCCGACGCTTAATCGCCTGAGCTATTTCGGACCCATCCCCGAGTCGGTGGTTAGTTCGGGTTTAACGTCCACGGCACCGAAGTGATGGACGGCCCTGACGGGCGGGTTATGTGGGACAGGGAAATTTATTACATATCCCCGAGTCGGTTGCTTGGTTCTTTTAATGAAGAGACAGGGACTTCCAGCTCTCGGTGATTCGTCCGAGGGGGGGGGGGGGGGGCAGGGGAGTGGGGGGCTGGTTGGTGGTGTCGATCTGGCTGTCCGTCGCCTCACTGTGGCTGATCATGAGTGGTGTTAGCGAGGTCGGGCGGGTGGTGGTGGTGGGGGTGGGTGGTGTGGCCGGTGGACCGTGGCCTAGAACTGCTGCCAGGTGGAGGGTAGCTGGTAACCTAGCCACTCTAGCAGGTCTTGTAGGAGTGGTGGCGGGGATGGTGGTGGCCGGTTGAACCGTGGCTGGCTGTAGGGTCTTGGGAGTCGGGGTGGCCAGTGGAGCCTGGGTCTTGGTGTCGCGCGCCGAGACGGGCGGGGTGGGCCGTGATTCCGCGGTGGCAGGCGGAGATGTGGTGGGGGTGTTGGTAGTAGCGCCGGGCGTCTGGTTTGTTCCCGTGTCCTGGCGCTCTTAGGCGGTCGTCGGCGCTGTCTGTGTGGTGAGCCTGGGGGTTCCTTCGTCCGAGTATGGCCTGTGTGTCGGTGGGACTATTTGTCGGGATGACCCCGTCTCTTTGGTAGCCACCCGGCGGGGGGCTGGTGCCTTTTGCTTTGGTAGCTGGGGAAGCTCGACTCCCCGTTGATGGTGACGTGGTTTGTGACTCCGTCTCTGGTGTCGGGGGGGGGGGGGGGGGGGAGGGGTTCCCTGACATCCTGTTCTGGCAGCCTTGGGTGGATGGAAGTCCTCATCTCAAACAGCCCCCGGGCGGTGACTAACGCTCGGTGGTGGTTGTCTCCCTCAGCGGAGAGAATGGCTGGCATGGCTGTGGTCAGCAGCCGCACGAGTCCGTCGAGGTCCATGGCGCCGATGCGGACCTTCTTCTCCCTTTCGGTCCACTCCCTCTCTTAAGTTTGATGATCGGAGATGTGGACTGGCGGAGAGGCTGGTATAAGGTCCGCCTCGGGCCCTGACTCCGACGGTGGTTATAACTCCACTTCTGATGGATGATTGCAGTCTGTGGTGTTCGGTGGGTTGACATAGTGGGCGGTCAGCTCTTGTGTAAAGCGACCGGTCGTCCTTTCTGGCGTAAGTGCTACCATCCGGTTGTTGTATGCTATCAACTGCTGAGTGTATAGTCTAGCAGCTTTTCGCAATTTCTGCAGACTAAGTAGTTCGTCAAAAGAGTAACAATGGTTTGCAGGTACGAAACGAAAGTACTAATGCCATATAGTTTATGCATGGCAACAATATTTGTCCTTAGGATGGCAGACATTTTTGTAGAGGTGTTTTTCGAAAGTTATTTTTCGATGTGAGGGAACCAGTCCTCGTACACCGCCCGGATAAGGTGCAAGACATTTTTTGTGCATAACATTGAAAATTTCAAGCATACAAGTTACAAGTTTATTCCAGTGAGTAAATTAAAATCATCAGCAAGTAAACATGCATACATATATACGATAAAATAAGTTTAAAAGTATTATTTTTAATGAGGTAAGCATGGTCGCGTCGCTAGTTTCAAAATGGCGGTCAGCGAGAAGCATTCTAAAGAAGTCAATCAGACGCGCACGGTTGATGAAGCTTTACTTTGCTCCTGAATTGAAACAGAGATTATTTTCGATTTGAACATCTTATCAACGTCAAATACGTTATTTTTCCTGGTCTTTAAAACAGCCTTTTCCATAGAACTCGGTCTTTTGTGGGAGGAAAGCATATCGAAAGTAAACTCCCTTTGTGCATGTTGTGCAATGTGTCTGCCGACCATCTTCAACATTCTGAAGACTTTTTGGCCGGACACAACATGCATGTTGTTCGTCTGTTTTTCAGCCTAACGGCTCTAAGTGCAGGTCTGCTCTTTTTGTTTATTTTATTAGTGGAGATGGGATTTTTGAACTGGTCAAGCACACTCGTATCCGACTGGTCTTAAGCACAAGCCAGGCAGAGTGAAATACATCTCCGAACCGTTTCCATCAAAATCACCATGTTCAGCTAAACACCTAAATATAAAATTTTAGTTTTTGCAACCAATTCAACCAATCCGCACTCAAGTACTCACAATGACTCTTATGATTAAGCTTTATCAGGACTGCATGAGACACAATACAGATAGTAGCCCTCTCTATTATATTACATGTTTTATTTATTTATTATTGATTCATGTATGTATTCACTTACATATTTATTTATTATTTATCCTTTTAATTATGGATGGAAGGAATTCCTTGATGCACATGATCACTATAGTGGTATGGTAGTGGTTACCAAGGAGAGGAAATTTGTTTTCAATATGCTTACATCTGTGCATGTTCATAATCTATCCTTTACTTAACATGCATATTCATAGGTCCCAGGTATCCCCAACTTATTTTATTAATTTATTTTTTTGTTTTTGTTTGTTTGTTTGTGATGTATGTTTGCACATACACATCAACATAAAATGATTGATTGTACATTAACGTCCCGACAGCAACAAGACTTTCTCAGGACGTGCCTGCACTGCTTGTGAAAAAACCCAAACTAAACAGAATATTGAATTATGTCGCCAGCTGGTCTAATACACTAAATAAACCTAACTAGACCCTTTAGCAACACACATCCAATATCAAGAGCTACAAGCAGTGCAGACAGTAGGAAGAGTTTAAAAAAGGTAAATACAGGTGAATGTACCAAGGGTAGACAGAAACACACGCCCCAGAATAGAGGGGAAACCCCACCCTGTGGGGCTGACCAGGGTCACCCTGGGAACTAAAAAGTAGTTAACCCCACCCAAGTCCCCCAGGGTAGACCTGGGTGGGGGACATCAGCATACAAGATGAGAACATACATATACACATATATGATGTGAACATAACATGTACACATATATGGTAATAGGTGCATACCACCCGCTCCCCACCCCACATACAAAACCACAGAACAAACATCTGTGCATGTTCATAATATATCCTTTACTTGGTATTCATATGTCCTCGTTATTTAAATTTATTATTTATTTTTATTTGTTTGAAAAGTAGGTTTTGTTCATATGCTGATGTTCACATACACATATATGGTAATACTGCCCACTCCCAACCCCACTCCACAGAGAACACCCACCAAACAACACTTACATCTGTGCATGTTCATAATCTATCCTTTACCGAGCATTCATATGTCCCAGGTATCTTGACTTACTTTATCTTTTTTATTTAACCGCCATGAGATGGCATTGGTCGCCTGCTCGACATTAAACCCAAATAAGTATATATTTAAATTATTTATTTTGTTTGCTTGTAATGAAGGTTTTGTACATACACATCAGCAAACAAGAAAATATACACATATATAGATGGTAATAGGTGCCATACTGCCTGCTCCCAACCCTTACCTAAATACACACATAAAACCGCAGAACACCTACCAAAAGAAGGACATACACATCTGTGTATGTTCATAATTTTTAATCTATCCATTACCTAGCATGCATATGTCCCAGGTACCTTAGACTTACTTTATCTTATTTATTTAAATTATTTATTTATTTTGTTTGTTTGTAATGTAGGTTTTGTACATACACATCAGCATACAGCTCAAGAACATACACCATGGTGCCCCTGTGCATGTGGCCACCAGTACTATTCTGTCAGATCTGTCACACCCAGCCAATCATCTCTTCGAGCTTCTGCCCTCTGGCCGACGGTTTCGTGCTTTTAAAGCCAGAACCTCTCGATTCAGATGCAATTTTTTTTCCAGAAGCTGTCCTCAATACATCACCATGCACGGAACAACGTGATTCCATGATTTGTGACATATGACTGATTTGTGTTTAATATTGTGTTTATCTATCTTTTAGTGCTGTATATAGGATGATCGCCAACTAAGTGTATGACATGATGAATGCCCTACAAGTGAGGACATATTTTACCGTCGCCATGCCACACAAAAATTCTTGTAACGTTTTACTTGGTGAATAAATGTCTTATGTCTTATACACGTACATGGTAATAGGTGCAGTATCGCTCGCTCCCAACCCCAATCCAGTTACACACACAAAACCGCAGAACATCCACCAATGTACATCTGTGCATGATCATAATCTATACTTTACTTAGCATTCTTATGTCCCAGGTATCTTTGACTTACTTTATCTTATTTATTTAACTGCCATGAGATGGCCGTAGTCTACCGCGCGGCATTAAACCCAAATAACTATTTATTAAAATTATTAATTTATGTTTGTTTGTAATGAAGGTTTTGTACATACACGGTAATAGGTGCCATACCGCCCCACTTTCAACCCCAGCCCATATACAAAACCACAGAATACCCACAAAAGACATGCACAATTGTATACTGATGGGCATTAGTGGACTGTAAAATCTATATATAGAGACTTCAGGTTAAGCAAGTGGCTTGTATTGACTGCCTGTATTTTAGCTGCCCACCTACAAATTTCATGTGTACAGTTAACCACACTGCACATGCAGCCATCAGTTCTGTGAAAAGTACTGTTGGCCTCATGCACAGGGGCACCAAAACTTAGAGGTAAGGCCACACCTGATAACAATAACAGTACTAATAATAATATGCATGCTCAGCCACTAGTTCTGTAAACAGCACCTTTGTAAACAGTACCAGTGGCCAAATGCACACATACATCATGGATGTTGCTACCACTGATCACTTCAAACAATAGGCTGCCCAGTTCACATTTTGATACCGTGAACTAGCCTGCACATGCAGTCATCAGTTCTGTAAATAGTACTGGTGGCCACATGCACAGCGGCACCAAACTTAAAGGTGAGGCCAAAACTGCCACCTCAAACAAAACCAAACGCTACCTACACACACATATCAATGATACAGTCAACCTCTGTGTGCATTAGGGGGAACACGCTTAAAGTATGGGACTGTAAATCTTACAGCGAAATGTCAAAACCAGTAAGAAGATAATGTAACAGCAACAAGTACATGTATTTTGTAAACCACTCAAAACATGACAACTCATCGAGTCTAATGGTGTTATGAGTGGGTGATGGAAACACTGAAAGAAATAGTACGTGTACATTATAAAGTATGTGCCTCCTCCTCCCCCCCCCCCCCTCCCATAACTAGCTGTTTATCATAAAACATAGATATCTCATTCATTTGATCACTTGACTGATTTATTAAATCATCTCTGTGTCACCTTTCTCCGTTTTCTTTCTCGTTTTAATCCCAATATGTCAGTGCTAATGTCAGCTGCTAAGAATCCTTGCAGTGAACTGCAAATGTCTATATGCAGACAAACTGCAAATAACACAGCAGCAAAATAAGTTCCTCTTTTGTGCAGTAGGCTACTGCTAGCAAGATAGGGTTCAATTTTAAACAAAGCATTGCATGAACTTCCAAGCGTGTTCACATTGTGCTGTGTATTTTTTTTTCAGTGTGAAGTGTACTGTACCATCAGTGATCACTGAGACTTGAGACTGCATAATTGGCACTGGCAGTGATCGCACATCACAACATAGCTTGTCAGTGCAACTGATTAAAATAAATGTTACTGCTGCATAAAATAATTAATCAAGTTCCGAAACTTTGCTCAGCCATGACAGTTAAAACCAAGTGGTGTGGCACTCTTTTTGTTTTACAGAATGCAGCATAGGTTTTGAAGATAGTGTTTGTGTTGTGGGTTGCGTTTTGTTTTGGTGCTGTGTTGTCGAAATGAAACGGGCAAAGCGATGGTAAAGTGAATGGAAATAAACGTGACAAACCTTTATCAAGCCGTAAAAATCCACACAGCAACTTTACACGTTTGCTTTTTTTTTTAAACAAACAAGCTTATGTAGAACAAATCAAAAAGAACCCGTCGGCACACCAAAATTCATGTCCGCGGGAGGTCGTGGCATCACGTGATGTTTTGATCACGTGATTTGGGATACCTTATTGTTGAGTAACGATATTAATTTTGAGTTTAAGGCAAGCGTTTTCGTAATTGTTTCTTCTCTTAATATATCTAAGTGTGAAAATTTTACTTTAAAAAATGAAATCCTTTTAAGCGACATATAGTGCATACTACCACTGAATACAGGAACAATGAGACCCGTGTAAACTACTGATCCCCTGTAAACATGGCCACTACGGTCCTGGTTTCGTCTGCAGCCATACTGGAAACAAAATGTGCTACAGAAAAATGTCTCCATCCTCCGGCGGTTTAAAACGGGTGCGTACTGCTTTTATTCATACTAGACTTCATTTTGATATACCCAAACCTTTGTTACTCTCTAGAAAATCACTATCTCGTAAACGGCCGATCGTCTATGAAGGGCAGCTGCTAGACTAGTAGTCCGCAAGGTTGCCGCCTGGCTCCGGTAGTGGGAATTCTGGCCAGTCCCGTGAGGCGTTTGCAGTCAGTTGTGGTTCGTCCCTCCGCCTGTTTGCCCTGAGAAGGGCGGTTTGTTAGTTATTTGGGTTTAACGCCGAGCAGGCAACTAAGGCCATCTCACGGCGGTGAGAAGGGCGGGTTGACGCTTGCCCGTGCAGGTAGACATGGTGTAGTGGGCTTGTAGACGAACCGCTGTGCGGTGGACCGTACTCAGCTGCGTCTCTGGGCCGTGCAGCGTAGAAGGGCAGTGGAACGGTGGTCCGTACTCGGCTGTGGCGTCCCAGCGAATGGATGTGTGATGATGATCCATGATCCCCGAGTCTGAGAATCGGCCGCTTATATAGGAACCCAGCCTCTGGAACCGTAAACTACGTCACCGAGCTTCAATAGGTCTTACCATAAGGTATCTCTGTACAAGTTTGGGTTTGAAGTTGTGAATAGTAATTGAGAAAAAAACCCAAAACATTTCTTGTCAAAATGTGTCTATTCAGTTTTTACCGCTATTCAGTCCTGAGCTCTTGTGACCCTAGTTGAACTTTCCGAGGGATCTACCAAATTAGCGTGCACAGAAAGATCTTACCATCAGGTATCTTTGTAACAAGTTTGGGGTTGAAGTTGTGATTAGTATGAAAATATAGCTATTTTTATATATTTCCTGATCCCTTGACCTTTGTGAGAGGTCACTGAAATTGGTATGTTTAAAAAGTTCTTGCCACAAAGTATCCTTGGGCCAAGTTTAAAGAAACTTGAATAGCCTCCAAGAAAATGCCAACATTAAAGTAATTACCATAGACGACGGCGGACGGACAACAGACGACGGACGGAGGACCATTGGCCCAGACTCACCTTGCTTCGCACGTGAGCCGAAAATGTGTAGGCCGATAGCTCAGTGATGCCCTCTCAGCAGGTGGGAAAATCGGTCAGTTGCCGAACAGTGTCCTACTTCGCTGTATTCCCGCTGATGACATAATATTGATGTTGCAGTCTAGATACGGACTAAAACTGATTAAATGTAAAGGTCGTTTGACATGTTTTTCGCAAATTTCTCTGAAAAGAACTATTTTTCTATACCAATCATAGAACAAATATCATTCGGTGACAGTTGACCTAATATCATTTACTGTTAAGAAACTCGAACAATGTGTCAATTTTGCCGTACATTTGTAAAATAAATTTGGATTTTTTTTTTCATAAAATTACTGATTTTACATCTGCCCCAGATATATTAAGCCCAATATACGGAAAAGAGATAGTGCAGGCATACATGAAGTCTGCATGCTTGATCTCGATATTGAAATCTCGGGCTCTATTCAGGGTATTGAAAATAGCTTGCTCTCCTCTATTCACTCAAATTTTACGACTGTACAGGAAAATTGACAAATCATAGGAGTTCAGTAAAAATATTCAATATTGGGTTAATTTGCATTAAATGATAATTTTTCTTAAAGTGGTATAAAAATTTGTCCCTTTTTTGGCGGAGATATTTGGAAAAAATGTTGTGAGCTCAGATGTCAAACGGCCTATACTGTCAATAAGGGGGAGGTACATTACTGTACAGTGCAGTGTACTGAATACTGATGCTGAATAGGTTTTTGTTAATCTTCTCTTCTCCACAAAAGGTTAGTAATTCACAATATATCCTTTGTATCTATTCTTTGTAGGTCTTTCGGGTACAGTACCGGTGGTTGCAGCGCACAAAGGGGTTAATATCTGGAGTTCTATCGTCACACAGCGCTATTGTGACCTAGACTTAAGTACTTTGGAAGGTGTAGGTCTGTCGCTACGTAGTTCC
Source organism: Semisulcospira habei (assembly GCA_036245525.1). Lineage (NCBI taxonomy): Eukaryota > Metazoa > Mollusca > Gastropoda > Semisulcospiridae > Semisulcospira > Semisulcospira habei. Next base: position 138,761,315 of record BTPG01000006.1, read on the forward strand.
AGCACCCATGCTCCAGGCATGGCCATCCGTCATCAGAGTACTAACCCATTGCATGAATGCTGCTCATAGCTGGAACAGTTGACAACACTTTGTCTTACTCGATCGATACTGCTGAAGATGTTGCAAAATGAGGGAGACAACCATTGTGGCAGTTGAATAGAGATCTGCACCCCAACTTTAACTCATTCAAGACGTGCAGCCTCTGGATAGGCAGCATAAGCTGCGTATCCAGAGGCGCCGCGTCTCGAATGAGTTAACTTTCTACATGTATATGAAACATCTACTCCATCAGGTTAATTATTTAATTCTGTACGAATTTAAAAGCATAGTTACTTTTTGTGCAGTCTCCATTACATTGTAACAGATATTCATTTTTCTTTAAAAGGTATTTTTTCGAAAAATACTTACCGATGACATGACTGAATGGAAGTGTCTACTACTTACTCATTCTAGCCTAAGAGCCAGTTGTGTTAAAACACAACCCGGGAGGCACTCGGGGAACCCCGAGGGGACCAAGAGTTGTCTCCCTATACCCACCACCCAGAAGCCGGGTACCCATAATCCCTCAGTCAGCATACTTAGCGCACCAGCGGCAAGCGGGGCAGGTGGGAGGGTCGTTTGAGTCATGTCATCGATAAGTATTTTTCGAAAAAATACCTTTTAAAGAAAAATGAATTTGTTTCTTCAAAAACATTACCGACGACATGACTGAATAGAATAATTGCGAATAGGAGGTGGGTGCCGCGCTCCAGCACACCTTAGGGCCCAAGGGCCGTCCTCCCTAACGCAAACTCCCGACGACCCTAGGTAGGTGAAAACCTACGGCGCTGAGGCGCCAGGAGGGAGTTGTGCCCCCCGCAAAAGGACCCCACCAGAGCGAGGAGTCTCGCTGGCCTGGCAGAACTCTGCGATCGAGGCGGGCGAAGTCATCCAGCCCGCCAGCCTCCAGTAGCCACAAAGTGTAAGACAGTACAGTCCCTGACGAATGTGACGTTCGTGGCCATGCAAGTGCCTTGGTAACGTACCTGTAGCCTCTAACCTCCCTGAGGGAGGGGTTCTGTAATTCAGAACGCATGACTGAGCGTAGCCAGGAAGAACGTCCGGCCTGTAGCGTCGGTGCTGCCGGAACCGGCAAAGTGGCGAGCGCGTCCGTAGCGAACGGCTATGTCATAGGCACACGTGAGGCTTGTACAGGGATTTGCTACATGGTCTCCTGGTGGAATAGCGCCCGGTAAGCGGGCGCAAGGTGAACCTGTGGACCAAAGGCGCGGCGGTCCAGGTAAGGTATGGTCCGAGAGGAGCTGTACGTAATTGTTCCCTCGAACTGTAGGCAGACCGGGCGAGTCGTAGCTCCTGAAGCTCATTAACCAATCCACCATGGCAACATCCCTCAGGCGCCGTATGGCTGCAAGGGCAAGACGTAGCATGCGATGACTCCTCACGAGGGGAGTCGACAGGAGGCTCCGGACGAGCGCGTGTAAGTCTCTCCGAACCGGGCTCTGAGGAGAGGCGGGTTATCTGCCGGCAAGTGGACCCCCAGCAGGATCCCGGCGGCTTACTTGGAGATGAGTGGGTACCGAGATTGGACGTGGGACGTCGCCAAGCGCGACTCTCTGAACTGGGCTCTGTGAGGCGAGTTCTCTGCTTCTCAAAAGCTGTGTCCGGGCTCGCTCCGTCCGGGTGGCGGCCTCGTCGGTCAAAACCCCATCCTGTGCCCTAGTCCACTGAAATCGTTGCGGAGACCCTCCACAGGATCATCCTGGTCTCATGCGCCGATCCTCCGAAGGTGTCCTGATGCATTCCGTGTGTAGCCACTGGTGCCACTGGGGAAGACTGGCCCAGATCTACCGTCGGTCCAGGTAGCGTCACGCACGGAGGGAGTTGAAGTTCTTTCCCCAAGCACCAGGGTAGGCACTGGTCGGAGGATCGCCAGCTGCCCTGATCCTGGAAGTACACCTCCGCTGTCGCGTTGCCGGAGAGGAGAAGCTCCTGTGACCTATCCTTCCTCCCATGAGCAGAAGAAGAAGGCCTAGTAGTCCGCGTCGGATCCAAGCTAAGCACGCTCTTGTCCGCGAAGTCCGAAGGTCGGAGGGTTGGACCTCGAGAAGAATCACGGAAGTAGGAAGTGTAGCTTGAGCAGCCAGGCTTAGAGACGACTAAGGTGAGTAGATCCGACTCCGTGTAGTGGCTAGGTCCTCCACCACGAGCACAGCCAAGCGGTACCACCTGTCCGAAGTCCGGCACCCCCCGGGTGCCCAACGAGAGTTGTCGAGATGGTTAGACGTCAGGGAGAAGGGGCTGCACCTTGGTTCCCCAGTGTCCACGATGGATGAGAACCCCCGGTGAGTCAGGTGGCGATGCCGGGCAAACTTCCGCAGCAGGGCGGCGGCGATGAGCTTGGATGCGACGAGGAGGAACAGAACGGAGAGGACGAGGGAAGGGGAAGTGGCCGGTCGATGGGAAGAGGAACGGGACAAACGGGAGTCCGAACGAGATGGGGAACGCGAAGAAGGCGAAACCCGTCTGAGTCGAGGGAGTCCTGATCCGTCGAACGATGAGTGGAGAAGGTCCTCCTACGATCTTGCGAAGCAGAGCGATAGCGGCGAGTAGAATCTTCGCCAACAGGAGGCTCCGGACGAGTGCGTGTAAGTCTCTGTGAACCAGGCTCTTGGGAGAGGCGGGTTGCTTGCCGGCAAGGGGACCCCTGCGGCCAGAGACGAGTGGGGAACGAACCAGGCTCTTGGGAGAGGCGGGTTTCTGTGCACTAATCCGTTGAATACTCAGTGGCGTCTTCTGTGTCGGATCAAGTTGGTCTCGCGCGTCCGGTGCCGGGGGCACAGCGGAAGGCGTCTCGGTAATCTTCAAGCACCCGAGCGGGTAGGAGGCTCCCTCCTATAAGTTCCAGAGATTAGACCATCGCAGCTCCGGCCAGGTAGCACAGACGTCACAAGTGTGGTTGAAAGCACACCCAGCGCACAGGAGACAGACTGTATGGTTATCCGACGGCCACTGGAAGCCTCCGCATTGTGTGCAGGTCACCAGTAGGCCAATGCAACACACAAAACATGAGGGCACTCGACGAGTGTCTACAGGATCTCTGGAGGGACGTGAAGAACGGCAACTCCTAAGCACGCCAGCAGAGGAGAGTGAGCGGAGTGTAGACCTGGAGCGGCGTAAGGGTCACTCCAATGAGGCGATCCGTAGAGGAAGAGCATCCAACGGTGCCGATAGTGGTCCCTACTCTGGCGCCACGCAGAGCGAGCGGGACGAGTACCCTCGAGAGGTGGCCTGGAACTGTGTCGATAGTAGTCTCCGCTTCCTTGGAGACGAGCATCCTTACTAGAGTCTCTGGACGTGCATGTGAATGTCTCTGAGCCGGGCTCCGAGGGAGGCGGGCTTTCTTGCCAGTAAGGGGGACCCCCAGCGGGATCCCGCGGGCTTTCTTGGAGACAAGTGGGACCGATAGTGGACATGGCTTCTTGGAAGGCTTAGTCCGGGCGCGCTCCCTCCTGGAAGCGGCCTCATCGATCCAGGCCCACTTCGTGCACTAGTCCACTGAATCCGGTGTGGGGCTTCCCACAGGGACGTCCTGGTCTCAAGCAACCGGTGCCAAGGTTACGTTGGATGGCGAATCCACATCCTGCGCATAGGAGACCCGACCTAGTGGTTGTCCGACGGCCACCGGAACATCTGCCTTGCGTGAAGGACATCAGCATGCCCCTCTTCAACGGGGCGGAACGGGATCCTTCAAGCACCAACAGCATAGGTCGCTCCCGCCTGCAGACGCTCCAATGCTGCCATCAGCGCTGCTGAGGCCAGGTGACACAATCATCCCAATGTGGTAGGAGGCACCTCCCGTGTCGGAAGACAGGCCTAGTCCCAAATGGGCGCTGCCTGGACATGAAGAACACACCTACCAGTAGCAGCCGGGCTGGTGCTTAAAGCCGAGAAGCTGCTTGTCCTCTCAAGGTGGTAGTGTACTGCAACGTCATAAGAAGTCGGACGTGTGCGTAATTGTCTTACCAAGCGGGCCTTGCCAGAGGCTGTTCACGTGCGCTCCCCCTGGCAGCGGCCTCCACGATCCACGCTCGCGCACTAGTCGTGACATCCGGTGTGGCTACTCTCCCAGGTCAGTCCGTTGTCGTGCGGAAAGCCCGCATGTCCGGAAGGCGCCTAAACCGGTGCCGATCGCTTGCAACGCAAGCATGGTCGGCGGGGTATCCGGTGCAGTGGCGAAAGACCCCTGGGGGCTGAACTAGCCACTGTCATCTGTGTGAATGGGCGGGTAGCACATCCCTGCAACAGATAACACACCCGAAGGCCTGCGGGCGAGTCCTGTGGGACTAAGCCACGAAAGGTAGCCTTCGTAACAACAAAACACACAAGCACCAAAGTGGGGTAACAGACTGTCAAGCCTGCACACCAGCAGTGCAGCAAGAAGGTCGACTCACTGCCATCAAGCACTAAGGTGAGCAACCAACATATGTAGCAAAAGTCAAACATGTCATGACAGAAGCGAGGTACCAAACTGCACGCCTACAACTAGCCGTGCAGTAAGCAAGTAGGCCCACTGCCATCAAGCACTAAGGTGAGCAACCAACATATGTAGCAAAAGTCAAACATGTCATGACAGAAGCGAGGTACCAAACTGCACGCCTACAACTAGCCGTGCAGTAAGCAAGTAGACCCACTGCCGCCAAGCGCTAAGGCGAGGAAACAACATAAGACAAAAGTCAAATATGGCATGACAGACGCGAGGTACCAAAACTGCACGCCTGCAATCTAGCAGTGCAGTAAGGAGGTAGGCTCACCGCCGCCAAGCGCTAAGGTGAGGGGACAACATATGTCTCTCTTGGCTTGACTTCGCGAACGAAGATTTTATAGGAGTTGCCCACGACGTCTGCAGGCTTGTTCGTGGCTGCGGAGGCCAATCCGAGACAGGCAGGTTCGACCGCAGTGGCTGCAGGGGAAGGTCTGGCCAGGGTTCTGAGCTGCGGCATCTCTGTTTTTTCTCCTGAGCCGCTTGTCCTTAAGGCTAGCTCTGCGAGAGTCCTCAAAGGAGACAGCTGCCTTGTAAATGGTGGAGCGCCAGGTGTCACGGTCCGCAGCAAGTGAAGACCACTGGTGGTGGTCGATTTGGCAGGCACTAAGTGACTTCTTGAGACAGTCTTTGTATCTCTTCTTTGGTGCCCCTCTGTCACGGTGTCCAGTAGCAAGCTCGCCAAACAGGGTGATCTTTGGTAGGCGATGATCCTCCATCCTGGAGACATGCCCCGCCCAGCGGAGCTGTGTCCGCAGCAGCAAAGCCTCGATGCTCACAGTTTCAGCCTGTTTAAGGACCTCGACGTTGGTGACATAGTCACTCCAGTGAATGCCCAGGATGGTACGCAGGCAGCGCTGGTGGAAGCGTTCGAGGAGTCGTAGTTGGCTGCGGTAGAGGGCCCAGGACTCGGAACCATACAGCAGGGTGGTGAGGACCACAGCTCTGTACACGCTGATCTTGGTGCCTGTTTTCAGCTGTTGATTGTGCCACACCCGCTTGAAAAGTCGCCCGAAAGCACTGTTCGCTTTTGCCAGCCTGCTGTCAAGCTCCTTGTCCAGCTTGGCGTCCGACGTGATAATGCAGCCAAGGTAAGTAAACTGGTGCACTGACTTTAGTTCAGACTCGCCAATGGTGATGTGAGGAGGGCGATACACTGTCTTGGGTGCCGGCTGATGGAGGACCTCTGTCTTTTTCAGACTGACCTCGAGTCCAAAGAGCTGGGCAGCATCTGCGAAGCAAGACGTGATGCGCTGCAGGGCTCTCTCTGTGTGTGCAACGAGGGCAGCATCATCAGCAAAAAGCAGCTCACGAATCAGTTGGTCTAGGGTTTTCGTGTGGGCCTGCAGTCGTCTGAGGTTGAACAGGCTGCCATCGAGACGATACCTGATGTACACTGCATCGTCATCATCGAGGTCCACTGTGGCCTGCTTCAACATCATGCTAAAAAAGATGGTGAAGAGGGTCGGTGCCAGCACGCAGCCCTGCTTTACGCCGTTGAGAATAGGGAATGGTTCTGAGAGGTCATTGTTGAGTCTGACCTGGCCTTGCTGGTCCTCGTGTAGCTGGACAATCATGTTGAGGAACTTTGGGGGACAGCCAAGTCGCTCCAGGATCTGCCACATGCCTTGCCTGCTCCTGTACAACATATGTACACAAAAGACGAATACGTCATGACGGAAGCGAGGTACCAAACTGCACGTCTGCAATCTAGCAGTGCAGTAACGAGGTAGATTCACCGCCGTCAAGCACTAAGGTGAGCAACAACATATGTACCAACCCCTGTCATAAAAGGAGTCAGGCCCCAAACATTATTACTAAGGGTGACCGTGTGTGGAAAAAACAACACCGGCCGCATGCTGTACAACTCAATACGCAATGACAACCAAGACGAGAAAAACATCTGGGGCAGTAAATCACCACTTTATGGGGACATGTCACGAGGGGCCCGCCCAGCCAAGGAGCGTAAACCCCCAAGCTGCCCGCCGGAACGTATATCCACTCTCTAAGGTACGTGAGCACTTGTCCACAGCGTATGCCTGCGTATGCGAGTGTGCACTTAAGTTCATCACCCGTATCTATACAACCACCCCGCAAGCGAAAACAGAAAAGGGGCCAGAACAGGCGCTGGTACCGAACAAACTACGCGATGACAAGGCATGACCCAAGCTGTGCCACTCAGCTAATCAGGCCATGGAGTAAAAGAATTCTCCACACCCAAGGTACAAATGCGCAGGAAACTTCGCTACGATTCACCGAAGGTGAGAGGGCGCGCAATTACAGTGAGAAGAAGACGAAAAACTTCGTATCAGCACAAACCAGTGCCCAGCCCGGGAACCGGCCGAGGGTCAACCCCGCTACCTTACCTCTCCGTCGAAGGGGAACGGGGGGAGACGTCCAAAACCCGCCTGGCACGACCGGCGAAGCTCACCGGACAGCTCACCAGAGGTCGAAGTGTAGGCGCTAAGCAGTGGGGATGAGAAAGCCACGCAGCAGCACAGGCAGGGCCGACGAAACGATCCTATCTCCCGCTCTTCATTCCAACAGCAAGTCCGAAACCAGAGAACCGGTCAAAAAACCAAAGTCCGTAGGCTAGAGCCGAGCGCAAGACGACCGAATCGTGCGCCTAAGTAGACTTGACTGAGGGATTATGGGTACCCGGCTTCCGGGTGGTGGGTATAGGGAGACAACTCTTGGTCCCCTCGGGGTTCCCCGAGTGCCTCCCGGGTTGTGTTTTAACACAACTGGCTCTTAGGCTAGAATGAGTAAGTAGTAGACACTTCCATTCAGTCATGTCATCGGTAATGTTTTTGAAGAAACAAACACACAAATAAGCTTGGAATAAATGCTAGATTCATAATAAAGATGTAAGGTAGTTTTCATGATTTATTAGCATCACATGACTCTCTGTTACATGTACATTGTACAAGTTTTCATGTGCATTTACAAACCAGATAAATGAAGTACAGAAATCATATACTTAACTCAGCTGTTGTACATGTAGCCACCGTTACTGCTAACAGTAGTGGTGGATGCATGCACAAAAGGGTTAAGTTTTTAACTGAATTATTTTGCGCATGCATACACACACATCCTTGCAGTGCCTGACTTCACTAAAATTTTACTACAGGCAGTTTCCAGTCAAAAACCATGCGGCAATAAATAAAATTGCCGCTTGGTTTACGGCAAGGAGTACATGTATATCACAAATGGAATGTGTCATGTCCACAACAGTGTCTGCATCCAAACGAAGACAAGCATAGCAAAGCCTTTATGGCTCATGTTTATTTATGATAGGCTGACCTTTGTGACCTTGATCTTTCTGACAGGTCACTAAAAGGACCAAGTGGTTAAGTGTCTTAACATAATGGGTTGGTTTTTGTGACCGCAAAATCCATGTTCGCTCAAAATTTATGCACTTTTCACACTTTGTCTACACCCTGTCTTGACCTTTGCAAGGGGTCAACTAAATTAGTATACACAGATAGAGGTCTCATCATCAGCTACCTATGTGCCAAATTTGATTGAAAAGTTTTTGCAAACTTGAAAACTTAAAAAACAAAACAACTAAACTTCTGTTTTCAAAAATTTCCTTTTTTCACATTCGCAAACCTCGTGACCCTTGACCTTTTCAAGGGATCATCCAAATCAGTATACACAGAAAGGTCCTTGCCATAAGGTATTTCTGTGCCAAGTTTGGGTTTGAAGTTGAAGATGTCATTTGAAAAATAAATTGTGATCAAAAGATGGCTGATTTTCAGACATATGACCTTGGCCTTTGAGTGATGTCACTGAAATTGATATAATAAGGACTTTTGCAATTGCACGTGAGCCAAAAAGGAAGATGCTTATGAAAGCATTCATAACAGTTTATGGCCAATGAATGAATCAACTTTATTCTTCCAAATACATGTTGCCACGTACAGAAAAATTTGTTTCGCCACCAATGTCCGAGTACTCAGTATTTAACCCCCTTGCACCGAACGACACCGGTGCTACTACACAGCTGTGGTGGTTGAATGCACAAGAGTGATAAAGATGTGTTTCTACATAACATTTGGGCGATAAAGATGCATTTTATGGTAACATTTAACATTTTAATGGCCCAATTTTATTTAAATGTGCAATGCACACAGTACCAGTATCATGAGGCAATATACATTTTTACAATACATGCACATAACCCAAATATGCTTGAAATACTCATGTGCAGGATATCAAATAAATTCCCAAAGCAAATAATATTGCACAAAAAGCAAATAATTCACAGGTATTTCATCAATAAACAATATCAATTGCACTTGAAACAAAAATAACATACAAGTACCGTTATAATTGTTTTCCTTTACGCAGATTAATAACACGGACAAGAACATTTATTTCCATCCTATCCACACAGATCAAGTACACAAATATGCCCCATTCACTCACCAAAGCTTGAAGTTGAACACAGTAAGCACAAGATTCTATTTTGAATTCATGCAGTCCATCAGTGTCTAGCAACATACAACACATGGCATATTATGCACATGACAAAGAAAATGTGAATGTAGTCACAGTACATGCACATAGCACCAAAACAGTGACTGCCAAATGTGTGTAAAATGTTAGATATGCTGTACTTGTCCTTTCTAAGCTTGTTTCTTTTTTGTTGAGTATTTCACAATAACAGAAGTCACCTGCAACCTGCTCCAACCTGTGTTCTGATGTCCATAAACACATTCAGCCATATGGTCACCACAATGTTTGAAATCCCCCCAAAACGAGACTTGATCTCCGAGGATTACATAACAGTTCAAATAATCAATCATGTTAGTTCAAGTGTGGTGCCATAGCAGCTTGGCGCCTGTAGATGCCAAGCTATTCTGGCACCACACCTGAACTATCATAGTTGCTCTTTATCTTGTTATGTGTCAGGACTGACCGATTACCCCGGGATCCTTGATTATCGTCACCGGCTACAAAAACGTCCCAAGTGCATAAAGTGCACACAAGCACAAGTACACACCATTCTCTCTTCATACATGTACAGGAACACACCTCTCTATTTTACTGATTACTGTAATTCCCTTCTTGCTGGTATCTCATCTGATCAACTCACTCACATTCAGCGTATCCAAAATAATGCAGCCCAGTTAGTCCTTCGCAAAAAACGCACTGATCATGTCACACCACACCAAGCATCTCCACTGGCTACCTGTCAAGCAGAGAATAAAGTACAAGCTGGCCACTTTGGCAAACAGACACTATGACAATACACTTCATGCATATCTATTTTTTTCCCCTTGCATCACACAATCCTAGTAGAAGTCTACGCTCAAGCTCACAGAAACTGCTTGTTCAGCCCAGTCAAACTAAAAACTGCTGGTGCCCGTTCTTTCGGTTATCAGGCCCCTCACGTCTGGAACTTGCTTCCACTGCATGTCCGTCTATCCCCTACCTTGATGACTTTCAAAACAAATTTGAAGACCCATCTTTTCCAGGTAGCATATCAAGATTAGCTTAGTCTGGATGTGCTGCCTGGAAATGTTGGCTGTTTTTCTTATATGGGTCGCCCTTGTAGGTAGGCTGCGCGTGTGTGTGTGTGTATTTCGTGTTAGGAATGTGCCTATATGGTGCAAGCAGGTATTTACCTAAAGAGTGAGTGTGTTGTAATTTTTCTCCTTTTAAAGATTATTTTATGTGCTGTAAAGCGCTCTGAGCTTGCTGTCCGTGGGGAAGGACGCTATATAAAAACTATGTATTATTATTTTTTATTATTATTTTGCTGTCAGACATATTAGAGAGAGAGTTTGATACATGTATTATGTTTGTGTTGTAGTTTGTACCAAGGACGTGATGAAAAAAATTCTACCCACCTACTCTTCTGTCCTTGGAAAATAAAGTTTCATTTCATTACTCCACACACAGGAACCTCCACAAATACATGTCTCTGTCCATCTCTCTTTCTCCAAGTCTTGAGTCTCTTTCTCTGTCCCAAATCCACAGACACCAAAGCGCAGTCTTTCTACCACTTTACATTTAAACTTGATGAGGCCTCAGTGTTCTTTTCTGACAGAAGCATTAGGGTGCCATACCTCAGTATACAATGAGTTAGTCTACATGTACTTCATCTGGACGTATTTCATGTATGTTTGGCGATCATGGTCAGTTGGTGGCCCAGCACCGTAGCGACCCCGTTCCACATAAGCCTTGTAGATGTTCTGTGACTGAATACTGACAGGCGGTGGCTCCACTCCGAATGTGCTGTCCAGCTTGAACCCACTGATAGGGTAGCTAAAGGAAAGATTTTAAAAAAATGAATTTTTTTTCTAAAATGTATTTTTTTGAAAAATACTTACCGATGGCATTACTATCTGGAATACACTCTATTGCCTATAGATTTCAGCAAAAGTTGTGTATAGCACACAACTGGGGAGGAGACACCGGGGATCCAAGCACTGGGACCCCGGGTGGCCTCCCCTTACTACCCTATCCCGGCGAGCACAGGGCGACCTCGTCAGTTTCACACTTAGCCACAAGAGGCAAGCGGGGCAGGTGGGAGGGCCATCCGAGTAATGCCATCGGTAAGTATTTTTCAAAAAAATACATTTTAGAAAAAAAATTCATTTGTTTTTTCAAAATACATTACCGATGGCATTACTATCTGGAAGAATGGCGAACAGGCGGAGGGTGCCGTACCTAAACCATAACCCAACCACTCCACCGGCCCCATCGAGAGAGAACTCCCGATGATTTCAGCTATGACGTAACTAAGACGCCAGCGGCGCTCGGAGGGAGTGCTGGGCCGCGGAGAAGTCGCCCACTTGTGACAGGGAGTCACGTTGGCCGGATAGGTCTCTAAGGTAGAAGCGTGCGAAAGTGGAGTCTGAGCGCCAGCCACCCGCTGTCACAATATCTTTGACCGAGCCGTTGCGGTCCAGGGCTAGACTGGTGGCTACTGCTCTCACTTCATGCGCCCGGATTTGTAAGAGCTCAGCGCCGCGTGGGGAGAGGTCCTGGTAGGCTGACCTAATCACCCACCGCAGCCAGGATGACACGGTCTGGGCCGAGATGTCGTGTCTGCCCGCGGACAAAGGTAGGAAGAGGCCCCGGCGCTGCGGCTTAGAGCGGCGCAGGTAAATCCTTAGCACCCGCACTGGGTCCTGTTGCCGCGATCCAGGGGAGAGGTCCGCTCCACGGAGGGGCCGTATAGTTAGCATCTGAGGGGCCGCCGCAGGCGGCGGTTCTTGGCCAGGAAGGACGGATCGGGGAGCAGCTGTGCAGAGCCGTCGGACCGAAACTGCAAACAGGCTGGGAGCATCGAGAGGGCGTGAAGCTCGCTGACTCGGGACGCTGTAGCGAGAGCCAGAAGGAAACAGGTTTTCCGGGTCAAATCTGAGAACCGAGCCAAGGAGGGGTTCAAACCGGTCCGTATTCAACCACGTCAGTACCCAGGCAAGATCCCACCGGGGTACTAGGGAACGTGAAACCGGACGTTGGAGTTCAAAGTGAGCCAGTAAATCCGACAGATCCGTGCAGGCGCCTGGGTCCGGAAGACTCAGGTGGCGGTAGGTGTCTGCGATCATAGCGCGGAAGCCCTTGATGGTGACCGGGGCTAAGCCTTGGTTATCGAAGAGCCACAGGAAGAACTCCGCCAGTTGGTGGGAGGCTAGGTTAGTGGGAGGGAGTCCATGGGAGGCGCACCAAGTCTGAAAGACCCTCCACTTGCCTTCGTACACCTTCCTTGTAGAGAGTCTGCGGGCTGCTGCAATTGCAGCCACTGCAGCATCCGAGAAACCTCTAGCGGCGAGGGCTTGCCGGACAACCTCCAAGCGTGTAGGCGGAGGCGTTCCGGGCACGGGTGGAAGAGCTGCTGACGGAGCTGCTTGAGCATCGTGGGAGGGGTAGGAAGCTCCAGGGGAGGGTCCGTCGCCAGCGCGAGGAGGTCCGTGGTCCAGCTCTTGGACCAGTTGAAGGGGGCCACCAGCAAGAGGACCGCCGAGCATCCTAGAAGCTTCCGCAGCACCTTCGGAACGAGGACTGACGGGGGGGGGGGGGGGGGGGGGGGGGGGGGTGTAGGCGTAAGCAATCAGGCCGTCCCAGAGCCAGAGGAGTGACTGGTACTAGATCCGACGAGCGCCCGAGGAGGGTCGCCAGTGAAAAAGGAGATGTAGCTGGAGAGGCCGAGCGTAAAGTCTGCCCAAGGGGAGCAGGTCCACAGCCGCACTGGGGAGGCCCAGGAGTTGAAGCCAGACCCTGGCGGTGAAGGAGGATCCCATCCCCATCGAAGTCGCAAAGTCGACGATCTTCTACCGCCTGGCCAGAGGCAGGCGGACAAGGTTGAGGTCGGTCAGGAAATCCATCCCCAGATGTAGAAACCGTCGAGAGGGAAAAAGATCGGATTACCCCAAATTGAGCAGGAAACCGAGACGACGCAGAAGGGAAAGCAGGGCATCTCTGTCCGTCTGGAGTGCTGCGGAAACCAAGTTGCGCAGTAGAAGGTCGTCCAAGTAATTGGAGGCCGGGCTCAGGGAGCGCTGACGGAAGTAGGCCATCACGGCGTCGAGCAGTCTCGTAAATACCCACGGACTGATGTTGATGCCGAAAGGAAGGGCGCAGAACTGGTAGACGATCCCCCCAAAGGCAAACCGAAGGTACCGGCGAGACGACGGATGAATTGGGACGCGCAGATAGGCGTCTAACAGATCGAGGCTGATCGCGAAGTCCATCGGTCGGACGGCCACACGGAGTGTCCTGGCCGTCTCCATCCTGAAACGAGGGGCCAAAATGAACTTGTTTAGCGCTGATAAGTCCAGTTAGAAAGAGTCGGCTGTAGAACGCCGGAGAGTCCTGCCGCGAAACCACCTCTGTCGCCGCTTTGGTGAGGAGGGCTGACACTTCCCCGCGCAGAGCGTCTGCCTGTGTGCCGTCGAGCGGTTCCTGGGTCCACATGGGTGACCTGCGAAGAGGCGGAGGAGACAGGAACGAAAGTTGTAGGCCTGTAGAAACCGAGGACTGAGGGCGGGGGCGGTGGTGGGGGCCGATTTACGGGCGCCGCGGGGCCAAGAAGGGCGAGGGCGGGGCCGGTCTGAGGAGCCTGGAATGGACGGGCCCGACCTCGCGAAGATCCGACTGGAAGAACGGAGGGCCTGAAAGACCGCCGGGCATGACCCCTGGCCGGGCGGGGGGCGCGAAAGCGGGTCGAGGCTGGGGTAGACGCCGGCTTGGGCCACAAGTCCTTGGAAGATTCCTTTACGGTTTGCCAAGTGTCGCCGAACAGCTGAGGACCACCTAAGGGGGCTTGACGGAGCTGGGTCTTCACTGACAAGGGAAGGTCCGAGCAGAGGCACAAAAGGGTATCCCGCCTCCAGAGGTCGCAATTGGCAGCTGCTGCCATGGCGTTGGCGGAGGAATGGTAGGCGGCCCGGTTGGCCGCTATCAGGATGGACTGCACGTCACAGAGCGGGGACTGAACCTCCAGGTCCCAAGTATCCTGTAGGCACTGCAGGGCTGCCTGGGTAGCCAGTTCCAAGAATCCCGAACACGCCAGCGAGTTCCGCGCTAAAGAGGCGATCCTGTCGAGAGGCCGAGGCCAAGAGTTCTCGACAAGTCTACGGCCGCCCGCCTGCGCTAAGGCCGCCGCATCCCCCCCCGCTGGAAGAGGTATGGCGAAGGCTTGGGAGTGTCCAGCGTACCAGGCCTGGCGGAAGCTCAAGTTGATTCCCACAGGCCATCGAGCAGCGGTAAAGTATCCCGTGTCGCCGAAAGCGTCGTTTCGCAGCTGGGCGGAGAAAGCATCGGTGAGGTCCCGAAAGCCGGCTGGCTGTGGGAGGGACTTGCGGCGCTTGACTTGCCTCTGCGCGTCGACCATGGCCGAAGCCTGTCTCTTCGGAGGAGGCAAAGGCGGACAGAAGTCGGGAGGTAGGTACTTGGCGAAAAGCCTGTATGCCTCACCCAGGGCGTGGCCCGTCTGCGATCCGAGCGATGGGCCGGCGACGTCTGACGAGGCGGAGGCCGACGAGACAGCGGAAAGGCGGGACGGAGATCCAGCCGCCGAGTCCTGCAAGAAGATCGCCGAGGCCGAGTCCGTCGGATGAAGGCTGAGGACGTCCGGTTCCAAAAACTGATCCTCTCGCGGAAAAGACAAAAGGGGCGAGCGGCTACGAGAGCGCTGCACCGCCGCGCGCGAGGTAGACGTAGCCGCCCGCAACGCACGCAGAGAGGGGCGCCGCGGCGACGGAGGGACCGTGGCAAACGATGGTCCACCTTGAAGTTGGGATCCGCACGCGGAAGCCGACGTGAGTGACATAGCCGCGATCGGAATACCGACGAAGTGGTCTGGTCACCCCTGGCCAGCCTGGGAGAACCGGTGCGGGGGGGGAGGGGGGGGGGGAAGAACTGCAAAGTGTCTTTCCTAGCCCGCTCAGGAAAGGCGGAGCGGGGAGGGGACGAATACCGGGCACGCGGCCCCACGTCCGATGCCTCGGAACGTGGAGGACGCGCGATGATGTCACACCGGGCCCACCTGGTCGATACGGGGCGGGGGGGGGGGGGGGGGGGGGGGGGGGGGGGGAGGGACAGTCTAGGGTCACGCCAAGCCCGCTCAGGAAAGGCGGAGCGGGGAGGGGACGATTTATGAGCCCGCGGCCCCAGATCCGAAGCCTCGGAGCGAGGGGGGCGAGGGTCCGAGTCACACCGGGCCCGTCTGGTCGCTACGAGACGGGGGGGGGGGGGGGGGGGGGGGGGGGGGGGGGGGGGGACAGTCTAAGGTCACGCCAAGCCCGCTCAGGCGAAGCGAAGCGGGGAGGGGACCATTTATGAGCACGCGACCCCCGCTCCGACGCCTCGGAGTGTGGGGGGCGAGAGTCAACCTCACCCCGGGCCCGCCCAGGCGAGACGGGGCGGGCGGGGGGGAGGAAGAAAGCGAAGCATGCCGGGCCCGTTCAGAAAACACAGAGCGGGGAGGCAGCATTATTAACGGTCTCGAGTCACGTTCCGAAGCCTTGGTGCGTGAGCGAGAGCTTTTCTTATCACGTTTTCTCTCTTTCTTATGTTTACGTTCAGTCACCCGCCCCCGCTCCGGAGACCTAGAGCCGGGGGTGGCCGACGAACACTCAGCTCTCCCAGACCGCTCGCCCGAAGCAGAGCGGGGGGTGGGAAACAATATGGGGCCCAAGCCACGCGCTAACGAAGCAGAGCGTGGGGAGCGTGACTCCGAAACTTGCCTACCCTGCTCCGAAGACTCGGAGAGGGGAGGGAGAACCTGCGAGGTAACGGTAGAGGAAGGGGACTTACCTGTGGGCCGGAAAGCCCGAACGATGGAGCGGAGAGGAGCCCGAAGCGCCGAGGGAATGACGTCCACCCGTGGAGGATCCCAGGGAGACAGAAGCGGGTGAGGGGGCCGGTCACGTCTGTAGAAGTCCCACATGCGCAACCACCGGTCTTCCGTCCAAGCGGCGCAAACATCACACGTTCCGTCCGAAGAACAGCCCGAACATGGCAAGCAAGAGTCGTGTGCATCGTCCGGCCACTGTAAGTCCCCGCAAGGAGGCAAGTCTTCAACACAGAAGAAGCCATAAGGCCGTAGGCCAACTACGCAGGCGAAGAAAAGTCAACCGTGCACAACACAGCAGGGCACAAGTCACGTGCGTCGTCGAACCCCAAGGCCAAGCCAAGGGTGAAGCTCACAAAGTCAGAGCCGGTAAAAACCGGTCGGCGCACAGTTCAACTAGTCCAAGCAAAAAAGGAAAAGCCATGAATGTAGTGAGTCCAGGGCTGAATCGAACGACTCCAATTCAAGCCCAAAGTCAAATAATCACTGAAGACGAAAAACCCGTAGAACGGAGAAAGGCAAAAACTCGACCGTCCCCGATCGAGCTATGAGTGAAACTGACGAGGTCGCCCTGTGCTCGCCGGGATAGGGTAGTAAGGGGAGGCCACCCGGGGTCCTAGTGCTTGGATCCCCGGTGTCTCCTCCCCAGTTGTGTGCTATACACAACTTCTGCTGAAATCTATAGGCAATAGAGTGTATTCCAGATAGTAATGCCATCGGTAATGTATTTTGAAAAAACAATATATAAAATAGTTTTTTTAACAGATCTGGAGAAGGAAAGCTATTACTAAAGCAATGTACTGTTGAGGTATAATATATGTGTTTGTTACATTCTAAAGTAATCCTTCAGCTGTTGGTAGCGCTTTTTGTTGTGATGATTCCTGCTACCAAAAGTCAAAGAGTTAAATGAACAACACTAAGCTCCAAAGTCAAATGTACGAGTTGCCCTCTGAAGACTACATACCAGTTCAACATGAAACGTTCAGGATAACAGTTTTAGGCATAAGAATGCCTCTTACAAATTAACTGTCCTGTACTCTACACACACAATTATACATCAATGAACACAGCAAAATATGACAATACATATGCTAAAAACATACAAAAGTACACACAATTAAGTACATAGAGGTCAGGATGAATAAGCAAACAACACAAATACAGAAAGTCAAAACCATCATATAAACCGTGCCAGAAACAAAAATTTATCATGCGATGAGGACATGTTTCTGAAATAATGCAGATATAGATGAAACTGTGGTATTTGTTTTGGAGTAAAAAAAAAACAATAAAGGTTATCTTTACTGATACACAGTTTAAAGAAAAGCCCAGGAGACAAACTGAGCACGATAGTTCAAGAATAATGCCATATAACAGCTTGGAGCCTAAAGGTGCATAGCTATTATGACACTACCCTTAAACTATAATGCTCAATTTATATCCTGCTGATGTGTTAGGCCACAATGGATTACTCACAAAGCAGATAGGTGAGGCTAGCGCTGGCAGAATTGTACACATACCAAGGGGAATTACTCAGCACTGGACAAACAGTTAGAACCCCTGCCCCCACATGCACTTCATTCACGCTATTCAGTAGAACAGCAATCACCAAAGAAAGGCATAAACTCCTTGATATCTACTGTCAATACTGCCTGGTGACAAGACATGTATTTATGCATCAGTAGCAGCCAAGGGGTAATATTATGACTACCAGTCGCAGAGTTAAGAGGTTCACTGATGACAGCCTAAAGCAAAGTTTTGTTTAGTCCACTAAAAATATGTAATTTAGTTAAACACACACACACACATGATAAAAAAATTCTACCTACATGTCAAGCCCTTGCGGGACTTTGCGTGCACGGTGTGGGGCCATAGATCGCTCAAAGGCAACAGAAATTATCTCCTCTCTCTTGGTGTCAGGGGTCTGGTGACAGCCTTGACCTATCTCAACATACCTGCCACAAATTTACAAGGTTCAATCAGTACCATTCCCTTCACTTTCAGACACAAACAGCTCACAATATTAGAATCGTTTGCCAAGTTGTGTACAAGTCATATGAACAAAGCACAACCAAAACAACTGTAAAACAGGACAGTGCATAACAATGACAAAATAACTGCCACAGTGCCTAACAAACAAGTTAAACTGACAAATAACATATTCATATTATGACACTGTGGTGGAAGATACATATGCCACAACAATTCAAAATTAGATAGTTTCCTTCCAAGGTATCAAGTTAATCCAACACTTCCTTTATTGATGCCTCCCAAAGGTGTGTATGTTATGAATGATCAAGCTGAACGGTTTAATATGTATAAAATGAAAATCTACTCTATCTCTGTATACACCTACCTCTCATAAATGTTCCTGTCCCTGTCATTAGGTTCTTTGATCTCTGAGTCATACACTTTCTTCATGGAAGGAAAAAGATCCTGTAAGCAAACACAGGAGGGTAGACAGATTTCACATTTTACTGGTAATGTCATGAATCGTAGTATATCTTATCAGAAATGTGTAAAAGAGACTGACTGAACAGAAACATGTGCGTCAACTAAACTGTGGATTTAAAGTGATAAGATACATGAGGAAGATCAGAAATTGGCATATCTTGGAACACAATGACAAGAATATGTTCCTCTGACTGCAGTTATTCTGGTCAATGACATACTTACTTACTTACTTACGCCTGTCACCCCTACCCGGGTATAGGCCGTCGACGAGAGACCTCCAGCAACTCCTGTCCTGTGCTTCTCCTTCGATTCTACTCCAGGTGGTTCCCAGTCTCTTGATGTCTGCTTGGAGGTCTCGACGCCAGGAGTTTCTCGGCCTACCTCTTTTCCTCTTTCCCTGGGGGTTCCATGACAATGCCTGCCTAGTGATACTGGAAGCTGGCTTTCTCAGACTGTGACCGATCCATCCCCATCTTCTTCGCCCAATTTCATTCTCTGCTGTTATCTGCTCTGTTCTCTCCCAGAGTCTGACGTTGCTGATCTTCTCTGGCCAGTGGATTTTCAAAATTCTTCTAAGGCAACTGTTCATGAAGGTCTGTACTCTGTTGACTGTGGTTTTTGTCAATCTCCAAGTTTCTGCTCCATATAGGAGAACTGCTTTTACATTGGAGTTGAAAATCCGGACTTTGGTGTGTTGTGACAGCTCTCTGGAACTCCACACTATTTTCAACTGGAGAAAGGCTGCTCTGGCTTTACCGATTCGTGCTCTGACATCTGCATCAGTGCCGCCTTTTTTGTCTATGATGCTCCCGAGATAGGTGAAGGACTCCACCTCCTCCAACGGGGTGCCAGCAAGCAAGACTGGTTCTTCCCTGGTTGCGTTCAGCCTCATTGTCTTTGTTTTCTGTTTGTGAATGGTGAGGCCCACTTGGGACGAGATGTCAGCAAGCCTCGTGGTCTTGTCCTGCATTTGTTGATGAGTGTGTTGATGACAGTAATGCCAAGTCGTCTGCAAAATCGAGGTCGTCAAGCTGTGTCCACTGTATTCCACTTCGTCTGTGCTCTGTGGTCATCTTCATGACCCAGTCTATGGCCAGTAGGAAGAGGAACGGAGACAGCAGACACCCCTGCCTGACACCAGTTCTGACCTGGAGCTCTCTGGTGAACTGCCCTTCGTGGATCACGCGACATGTCATGCCATCATAGCTGCTCTTGATCAGGCGGACGAGCTTTGTGGGTACACCGTAGTGTCGTAGGAGTTTCCACAGAGTCTCTCGGTCCACGCTGTCAAATGCTTTCTCATAATCCACAAAGTTGACGTACAGCGGGGAGCTCCACTCCAGAGACTGTTCCACGATGATGCGGAGAGTGGCGATCTGGTCTGTACATGATCGGTTCTTCCTGAATCCTGCTTGCTGGTCTCTCAGCTGGGGGTCAACGGAGCTCTTCATTCTCTCTAGGATGATCCTGTTGAAGACCTTTCCTGGTACTGACAGCAAGGTGATTCCTCAGTAGTTGGAACACTTGCTGAGGTCGCCTTTCTTGGGAAGCTTGATTAGGTACCCCTCCTTCCAGTCAGCTGGCATCACCTCCTCTTCCCAGATCTTTCCAAACAGTGGGTACAGCATCTCAACTGTTGTCTCTAGGTCTGCTTTCAGAGACTCCGCTGGGATGCCATCTGGCCCTGCTGCTTTGCCATTCTTCAAAAATGCCACTGCTTTTCTGATCTCTTCCCGGCTGGGTCTGTCACAGCTGATGGGTAGGTCAGTCTCTGCCAGCTGGATGTCGGGGGGGTCGGGTGGGCTAGGTCTGTTCAGTAACTCTTCAAAATACTCGGCGCATCTGTTGAGTTGATCTGCTCTGTCTGCAATAGGCTTGCCTTCTTTGTCTTTTACTGGTCTTTCTGTATGGCCATACTTACCCGACAACCTTCTGGTAATGTCGTAGAGCTGTTTCATGTTGCCGCTGCCTGCTGCCTTTTCTGCCTCTGCTGCCAGGCTGTCTGTGTAGGCCCTCTTGTCTGCCCTGATACTCCTCTTCACCTCGCGGTTGGCTTCCGAGTATTCCCCCTGTGCCCTTACTTTGGCTGCTCTCATGCGACTGCTGTTGACCGCTGCTTTCTTCTGCTTCCTCGCTTCTATCTTCTTCAAGGTCTGTGCCGACAGCCAGTCCTTGTGGTGGTGTTTCCTGAACCCTACAGTGTCTTTGCAGGTTGAGTTCAGCGCCTCTCTAACTGCCTTCCACTGCTGCTCTGTGGTGACCGCCTCCTCTTCATTTACTAGCTCCTGTAGCGCTTGAAACCGGTTGGACAGCACCAGTTTGAACTCTTCTCTAACTCCAGTTTCTCTCAGGAGGCCTACATTATAGCGCTGTCTTCTTGTTGTCTCTGTGCGGCTTTTCGTTAGCTTGAGCTTCATTCTTAAGGTAAGCAGATGGTGGTCTGAGGCGACATCTGCTCCCCTCCTCACTCGAACATCTTGAAGGGATCTTCTAAATTTCTTGCTAATGCAGATATGGTCTATTTGGTTCTCTGTTGTATGGTCAGGTGAGACCCAAGTTGCTTTATGTATTCTTCTGTGTGGGAAGATGCTGCCTCCAATGACAAGTCGGTTTAGAGCACAAAAGTCTACAAACCTCTCCCCGTTCTCACTCATCTCCGAGCCTAGTCCCTGTCTCCCCATCACCTCTTCGTATCCGGTGTTGTCCTCCCCTATTTTGGCATTAAAATCGCCCATGACTATGGTGATGTCTCGCTCCGCACATTTGTCCACGGCACTCTGGAGTCGGTCGTAGAACTCTTGTTTCTCTTCCTCGTCACTGTCATTGGTGGGCGCATAACACTGGATGACGTTCAGCTTGAGCTTTTTCTTGGTTCTAAAGGCTGCTGTTATAATTCTTGGCCCAAGAGGTTCCCAGCCCATCAGCGCTCTCTGTGCCACTGGTGACAGCATAAGTGCTACTCCTTCTGTATGGGGGGCATTCTCCTCTTCATGACCTGAATACAGAATCATCTCCCCACTTAACAGCCTTTTTCTGGCCAGACTGCGTCCATCTGGCTTCACTGATGCCTAGCAGGGAAAGGTTGTACTTTTGCATTTCCGCTGCTATCTGGGCGGCGTTGCCGCTCTGGTACATGGTCTTGACGTTCCATGTGCCCATGGTTGTATCCCTGGATAGAGAGAGGCGGCTCGGTCCTGTGGCTTCCGAAGACTTCCGGCTTTCACCACAGGACGTCATAAGTCTTCTAGTAGAAGAACCTTCCTCCTCCAGGAAAGGAATTACTGTTAGTCTTTTCGTCGGCGTTTTTGTAGCTATTTCCTTTTTTGCAGGGTGGGGAAGCTACCCCCACGCCCAACCCCCTTACTAGGAGGACCAGGGGTTTTCTGTCGGGGTCACCTTCCCTTAGACCATGTTGGTTCACGGCACCTTATTTCATTCGGTGCACCCCTCTCACGAGGGACCCCCTATCCACCACCCAGGGGACGCGCCTCAACGCCGTATGGTCCCAGCGCAAGGTCAATAACATACCCCTATGCACAAATTTCACAGTTAATGCCATTCCTTTGCGTACATCTATTCTGGTTCATGACATATCTTTGTGTACAGCTGTTTGTTTTCTCAAAACTCTTACCGATGGCATTACTAATAGGGAAGGTACGCTTAGCTTACCAATTTCAGGGGAGTGACTCTAGGGAGCCATAACAAGGAAACCCTGGGTTGCCTCCCTATCCGGTCACATGCCTGGCACTTACCCGCCAGTCTTTGCGCTTAGCTCACCAAGACCGGTTGTGTTCAGCCTGCTTCACTTCACTTCACTGCTTGGTTTTTCAGCGGCTGGCTCCCGCTCGCTGATCCTTCGCTGGGACTGGTCCGGGGTGCCTACCTGGCTGAACTTGGAGCGGTTCAAGCCTCTACCCCCAGCGCGGCTCGGAGACCTATCCAGGAAGACCTGCTTCCTGCACGCCCTTGCCATGGCAGCCAGGGTGAGCAAGACCCACGCCTTCACAGGGCGACCCTCCTGTCTCCAGTTCAGGGTAGGTGGCTCGGTACAGCTTCGCTCCGATTCGACGTTCTGGCCAAGAACTGGCCCCAGCGGCCGGACCTCAGGTGCTGACCGTTCACCAGCTCCAGGCGAAGTACCAGTCCCGGGTGTCCCACTGCAGGACCCCGTCCGGGTGTTGCAGTTCCCTGCGCAGACTAGCCAATCAGACAAGGGCGCTCACGCCATTCCTGCCCTGGGCCGGGTGGACGTATCATCCTGACACAGACGAGCGCATCCGGGAACCCTGCCCCACCGTCGGTCAGGGAACTGCCAGTCTGCCCACAACGGGACGTGCTCCCTAGGTGGGTCCAGGCATCAGGAGCTTGGTCCCCATGCCCAGAGAGAGAGAAGCGGGCGAGGACGATGTGCACCCGAGCACGTAAGATCAGAGGAGTGGCTGCAGGCACTACCTGGACCGCACCTGTGCAGAAGAGACGTTGGGGCGGCTTTGGCTTGGCGGGTTGATCCACCTTCGCCCGCCTTGGCTTCCAAGACCTATCCGGCCAGCGCGCCAGCCTGGCCCTAGTGGGGGACATCTCGGTAGCACGACACTCCCTCCTGGCGCCCCAGGCGCTATAGGTCATGCCTAGCTGAAATTGTCAGGAGTTGGCGCTTGGGGGGACCTTGATAGTTAACGCACGTTGCGGTGCATTTTTTCCTGGCAAAGTGAACACGTGGGAGATGCATAGGGGGTGGCGCCCTCCTCCTATTCGCAATTCTTCCTATTGGTAAAGCCATTGGTAAGATTTTGAGAAAACAAATGTATTTTTCTTTAAAATGTATTTAAAATGGCATCACTCAGAGGTCCCTCCCTCCTGCCCCACTTGCCGCTGTTGAGGTAAGGCGAAGACTGGTGAGTAAGTGCCAGGCATGTGACCGGATAGGGAGGCAGGGGAGGCAACCCAGGGTTTCCTGGTTACGGCTCCCTAGAGTCGCCCCCCTGGCTGTGATGTATACACAACAGTTTTTTTGGCTGAAATTGGTAAGCTAAGCGTACCTTCCCTATTAGTAATGCCATCAGTAAGTACTTTTCAAAAAAATACATTTTAGAGAAAAATATAATTTTATAAGTGAAATGCCAACTCAAACTATATGTACATGTAAAATGTGCTAACAAGTTGACCTTTTCACTTCAAGAGACAAATTGCTGTGTTGTTAGACTTACAGAATGATAAAAGATGTATTGATCATACCTGGTAATGCCACTCAGGCGCTAGAACATTTGTGTTAGAACACTGAAACCATCTACGGAAGCTGTTGTCGCACAAGAGCACAAACCTTGAAGGAGACATAGTTTGATTCATGCTCGGAGCTATAGGAGCTGGATGACTCAGACAGGTGTACGCCTGCCTCCACACTTGAATTCTCTGAGCTGCTGGTGTCGTCTGATCCAGCGGACGTGTTAGAAGCTGTCGAGTCCTTGCCAGAAACGTTGGGATTGGCTTCTTGGCTGCATTGCACAGGCGCAATGAATGTGAATTAACATCAATATCAGTGCACAATAGCAGTGCGCTCAATGATGACATCCTTACTGATGCAACTGTCAGGACACATCAAACCACATTGAGTTTCAAGAGGTATAAATTATTATGAGCCCACGCATATGCGGGGGCTCTAAAGGATCTGTGCCTCTCGTTTGGTCTTATTCATATTTGTATGCCTCAGCCAGACATGGTTAACTGGTTGTAAATCTGAAATGGTTCCAGAGACATCACTGTTAACCCTATAGCTGTTGGTAGTGGGAGTGTTTGTTGCAATGATTCCTGCAAAATCTGCCACCGACAGCCAATGGGTTAACTGATAACAATGAATGGACAAATACACAAGTTGTGTACTATTTATGAAATCAACCTATGAAGTAATGCAACTTTTATGGCAAGGCAAACTGAGACAGTAGTTTAAACATGCACACAGCATAATGTACATGGTAAAAGGGTGATTAAGTAATAAGGGATGAAGAATTATAAAGAAACTGAATATATCAATAACTATTACAGAGAGGTCAAGTATGTTTTGCAAGGTAAAATGGAAAATACAGGGTTGAACAAAATGGTAAAGGTACTGAAAGTCATCTATGGGGTGCGGGTAAGAACCACAGAAAAGGGTGCCAAATCAGAATACTTTTAAAGCTACATTTTGTGCATACTGTTATTAATAAAAGCATTAGATTAACCCATTCAGCCATGACATCCTACAGCAGGAGATGGGTCGACCATGATAATTCAAGGGTAGTGCCAGAGTAGCTTGGCGCCAACAGGCGCCAAGCTAGTCTGGCACTACCCTTGAATTATCATGGTTGATTCATCTCCTGCAACTGCTGCACAGTCATTAGATGACACCTCCAAAATTTGGGAAATACGACAGTCGGGCTGAATGAGTTAAAGCAAAGCTGTTTGAAGCAATAACACATAATGGAACCCATTCACTCCTCACATGCCACAATTGGATTGACCATGATTTTTTCAAAGGTGATTTTTTAAAGGTGATGCCAGAATAGCTCGACACCCCTAGTCACCAAGCTAGTCTGGCTCAGTCCTTAAACTAGCATGGTTGCTATATCTCATGAGCATGTTTGTAGACAGCCTTTCTGTTAACATAAAATTCTTCATATTTGACAGACACATTTTTACAGCGATGAAAAAAACAGAAGGCCAGAACAGACAAACAAGAATGGCAAAGCCCTTAAGGTTTACATGCATCACTGATCCATATACATGTGTACATGTAATTAATGTGACAATTGTTCCCATGATCTTTCCAACAGGTCACTGAAAAACCAATATGCAAGTGTTAAAGTGTTAAAATGTTCTTGTGGTGCAGGGAGACTGGAATGCCAAAATAGGAGAGGATGCTGCTAGGAACTGGAAAGGCACATGCTGACGCTACTGCAATGCAGAGACCAGCGACAGAGGCTTAAGGCTCCTGGAATTTGCCAGCTCAAATGATCTAAAGCTGATGAACACGTTTGGCCCACACAAAGCATCCAGAAGGTGGACAAGGCACAGCCCGAACGGAGAGCATCATAACCAAATTGACTACATCATGATGAAGAGACGCTTCCAAACCAGTGTGAACATTGCCAAGACAAGAAGTTTTCCAGGAGCAGACATTGGAAGCGACCATGACTTAGTGATGATGACCTTCCAACTCCGCCTAAAGAAGGTCAACAAGCAGGGTCCCACCAGAATCAAGTTTGACCTCGAGAAACGGAGAGACCCAGAGGTAGCAGAAGCCTTCCAGGCAAAGATAGGAGGAAAATTTGCGGCACTGCTACTTCTAGGTGCAGAAGACACGGATGTGGACACACTGATCGACACATTTAACACTGCTGTAACCCAAACAGCCAGTGAGATCCTTGGCAAACACTGACAAGCAAAGAAACCTTGGGTTACAGCTGACATCTTTGTTCTATGTGACAAGCGTCGAGAATTAAAGAAAAAGAAATCAGAGGTAGAAGGAGCTAAACAATACAGGGAAATTAACCAGGATATCAAGAAAAGCATGAAAAAGGCAAAGAATAAGTGGATTGAAGATCAGTGTAAGCACTTAGAAGAAAATCTGAACAAATATAATAGCAAAAAGGCATACCAGCTGGTGAAAGACCTGACCAGTGTAAAACAAGGACGCTCCTCGACCATTCAAGATAGTGAATGGATTACGGAAGACCAAGACATACTGAAGAGATGGACAGAGTACTGCTCAGATTTGTACAACCACCGAGATACATGGGACCCAGGCATACTTGTCCACCCACCCGTGACCAACAATGGCAACTATCCCATCTTCTGAGAAGAAGTAGAGGCTGCAGTGAAGTCGCTGAAAAAAGGGAAGGCAGCAGGAGCAGACAACATCCCTGCAGAACTAGTCCAAGGAGAAGACATGATAAGCGCCTTACTAACAATCTGCAATAAGATCTGGCAGTCAGGGGATTGGCCCACACCATGGACCCAATCACTTATAATAACTCTCCCCAAAAAAGGCAACTTACATCAATGCCAGAACTATCACACGATCAGTGTTATATCCCACCCAAGCAAAGTCATGTTAAAGATCCTACTGAACAGGCTAAAGCCACAGGCAGAGGAAATCATAGCTGAGGAACAGGCAGGCTTCAGACCAGGGCGCAGCACAAGTGAGCAGATCTTCAACCTGAGAGTTCTATGTGAGGGGTACCTCCAGCACCAGCAAGACCTCTATCATGTCTTTGTGGATTTTAAGAAAGCGTTTGACAGGGTGTGGCATGCAGTCCTTTGGTCCACCATGAAGCTATACAACATAAATGCCCACCTGATCAAAGTCATAGCAAAGCCAAACCTTTCCAACAAGGCCACTAGCGCAGTCTGCTTCAACGGCAAAATAGGAAACTGGTTTAGGACTACAGTCGGAGTCAGACAAGGCTGCTTGCTCTCACCTACTCTTTTCAACATCTTCCTGGAAAGAATCATGACAGACGCTCTGAAAGATCATGAAGGAACTGTCAGTATTGGAGGCAAAACAATCACGAACTTGCGCTTTGCGGATGACACTGATGGCCTTGCAGGAACAGAGAAGGAGCTAGCTCAGCTGGTGGAAAAGCTGGACAGCACAGCCATTGTGTATGGGATAGAAATCAGTGCAGAGAAGACCAAACTGATGACAAATAACACCAGTGGCATTGGCACTGACATCATGATTGGAAGCCAAAAACTAGAAACAGTTAATAAATTCAAATACTTTTAGAGCCATTGTGACAGATGAGGGATCAAAACCAGAAATACTGTCCAGGATTGCGCAGACAACAATAGCACTGACAAGATTGAAGACCATATGGAAGGACAGAAATATCACGCTCTGTTCCAAGATCAGACTGATGCGCTCCTTAGTCATCTCAGTGTTCTTGTATGCCTGCGAGTCCTGGACCCTCACAGCAGACCTTGAAAGGAGGATACAAGCCACTGAAATGAGATGTTTTCAAAGGCTGCTTGGTTCGTCGGGGGTTCTTTCTCCGGGTACTCCAGTTCTTCCACCCCTCACCCCCCACACTTTGGTACCGGTTTCAGCCACTTTACAAATTTCAAATACAAGTGATCAAAAATCTCTGTAACTTCAGTAGCTGAACTGGCCCTTCGTCTGTCTTGTACTGTGTTTGTCTTAAATGGTGTAAATCCGTGTCTGTTACGTGAGTGTGCGTGTTGGGTTTCAGTTCGTGGCGCTTCGAGTCGATTCGCCCAAAAATTGAGAAAAAGCACCTATATAGTAACGGTATTATGATTAGGTATTATTATTTCATACAGAGATCACATCACGAACGAGGAAGTGGGAAGCAGAATCAGGCAAGCCATCGGGCCCTATGAAGACCTATTAGCCATTGTGAAAAAACGCAACTGAAGTGGTATGGGCATGTCACGCGTTCAGCAGGGCTTGCCAAAACAATCCTGCAAGGCACTGTACAAGGAGGACGAAGGAGAGGAAGACAGGAAAAGATGGGAGGACAATATCTCAGAGTGGACAGGACTGAGGTTGGGTGATACGCTAAGAATGGCAGAGAACAGAGAGGAATGGAGGGAGCTGGTTGCCAAGTCATCAGTGGTGCCCCAACGGTCGGCAAGACTACAGGATATAGATAGATAGATAGAAAGTGTCCTAAAATTAGTACAGTTTTGGCTTCTCTACCTGTGCAATCCATGTTTCCTCAAGATGCATTTCACACTTTTGAGTGACTCTTGACCTTTGCAAGGGATCAATCAATATAGTATGCATAGAAAGATCTTATCACCAATTTGATATAAAAGTTTGCAAAATGCGGATAGAAACTGAACTGCTAAAAAAAAAAGAAGTCATTTTTCATATTTGCCCATCTCTTGTGACCCATGACTCTTCAAAAATTCAAATTATTATGGATAGGAAGGCTTTACCATGTGCACCAAGTTTGGGTTTGAAGTTGTGAATAGTATTTGAGAAACAAGAAAGGCAAAGCCATTATGGCTCACGTTTGAGACCGATTTACATATGCGTGACCTTTGTGACAAGGGCTGGCTTCTGCAGCAGCAAAATCCATGTTTTCTGAAAATGTAAGCATTTTTTACACATCTGTCAACCCCCCCGTGACCTTATCATCAGCTATCATTGTACCAAATTTGGTAGAAAAATTTGCAAACATTTAGGAATTCCTACAATTTTATCAAAATCAGCATTTTACACACATTTGCCAGCCTCTTGTGACCCTTGACCTTTCCAAGGGGTCATCCAAATTAGTATGCATAGATAGGTCTTACCATCAGGTATCTCTGTACCAAATTTGGGTTTTAAGTTGTGAATAGTATTTGAGAAAAAAACATATTTTGCCGAAATATGGCTATTTTACACCTATTTCCTAAGCTCTCGTGACCCTTGACCTTTCTGAGGGATCAACCAAATTAGTGTGCATAAAAAGGTCTTACCATCAGGTATCTCTGTAGCAGGTTTGGGTTTAAAGTTGTGAATAGTATTTGAGATAAAAACATCTTTTGTCAAAATATAGCTATTTTCACCATTTTTTCCTGAGCTCTTGTGAACCTTGACCTTTCTGAGGGATCAACCAAATTAGTATGTATAGAAAGGCCTTACCATCAGGTATCTATGTACCAAGTTTGGGTTTGAAGTTGTGAATAGTATTTGAGCAATAATAAATTATGTCAAAATATAGCTATTTTGACCTATTTCCTCATCTCCTGTGACCTTGACCTTTGTGAGAGGTCACTCAAATTGGTATGTTTAGAAAGGTCTTACCACAAAGTATCCTTGGGCCAAGTTTGAAGAATGTGGCTTGAATAGTCTCCGAGAAAATGTCAACGTTAAAGTTTACCATGGACGACTCACTTTTGCTTCGCACATGAGCCAAAAAGCAACTTTTCTCAAAATATAGCTTTTTTATTACCTTCCTGATCTCTAATGACCCTTGACCTTTCCAAGGGGTCATCCAAATTAGTATGCATATTAAGGTAAGACCAAAGGGTATCTTTGTACCAGGTTTGACTTGAAGTTGTGAATAACATTTTTTTTTTTTTTTTACTTTTTGTTTTGCTACTCCAGTTTTTCTATGTCGACCTCAGAGGTCTTCCTCTCACGCCGCTCATCCCCGTCAACCCCAGTGTGCTCACCCAGGCCAGCTGGTTGTCCCAGCCAAACTCCCGGCCCTGCCGCTATATATATCAGAGCATGGAATTACTCGTACTAAAAAAAAAGAGGAAAACCCCTTTTCACTAGGGGGGTCCGGGGGCATGCTCCCCCGGAAAAATTTTGAAAATTTACATTAAAATTTGTGCAATCTGGTGCATTTTAGAGAGAAACTGAGCAGTTTAACCACCTAAAAATCTTGCCTTTTTTTTTCTTATTTTTTGGGTGCACTTTTTATTTTTTGTGTCAAAGGTTTAAAAGTTATACTAAAACTTAAAGTATTCAACAGAATATATCCAAATGCTTATTCAAAATACATCTGAATGTCTTTCCATTTTTAATTTTTTTTATTTGAGTTTAATTATATAATATATATACTTTCTTTAATAATCTGATTAATCAGCTGTAAGTATGGATTCCTTTTCTCTTATTTAATACTATGTACCATGGTCACTGAACTGGAGAAAGGTTATATAGATTTTTCAACATAATTTCATCAAACTTTACTGGAAAGAAATACATTGTAATAAATTTATTCACCATCAAGAGTAATATTTCCAATGGCACTGCTTTTAGCTTTCTTGTGTTTCGCTGTAGACACGTGAGCATCAAGAGCTACGCGGCCGCGTAGTTAATATCAAACTCTGCGCAGTTCACGGCAATACGCCTGCCCACAGGCCGCTAACTTGCGAATACACTGAGTGCGGAGCTCGTCGTTTACGCTTTTCTCGAGCCAAGTCCATCTCCAAATATTCTTGGCTCCATAATCGTCTATTCTGTCTCCGCGTTTAAGTATTTTCTCTTCGCCATATTTTGACCAGACTACGACTACCACTGAAGACCGGAAGCGACCTGTGCGAGCTAAAGCTAACGCCTCGCTCAATTTTGAATACGCGATTTGGGGATATCCGCCACATAAAGATCGCGAAACACGGTATTGGAATAGTGACTTTACGATTTTGTTTTCGGCGGAAATTTTTATTTTCGGCGGAATGGCAGCTTCATTTAAGCGGAAATCCGCCAAAAAGAGGAAAATTCCATGCTCTGATATATGGCAGGTAGTAGGGGACTCCCTCCAGAGGAAACTCCGCACTGCTGCCGAGTCACTTCGGTGGTGTTCAGTGTAGCCTTCAGGTGACCACACCTACTATTCCCCCTACTTACGACATTGCTAGTCGCGGAGTCGACGAGTGGGAGATCCCCCAGAGGTAGCACAGTCCTTCCACGCACAGCAGCAGGTCTGGGCTAAGACAACCGCGTACCTAGGGCTCCTGGAGGACTGGGATGAGGTCACCATGAGACGGAGACTTGAGGGATCAGAAACCTGGACCAGCGTTTTTTCATTTTGCATGATGATGAGGATGAAGATGATATGACGATGCCATGGTGGTCCATGTGGTTGGGGACTGCGTGACAGGGCCGCATTCCACGCTTCCTGTCATAAATATCCTGGTGTTAACCAGGCCCGGGAACTGCGGACACCTGCGGTGCCAGCCGTGTAATCATTCACACCTTGCGATGCGTCATAACCCGGGTAGCACCCCCAAAGTCGCACCCGTGAAGTGGGTGAGTCTCGGCTGCGTGGCATCAGCCTTCCCATTGGGTCCATAGCACACCCGCTCTGGGTAGGAGCCGACCCAGGTAGGAAAAATCCTGCTTGACTCGGCTGGGATTCGAACCCGGATCTCCCGGCCGCCAGTCCGACACGCTAACCACTGCGCTACGGAGGCCGGTGTGAATAACATTTTGGGTCAAATTTTCACTAGTACTAAAATATTTCCTTGACCTTTGAGAGGTCACTGAAATTGGCATAAGTAGAAAAGTCTTGCCGTAAGGTATCTCTGGGCCAAGTTTAAAGACTTTGGCTTGAACGGTCTGTAAGAAAATGCCAATATGAAAGTTTACCATGGGCGACCGACACTGGACACTGTCTTGATGCTGCACGGACGACCACTGGCTCTTTACACAGATTCACTTTCACAAATGAGCCAAAACGAGAAGCATCCAGTCATTTTAGGATGCTGGTTTTGTGCCTGCACCTTCAGACAAACATGTCAATGTTTACACTGTTGTGATTTTTGGAAGACACGAAACTCAACACGCCACAACGCACCCCACCTCCTTGTACTCTTGTTGATGTACGGGTGCAGTTTCGTGATGAGTACTGATGTACTTTCCCCGATGGTGTCTAACCCTTTTAGCCCCAAGGTGCCATTTCTCAAATTTTGGAAGTGTTGCCTAATGACTATGTACCAGTTGCAGGAGATGGACTGACCATGATAATTCAAGGGGAGTGCCAGATTAGATTGGCACCTAAAGGCACCAAGCTAATCTGGCACTACCCTTGAATTATCATGGTCAATCCATCTCCTGCTGTAGGGACTCAGGGCTAAATGGGTTAATGTTTACACTTGTGATTTTTGGAAGACATGAACCTCACCACGCCACAACTCACCCCACCTCCTTGTACTCTTGTTGATGTAAGAGTGCAGTTTTGTGATCAGTACTGATGTAATTACCCCGACTGTGTTTAAAGTACACGACACAACAGTCTAAAGTACACGACAGAAAGTATGCGACGGAATGTACAGCACCAGGGATGGATTCTTGGTCATGTTGTCCATCCTGAGGATGGACAATTTTAAATCCAAGTGGAAAGGATGTTCGAAGGACATGGTCCAAATTTCGGAATTTCAACCTTAGGGCTTATGGAGTTTAATCGTTAACATTAACCCTTATCATCCCACTAAAGCATGAACTAGATTTGACTGTGATAGTTGCAGGATCGTACCAGAATAGCTTGGAACTGGGGAACCAAGTTATTCAGGCACCACCCTTGAACTAATATGGTTGATCTATCTCCTAATCTGTAAAATGTGGCCTTCACAGGACAATATAAACATTTGAAAAAAAAATCAGCCCCAGGATTTAATGAGTTAAACTTTAAAACTACTGAAACTAGCATCATCCACAAAACTCAGACTAACCTCATCAAAAAGAAAGACATCTGGCCAGTGGCAAGTCGATTGTGGAATCGTGCAATGCTAACACACGTACACCACAGCACAACACCGCATATGCAACAAAATCATGCATCATGTTCCAATGATGGATCTGAATGAAAAGCTGTTATACAAGTTAATCAAAGTTGTAAAAAAGTAAAATAAACAATGAAGCCAGTTATACACAACAAACTTACATGACGAGCAGCTTCAATGCATGAGGAGAATCATAATTCTTCAAATTTAGAATTAATCATTTGAGAAGTTGCACATGAAAGAAGTATAGAGTCTCCTGAGCCCCTGCAGCACAGGGGCAAATGAAAATCTATTTATGTTTACTACTGGCTCTGGCTTTTTCACCCTAGAAGTGAGTAATTAACTCATTCGAGACGTGCCACTTCCGGATGCGCGGCTTATGCCATGTTTCTGGAGGCGGCACGTCTTGAATGAGTTAATGTAGATTTAGTCTAAAGTCATAATTTGGATTTAACTCATTCAGCCCCAACACACCACAGCAAGACATGGACCGAGCATGATAGTTCAAGGTGGTGCCAGAATAGCTTGGTGCCCATGGGCGCCAAGCTATTCTGGCACCACCCTTTAACTATCATGCTCGATCTGTCTCTAGAATTGTAATACAGTCCTTCAGAAGACTTCAAAATTTGGGGATTTCGGTCCTGGGGTAGAAGAAGTTAAATGGAGTTTATAAAAACAGAAAATCATATTTTTTCTAGTCAGAAAGAAAACTATGCAGCATGAGAATTGCATGCACACCAAGCATGTTTCATATTTATAATCGGAAAATGAAAGAGTTAAGCAGTTTCAACATTTATATAAGCAGCACATAACACCATTACAAGGAGTGCAAGTACAAAAGCTGTAGAGTACTTTTGCTACACATGCAATTGTAGGTATGCCTCTACACAAAGCATGCAAAATCATAAATATAAACCAAACAATTCTGTAGGAAGTGAAGGAGTACACTGTTACAGGCACATGTTCATGCATAAACTATACAAAGAATAAATGCACAATAAAAATTCATTTTTCTTTAAAAGGTATTTTTTCGAAAAATACTTACCGATGACATGACTGAATGGAAGTGTCTACTACTTACTCATTCTAGCCTAAGAGCTAGTTGTGTTAAAACACAACCTGGGAGGCACTCGGGGAATCCCGAGGGGACCAAGAGTTGTCTCTTTATACCCACCACCCAGAAGCCGGGTACCCATAATCCCTCAGTCAGGATACTTAGCGCACCAGCGGCAAGTGGGGCAGGTGGGAGGGTCGTTTGAGTCATGTCATCGGTAAGTATTTTTCGAAAAAATACCTTTTAAAGAAAAATGAATTTGTTTCTTCAAAAACATTACCGATGACATGACTGAATGGAAGAATTGCGAATAGGAGGTGGGTGCCGCGCTCCAGCGCACCTTAGGGCCCAAGGGCCGTCCTCCCTAACGCAAACTCCCGACGACCCTAGGTAGGTGAATACCTACGGTGCTGAGGCGCCAGGAGGGAGTTGTGCCCCCCGCAAAAAGGCCCCCACCAGAGCGAGGAGTCTCGCTGGCCTGGCAGAACTCTGCGATCGAGGCGGGCGAAGTCATCCTGCCCGCCAGCCTCCAGTAGCCACGAAGTGTAAGACGGTACAGTCCCTGACGAATGTGACGTTCGTGGCCATGCAAGTGCCTTGATAACGTACCTGTAGCCTCTAACCTCCCTGAGGGAGGGGTCCTGTAATTCAGAACGTATGACTGAGCGTAGCCAGGAAGAACGTCCGGCATGTAGCGTCAGTGGTGCCGGAACCGGCAAGGAGGCGAGCGCGTCCGTAGCGAACGGCTATGTCATAGGCACACGTGAGGCTTGTACAGGGGATTTGCTACGTGGTCTCCTGGTGGAATAGCGCCCCGTAAGCGGGCGCAAGGTGAACCTGTGGACCAAAGGTGCGGCGGTCCAGGTAAGGTATGGTCCGAGAGGAGCTGTACATAATTGTTCCCTCGAACTGTAGGCAGACCGGGCGAGTCGTAGCTCCTGAAGCTCGTTAACCAATCCACCATGGCAACATCCCTCAGGCGCCATATGGCTGCAAGGGCAAGACGTAGCATGCGATGACTCCTCACGAGGGGAGTCGACAGGAGGCTCCGGACGAGCGCGTGTAAGTCTCTCCGAACCGGGCTCTGAGGAGAGGCGGGTTATCTGCCGGCAAGTGGACCCCCAGCAGGATCCCGGCGGCTTACTTGGAGACAAGTGGGTACCGAGATTGGACGTGGGACGTCGCCAAGCGCGACTCTCTGAACTGGGCTCTGTGAGGAGAGTTCTCTGCTTCTCAAAAGCTGTGTCCGGGCTTGCTCCGTCCGGGTAGCGGCCTCGTCGGTCAAAACCCCACCCTGTGCCCTAGTCCACTGAAATCGTTGTGGAGACCCTCTACAGGATCATCCTGGTCTCATGCGCCGATCCTCCGAAGGTGTCCTGGTGCATTCCGTGTGTAGCCACTGGTCCCACCGGGGAAGACTGGCCCAGATCTACCGTCGGTCCAGGTAGCATCACGCACGGAGGGAGTTGAAGTTCTTTCCCCAAGCACCAGGGTAGGGGGTACGCACTGGTCAGAGGATCGCCAGCTGCCCTGATCCTGGAAGTACACCTCCGCTGTCGCGTTGCCGGAGAGGAGAAGCTCCTGTGACCTATCCTTCCTCCCACGAGCAGAAGAAGAAGGCCTAGTAGTCCGCGTCGGATCCAAGCTAAGCACGCTCTTGTCCGCGAAGTCCGAAGGTCGGAGGGTTGGACCTCGAGAAGAATCACGGAAGTAGGAAGCGTAGCTTGAGCAGCCGGGCTTAGAGATGACTAAGGTGCGTAGATCCGACTCCGTGTAGTGGCTAGGTCCTCCGCCACGAGCACAGCCAAGCGGTACGACCTGTCCGAAGTCCGGCACCCCCCGGGTGCCCAACGAGCGTTGTCGAGATGGTTAGACGTCAGGGAGAAGGGGCTGCGCCTTGGTTCCCCAGTGTCCACGATGGATGAGAACCCCCAGTGAGTCAGGTGGCGATGCCGGGCAAACTTCCGCAGCAGGGCGGCGGCGAAGAGCTTGGATGTCCCGTCCAGCGCCGGCCGAGTGTCCATCCGTGCAGAAGAAACGGTCTGACGGAACCGCAGCACTGGAAGCCGAAGAAGAGGGAGAGGAGAACGGCTGAGACATCCGAGCAACCAGTCCGAGGGGTCGTCAGCCGTCAAACTCAGGGTGTCGAAGTCCCGCTGTCTGGAACCTGCGACCGAGGAGGGCTCCGAGGGAAGGAATCCCACTGACGGCGAACCGCAGAGGTCGAAGACTCCCTCCAAAGGGGAGAGCGAAAGACGGAGCGACGCGGCGAGGGTCTCCTGAGAGCCGACGGCGGGTCCCGACGAGGAGAACGGCTGCGACGAGGAGGAACGGAACGGAGAGGACGAGGGAAGGGAAGTGGCCAGTCGATGTGAAGAGGAACGGGACGAACGGGAGTCCGAACGAGATGGGGAACGCGAAGAAGGCGAAACCCGTCTGAGTCGAGGGAGTCCTGATCCGTCGAACGATGAGTGGAGAAGGTCCTCCTACGCTCTTGCGAAGCAGAGCGGTAACGGTGAGTAGAATCCCGGCTCCTACGATCTTCGCCAACAGGAGGCTCCGTACGAGTGCGTGTAAGTCTCTGTGAACCAGGCTCTTGGGAGAGGCGGGTTGCTTGCCGGCAAGGGGACCCCTGCGGCCAGAGACAAGTGGGGAACGAACCAGGCTCTTGGGAGAGGCGGGTTTCTGAGCACTAAACCATTGAATACTCAGTGGCGTCTTCTGTGTCGGATCAAGTTGGCCTCGCGCGTCCGGTGCCGGGGGCACAGCGGAAGGCGTCTCGGTAATCTCCAAGCACCCGAGCGGGAAGGTCCTCCTATGATCTTGCGAGGGAGAGCGATAACGTCAAGTAGAATCCCTGTGTCTACGCTCTTCACAACCAGGAGGCTCCGGACGAGTGCGTGTATGTCTCTGTGAACCGGCTCTTGGGAGAGGCGGGTTTCTTGCCGGCCAGGGGACCCCCAGCGGAATCCCGGCGGCTTCCTCAGAGACGAGTGGGGAACGACGGTGGAGGAGGGACGCCACAAGCGTCTCACCAAACCAGGCTCTTGGGAGAGGCGGGTTCTTTCCACCAGCTGTGTCCGGGCGCGCTCTCTAACGGAGGCGGTCTTGACGGTCGAACTCCCACTCTGTGCACTAATCCCTCGATTACTCAGTGGCGTTTTCTGTGTCGGATCCAGTTGGTCTCACACATCCGGTGCCGGGGGCACAACGGAAGGCGTCTCGGCAATCTTCAAGTACCCGAGAGGGTAGGAGGCTCCCTCCTATAAAAGTTCCAGAGATTAGACCATCGCAGCTCCGGCCAGGTAGCACAGACGTCACAAGTGTGGTCGGAAGCACACCCAGCGCACAGGAGACAGACTGTATGGATATCCGACGGCCACTGGAAGCCTCCGCATCGTTTGCAGGTCACCAGTAGGCCAATGCAACACACCAACATGAGGTGGCCTGGAACTGTGTCGATAGTAGTCTCCGCTTCCTTGGAGACGAGCATCCTTACTAGAGTCCCTGGACGTGCACGTGAATGTCTCTGAGCCGGGCTCCGAGGAAGGCGGGCTTTCTTGCCGGTAAGGGGGACCCCCAGCGGGATCCCGCGGGCTTTCTTGGAGACAAGTGGGACCAATAGTGGACATGGCTTCTTGGAAGGCTTAGTCCGGGCGCGCTCCCTCCTGGAAGCGGCCTCATCGATCCAGGCCCACTTCGTGCACTAGTCCACTGAATCCGGTGTGGGGCTTCCCACAGGGACGTCCTGGTCTCAAGCGACCGGTGCCAAGGATACGTTGGATGGCGTATCCACATCCTGCGCATAGGAGACCCGACCTAGTGGTTGTCCGACGGCCACCGGAACATCTGCCTTGCGTGAAGGACATCAGCATGCCCCTCTTCATGGGGGCGGAACGGGATCCTTCAAGCATCAACAGCATAGGTCGCTCCCGCCTGCAGACGCTTCAATGCTGCCATCCGCGCTGCTGAGGCCAGGTGACACAATCATCCCAATGTGGTAGGAGGCACCTCCCGTGTCGGAAGACAGGCCTAGTCCCAAATGGGCGCTGCCTGGACATGAAGAACACACCTACCAGTAGCAGCCGGGCTGGTGCTTACAGCCGAGAAGCTGCTTGTCCTCTCAAGGTGGTAGTGTACTGCAACGTCCTAAGAAGTCGGACGTGTGCGTAATTGTCTTACCGAGCGGGCCTTGCCAGAGACTGTTCAAGTGCGCTCCCCCTGGCAGCGGCCTCCACGATCCACGCTCGCGCACTAGTCGTGACATCCGGTGTGGCTTCTCTCCCAGGTCAGTCCGTTGTCGTGCGGAAAACCCGCGGTTTCCGGAAGGCGCCTAAACCGGTGCCGATCGCTTGCAACGCAAGCATGGTCAGCGGGGCATCCGGTGCAGTGGCGAAAGACCCCTGGGGGCTGAACTAGCCACTGTCATCTGTGTGAATGGGTAGCACATCCCTGCAACAGATAACACACCCGAAGGCCTGCGGGCGAGTCCTGTGGGACTAAGCCACGAAAGGTAGCCTTCGTAACAACAAAACACACAAGCACCAAAGCGGGGTAACAGAATGTCAAGCCTGCACGCCAGCAGTGCAGCAAAAAGGTCGACTCACTGCCATCAAGCACTAAGGTGAGCAACCAACATATGTAGCAAAAGTCAAACATGTCATGACAGAAGCGAGGTACCAAACTGCACGCCTACAAATAGCCGTGCAGTAAGTAGGCCCACTGCCGCCAAGCGCTAAGGCGAGGGAACAACATATGTACACAAAAGACGAATACGTCATGACGGAAGCGAGGTACCAAACTGCACGTCTGCAAACTAGCAGTGCAGTAACGAGGTAGATTCACCGCCGTCAAGCGCTAAGGTGAGCAACAACATATGTACCAACCCCTGTCATAAAAGGAGTCAGGCCCCAAACATTATTACTAAGGGTGACCGTGTGTGGAAAAAACAACACCGGCCGCATGCTGTACAACTCAATACGCAATGACAACCAAGACAAGAAAACATCTGGGGCAGTAAATCACCACTTTATGTGGACATGTCACGAGGGGCCCGCCCAGCCAAGGAGCGTAAACCCCCAAGCTGCCCGCCGGAACGTATATCCACTCTCTAAGGTACGTGAGCACTTGTCCACAGCGTATGCCTGCGTAAGCGAATGCGCGCTTAAATTCATCACCCGTATCTATACAACCATCCCGCAAGCGAAAACAGAAAAGGGGCCAGAACTGGCGCTGGTACCGAACAAACTACGCGATGACAAGGTGTGACCCAAGCTGTGCCACTCAGCTAATCAGGCCATGGAGTAAAAGAATTCTCCACACCCAAGGTACAAATGCGTAGGAAACTTCGCTACGATTCACCGAAGGTGAGTGGGCGCGCAATTACAGTGAGAAGAAGATGAAAAACTTCGTACCTGCACAAACCAGTGCCCAGCCCGGGAACCGGCCGAGGGTCAACCCCGCTACCTTACCTCTCCGCCGAAGGGGAACGGGGGGAGATGTCCAAAACCCGCCTGGCACGACCGGCGAAGCTCACCGGACAGCTCACCAGAGGTCGAAGCGTAGGCGCTAATCAGTGGGGACGAGAAAGCCACGCAGCAGCACAGGCAGGGCCGACGAAACGATCCTATCTCCCGCTCTTCGTTCCAACAGCAAGTCCGAAACCAGAGAACCGGTCGAAAAACCAAAGTCCGTAGGCTAGAGCCGAGCGCAAGACGACCGAATCGTGCGCCTAAGTAGACTAGACTGGGGGATTATGGGTACCCGGCTTCCGGGTGGTGGGTATAGGGAGACAACTCTTGGTCCCCTCGGGGTTCCCCGAGTGCCTCCCGGGTTGTGTTTTAACACAACTGGCTCTTAGGCTAGAATGAGTAAGTAGTAGACACTTCCATTCAGTCATGTCATCGGTAATGTTTTTGAAGAATTAAAAAAAACTCTCACTTGCTACAGACAGTTAAGCTTAACTCAATCAAGGCACTCCTGCATCAATAGCTGCAGAAGTGTTGTATAGCATAGCCACAGGCAAGGCCATAAGCACTTTCACAGCTATTGACGCAGGGCTCCTTGAAGGATTTAAGCCCCTTGTGCATGCAGCCACTAGTACTGTATACAGTACCAGTGACTGCAGGCACAAAAGGGTTAATGCTTCAATGAACCTATGTTGAATTCGAATTCACTGAGTCTGCATGTGAAATTATCATTGGAAAGTATTGCCTACTACTGGTAACTTTACCTTTAACTGGAAAAAAGTATGTCAATGAAGTCACATTGTCAGTAAGTGCACAGATACACACGTAGACAAAATCCATAATTCGGAGAAAATATTTACCCCAATTTATCTGATGGCTCAGGAGACTCGCGCACAAGGAAAGGACTGAAGTCAGTTGCACCTTTTGGCATGAATTTCCTAGTGAAAGTGGGAAAAATGTTATTACAATTTCTAATTCTCCCCCCCCCCCCCCACCCCCCCCCCAAAAAAAAATAAAAAAAATAAAAAAATAAAAAATAAATAATAAATAAAAAAAATAATAATAAATAAAATAAAATAAATAAATAGTTGACTATGCCTTCTATAATGGAACAAAACAAACAGAAAACATAAGTCAACAAAAATATAAATGGAAGCATGATCATTCAAAAAGAGACCAAACATATTTGGATGATACAAAACACTCATTCTTAACTATTTATGCTGGAAATAATGACATTGAGTGCCCACCTAGTGGCATGAGACATGAAGAACTGATACAGGTCCTCAAAGACAGTCAGGTCAGTGGGCCGGTAGAACTCGAAGAACAAGTTGACATTCTCACTAGACGCAGGTACCATTGACACCTCCAACTGGTTTTCTTCGCTTTTTGACACTGAGGAGGAAACATTTTTGTATATCTCAGCTGTCCTTTCACTTGGACCACATCAAACAAGAGGTATAGGTTCTCATGGGCCCCTGATGATGCAAGAGCTCATGACAATCTATGCTTCAGTTTTATGTTCTGGCTGGATGCAGGGACCATAGCCACCACCGAAAAATCTTCTTCGCACATTGACAACAAAGTGTAAACCGTTTTACACACAGTAAACTTTGAATAAAAAAAAATGCCAGAGAACCTGTCTTTTCTTGTTAACACTTATCATTTGGAATACACAAGTGTGTAAAATAAGTTTGACTAAAATAGTTCAAGGGTAGTGCCAGAACAGCTTGGCACCTCTAGGCGCCAAGCTATACTGGCACCACCCTTGAACTAAAGCCACTGGTCTATATCCTTATCTGCAAGTACTATAATGTAGCTTGCATATCTATCTATCTATCTATATCCTGTAGTCTTGCCGACCGTTGGGGCACCACTGATGACTTGGCAACCAGCTCCCTCTATTCCTCTCTGTTCTCTGCCATTCTTAGCGTATCGCCCAGCTTCAGTCTTGTCCACTCTGAGATATTGTCCTCCCATCTTTTCCTCTGTCTTCCTCTCCTTCGTCCTCCTTGCACAGTGCCTTGCAGGATTGTTTTGGCAAGCCCTGCTGAACGTGTGACATGTACATACCACTTCAGTTTGCGTTTTTTTACAATGGCTAATAGGTCTTTATAGGGCCCGATGGCTTGCCTGATTCTGCTTCCCACTTCCACGTTCGTGATGTGATCTCTGTATGAAATGCCAAGCAGCCTTCGAAAACATCTCATTTCAGTGGCTTGTATCCTCCTTTCAAGGTCTGCTGTGAGGGTCCATGACTCGCAGGCATACAAAAATTTATTTTTCTCTAAAAGGTATTTTTTCGAAAAATACTTACCGATGACATGACTTTGTGGAAGTGTCTACTACTTGCTCAATTTTAGCCTAAGAACCCGTTGTGTTCCCACACAACCCGGGAGGCACTCGGGGACCCCCAGAGGGGCCGAGAGTTATCTCCCGCCCTACCGGTTCCTGTCATGAGACCAACCAGTCAGATACTTTGCTCGAAAGCGGCAAGCGGGGCAGGTGGGAGGGTCCTCCGAGTCATGTCATCGGTAAGTATTTTTCGAAAAAATACCTTTTAGAGAAAAATGAATTTGTTTCCTCAAAAACATTACCGATGACATGACTTTGTGGAAGAATTGAGATGAGGAGGAGGGTGCCGCAAAAACAAAAACTCCTTAGGGGTAAAAACAGCGCCGTCCTCCAAGTCGCAAAACTCCCGACAATTTTAGCGAAGTGCATACCTCAGGGAGGGAGTGTTGCGCCGCAGCGATGTCCCCCACCAGAGCGAAATTCTCTCGCTGACCTGCCAGGTCCCTGAGGTAGAAGCGGGCGACTACAGATTCAGTCTTCCAGCCCACGGCTGCCACGATGTCTTTGACAGCGCAGTTTCGATCAAACGCGACGCTCGTGGCTATGGCTCGTACCTCGTGTGCGCGAATGTGCAACCTCTTCGCTCCCTGCGGGGAGAGATCTTGATAGGCGGAGCGTATGACCCAGCGGAGCCAGGAAGAGATCGTCTGGGCTGTTATGTCATTCCTGCTGGGTCTCCTGAGGTAGGAAGAGGCATGAACGTCCTCTGCGGAAGGCTTTAGATCGACGCAGATAAACTCTAAGGGCGCGCACAGGATCCTGTTGCCTGGTCTCCTGCGACAGGGGGTTGTTTCTTAGCGGCCGTAAGGTGAGAACCTGAGGCGCGGTCAGAGGAGACCTGTTCTTGGCAAGGAAGGCAGGGTCAGTGAGTAGTTGGACGACCCGTCCACTCGGAACTGTAGGCAGGTAGGATGCGCCGAAAGCGCGTGTAGCTCGCTCACCCGTGAGGCAGTAGCAAAGGCCAGCAGGAAGCACGTCTTGCGTGTCACGTCTGCGAAGCGGGCCAAAGGTAGGGGTTCGAATCGGGCGGAATTCAACCACGTTAGAACCCAGGGTAGGTCCCAGCGGGGGAGGAGTGAGCGGTGAGTCGGGCGCTGGATGCTGAAGTGTCCCATAAGGTCAGCCAGGTCTTTGCAGGCGCCCGGGTCTGGGTGACCGAGGTGTCGATAAGTGTCAGCGATCATGGACAGGTAACCCCTCACAGTGATGGGGGCTAGGCCTTGGTCTCGGAAGAGCCAGAGAAAAAAGTCCGCAAGTTGAGGATTAGTCAGTTCCGTGGGGGTCAGGCCGTGGTCGGAGGACCAGGAACACAGGACTCGCCACTTTCCCTCGTAGACTCGAATGGTCGAGGGTCTGCGGGCCGAAGCGATCGCCTCCACTGCTGCACTCGAGAAGCCTCTAGCTCTGAGGGCTGGCTGCACAACCTCCAGGCGTGAAGGAGGAGCCGCTCCGGGCAAGGGTGGAAAAGCGGCTGGCGTGGTTGCTTGAGCATGGTGCGAGGGGTGGGAAGCAGCGGGGGGGGGGGGGGGGGGGGGGTCCGTGGCGAGGCTGAGAAGGTCGGTGGTCCAGGAGCGGTTCCAGGCGAACGGTGCGACTAACAGGAGGACCGCCGAGCAGCCCCGAAGCTTGAGGAGGACTTTGGGTACGAGGACCGTCGGGGGGTAAGCATAGGCCACAAGGCCCTCCCAGGGGATGGAGAGTGCATCAACAGCCCAGGCAAGGGGGTCGGGAATCAGGGAGACAAAGAGGGGAAAGCTGATGGTTCCACCTTGTGGCGAACAAGTCGATCTGGGGAGTCTCCCAACGGGCG
Source organism: Semisulcospira habei (assembly GCA_036245525.1). NCBI lineage: Eukaryota > Metazoa > Mollusca > Gastropoda > Semisulcospiridae > Semisulcospira > Semisulcospira habei. Next base: position 138,804,524 of record BTPG01000006.1, read on the forward strand.
CAGATCATCCGAAAGATGTCCTGCCGAAGTGTGTAAGAGCTGGCCGCGGCGAGACAGCGAGTCGGCTAAGACATTCAGGTGTCCGGGAATGTGTCGGGCCCGAAGAGAAATGTCCCGGTCCTCGCACCAACGTATCATCCGGTAGAGGAGCATACAAAGGTCGGGGGAGCGTGTGCCACCTTGTTTCTGGATGTATGCCACCACCGTCGTGTTGTCCGAGAGAACGAGCAGCTCCTGGTGTCTGAGGAGATCCTCCCAGAACTGAAGGGCTTGCCAGACGGCCTGCATCTCCAGCCAGTTGATGTGGGTGTGCGCTAAATCCGAGGGCCAGGGACCAGACGTCGAGAGGAACCGAGGAAGGAGATGAGCGCCCCACCCGGCGAGGCTCGCGTCGACACAAAGGGAGGTCCGGGGTGGAGGAGAGGCCAGGGGAACTCCCGACGCTAGCCAAGAGGAGTTGGACCAAGAGGCAAAAAGTCTACTCGTAAGCTAACGAGGCACAACAAAGGAGAGGGTAGGCGAAGTCCCGCGAGGAGACTCGCAATGAAGGCTGTCTAAGGCGCCGGAATGTAAGCTCGACAGCTGGCGTAAATGCCGTAACAACAACGAAAAGGAAACCCCAAAAGGCAGCCGGCTCTCTGCCCAAGGGCCGGCTGGGGGTAGCTACCGTTACCTTACCTCCGAGACGAAGCGGGACTGGGGGGAAGGGTCGCCATACAGTCGTCACAGCACGGAGGAGAGCGGCGGAAACCCGGAACGGCGCAAGAAGCAGAAGCAGGTGGCGAGAAGGCAGGTCAGCGCTATAAGCGGCGGCAGAGCACACGAGAGAAGATGGCAACGAGCGTAGGCAAACATGAAGACCGGTCGAGGCAGAGCAGGAGCAAAGCCAGACACGTCTTCTCTGCACGAGCGAAGTAGCAAGACTGGTTGGTCTCATGACAGGAACCGGTAGGGCAGGAGCGGGAGATAACTCTCGGCCCCTCTGGGGGTCCCCGAGTGCCTCCCGGGTTGTGTGGGAACACAATGGGTTCTTAGGCTAAAATTGAGCAAGTAGTAGACACTTCCACAAAGTCATGTGATCGGTAATGTTTTTGAGGAAACAAACACTGAGATGACTAAGGAGCGCATCAGTCTGATCTTGGAGCAGAGTGTGATGTTTCCGTCCTTCCATATGGTCTTCAATCTTGTCAGTGCTGTTGTTGTCTGCGCAATCCTGGACAGTATTTCTGGTTTTGATCCCTCATCTGTCACGATGGCTCCTAAGTATTTGAATTTCTTAACCGTTTCCAGTTTTTGGCCTCAACCATGATTTCAGTGCCAATGCCACTGGCGTTATTGGTCACCAGTTTGGTCTTCTCTGCACTGATTTCCATCCCATACGCAATGGCTGTACTATCCAGCTTTTCCACCAGCTGAGCTAGCTCCTTCTCTGTTCCTGCAAGGCCATCAATGTCGTCCGCAAAGCGCAAGTTCGTGATTGTTCTGCCTCCAATACTGACAGTTCCTTCATGATCTTTCAGAGCGTCCGTCATGATTCTTTCCAGCATATGGCAGTGTACAAATTTGAAGCTTTTAGCCTCAGTATGATATGGGTTATATCTGAAGTTTGTTGTAAGCAAAATAATTTACACCGAGTGTTGTAGGGACCTCTGAAAAGTGTTGTTATATCCACTGTTTGTTATATCCGACCTTGTTACACGCGAAGTAGACTGTAAATTGTGTGCTGATCTGTCATTTTGGACCTTACGGATTTGTGCCACAAGGTGCCCTTCCACATATCAATGCACACTTGTTGAACGAATAACACTCTCATTTTCAGAGCTAAAACAAATTCCCATCACATAAACAAAACCTATATATTTTCATTCAAAACATCAGAATATCATTTTAAGAACTTGCCTTCATCATAAGGCAAGGGGAGACTCTCGTACACTTCCTTTTCCCACCACTGCGAATAACTGCAGGAAAAAAATAACAATGACAATTTCTACACAGCAGGTGATCAGACAGGTCATGCTAATATCATGTTTTGTATTAACCCATTTAGCCCCGGGACCCTGCAACAGGAGATGGATTGATCATGACAATTCAAGGGTAGTGCCAGATGAGCTTGGCGCCTGAAGATCAGTCCATCTCCTACAACTGGTACATAGTTGTTAGACGCCTCCAAAAGTTGGGAAATGCGGCCGTGGGGTTCAGAGTGTGAAACACATTCTTTGGCTCTTGCAGATGGAAATTGGACAACACTCATGAATTTCTCACTTGAGTCACAGCACAGGTGTTTTGCCCTTGATGAGGGGATTGTGAAGACAGAAGTCTGTGGAAAGTTCTCACAGTCTGGACTGTCCTTCAGCCGGTTTGAACGCACATCAAACAAGCGGTATAGGTTTTCATGGGCCCCTGCATTCGCAGGTGCCCACGAGAATCTATGCCACTTGCAGATGAAAGGGTCTCATGAGAATACACCTCTTTGCAGATAAAAGGGATTCATGAGACTCTGTACCTATTGGGGATGGGAGCCAAAGTACTGTACCTGGGTCGAGGCACAAGTATTTTGCCCATGGTGAGAGGGTTGTGAAGGTAGAAGTCAGTGGGAAGTTCCCACAGATTGGGCTGACCCTCGACCGGCTCAAACACACCAAGGAACAGGTTGAAGGCTTGCTGTTTCTCCACATCTGGGGCATGGACAAATCAAGGGACCTTTGTGATGCACTGTACTACACGCTGTTCTCATCCAAAAAGGAGACATCAAGGGCAAACAAACACAAGAAAAAAACAAGCATAATACAATAATAATAAATGTCAGGGGACCACAATATTTTTGTTGAATATGAAGTTTGTTATTACTACATCAGTTTTCATAAAAAAAAAGAATAGTCAGGACCTCTGAAAAAAGTTTTTTGTCCAACTCATTAAAGTCTATTAGGAAAATGGTACCCCTGTAACAGGGACGTGGGAGCAAGTGGGTGGGTTGGGTGGGGGGACCGTAATAATGGCCAGACCTGAAAAGGTGTTGCTATAGTAGCGTGAGAGAGTCTGCATGATGTCCCTGCTGTGGGAGGTCCAGGGGGCGATTTTGCGGTAGCCCTTGATACGATGCACCAGCTGGGATCCACCGTACTGTAGGGCCATAGTGTCTCCATGGTCTTCATACAGCTCTTCCAGCATTCTGCACAAGCAAAACCACTGTTTTTGTCTGCATGCTGGCACAAGTCAAAATGTATATTTCTCTAAAATGCGAAAAATTAATTTTTCTCTAAAATATATTTTTTCGAAAAATACTTACCGATGACATGACTAATAGGAAGTGTCTACTACTAAAAATTAATTTGTTTCCTCAAAAACATTACCGATGACATGACTAATAGGAAGAATTGCGATAAGGAGGCGGGTGCCGCGTTCAAAACACCTGTAAGGGGTAAACCAGAGCCGTCCTCCCTGTCACAAACTCCCGACAATTTTAGCTAAGTGCGTACCTACGGCACGTGTGGCGCCGGGAGGGAGTGATGCGCCGCAGAGATGTCCCCCACGAGTGCAAGGTTGTCTCGCTGGCCTGCCAGATCCCTGAGGTAGAAGCGGGCGAAGGTCGATACTGTCTTCCAGCCCACGGCCGCCACGATGTCTTTGACAGCGCAGTTTCGGTCGAACGCGACGCTCGTGGCCATGGCCCATACCTCGTGTGCGCGAATGTGAAGCCTCTTTGCTCCCCGTGGGGAGAGGTCCTGGTAGGCGGACCGTATGACCCAGCATAGTCAGGAAGATATCGTTTGGGCTGTTATGTCAGATCTGCCTGGTTTCAACGGTAGGAAGAGGCGTGAGCGTCCTCTCTGGGACAACTTTGGATCGTCACAGGTAAACGTGAAGGGCGCGCACAGGATCTTGTTGCCTGGTCTCCTGGGGAAAGTTCAAGTTCCTCAGCAGCCGTAAGGTGATCACCTGTGGCGCGGTCAGAGGAGACCTAGTCTAGGCAAGAAAGGCAGGGTCCGTGAGGAGCTGTACTGAACCATCCGCTCTGAACTGCAGGCAGGCCGGGAGCGCTGACAGCGCGTGTAGCTCGCTAACTCGGGCCGCGGTGGCAAGGGCCAACAGGAAGCATGTCTTCCGAGTCACATCCGCGAAGTGGGCCAAGGGCAGCAGTTTGAACCTGGCAGAGTTAAGCCACGTCAGTACCCAGGGTAGGTGTCCCAGCGAGGAATGAGCGAACAGGGAACTGGTCGCTGCAGGTCGAAATGAGTCATAAGGTCGGTGAAGTCTTTGCAGTCGCCGGGATCCGGCCGGCCGAGGTGCCGGTATGTGTCAGCAATCATGGACAGGTACACCCTGATGGTGATAGGGGCCAACCCTTGGTCTCCAAAGAGCCAGAGAAAGAAGTCCGCGAGCTGGGGATTTGTCAGTTCGGTGGGGGCGAGGCGCTGGTCGTCGCACCAGGAGCACAGTACTCGCCATTTTCCCTCGTAGACACGTCTGGTCGAGGGTCTGCGGGCAGTAGCGATTGCCTCCACTGCTGCACTTGAGAAGCCTCTAGAGGTGAGGGCTTGCCGCACGATCTCCAAGCGTGAAGGAGGAGCCGCTCCGGGCACGGGTAGAAAAGTGGCTGGCGGGGTTGCTTGAGCATGGTGCTCGGAGTAGGTAGCAGCAGGGGGGGGGCCCGTGGCGAGACTGAGGAGGTCGGTGGTCCAAGAGCGGTTCCAGGAGAACGGGGCGACCAACAAGACGACCGCATTGCATCCTCAAAGCTTAAGGAGGACTTTGGGGATGAGAACCGTCGGGGGGTAAGCGTACGCGATGAGACCGTCCCAGGGAATGGAGAGCGCATTGACCGCCCAGGCAAGGGGGTCTGGGATTGGGGAGCCGAAGAGGGGAAGCTGGTGGAAGATAGGTCGATCATAGGGGTCTCCCAATGAGCGCAGATCATCCGAAAGATGTCCCTGCTGAGCGTCCATTCCGTGTGCAGAAACTGGTCGCGCCGGGAGAGAGAGTCAGCCAAAACGTTCAGGTGTCCTGGAATGTGTCAGGCTCGGAGAGAAATGTCGCGGTCCTCGCACCAGCGCATCAGACGGTAGAGGAGCATGCACAGGTCGGGGGAGCGCATCCCGCCTTGTTTCTGAATGTAGGACACCACCGTTGTGTTGTCCGAGAGGACGAGTAGCTTCTGGTGACGCAGGTGAGCCTCCCACGCGATGAGGGCTTGCCAGACTGCTTGCATCTCCAACCAGTTGATGCGAGTGTCTGCCAGCTCCGGTGGCCAGGGGCCAGACGTTGTGAGGAACCATGGCAGTAGGTGGGCACCCCAACCGGAGAGACTTGCATCGACACAGAGGGAGAGCTGCTGGGGCGGAGAGGCCAGGGGGACTCCCGAGGCGAGCCAAGAAGTGTCCACCCAACGTCAAAGATGGGGACGCAGCATCTGAGTCACTGGCACCAGGGCAGTCATGTCGCCGGAGGATGGACGCCAATGGAGCAGGAAGTGCAGCTGTAGCGGCCAGGAGTAAAGACGACCGAGGGGGAGAAGATCCGCGGCAGCATTCATTAAGCTGAGAAGCTGAAGCCACACTCTGGCGGGTTCCGCATCCTCCTGGGCTAACTGGCCGGCTAGGGCAGCAATCTTCTGTATCCGCGGCTCTGGTAGACGTACTCGGTTGAGGTCGGTTGCAAATTCCATGCTGAGATGGACAAAACGCTGTGAAGGAGTGAGGTCCGACTTGCCCGCGCTGATCAGGAAGCCCAAGCGCGATAAGAGGCGAAGCAGTGCATCCCTGTCCGTCGTCAGGTCGGCCTCCGACTGGTTGCGTAGGAGGAGGTCGTCTAAGTAGTTTGACGTCGGACTGGAAGACGACTGTCGGGCCTTGGCCACTACGGCGTCCATGATGCGGGTGAACACCCAGGGGCTGAGGTTGAGACCGAACAGGAGGGCCCGAAACTGGTAGACAACACCGTCGACTGCGAAACGGAGGTATCTCCTGGAGGCCTGGAGCATCGGGACGTGGAGATACGCGTCGGACAAGTCCAGGCTGACCGCGAAGTCTCCGGGCTGCACAGCAGCCCTCAGGGCCCTGGCGGTCTCCATACGAAAGGTCGGGGCCGAGATATGCTAGTTCAGAGCCGACAGGTCGATAACGGGTCGCCACTTCCCGCCTGGCTTTGGCACGACGAAGAGGCGGCTGTAGAAGGCTGGAGAGTTGGGGCGCCGCACTACCTCTGTGGCGGCCTTCTGCAGAAGGGAGGTGGCCTCTCCGCGCAGAGTGGAGGCCTTGAGGTGGTCGCTCGGAATCTCGGTCCAAAGGGGTGATCGTCGTAGCGGTGGCAGCGAGCGAGATGATCCGGAGGCCGTCGGCAATGGTGGAGCATATCCAGGGGTCGTCGGGAAACAGTGAGAGCCACCTGTCACTGTAGAGGGCTAGCCTCCCGCCGACAGGGGACCCCAGAGAGGTCGGCGGGGGCTGAGGCGGGGAGAAGTCAGGGGGCCTGTCCGCGCCCAGGGCGGCGGGCAGGGCGGGGCCAGGCGGGGGCACTAGCACGGCCGAAGGCGGGGGTCCGCGGGGGGGTGGCGGGGGGGGGCCCGAGAGGGTGTTGGGGCAGAAGCAGAGGAGGGTCTTGACATCCGCAGAGCACGACCCACGGCTTTGTGGGCAGCTGGAAAGCGTGGGGGGGCAGCGTTGCGGGGCCAGCGGTCGGAGTTGGCGTCCTTCACCGATTGCCACGAGTTGCCAAAGAGCAGAGTACCTCCAAGGGAGGGGGTGCGACGCAGCTGAGTATGCAGATCGGTAGGCATCCCACGGCAGGCTTGAAGCAAGGAATCCTGACGCGTCAAGTCGCAAATGGCGGCGGCTGCCATGGCGTTGAAGAAGAATGGTACGCCGTCCGGTTGGCCACTTCCGCGAGAGCGAGGAGGTCTCCCAGTAAGGGTGTGATCGAAGGATGCCAGGCGTCCTCAATGCGGCGACCGAAGGCTTGGGTCAGGAGCTCCAGGAATCCTGAACAAGCCAAGGTGTTACGGACGAGGGTAGCTGTCCTATCCAGCCTGCGGGGGAAGGAACGTCTGAGCAGAGTGGGGCCGCCCGCTTGTGCCAAGGCCGGAGGATCCACCAGAGGGAGAGTGGCGGAGAATGACTGGGAATGGCCTGCATACCAGTCGCGGCAGAAGGCGATGTCAAGTCCAGCTGGCCACCTACGGTACGAAAAGTAATCGGCATCGTGACCGGCGGCTTGCTGGAGATGGGCGGAGAAGGCATCTCGCAGGTCTTTGAAGCCGGGTGGCTGGGGAAGGGACTTGAACTTCTTCACTTGATGGCCCACGTCGACAAAGGCGGAGACCTTCCTCTTGAGGGGGTGGGATGCGGGGCAGGCGTCTGCAGGAAGGGTCGCGGTGATGATCCGAGTGGCTTCGTTGAGGGCGAGCAGTGTCTCCGCACGAGAAGCCGACGGAAGCCTAGGGGAGTCCGGCTCATCGTGGGAGCGGGGCGAGGGCGAGCCGCTGTCAACGTTGCCCAGGGCCGAGACGGAGTCCTCGGTGAGTAGACTCAGGGCCTCATCGTCCATGGGGCGGGAGGGCACATGGAAGGAGCCCTCAGTAGCAGGGGCCCGAAGAGACGTAAAACGGGTATCCTGTGGTCCACGGCTCTCCGAGGACGTGTTGACGGCGAGGGGGCGACGAACGCAGCGAGGCGGGGCTGGTGCGCGGCGGGCGTCTGTCACGGGGGGAGCGACTGCGATGCCAGGAGCGGGGACGACGATCCCTCACAGGCGAACTCCTGGGGGGGCGCCTCTGAGGAGAAGACGAACGGCGTCGAGAGCGTCGGGGTGAGGGAACAAAACGTCGGGAGGGAGCGCGAGACGAAGCGGTACGCGATGAGGACGAGGAGGGTCAGGGGTTGCGGCTGCGATCATGTTGTGTGTCCTTCCGACAGCACTCGTCGGGCGAGCGAGAGTGTCTGGAGGTAGTGGCGGAACGGGAGAAGTAGGGTCCGTGGCTGGACTTCGAACGCCAGGGCGCAAGTCTCTGCTTGCCGGACTCAGGCGGGCGCTCTGCCGGCATTTAGACCCTTCAGAGGAGTCAGCGGGCTTTCCGAGGAGAGACATACGAGGACTGCCAGTTACTAAGGCATAGCACAAGGCGCGAAGCTGCAGGCCGGGCTCAATGAGGTGGGCACACTGCCGGCATTTAGACCCCTCGGAAGGGTCAGCGGGCTTGGCAGTGGACGCAGTCCTGTGGTAAGCACCTTTGGCGTGTGTCCGACGTGTCGTCCGTTCCAAAAGGCCGGGTCGGGGAGGAGCGGTCACTTCTCCAAAAGCGGATGGGGGCGGCAAAGGAGCCAGTCGGTCGATAGCTGGCAAAGGGCACTCGCGCCGGTAGAAACTCCAAAGGTGGGACCACCGTAGCTCGGGCCAGGACGAGCAGACATCACAGAGGTGGTCCGAGGAGCAGCCAGCACAGGGGAGGCAGACCACATGGTCATCCGTCGGCCACTGGAAGTCACCACACTGGGAGCATGTAAGCACCTGGGAGCTGCAACACATATCAGGCATGCTAGGCAAACGAGCGTGGGCACCTGAGAGCATAATACAAACGACAAAACGACAAAGTGGAGCCTCTGGTTGAATCAACTGCGACACATGTCCGACACAACACGCTAAAAAGGTGAGGGCTCAAGGGCCCATGCCAAGCTAAGAAGATTATTGGGCGCACAATGGTACAACCAAGTACAAACGAAACGAAGCGCCGCTGACCAACGGTGGCGCTAACCACCGGTAAACGGCGAGGGCACGAGGGGCCCCGCCAATAATAATAATAATAATATCATTATTATATAGGCGCTTTTTCTCACTTTTTGGGGAAATCGACTCAAAGCGCCGCGCCTGAAACCCAGCACACACACTCACGAAACAGACACGGATTTACGCCATTTAAGACAAACACAGTACAAGACAAACAAAGGGCCAGTCAGCTACTGAAGTTACAGAGATTTTTGATCGCTTGTATTTGAAATTTGTAAAGTGGCCTGAGACCGGTACCAAAGTGGGGAGGGGGGGGGGGGTGGAAGAACCGGAGTACCCGGAGAAAGAACCCCCGACAAGCTAAGACGAGCGTCAGGTGTCAGAATAAATGACGTATGAAAGAGAAACAAGGCGCCCCAGGTACAGCTGGGGCCCGGCTCGGGGCCCAGCCGAGGGCTGTTACCGCTAACTTACCTCTCCGACGAAGCGGAGACGGGGTGGGGGGGGGGGGGGGGGTGACCTTCATAACACCGGCCCGGCGCAATTCTCTTTTGGGCGGGAAAGGCGGGCCACACCAGGCAAGTGCAGAAGAGGCAACGGTAGCCCAGGCAACGAAGCCCTCTCAGCAGGAAACCCGCAGGGGAGAAGCACTGCAGCACAGGCAGAGGAGAACACAAAGTCCGAAGTCGAGCGTAAGCAAGACGACCGGTCACCGCTCGAAGCAACACGTCTTCACAGCGCGAGCTAAGTAGGACGACTGGTTGGTCTACCACGTAACCCGGAACCAGTAGGGCAGGGATGGGAGACAACTCTCGGCCCCTTTGGGGGTTCCCCGAGTGCCTCCCGGGTTGTGTTGTAACACAACGGGTTCTTAGGCTAAAATTGAGCAAGTAGTAGACACTTCCTATACATACCAATGGCATTACTATTAGCTTACTGAATTTCAGCCTAAAACTTGTGTTGCTACACAACCAGGGAAGTAACTCTAGGAAGCAGTTACCCTGATCCCTGAGTAGTCTCCCTTCCTCCTCACGTGAGTAGTGTAGTCACACCAGTCTTACACTTAGCAGACTGGCGGCAACGGGGGTAGGCAGGAGGGCGATTTAAATAATAACACATTTTAGAGAAAAATACATTTGTTTCTTCCAAAACATTACCGATTACTATTAGGAAGAATAGCGAAGAGGAGGAGGGTGCCGCCCACTAGTTCCTACACCAGTGTTAACGCTTTAGCAAAACTCCCTTAGGTGCAAAACTCCTGATGATTTCAGCTAAGCGTTACCTATGGCGCACTCGGCGCCGGGAGGGAGTGTTGCGACGCAGCAATGTCCCTCACCAGGGCCAGGTTTGCTTGTTGGCCTGAGAGGTCTCTGAGGTAGAACCAGGCGAAGGATGATTCAGCCCGCCAGCCCATGGCCACTACAATATCCCTCACCGCGCAGTTGCGGTCGAAGGCGACGCTGGTTGCCACGGCTCTGACCTCGTGTGCCCTGATTCTCAGCCTCTTAGCTCCCCTCGGGGAGAGGTTTTTGTAAGCAGAACGTATGACTCCGAGAAGCCATGCAGAGATAGTCTGGGCTGAGATGTCATCCCTGCCCGAGGCCAAGGGCAGGAAGAGTTGGGAACGTCCCCTCCTGAGGGGCTTAGACCGGCAGAGGTAGATCTTCAACACCCTGACTGGGTCCTGCTGTCGGGAGTCCCGGGATTGGTCACGGCCTCTGAGTGGGCGCAGTGTAATCGTCTGAGCAGCGGCCGAGGGGGGTCTGTTCTTGGCCAAGAAGGTCAGGCTGGTGAGGAGATGAACCGACCCATCGGCCCTGAACTGTAGACAGGAGGGTGCACCGAGAGTGTGTGTAGCTCGCTCACTCTTGATGCTGTGGCGAGGGCCAGAAGGAAGCACGTCTTCCTGGTTAAGTCAGAGAACCGCGCCAAGGGCAGTGGTTCGAAGCGGTCCGAATTCAGCCACGTAAGTACCCACGGCAGGTCCCAGCGTGGTATCAGCGAGCGGGTCACCGGCTGTTGGAGCTCCAAAATGAGCCATCAAGTAGGAGGTCTTTGCAAGCCCCTGGGTCTGACGCCCCAAGCGTCGATGTGTCCGCCACCATAGCCAGGTAACCCCTGATGGTAATAGGCACCAAGTTCTGCTCCGAGAAGAGCCACAGGAAGAACTCGGCAAGCTGGGGCATCGTCAGATCCGGGGGGCGAGGTGCTGGGCGGCGCACCAGGACTGCAGGACCCTCCACTTCCCCTCATAGACTCTCCAGGTCAAAGGTCTGCGGGTTGCAGCGATTGCCTCCACTGCCGCACCCGAGAAGCCTCTAGCGGTGAGGGCCCGCCGCACAACCTCCAGGCGTGTAGGAGGAGGAGTCTCTCCGGGCACAAGTGAAAGAGATCCTGCCGGAGCTGCTTCAGCATCATGCGCAGCATGGGCAGTCGCAGCGGGGGATCCGTGGCAAGGCTCAGGAGATCGGTGGTCCGGCTCTTGTTCCAGCTGAACGGGGCCACAAGGAACAGTACTGTGTTGCAGACCCTGAGCTTCAGGAGGACCTTGGGCACTAGCACGGAGGGAGGGTACGCGTACGCCAGGATGCCATCCCAGGAGATGGAGAGGGCGTCCACCGCCCAGGCTAGGGGGTCTGGCACGGGCGAGACAAAGAGGGGAAGCTGCCTGTTCCACCTCGTTGCAAACAAGTCGATCATGGGTGCCTCCCAGCACGTGCAAATCATCCGGAAGAGGTCGGGGTGGAGGGTCCAGTCGGTGTGGAGTAGTTGGCCCTGCCACGAGAGGGAGTCCGCCAGGACATTCAAGTGGCCAGGGATGTGTCGCGCTTGAAGCGAGATACCGCGGTCCATGCTGGGTCTGTCTAACACTGAAGGTGCGGTCGGACTAGCTGTGACACCGCGACCAAGGCCACGAGTACGCTCCCTCGTAGACGCTCGTGGGTCCTGATGCCAAACTGGCAGGGGTGAACGTCCGGGGGCGTCGAAGGCCCGTCCGCGGCCCTGATGATGCGCTCAGTGAGTGGGGAGAGACTGGGGACAATAAAGGTCTGCTGGCGTGGCTATTCTCCCGACTCACTGTTTGTCCCCTTGACTCCCGTGTTCTAGGCGGCTACTGCCGGTTACGCACCTCGGAGCGCGCGGGTCTATAGTGTTTACGGCCTTGCTTCAGCACGTAGGGGGGGGGGGGGGGGGGGGGGGGGGCGGGTGGGTGACCTCAATAACTGTCGGACACGATCCTCAAAGCGGGCGGGCATCATCGCAGAGGCCCTATGGGGAACACGGGCTGGCATCACCACACAGTGGTGCGACCTCAGTCGTCGTTGTTCACGCCTCTCAGAGCGGGTGGGCCCGGTCCGACATTCACGCTCCTCAGAGCAGATGGGCCCGGTCCGTCTTCCACTCTCCTCAGAGCAAGAGGGCCCAGTCTGTCGTACACACTCTTCCGAGCGGGAGGGCGCCGATGCAGAGGTTCGTTTGGGGACGAAGCACAACCTGAACACGGAAGGCACAATTTGTGTGTGTCACTGGGGCACTGCTGGGAGAGAACAGAGCAGATAACAGCAGAGAATGAAATTGGGCGAAGAAGATGGGGATGGATCGGTCACAGTCTGAGAAAGCCAGCTTCTAGTATCACTAGGCAGGCATTGTCATGGAACCCCCAGGGAAAGAGGAAAAGAGGTAGGCCGAGAAACTCCTGGCGTCGAGACCTCCAAGCAGACATCAAGAGACTGGGAACCACCTGGAGTAGAATCGAAGGAGAAGCACAGGACAGGAGTCGCTGGAGGTCTCTCGTCGACGGCCTATACCCGGGTAGGGGTGACAGGCGTAAGTAAGTAACTGGGGCACTGAAAATCGCCACACTTGGGGCAGGTCTTAACTTGCGTACTCGAAATATGCAGTGAATGCTGACCAACTTCCAAGAGAACGTAATCCAACCTGAAGTATGCTAGAGCAGACTGAAACCGGCAACCTTTCTCCAGGAAGCTAAGTGTAAGACTGGTGTGACTACACTTTATGAAATGAAATGAAATGAAACTTTATTGAAATGAAACTTTATTTCTGAATGGAAGAAGCAGTTAGCACATGTGCCATTTTTCACGCTTGCCGTTGCTAATCTACCAAGGTACAACTCTGCTAAAGGTACAGAGCTACTAACATACAAAGGTACAAAGCTACTAACGTACCAAGGTACAAAGCTACTAACATTCAAAGGTACAAAGCTACTAACATACAAAGGTACAAAGCTGCTAACATACAAGTACACATAATATAACAAGTCGTTCAAAAAAAAGATGGATAAGGCAAAATGGAGGACACCGATTATGATGGGTAAATAATGTGAATGGCAAAAACAAAGAAGAAGATATTCTTTAAAATTCCTTCTTTCACTGAAATCAAACACGCGCGCACACTCTCGCCGCACCCACCCACACACACTCACGCGCGCGCACACATACACGTGTGCGCGGAGATTAATATCAAGGCTTTAGGCGATGGGAATACCCGAACCAGTGAATGAGCTGTTAGATAGCAGGTACTTGAAGAGGCTTTCCTTGAAAGAGGTAAGTGAACCAGAGTGTGTTATGTGTGCTGGCAGTTTATTCCAAAACGAGGCGCCTGAGAATGAGAGGGTGGTTTTAAATAAATCTATCCTCGGGCGTGGTGTGATGAAGTTACGCCTTGATGTTGAATAGCCTGAAGCTGCCTTGGTGATGAGCTTACACAAGTATTCTGGGTGGATTTCATTCCAGATTTTATACATGACTACCCCTTTGTTAAAGAGATGGTGCCTGTCGAGAGGAAGCATCTTTAGTTTTTCAAATTTTTGGTCAGTAGAAAGAGATGGGATCAGGCTTCACTGCCCTGCGATGCAAGGAGTTAAGCCTCTTCAAGTGTATGTCACCGCTGCCGTCCCATGTCGTGGAGGCATAATCGATGTGGGATTTGACATGGGCATTGTAAAATAGTTTGCGAGCGTCGACATCAATAAGATATTTTAGCTTAGACAGCATAAACACATTTCTGGACACAGTTTTACAGACAGCATTGATGTGAGATTGCCATTTCATCTGGTTATCAACAATAACTCCAAGTAGACGATGTTCAGTTACTTGTGTAATGGTGTGGTCTTGGATTTCCAGGCTAAGCGAAAGTGGCTTGAGCTGATGCTTCTGACGGGTTGCTATCGTCATACATTCGGTTTTGGTGGGATTAAGGATCACTGCATTATTTTCATCCACCTAGTGGTGTTCACATTGCACCACTAGGCGGATGAGCTGTTTCTGACAGCCAACGGCTAGAGGACGGAGGAGATCAGGTTGGATCCAACGGCCAAATGTGGGGGGAGTAAACCTTTCAAATCAGGAGTGGAGCCCCGAAGGCAGACAGCTGCCTGTATTCACGCACTGTTCTGGCAGCTCCTGCAGCCAAACTGGTGCCCAAACGTACTGCTTTGCATTCCTTTGGATACATCAGCGAGGCCAAGAGGGGGATCTTGACGACTGGGCACCCCAGGATCACCATACACTTCGCCCAGGCTTGCGCCCTGGAGAGGTCACTCCAGTGACTGACCCAGCAAGCGCATATACCCATTGTCTTCCAAGACAGGATGCCAAAACATTATTTTCACACCATTTGGAAATTTCACTCAGTCCCTGTTGCAAACGACCATTTAAAGACTCAAGACACTTATCAGGGGTGTGGATTGTTGTGTCATCGGCAAACAAGTCACATGCAAAAATTTTGTCATTCGTGAAATGTAGTGGCAGGTCATTGATAAATATGCAAAAGAGAAGAGGTCCCAGGACAGAGCCCTGGGGCACTCCTCTTGTTACTAAACCACTTGAAGAGTAAGAACCATTGACCATCACGCGCTGCTGTCTGTCTGTAAGATAGGAAGCGAAAAACGAGGTTGTTTTCAAGGAATGAATAAATGCCTGAGAACTGGCGTCTGAGGTATGAAAACGGTTACTTGAAAATGAACCATCCAGATATATACTAAGCTTGGAAACTCACAAACCAGATAGGTGAGGCCAGCGCTGGCAGAACTGTCAGTACTCAAACCAAGGGGAATCACAGCGCTGGACAGACAACAGTTAGATCCCCTGCCCCCGCCTATCAGGCACCCAATCGCCAGCCCACAGAGAAATACGCAGGTATAGAATAAGACAATCATTTCCATTCCTAATAAGAATGGATCAGGTCTCTTATATTTCCGGAGAAAGACATGGGTTATATAAGAGACCTGATCCATTCTTATTAGGAATGGAAATGATTGTCTTATTCTATACCTGCGTATTTCTCTGTGGGCTGGCGATTGGGTGCCTGATAGGCGGGGGCAGGGGATCTAACTGTTGTCTGTCCAGCGCTGTGATTCCCCTTGGTTTAAGCTTGGAAAGGAGAATGTCATGATCTACCAGGTCAAAAGCTTTCCGAAGGTCTATGAAAACAGCACCTGTAAATTCGCCTTGGTTCATTGAACTTAGCCACGTGTCTGTAAGTCGCGCTAAGGCTGTATGACAACTATGCTTCGGGCGAAAACCTGACTGGAGGGGGTGGATTAATTTGCGTTTTCCCAGGTATTCTAACAGATGCTTATGAATGTGTCGTTCAAGGGGTTTACTCAAGACAGACAAAAGTGAAATGGGGCGATAATTGTTAACATCGGACAGATCTTTTGTTTTAGGTAGGGGAATAACTTTAGCCTTTTTTAGTTCTTTTGGGAAAACATTTTTCTGGATGCATAAATTGTAGATATAAGTTTGTTTCTACAACATAGGGAAGTGATAATTTCAGTATTTTGGGGCTTATTTCATCTGGTCCTGGAAGATTTTTTATTCTTCATGGAACTAATTGTCTTACCAACCTTGTGAACTGCCAGAGGTGGAATAGCAAAAGGATCAAATTTCGCAGTTCGCGTTCTACAAAAATCAATCAGGGTTTCAGGACAGGTATAGTGCCGAGAGTTTGTTTTAGAAGGGACCAGGGACTCAGCAATTGAAAGGAAATGATCGTTAAAATTATCGGCAGTCAGGGTAGACGGGATTACAGTGGATTTACTACTCTTGCCTCCAGTCACTACGGCCATAGCGCGCCAGAGGGTGGACATATCTTTGTCTTGTTTAATCAAACGATCAATGAAAGATTTTTTAGCCTGCCGCACTAGACATCTGACACGATTGCGCTCACGTTTAAATTCAGCAAAACGCTTCTGTTTTCTCAGATCATCTCTCACCCTCATGGCCTGAATGATGTCTTGAATCAGCCACGGCGGCAGTGATGCGTGTTTGACTCGCCTCCGCCGCACAGGCGCATGTTTATTTAAAATAGTAAGAAAAATGCTATACCAGACAGACAGAGCGCTGTCTGGGTCAGTTTCACTAAACACGTCATCAAAAGGTGCATTATTAAGGTCAGATAAAAAGTCGTTCTCACTAAATTTTTTAAAAGAACGATAGGTGATATACGTATGACATCCTTTCTTTGATTTGGGAACTTAGTGGACCACGTACAGCTGATGGGAAAGTGATCACTAATACCAAGGTTACCGACGGACACATTATGAACAGACTCCGGCTGTGTGGTATAGATGTGGTCTATGAGTGTAGATGTTGTTGGTGTTATTCGTGTTGGCGAAGTGACTAACTGTTTAAGACCCAGCAACGTCATCGTAGAGTCCCATGCATGATGCGACTTTAACATGTCGATGTTAAAATCTCCCATAAGTATGACATTAGAATTAGGTTTACAGGCTTTATCAAACATACTAAGAAAATTATCGTACCACTCAAAGTTTGCAGCAGGGTTGCGGTACAGAAAACCGATAAGAAATGATGGTGATTGGGGGGCCTTCAGCTCAAGCCACATACACTCAACTTGCTCAGTTTCTAAGTCATGTCGTCTACGTGTAAGAGCTTGAACAGACGTGTGAATAAAAGCAGCTAATCCTGTCTGTCCGTGGGCCGTTGGATCACGTCTCAGGACAGAAAAGCCAGGAACCTGAATTGATTCATCAGATACATTAGAACCAAGACGTGTCTCAGATAATCCAAAAATATGAAATGGGTTTGAGTCATTTAGGTAAACGCAAATATCAGCAAGTTTGGCATATAGATGGTACACATTTAAATGCCCAATGCAGATATCTTTTACTTTCACATCTGCTTGATTCATCGTGACAGATGAGAAAGAAACGAAGGAGGCAAAAATGAAAATAACAATAAGTACACTTAACATAATAAAACTATTGAAATACATTAATCAGTACACAAACACAAATAATAATAAAACCAAACAATGAAAAGGACAATAATATTGAATCAAAGCAAACTAAGATTAGGCTTAAAAGTAATGTAGAAGAACTATAATTTTTAAGAAGAACAAAAATTATGATGTTGCAGTAGCAGAAAAAGTAGAACCAGTATTAAGTCGGTGAAAACGTTTTCAAAATGAGAGTCAACACCTTTTATGAACATATAAAGGAAAAAAGAATATTGCATGTGGTTGCTGAGGTTGTCCGTATAGCACTCATAAAATAGCTTGGTACAAGTCCCTCCCACAGTCCACACGATCGCAGTCCACACAGCGTGCGGCTTAATTGTGAAGCATCAAGTACAACTGTCCAGGTTTCATTAAAGTGCTGGTCAGAGAAAACATTGCGCAACACACTCAGGCACAGTTATCCGGCTTAGGATTGTCACTGAGATGATGCAGAAAGCCACAAAACTATTTAGACACAAACTTTATAATAAGGCTGGTAGTAACCAACCCGAGAAGAGTACAGTCCGTTGTCTGCAATCAAAATAACGTAATGCACAAGCTTAAACTGGCTACATGTGTCGCAACTACCACAACATCAAGAATATTATCTCACCACAAAATCAGGAACATTATGTAGTCACCACGTTGATTGACCATTGAGCCTTGAGGCTAAAATACCCAAAAACATTAGTTATGATCTACGGACCATATTACATTAAAGGAGACAAAAAATACAAGTTAAATGTTTAGGGCTTAACACTACTCACGTGAGGAGGGAGACTACTCAGGGATCAGGGTAACTGCTTGCTAGAGTTTCTTCCCTGGTTGTGTAGCAACACATGAGTTTTAGGCTGAAAAAAGTACCTTTAGTACCTTCCTAATAGTAATGCCATCGGTAATGTTTTTGAAGAAACAAACATCAAAGTGAATTGGGATGATCCTTATTTAGCAAGAGAAATGCATTTTTCTCTAAAAGGTATTTTTTCGAAAAATACTTACCGATGACATGACTGATAGGAAGTGTCTACTTACTCTCACAATTTTAGCCTAGGAACCCGTTGTGCCCCTGCACCAACCGGGAGGCACTCGGGGAACCCCCAGAGGGGCCGAGAGTGATCTCCCGTGACTGCCCATCCGGTTCCGAGTCATGTGATGATTACTCAGTTTAGGATACTTAGCTTACCAGCAGCAAGCGGGGCAGGAGGGAGGGTCCTCCGAGTCATGTCATCGGTAAGTATTTTTCGAAAAAATACCTTTTAGAGAAAAATGCATTTATTTCCTCAAAAACATTACCGATGACATGACTGATAGGAAGAATTACGAGCAGGAGGAGGGTGCCGCTGCCCGCAAAGTAACCCAGGGGCCTGCAGAGCCATCCTCCCAGTCGCAAACTCCCGACAATTTTAGCTAAGTAGCGTACCTACAGCGCCTGTGGCGCCGGGAGGGAGTGTTGCGCTGCCGTGATGTCCCCCACCAGAGCGAGGTTGTCTCGCTGGCCTGCCAGATCCCAGAGGTAGAAGCGGGCGAAGGTAGATTCTGCTCGCCAGCCTACTGCCGCCACAATGTCTTTAACAGCACAGTTCCGGTCGAAGGCAAGACTCGTGGCCATGGCACATACCTCGTGCGCGCATATCTTAAGCCTCTTTGCTCCTTGTGGGGAGAGGTCCTGGTAGGCGGACCGAATGACCCAGCGTAGCCAGGAAGAGATCGTCTGGGCCGAAATGTCATCTCTGCCGGTCCTAAGAGGCAGGAAGAGGCGTGAGCGTCCTCGACGGACGGCTTTGGTTCTGTGTAGATAGACGCGTAAGGCGCGCACAGGGTCTTGTTGCCTGGTCTCTCGAGGGAAGTCCATTCCCCGCAGCGGTCGCAGTGTGATCACTTGTGGCGCCGTCAGTGGAGACCTGGTCTTGGCAAGGAAGGAGGGATCTGGGAGAAGGTGCACGGAGCCATCCGCAAGAAACTGCAGGCAGGCAGGGCGCGCTGAGAGCGCATGCAGCTCGCCGACTCGGGCCGCTGTGGCAAGGGCCAAAAGGAAGCAGGTCTTACGAGTCACGTCCGCAAGGCGGGCCAAGGGCAGTGGTTCGAATCTGGGTGAGTTCAGCCACGTCAGGACCCAGGGAAGGTCCCAGCGCGGGATGAGAGAGCGGAGTACCGGACGTCGCAAGCCGAAGTGCGACATAAGGTCGGCGATGTCCGTAGAGGCGCCGGGGTCCGGACGTCCAAGGTGTCGATAAGTGTCGGCAATCATGGAAAGGTACCCTCTGATGGTGATATGGGCGAGACCCTGGTCTCCGAAGAGCCAGAGGAAGAAGTCCGCGAGCTGGGGGTGAGTCAAACCAGTGGGGTCGAGACGGGAGGTCCTCACACCAGGCGCACAGCACTCGCCACTTTCCCTCGTAGACGCGTCGCGTTGAGGGTCTGCGGGCCGAAGAGATCGCCTTCACTGCAGCACTCGAGAAGCCTCTAGCGGTGAGGGCACGCCGCACAACCTCCAGGCGTGAAGGAGGAGACGCTCCGGGCACGGGTGGAAAAGGGCCTGTCGCGGCTGTTTGAGCATCATCCGGGGCGTCGGTAAGCGCAAAGGAGGGCCCGTGGCGAGGCCGAGGAGGTCGGTGGTCCAAGAGCGGTTCCAGGAAAACGGGGCGATCAGGAGAACAACGGCGTTGGATCCCCGGAGTTTGAGGAGGACTTTGGGGACAAGGACCGTCGGGGGAAAGGCGTACGCGATCAAACCGTCCCAGGGGATGGAGAGAGCGTCGACAGCCCAGGCCAGGGGATCCGGGACCGGGGAGACAAAGAGGGGAAGCTGATGGTTCCACCTCGTGGCAAACAGATCGATCTGGGGAGTCTCCCAGTGGGCGCAGATCATCTGGAAAAGGTCCTGGCGAAGAGTCCATTCCGTGTGTAACATCTGACCCCAACGCGAGAGCGAGTCGGCCAGGACGTTCAGGTGACCCGGAATGTGTCTCGCTCGAAGGAAGATGCCGCGGGTCTGGCACCAAAGCATCAGCCGGTAGGTGAGCATGCACAAGTCGGGAGAGTGAGTGCCGCCTTGCTTCTGAAGGTACGCCACCACCGTCGCGTTGTCGGAAAGGACCAAGAGCTCCTGGTGCAGCAGACTCGATTCCCAAGTGATGAGGGCTTGCCAAACAGCCTGAAGCTCCAACCAGTTGATGTGACGGGCAGACATCTCTGGCGGCCAGGCTCCCGACGTCGTTCGGAAGTCTGGAAACAGGTGGGCACCCCACCCTGAGAGGCTCGCGTCGACACACAGGGATAGGCGAGGAGGGGGAGACGCGAGGGGAACTCCCAAAGCCAGCCACGCCGGATCCTTCCAGCGCAGCAGATGGGGACGAAGAAGTGCAGTGACCGGTACCGAGGCTGCCAAGTCGGCGGAGGACGGGCGCCAGTGAAGGAGGAGGTGCAGCTGTATGGGCCGATAGTAGAGACGCCCTAGGGGAAGGAGATCTGCAGCGGCGTTCATCGTTCCGAGAAGCTGTAGCCAAGTCCTGGCAGGTGCTGCGTCTAGCCGGCAAAGGTCGGCGGTCAAGGAGGCTAACCTCTGGATCCGCTGTTCCGAAAGACGAACCAAGTTCAGATCGGTAGCGAAGTCCATGCCTAGGTGGATGAATCGGCGACTGGGCGAGAGACCCGATTTCCCTCTGTTGAGGAGAAAACCTAGTCGCGCTAACAGCCGGATCAAGGCGTCTCTGTCCGCTGAGAGAACGGGTCGCCGATTGGTTGCGTAGGAGAAGGTCGTCGAGGTAATTGGAAGTAGGGCTGGACGATGACTGACGAGCCTTGGCCACTACCGCGTCCATCAGGCGAGAGAATACCCAAGGGCTGAGGTTGAGACCAAACGGGAGGGCCCGGAACTGGTAGACTGCTTCATCGAAGGCGAAGCGCAGGTACTTCCTGGAGGCAGGGCACGGCTGTTCAGTTCTTCTACAAACCGACACATTTAGTTAGGGAGTGCCGCGCTAGCTTATCAAGTGGCGAGCTGACCTAGTTACACACATTCCGATGGGCGTCTGGTACCGCCTGATAGTAGGCCTTCTTTACGCTTACTATTTTATGTGGGCAGAGTGCCAAATTTGTGCAGGCTTTAAACCTTAACTGTGCTTTCAAAATACTTTTGTTTGGATTTTCAATGAGTGATATGTGTTAGTGTAACATAGTGCTACAAGTAAGTGCTTTTCTTTTACTGGATAGATTTACCTGTGATTTTTTATAGAAAGTTTTATAGACCAGCATGTGAGTGTATTTCGCCGACATTTAGAATGGAGTCTGACACACAATATTCCTATTCAAACCACATGGAACGATTGAGTAGTTTGTGCAGGATTTGCCGTGCAGAGCGAGCAAAAGGCAAAGGAAAGACGGACTATAACACTTGAAACTGTGTGTTGATTATGTAGACGATCTTTCTGCTTTTCATGGCATTGACGTATGTACAGATGAAGAAGACAAACATCTGAAGGGAATGTGTAGAGAGCCGCCGGTAACAAGTACACGCAGGACTCAGTCTCTCTGTGAAATAAATTGTCTTGAGACTGATACATTTTAGCCTGCACGGACTGTTCTGTGTTTATCTAATTTACGCCTATCAAAATAGCTATTTGATCACCATTAAGAGTGTTTATTATTTTCACTGTGGGTGTCCCATCCGATTTGTAAGATTTAGTAAAGTGGCCGCCGGGGATTGCTCTTCCGATTTTATAAGATTTAGTGGAATGCTAAAGACAACATCACCTATACAAAGTGTGCAACTGACACTGCCGCTAACCCTGCATATGAACTGTGAATTATTTCGAACATTTTCACTGCCTCCGAAATCAACTACGTTTGGAGATTACGTTAACCCAAGAACTTTCCGTCTGTCTAACACTGGATTTTACCAATGACGCATCATCCCATTTCAGGACCCACTGAGATCGCAAGGTAAATCTATCTGACATTTTGAGTAGTGCATAGCGTAGTGGCTGTATACGATGATCGCTGGCCTGAACCATAATTTTCGCAAAAGTACTTTGCATGAGTTAGAACAGTTGAAAGACGTGTCATTTGCAACCGATTTACGTTGTCTTCACGGTAAACTGGGCGCCGGTTGCCTGTCTTCTAGTCCGTTGCATGCATTGCTCATCTTCATTTTCCTAAGCATGTCTAGTGTCTACAGAAAGCTTATTTTCTTAGCTTTTAAGTGTATGTCTTAAATACAAGATACGTTCAGTACAGCTTAAACAACACGCCGTAAATGACCGGTACCATTAAAATGTATCCCGCGTGGCACACTGTCAGTGCTGAGCGTGTACACAGAGAGCGTGCTCGCGTAAAACAGTGACAAGAATAGCGCGACTATAGTTGCACAGCCGTAACAGATTGCGCTCAGCTCTGTGCTGCCAGCAGGCGGTATTAACAGAGGCGACACGCTGCGCGGCTCCTTATCTTACAGCGCGGGCACGCGCGCGCGCCTCAAAACTAAATGGGAGGCCTTGAACAGCTGTGAGGGTGAATGGGAACATGAAAATACGCATCCGACAGATCCAAGCTCACGGCGAAGTCCCTTGGCTGAACCGCGGCCCTGAGGGACGGTGCGGTTTCCATGCGGAAGTGAGGAGCTGAAATGAAGGAGTTCAGCTTGGAAAGATCGATGATCGGGCGCCACCTGCCGCCCGGCTTGGGCACCAGGAAGAGGCGACTGTAGAAGGCCGGGGAGCCGTGAAGCACAACCACCTCTGTGGCACACTTCTGCAGAAGAGCGGAGACCTCGGAACGCAGAGCGCTGGACTTTAACGGGTCGGAGGGCACGGCGGTCCACACAGGGGACCGGCGCAGCGGAGGAGGAGAGCGAAACGAAATCCGAAGGCCGTCGGAGACGGTGGTCCTGATCCAGGGGTCGTCTGGGAACAGCGAAAACCACTCTTCGCTGAACCGGGCAAGCCTCCCGCCGACTGGAGGACCCAAGATGGTCGGCGGGGGCGGAGCTAGGGAGTCAGTGGGCCCGCCCGCGCCCAGGGCGACGGGCAGGTCGGGACCAGGCGGGGGCAAAGGAGCTAACCTGACCGGGTCGACCAAAGGCAGGACGGCGGCGGGGGTTACGAGAAGGGAGGGGGTCTGAGGACGCAGGAAGTCCGGAGCCCCGCAGGGCGCGACCCGCGGCCTTGCGGGAGGAGCGAAAGTGAGAAGGCGCAGATTTGGAAGGCCACCGATCCGAGTTCGCGATCTTAACCGAAGACCAGGTATCGCCAAACAGAAGTGATCCACCTAGGGGGGCACGACGCAACTGGTTATGCAGGTCCGAAGGCATACCCCGGCAAGCCCGCAGGACAGCATCTCGACGCATGAGGTCACAATTGGAGGAAGCCGCCACGGCGTTGACAGATGAGTGATAAGCCGCACGATTAGCTACCTCCGCGAGGGCGAGAAGATCTCCTAACAGGGGAGTGATGGAAGGATGCCAAGCTTCCTCTATCCGCTGCTTGGGTGACAAGCTCCAGGAAGCCCGAACAAGCAAGGGTGTTACGAACCAGGGCCGCTGTAGCATCCAAACCTCCAGGAACGGCGCGTTTCAAAAGTGAAGAGCCGCCAGCCTGAAGAACAGCCGCCGGATCCACTGGAGGAAGAGCGCAGACAAAGGACTGGGAATGTCCAGAGTACCACTCCTGCCGGAAGGCGATGTCGAGGCCAGGGGGCCATCTGCGGTCGCCGAAAAACTGATGTTCCCTAGGGGCAGCGAGGAGGTGCGCGGAGAAGGCGTCCCGCATGTTGCTGAAACCAGGAGGCTGAGGAAGAGACTTAAACTTCTTCGTCTGCCGACCAGCATCGACGAAGGCCGATACCTTGCGCTTGAGGGGGGGAGACGGAGGGCAAGCGTCGACTGGGAGGGAGGCAGAAACGATGCGGGCGGCCTCATCCAAGGTGAGCAAAGTAGCCGCGCGAGAAGAACCAGGCAGCGGAGAAGAGTCCGAGATGTCCGAAAAGGACGAGCGGGAGGCGGGGGAACGGCTACCTGGGCCTAGCAGGGCAGAAGCAGAATCCTCTGCCAGCAAACTCAAGGCGTCCTCGTCCCGGGGAGGAGGGGGAGGGGCAAGCGGACTGCAGCGGCGAGAACGGAGAGGTCCCCGAGAGGCGTCCAGCCGGGAGGAGTAGGGAGAGCGACTACGAGGACGGGAATAAGGGCGACCCTCCTGGCGAGGGCTCCGCGCGGAGCGACGCCTAGGGGAAAAAGACGGCCGACGCGAAGAGCAATGGGGCGACGACCGCCGGTAGCGCGAAGAAGACCGCGGCAAAGCCGCAACCAGGCGAGGGGGGCTGGTGGGTGTCCGACAAGAATGATGATGCCGACGACGAGAGTCCCACGGCGAGCGAGATCGTGGCGAATAGGGAGAAGCCCTAGAGTCGTGAGTCCTTGGTCGCGTAGCACTTCGTCTCTGAGAGCCGGGCGCTAAAAGGCGGGCTCCCTGCCGGTAACTTGACCCCTCGTAGGAGTGCGCGGGCGTGAGAGACGAGCGAGAACTGACCGCAGACAAGGGGCAGCGAGGGTCGCGTCCCCTTGGGCCGAGCTCAGGGAGGACGGCACTTGGGGTCTGCAAGGCAGGGTCAGTTGTCCGAACAGTGCTGGGTGTACGCGTCCTAAGCGGCGTCCTATCCATGGGGTCCGTACGGACAAGCTTGGTCCCTGCTCCTGACACACTGGGGGACGCTCGGACGGGAGGGTTACTCACAGGTAACGGCCGGTCCCGCCTGTAAAATCTCCAAAGCTGCGACCACTTCAGTTCTGGCCACGTGGAGCAGAGGTCACAAGAGCGGCCCAAGGCACAGCCAGAGCAAGGGAGGCATACAGCGTGGTTGTCCGTTGGCCACTGGAAGTCGCCGCAGAGGGTGCAGGTCCACACTTGGCAACTACAACACACAAACAAACAAGCGTACGAGCGAGAGCAAGTGGCCGCGCCCAACAAGGGGAAAGGGGAAACTAAGGTGACAAAGTCAACATACCCAAAGTGAACACACAATTCACCCCCCAATGAGCGAGCGCCCAGGCACGAGGCCGGCAAGCTAAGAGTCCGCAGCACAACAACGCTCCGCCAGCACCCGGCGACCCAACGTAACCGCAACGAAAGACGGAAAGCCGTCTTGCACAACACAATTGGTCAATCTCTGCATGAAAAACAAAGACAGTTTACGCACCAGCGCTCGGTACTAAGCGACACGGCGTGGGCCCCAGCGCCAAGCCGAGAAACAAAGCGCGGCGCCAGGTTAGACAATCAAAGGCTGAGAAGCGCTCACGGCCGGCGACCCGCTTGGAAGCCGGCCGAAGGCCAAACAACTACCTTACCTCTCCGCAGCCACAGGGACGGGGGACGACACCTCCATACCACAACAGCGCCGAAGGCGGGAAGGAGGCCAACCGAAGAGGCGAGAAGGCAGCAGAGGCAGAAGAAGAAGCAGCCGAAAGTAGCAGCACACGGCAAGAGCCCGCAAGCGAAGCAGGTCCCAACACAAGACAAAGACGGGTTCCAAACCGGTCGAAAGTAAGCGAGGCCGGAGGCTAGCAAAAACACGTCTGCACTAGACGAGCTAAGAAGACTAAACTGAGTAATCATCACATGACTCGGAACCGGATGGGCAGTCACGGGAGATCACTCTCGGCCCCTCTGGGGGTTCCCCGAGTGCCTCCCGGTTGGTGCAGGGGCACAACGGGTTCCTAGGCTAAAATTGTGAGAGTAAGTAGACACTTCCTATCAGTCATGTCATCGGTAATGTTTTTGAGGAAATAAAATGAGATGTCTAGAGAGACACGGTCAGATGTGGATGTGGAACCAAACTTTACATGTCACTCACTTGACACAGTCTGTATCAAAGTCCAGATGTGTAGTCTCCAGCACTCCCAGGGCATACAGCTGTCAAAAGAAAAACAGGTGATGTCATTGTGAAACACCTTTTTCATCGCACTTAGGAGCCAACAGTTTTGGGAAGTGCAACCTAAGAATTACCCATCAGGTACAGAAGCTGGATTCACCATGGCAGCTCAAGGGTAGTGGCTGATAAATTAGGTGCCTAAGACATAGCAAACACATTTGACTATGACAGCTCAAGGTTAGTGTTTGGTGCCTGAAGAGGCACCAAACACTAAACTGGAGCTATCATGACTGTTGCAATCTGTTACGACCAGATGAGTATAAATGTTGACCTTATATGCCAGAGCGCACCTTCAGATACAGTGAGAAGTACCTAGCAAATCATAGACTACCCTTAGTTGTCATGGTTGAACGACATCCTGCTGCAATTTGTTTTGATAAATGAGTCACAATACTGACCTGATAAGCCAGGGCACACCTGCCAATGGCAAACTGTGCAGTGTTAGTGCGATCCAGGCAGTCCACACAGTTAGTGCGCACCACTCCTGTCTGTCGACAACCGTTCTGACTCCACTGGCCCTGTAGCACTTTCAGTCTGGAACAAAAAAATTATCATCTTGAACCCTGAGTAGTGATTAAAAGAATTCTTTATTTGAGGCAGTAACAAGGATTCAAGCTAGTCTTCATGAAGTCCACATGTTGCATGGAAAATTTCTGTAAAAAGTGTGTAAAAAAAAACCAAAAGCTTTGCAGATGTCAGAGCACGAAATCGGTAAAGCCAGAGCAGCCTTTCTCCAGTTGAAAAAAGTGTGGAGTTCCAGAGAGCTGTCACAACACACCAAAGTCCGGATTTTCAACTCAAACGTAAGACTCTGGGCGAGAACAGAGCAGATAACAGCAGAGAATGAAATTGGGCGAAGAAGATGGGGATGGATTGGTCACAGTCTGAGAAAGCCAGCTTCCAGTATCACTAGGCAGGCATTGTCATGGAACCCCCAGGGAAAGAGGAAAAGAGGTAGGCCGAGAAACTCCTGGCATCGAGACCTCAAAGCAGACATCAAGAGACTGGGAACCACCTGGAGTAAAATCGAAGGAGAAGCACAGGACAGGAGGTCGCTGGAGGTCTCTCGTCGATGGCCTATACCCGGGTAGGGGTGACAGGCATAAGTAAGTAAGATGCTATTGTTTTTCTTGCAGTTACTCTCACATTCTGTAGAAACTGATGTGTTTTTCTCTTTCTATTAGTTTTATGTTCAATGTAACAGGTGCAGAGTGGGTGAAATTGTTTTTAAAAACAATACATTGTCAACAACTACTATATAACAAGTGTGTCTCCTGCTTTTTTGTCTCTCTTCCCATAAATGAAATTTTACTTAAGCACAGTAGGAGACCTACTTGTCATCCATGAGAAGGTAGTCCCCTTGTCTGGAGGGAACACAGAGATAGAAACCAGTCTGCCTCAGGCAGTAGCCAGCAATTCGAGCCAGTCTCATCATCACATCAGCATTTTTCCTGTAAATTGACAAATAAAATGAATTAAGAAAACGAGACAACAGTGTTATAAACAATAAACAGTTTATAACATTCATACAACTCATAACATATGTATCTTCCTACTAATTCATAAAAACAATTTAAATAATCACAGCAGTAAACTGTAAACAATCAAATCGTCACATTTAGTCCTTTCAGCAAGTATTTTACGAACATGAAAGGCAAAGCCCTTATAGGTTACGTGTATGACCAATCCACATAAGTGTTACCTTTGTGACTTTGACCTTCCCAACAGGTCACTGAAATGAGCAATTGTTCAAGTGTCTAAACATCAAGGGTTGGCTTTTGTAACAGTGAAATCCCAGTTTTCAAAAAATGTATGCATTTTTCACAAATTTGTAGCCTCTTCGTGACCCTTGTCCTCTGTGAAGGAACGACTAAATTAGCATGCATATAAAGATGTTATCACCAGCCACCTTTATGCCAAGTTTGATTGAAAAGTTTGCAAAAACTTGGGAAAAAACTACATTTCTATCAAAAACTGGCATTTTTCACACACTTGCTGTGACCCTTGACCTTCCCGAAGGGTTACAGAAAGGCCTTAATTATTATCAGGCATCTCCAAGTTTGGGCTCGAAGTTGAAAATATTTGAGAAAAATCTGGCCAAAGCGACGACTCCAAGTGCAACCGGGCCTCGAAGAGGCCTAGCACATCCCTAGTGCATGTCGATCTTCCCAAGAAAACCAGCCGCAGTGCTTCATCTCCAACAGTTGAAGTGTCTGCCTTGGGGAAGATGATCCGCTGCCGTGCTAGCAGGCCCAACAGTCAACCGAATGTAAGGCTCCGAGTGACGCACCTACTCTGCACTGAATCCGTCCTGCTCAAACAGGATGGCTAAGAATTCCGTACCTCGCTGGAACCCGCATGAAGGTACCACGTAGGACCTGCCCCATAGAAAAGGGAGCCTAGTCGACAAAGAATTGCCCGCAGAAACCTCGCCGGCCGCCAAGTGCTCGCCAACTGGTTCCTTAACAGTCTGTAAAGAAGTCCTGGAGACGCACCGCTGCACTCAGCGCTCTGTCTCCATCCTGCCGCGACGCCGAAAGAACTTGTTCCGGGCCAACAGGTCGAAGATCGGTCGCCATTTCCGCCGGCTTGGGTACGAGCAAGAGTCGACCGCAATGCCGTGGAGTCGGAACGCAGGACCACCTCTATGGTTAGCACTGTAAGGTCCTGCCATTCTGCTGTCATGTCCCATCTCCCATTACTCGCGACCCCAGGATGCGTGCTTTCACAGCGTCATCTGTAAACAGGAAGACTCTTGTTTTATCCTCGTCGGTGACCACTGGCTGCGCCCTGCCGGCACCAACGCGCTCTCGTCCACCGCCGGGTGGGTACCTGCATAACAAAGCCAGTGGGAGTGAATCCATCCTCTCTGGTCAAAGTGCCTGAGAAGAACACCAGCTCTCCAAGTTGTCTCCATGCAG
The DNA here is from genome assembly GCA_036245525.1 of Semisulcospira habei. Taxonomy (NCBI): domain Eukaryota; kingdom Metazoa; phylum Mollusca; class Gastropoda; family Semisulcospiridae; genus Semisulcospira; species Semisulcospira habei. The sequence continues at coordinate 138,833,341 of BTPG01000006.1, forward strand.
AAGTGCGAACACCTCCGCTAGGTCCCGAAACCTGTCGGTTGAGGAGGAGACTTGTAGTGCTTGGCCGCTGCGGAGCGAAGACAAACACCATGGTCCTACTTACCAATGCGACGAGGGGGGGGGGGGGGGGGGGGGCAGCGCTCCGGCGAAGAGATGGAACGCCTAGTCCAACCAGGTGCGCAAGTCTGAACTGCATCCACGAACACAATGGAGAGTGATACTGGCCCACGCAGTGACGTCGATCGGACCACGTCCTCTCCCAGCGCCGACACCTAGGTAGGTAGACTGCCTACCTCCTCGCAATCTGCCGCACGCTGGGAAGCGGGTGCCAATGCCGGTCCCAGGACCACACCGGCGGTGTCACACAGCCGTCGCCTCTGTCTGCCATCCGACTAGCTCCGGTGCTGACGTCAAAACTGCACCTCCGCGGAAGAGTGGTCCCTGCCAGTCCAGCCGGAAGATCTGCTGCGGTCTGCCGGCATGGCCTGCATCATTGTCCCTGGAAGGTTGCTACGTCCAACGCCGTCAACCGCGCGACGCCGGCGCTGACCTCGAACTGCGAGTCCGCGGAAGAGTGGTCCCTGCCAACCAGCCCGAAGATCTGCTGCGGTCCTGTGTCAGCTACGGTGTCCCTGGCAGGTGACTCTGTCCACCAGCTGTCCACTGCGCTACCCCGGCGCTTACCTCGAACTGCGTTTCCGCTGAAGAGTGGTCCCTGTCAATCCAGCCCGAAGATCTGCTGCGGTCCGTCGACACGGCCTGCGTCAGGGTCCCAGGAAAGGAGGCTCCGTCCCACAGATGTCACCCGCGCGACCCTGGAGCTGACGTCGAACTGCGTCTCCACGGAAGATTGGTCCCTGTCAGTCCGGTCAGACAAGCTGCCGCTGTTCGCCACCACGACTGCGTCAACTGAATAGTGTTCCCTGCCAATCCCCTGAAGCCCGGCGTTGAACGAAGGTCCGTTGCCGTGACACACTAGAACTTGTCTGCCGATCCGGAGAAGAGGATAAGGAGAGATAAGACATCATCACAAACACGGAGTCCAAACTGCGCCGTGAGCGCTCCTTCGAACTTATCCATTCCTGTGTATGCAAGACGGGGGTGTACATCCCTCCCCGTTAGTCGGCCGTTTCCACTGACTCCATCCATACCGGTTGTCAGTGCTGGTGGAGCGCTCCTATGGTTCCACCCTTAGAAGTAGTGTAAGTACAGCGTCTGCCCTCGGAGGGAACCCGTCTAGTCGGCCATATTACTGACTCCATCCATACCGCAGAAGCGGTTGTCAGTGCTGTTGGGGCGCTCTCCATGACTAACCTCATACCATCCGAAGGCGGTAGTCAGATAATTGCCGTGACACGAAGCACTGTCCGCCGGTCCGAGGAAAGGGAAGATGACACAGCACCACGAGCATGGTGTCCTACACGCGCCGAAATCCGAGCGCTGTGATATCCTTCGATCGCCTTTCATCCTCCAATATAGATTGATTGATTGATTGTACATTGCTTAACGTCCCGACAGCAACAAGGCTTTCTCAGGACGTGCCTGCACTGCTTGTGAAAAAAAACAAAACAGAAAATTGAATGTATGTCGCCAGCCGGTCAAATACGTTAAATAAACCTACAACATGGGGCCTAAATAAAGCTAAGACCATTTAGCAACACACATCCAATATCAAGAGCTACAGGCAGTGCAGACAGTAGGGAGAATTTTAAAAAGGCAAATACAGGTGAATGGACAAAGGGTAGACAGAAACACATGCCCCAGAATGGAGAGAAAAACCCACCCTGTGAGGCTGACCAGGGTGACCCTTCCAATATAGGACGGGGGCTACCAGAACCTCGGAAGCGAGGCCCATCCCCGTCTTGTCGGCCATAGCACTGACTCCATCCAAACCGCGGAAGCGGTAGTCAGTGCTGGTGGAGGGCTCTCTATGGCTCCACTCTTGAAAAGGAACCCCAAAGGTTATCCCTTAATCCTTATGGCCCGTCTTGTCGGCGACTTAACTATATTCCCCTCTGAGCGTTGTCCCGAAGTTGTGACCCTCTTCCTCCTCTTCCTATTATCGGTGCTGACTCGACCAAAGGCCGTAGGGGCCAACGGACTCAGGGGGTGGTTCCCCGCGACTGCTGCCTGAGTACTCTTTATTCCTTTTCCTTGCCAGGAGGGCATGTACGAGACCCAATCCGTGCTGGGAACCGAGCTCCCAATGCCTGTTTGCCACAAGGTGGCGCCCAGGAACAGGCGGCTGAGCTCAAATGGTGCTATGCGAGATGCTTCGCTGTCCGCCGGCCCGGCGTGAATCTCATCCGCTGCCCGTCTTTAATAATCTCCAATGCCCGCTGGGAAACGTGGCAGCTCAATATTTAGCACCGGAGGGGACAGCAGTCCCCTCTTTGCGCCCGACAAGCACACGATATCCGAAGTTTTACTCCTCTTTGCTTCATCTCTATGGTTGCGGTTGATATCAGCTGACGTACAGGTCTCTCGCTGCAGTAGCAGGCCCACAGCTGCGACCAAGTTCCTCCTTCCAGGCCGCGCAACGAATGCAAGGTCGACTGGAGGCACAGCCCGAGTAGTGAAGGCAGACATCGTGTACATCATAAGGCCATAGGGGAACGCCACAATCGGTGCCGGTCCTCACCTAAGCACTGTAACATAGGACAGACAAAAGGCCAATACGAGCGCTCGAAGCCTCCTCGGAGGGTCCGAATCCCCGGTCAGCCTTGTACAAACAAGCAAGGGCCAAGATTTAGTATCAGTTTCAGCCCAATGAATCAAATTTCAAATACAACGATTTTGAATTTCCGAAAACTTCCGTAGCTCACTTGAGCTTGCCCTTAGCACCACGCGAAAGTTCTGTGATTATGTACAGAGTGAGAGTGAAAGCGCGTGACACGTGAGCGTGCTTGTTGGGTTCAGGTTGTGGTGGCGCTTTGAGCCGATACCCCATTGGGATAAAGCACCTATTATTATAATTAAGATCTATCTATCTATCTATCTATATCCCGTAGTCTTGCCGACCGTTGGGGCACCACTGATGACTTAACAACCAGCTCCCTCCATTCCTCTCTGTTCTCTGCCATTCTCAGCATATCGCCCAGCTTCAGACCTGTCCACTCTGGGATATTGTCCTCCCATCTTTTCCTCTGTCTTCCTCTCCTTCGTCCTCCTTGCACAGTGCCTTGCAGGATTGTTTTGGCAAGCCCTGCTGAACGTGTGACATGCCCATACCACTTCAGTTTGCGTTTTTTCACAATGGCTAATAAGTCTTAATAGGGCCCGATGGCTTGCCTGATTCTGCTTTCCACTTCCTCGTTTAGGATGTGATCTCTGTATGAGATGCCAAGCAGCCTTCGAAAACATCTCATTTCAGTGGCTTGTAACCTCCTTTCAAGGTCTGCTGTGAGGGTCCAGGACTCGCAGGCATACAAGAACACTGAGATGACTAAGGAGCGCATCAGTCTGATCTTGGAGCAGAGTGTGATGTTTCTGTCCTTCCATATGGTCTTCCATCTTGTCAGTGCTGCTGTTGTCTGCGCAATCATGGACAGTATTTCTGGTTTTGATCCCTCATCTATCACAATGGCTCCTAAGTATTTGAATTTCTTAACTGTTTCCAGTTTTTGGCCTCCAACCATGATTTCAGAGCCAATGCCACTGGCGTTATTGGTCATCAGTTTGGTCTTCTCTGCACTGATTTCTATCCCATATGCAATGGCTGTACTATCCAGCTTTTCCACCAGCTGAGCTAGCTCCTTCTCTGTTCCTGCAAGGCCATCAATGTCGTCCGCAAAGCGCAAGTTCGTGATTGTTTTGCCTCCAATACTGACAGTTCCTTCATGATCTTTCAGAGTGTCCGTCATGATTCTTTCCAGGAAGATGTTGAAAAGAGTAGGTGAGAGCAAGCAGCCTTGTCCGACTCCAACTGTAGTCCTAAACCAGCTTCCTATTTTGCCGTTGAAGCAGACTGCGCTAGTGGCCTTGTTGTAAAGGTTTGCTATGACTTTGATCAGGTTGGCATTGATGTTGTATAGCTTCATGGTGGACCAAAGGGCTGCATGCCACACCCTGTCAAACGCTTTCTTAAAATCCACAAAGACATGATGGAGGTCCTGCTGGTGCTGGAGGTATCTCTCACATAGAACTCTCAGGTTGAAGATCTGCTCAGTTGTGCTGCGCCCTGGTCTGAAGCCTGCCTGTTCCTCAGCTATGATTTCCTCTGCCTGTGGCTTTAGCCTGTTCAGTAGGATCTTTAACATGACTTTGCATGGGTGGGATATAACACTGATCGTGCGATAGTTCTGGCATTGATGTAAGTTGCCTTTTTTGGGGAGAGTTATTATAAGTGATTGGGTCCATGGTGTGGACCAATCCCCTGACTGCCAGATCTTATTGCAGATTGTTAGTAAGGCGCTTATCGTGTCTTCTCCCCCTTTTTGGACTAGCTCTGCAGGGATGTTGTCTGCTCCTGCTGCCTTCCCTTTTTTCAGCGACTTCACTGCAGCCTCTACTTCTTCTCAGAGGATGGGATAGTTGCCACTGTTGGTCACGGGTGGGTGGACAAGTATGCCTGGGTCCCATGTATCTCGGTGGTTGTACAAATCTGAGCAGTACTCTGTCCATCTCTTCAGTATGTCTTGGTCTTCCGTAAGACAGTTCCCTTCACTATCTTGAATGATCGAGGAGCGTCCTTGTTTTACACTGGTCAGGTCTTTCACCAGCTGGTATGCTTTTTTGCTATTATTTTTGTTCAGATTTTCTTCTACGTGTTTACACCGATCTTCAATCCACTTATTCTTTGCCTTTTTCATGATTTTCTTGATATCCTGGTTAATTTCCCTGTATTGTTTAGCTCCTTCTACCTCCGATTTCTTTTTCTTTAATTCTCGACGCTTGTCACATAGAACAAAGATGTCAGCTGTAACCCAAGGTTTCTTTGCTTGTCGGTGTTTGCCAAGGATCTCACTGGCTGTTTGGGTTACAACAGTGTTAAATGTGTCAATCAGTGTGTCCACGTCCGTGTCTTCTGCACCTAGAAGTAGCAGTGGTGCGAATTTTCCTCCTATCTTTGCCTGAAAGGCTTCCGCTACCTCTGGGTCTTTCAGCTTCTTGAGGTCAAACTTGATTCTGGTGGGACCCCGCTTGTTGACCTTCTTTAGGCGGAGTCGGAAGGTCATCATCACTAAGTCATGGTCGCTTCCAATGTCTGCTCCTGGAAAACTTCTTGTCTTGGCAATGTTCACACTGGTTTGGAAGCGTCTCTTCACCATGATGTAGTCAATTTGGTTATGGTGCTCTCCGTTAGGGCTGTGCCATGTCCACCTTCTGGATGCTTTGTGCGGGCCAAACGTGTTCATCAGCTTTAGATCATTTAAACTGGCAAATTCCAGGAGCCTTAAGCCTCTGCCGTTGGTCTCTGCGTTGCAGTAGCGTTCGCATGTGCCTTTCCAGTTCCTAGCAGCATCCTCTCCTATTTTGGCATTCCAGTCTCCCTGCACCACAAGAATGTCTTTCTTGGGGGTCTGGTCCAGAACTTCTTGCAGTTGGTCATAGAAGTCTTCTATTTCCTCATCGCCATAGTCTGTTGTTAGGGCATAAACTTGTACAATGGTGATATTAAATGGGGTTGCCCTCAAGCGTATGGTGATAAGACTACTGGATGCGACCCGGTAAAAAAAACATAACGCCCACTGAGGCTATAGAACCGAGGCTTTACCTTGTCCTAAGTGCGTAAGTCCCAAGACCCAACATCAAACACCAATCCTTGCACCAAACCACACACACACAGAGGAAACCTTCCTTCTCTTTCTTTCTTTTTTTTTTTTTTTTTTTTTTTTTTCACAGTAAGTCCTTGTGAGCAGAGTTTACCAACTACCGTCGGAGCACAAGTGCACACGACCGGTCTGACTCAGCAAGGCGAAGATACTGTAAGGGTGAGTGGGCCACCGGATACGGTAGTACGGGAGGCCACTCGGGAGTGCCCTGGTAATGGCACACCAGTGATTGCCTCCCTTAGAGGGCTTCACAGTAAGTTTTTGGGGCTAAAAGTGACATGCAAAGCGAAGCTTCCAGTTAGTAATGTCATCAGTAATGATTTTGAGACAATAAACTGTCATTTTTCACACATTTGCTAACCTCCTGTGATCCTTAAACTTTCTGAGGGGTCATCCAAATTAGTTTGCATAAAAAAGTCTTACATCAGGTATCTCTGTAACAAGTTTGGGTCTGAAGTTGAAAATAATAGTTGAGGAGAAACAATTTCTGTCAAAACATGGCTATTTTTTTTTACCTCATTCAGGACCCCCCCCCCCCCCCCTCCCGTGACCTTGACCTGTAAAAGAGGTCACTGAAATTGGTATGCTTAGAAATGTTTCACTACAAAGTACCCTTGGGCCAAGTTTGAAGTCTTGAGGCTTTGATAGTCTCTGAGAAAATGCCAACGTTATGCCAACTTTAAAGTTCACCACGGACAAGTGACGCCAGACAGACAACGGATGGCCCGTTAGAAAGGGTCACTTTTGATATCACACATGAGCCAAAAATTGCTATTATGGCTTTGCTTCCAAAAGTAACAGGTGTCATTTTAATCAAGCATTACTCTTCAAGTCAACTGTCTCATGTTCAGTCCACCTCCCATAACTAGAGGATGCCACCTAAAACTGAAAGTGTAAACTCATTCAACACTGACACACTACAACAGGACGCAGATTAATCATGATAATTTAAGCCTGTTGCCAGGATAGTTTGGCAACTGAACTGCACTGACCATGACAGTTCAAGGGTGGTGCCATAATGGCATTTAAAGCGGACTGACAATGACAGTTTCAGGGTGATGATAATAATAATAATTACGGTATTTATAATGCGCTTATCTTATAATAATTATAACTCTAAGCGCGCACTCACAACTCGCGCATGCATGCGCACGCTATAGACAATGACTCGCGTACCACAAATAGTGAAATACATTACAACGGTCAGCTTGGGGTGGGGAGTGTGGTGATATAGTGTTAAAACTGTTGAAAGAGGTGGGTTTTGAGGGCGGACTGGAAGGAGGAGAGTGTTTCTGACGGAGAGAGAGTGGGAGAGTGTTCCAGGTGGATGGACCGTAGACGGAGAAGGAGCGGGGGCCGAAAGTGTTGAGTTTGGTGCGAGGGATGTGGAGGCGGAGAGGGTCGCAGGCAGAGCAGGGGGAGCGGGAAGGTGTGTAGGGGTGAAGTAAGTTGGAGAGATAGGCAGGAGCGCAGTTGTTCAGGGATTTGTAGCAGAGAGACAGAATTTTGTATTGGATGCGTTGGGGGATGGGGAGCCAGTGAAGGAGTTTGAGCAGGGGTGTGATGTGGTCGGATTTTTTATTTCTGAGGACGAGGCGGGCAGCATTGTTCTGGACGCGTTGGGAGAGTGAAAGTGGTGGAGTTAGGGAGGCCGGAAAGGTGATGTCAGAACAGCTTTGGCACCTATAGGCACCAAACTATCTTGGCTCCTCCCTTGAACTATCATGGTGGCTCCGTTTCCTGAACTCTAATGATGTCTTAGAGAAATGCACAATAGAGACATTTGACCTTAAGACTCAGTGTGGTAAGACTGTACCCAGTGCGCAAAGGGCCTCTGGCCAATGACTGCCACAGTTGGCCTACGCATGGCTGTGCTTGGGCTGATTGTGGCTGTCATCAGCCCAAAGACCTTTTGCCACTGAGGTATTTCATGTGCACCTCTTCGTGACGCGGGCCATGTCAAAGCCAATGTACTGAATGGCATGTGCTGGGGGCAGAAACTGGTTCAGATAGTTGATGGCTTCCACAAACTCTTCACTCAAGATTTTTTCATGACGTTTTCTCTCACGAGTCTGAAGGAAACACATGACATACATAAAAACATAATTATGTATAAACAATCTGTCGATCAAGCCATTAATCACTGCAATAATTAATCAATTCATCCAGAAACATCAATTAAATCAATCTGTCAATTTATCTTTCAAATTAACACACCATCTGTCCATTTATCAATCTGTTGACCCAACAAGAAATGTCAAACAAGATAATAGTGTGATGCAGATATTATATTATATTGAGCAACATTTTGCTTGTATAGTGCCGATAACAGGCAGATGTAATTACAAGACCCGAATTAAAATGTCCGAGTCAGACGAGGACATTTTGATTCGGGTCAAGTAATCACATCGATCTGTTATCAGCACTATATCAAACAAAACTGTTGCTCAATATAATTTATGTACCCAGTCCAAAACAAAACTGTGTCTCGCGCCATTCATTTTGCGGTCAATTGTGGTGTTCAGACAAAACACATGAATGGCAGACGACTGCATTTCGCTGTCAACTCAGCGAGTAGATTTTGTCCGACTATGAAGACATCAGGGCATTGTATAAACATGTGTGTTACTGAGTAAATTCTTCTTGTAACTAGATAACGCATAATTGCGGAAAATGCCAGCAGGTTTGTTTATTTAGTTCTTTTCTCAGGTTGTCGATATCGCCAGCCGACATCTTGTCAATTTCACTTGTCAGTCCAGCGACTCGCACGTTTCCTGGCATCTTTTCTCCGTTCGTGTGTGTGTATAGGATATAAATTTTGAGCGTTCATACACACCAAGAAGTATTTCATTACTACTACACATAAGGAGCTAGTTAATGTTGTAGTATTAGCATATTTCGCGTTTCCGTTTTTAAAAAGCAATTATCATCAAGATCGAGTCTTCTTGGCGAGCAAGGGATTTTGGGAAGGAAAGTATATAAAGCAAATTCATGAATATTAATTTGCTTGTTATACAATATATCAATACATTTGTCTAAGAAGGAAAAATGAATTTTTCTTTAAAATGAATTTTTGGGAAAAATATTTACTGATGGTATTACCGATAGGAAATGTTACCTAGCTAGCCTAATTTTAGCCAAAATTTGGTTGTGTCCGTATATAATATGGGAGTGTTGGCAGGTGAGGGGCGCCATAGTCTACGCAGTAACCCAAGTAGCCTCTCTTCCGCCCCATCCGGGTACGAGCTCACCCGATATTCATCAGTTGGTTTCCTAGCGAACTGGCGGCAAGCAGGGCAGGTGGGAGGGACCTTCGAGTAATATTATCGGTAAGTATTTTTACGAAAAAATTCATTTTAAAGAAAACTTCATTTGTTTCCTCAAAACACATTACCGATGGTATTACTGATAGCAAGAATCCCGAAGAGGAGGTGGGTGCCGCTATAGCACCCCTAACCAAGACACTGGCCCTAAGACCTGCCCTCCCAAAGCAAACTCCTGATAATTTTAGCTAAGATACCTACGGCGCCTATGGCGCCGGGAGGGAGTGTTGTGCCGCTGCGATGTCTCCCACCAGCGAAGGTTCTGCCACTGGGTGGAGAAGTCCCTCAGGTAGAAGCAGGCGAAGGTAGTCTCAGCTCGCCATCCCATGGCCGACACAATGTCCTTGACAGTGCAGTTGCGGTCTAATGCGAGACATGTCTCTGAACTCGTGCGCCCTGATGTTCATACTTTTGGCTGCATCAGGGGTGAGGTCCTGGTAGGCAGGGTGAATCACCCATCAGAGCCAGGAGGAGATGGTCTGGGCTGAGATGTCACGTCTACCTGGGGATGGAGGGAGAACAGGCGGGTGCGTCCTCTGCGCAGAGGCTTGGTGCGGCGCAGGTACACACGTAAGGCTCTTACCGGGTTCTGTTGTCTGGTCTCCCGGGTCGAGTCTGTCACTCGTAAAGGGCGAATAGTCATCAACTGTGGGGCAGCCAAGGCGACTGCGTCTAGGCCAGGAAGGTCGGTTCAGGTAGCAGTTGCACGGAGCCGTCTGTCCGGAACTGCAAGCAATCTGAGCGTGTCGACAGCGCGTGAAGTTCAATGACAATGACCCTGGAAGCCTTGGCTAGGGCCAACAGGAAGCATGTCTTCCGAGTCCCATCCGGCATGCGTGCCAGCTGAAGCGGTTCAAAACGGTCCGAGTTGAGCCACGAAGCACCCATGGTAGATCCCATCTTGGCAAAAGCGAACGCAGTGCCGGGCGTTGCAGACCGAAGTGGGCCCTCAGATCGGCGAGGTCTTTGCATCTACCAGGGTCGGGCCGGCCCAAGAGCCGGTAGGTGTCGGTGATCATGGCGAGGTAGCCCCGAATGGTAATTGGAGCCAGTCCCTTGTTGGTGAATAGCCAGAGGAAGAACTCCGCCAGCTGGGGCATCGTCAAGTCCGTGGGGAAGAAAAGGTTGTCCCCACCCCAGTCACACCGCACTCGCCATCTTCCCTCGTAACTCGTCTGATTGAGGGTCAGCGGGCTGCAGTGATAGCATCCACTGCCGCACTAGAGAAGCCTCTGCAGGTGAGGGCTTGCCGCACAATCTCCAGGCGTGGAGGAGGAGACGTTCTGGGCACGGATGGTACAAGCGGCTGTCGCGGTTGCTTGAGCATCGTGCGTGGAGTGGCGAGGTTCAATAGGTCTGTGGTCCACAGCTTGGTCCGGCCGAAGCGGCCACCATGTTGCAGCCGCAGAGCTTGAGGAGGACTTTGGGCACCAGCACCGAGGGAGGGTAAGCATAGGCGACGAGTCCGTCCCAGGGGATGGATAGCGCATCGACTGCCCAAGCTAGCGGGTCTGGAACCGGCGAGACGAACAGCGGTAGGTGGCGGTTCCACCTCGTCGCGAAGAGGTCGATCATAGGAGCCTCCCACCTGGTCCGGATCATCCTGAAGATGTCCCGGACGAAGCGTCCAATCGGTGTGGAGTAGCTGGCCGTGGCGCGCTAGAGAGTCGGCTAGAACATTTAGATGTCCCGGGATGTCTCTCACCCAAAGAGCGCTGCCCCACTCCTCGCACCAGCAGAGCACCTGGTAGAGAAGGATTCACAGCGTGGGAGAGCGTGTCCCGCCCTGTTTCTGTATGTAGGCGACGACAGTGGAGTTGTCGGACTAGACGAGGAGCTCCTGGCACCGGAGTTGAGTCTCACGCCATAATGGCCTGCCATACCGCCTTCAGTTCTAACCAGTGTCTGGACCAAAGATCTGGGGGCCAAGACCGGAGGCTGTGGCGAACATCGGTAGTAGGTGAGCCCCCCAACCGGCGAGACTAGTGTCGACACCGAGGGACAACCGGGGAGGCGGCGAGTAAGGTGGGACCCCCATAGCGAGCCAGGCGGGGTCTCCCCAGCACAGGAGGTGAGGACGTAGCATCGGAGGCACCGGGATCAGGGAATCGAAGTCGTCCTTCGAGGGTCGCCAGAGTAAAGAGCAGGTGCAGCTGCAATGGGCGGCAGTAGAGGTGTCCTAGGGGCAGGATATCTGCTACGGCGCTCATCAGGCCCAGGAGTTGTAGCCCCAACCGGGCAGTGACAGTGTCCTCTAGAGTTGCTTGCCGCGCCAGATTCCCCTACTTCTGGATACGCACCTCCGGGAGCTGTGCTTCGTCGAGGTCAGTTCGAAACTCCCTCCCCAGGTGTACGAAGCGGCGCGACGGCGAGAGGTCAGATTTGCCTGCGTTGATGAGAGAACCCGAGTGTATCGAGCAGAGCGAGGAGCTCCTCCCGGTCCTTTTCCAAGGCAGAGTCCGCTTGGTTCCTCAGGAGAAGATCGAGGTAGTTCGACGTGGGACTGGGCGACGTCCGTCTGGCCCTGGCTACGACGGCGTCTATGATCCGGGTGAACACCCACGGGCTAAGGTTGAGGCCGAAAGGAAGTGCACGGAACTGGTGGACTACACCGGCAAAGGTGAAGCGAAGGTAGCGTCTGGGCGCAGGATGCATGAGACGAGGAAGTACGCATCCGACAGATCGTGACTGATGGTAAAGTCCATGGGCTGCACTGTGGCGTGAAGGGCTCGAGTGGTCTCCAAGCGGAAGGACGGGGTGACTATGAACTTGTTCAGGGAGAGGTTGATGACTGGGCGCCACTTGCCCCCCGGCTCAGGAACCACGAAAGGCGGCTGTGTAAGCTGGAGTGTCGTGTCGCGTCACCACCTCTGCAGCGTTCTTCCGTAGTAGAGTGGCGACCTCGTTTTGAAGTGCTTCGGCCCTGAGCCGATCTGAAGGCACAACAGTCCAGAGGGGCGAACGGCATGAACGTTGTAGTCCCTTGCAGACGGTCGACAAGAGCCATGGGTCATCGGGAAACAGCGATTGCCAAGCATCGCAGCGACATGCGAGCCTCCCGCCGACAGGAGACCCGGGAGCGGTCGGTGGGGGCGGTGGAGGAAGGCAGCGGCGGGCCCTGCCTCACCCAAAGGGACGACAGGCAGGCCTAGGCCAAGCAGGGGCGTCCGTGGCGTCAGGGGTAGGGTGCGAGCGGGGCGACCAAAAGCCGGGGTCCGAGGGGGAGACGACCAAGCGTGCCAGACGGTATCTCGGCGCATCAGATCGCAGTTTGCAGCTGCAGCCATGGCGTTTGACAGCGGTCTGGTAAGCAGCCCGGATGCCGGAAACTGCCATGGCGAGGATGTCGGCCAAAACCGGTGAGACGGTAGGATTCTAGGCCTCCTCAATGCGACGGACAATGGCCTGCGTCACCACGTCCAGGAACCCCGCAGAGGTCAGGGATTGCGGGTGAGAGATGCAGTCTGTGAAAGTTCAGAGTGGAATCACGTCGCTGAAGAGGTCCAGCACAGGACAGCGACGGAGGGCTGGGGCATCGTCAAGTCCGTGTCCGCTGGCCACCTGGTGTCAGCGAAGAAGCCAGTGTCTCCCAAGGCGCCCTGAAGCAGGAGAGTGGAGAAGGCGTCGCGAAGGTCCCAGAACCGGGCGGTAGAGGAAGAGACTTGGAGTGCTCGGCCTGGCGCTCGGAGTCCACGAAGGCCGAAGCTCTCTTCTTGGGAGGGGGAGGAGGGCAGTCGTCCGCAGGAAGACATGTTGCGATGAGGCGAGTAGCTTCGTCCAAGGCCTGAAGAGTCTCCATCCTATGGCTCAGTGCGAATCCATCTCATCACGGGACTGCGAGTGTCGTGAAGGGAAGGCGCAGTCATCGCCAAGCAACACTGAAACGGAGTCCTCTGGAGCCAAGCTGATGGAGTCGTCCGTCACGCGCGCAGGAGGGACAGGGGCGTCCCACGCCTCTGCACGAGCGGTGGTCGCAGGCGACCTGACAAGAAGAGGAAGCAGCGCTGGAAGGGGTTCGTCTTCCGCTGTGGTGACGCCGCGAGCGAAGAAGCACTGGGGAATCCCGCGGGGTCCTGTGTGAAGAGAACGAACTGCTAGGGGCAGACCGGCGGTCCCGAGGGTATCGGCTGTGACGTGGAGAACGGGAAGGTCTCGAACGGGCGTCTCGGTGCGTACTGCATCTCGTCATAATAACACGGGCCATGGGGGTAGAACTTAACTTGCTTCCTGTCTTCCGTAACGAAGACCTAGGGTGACGGCTGTCCCGCGAAGTCCGGGAGGAAGAGCACCGTTTCGGCGGCCGGTCCCGCGAACACGAACGGCGACAAAGAGTCGTAGCCAAGCCTGTCTTCCTATCGCATAGCGTCTCAACGGTACTGGTATGTCGTCGTAAGCTCCTCTCGTGTCTCCTGTCTCTGAGTAGCGAGCGAGCGCTTCTGGAGTCAGGCGAACTGTCCGAGCGTGGCCGAGGACGGAGGTCGGGGTCCTGTCGTGGGGTCGTCTCTCGCCTCTCAGCGCAGCGTCTGGAGCATGCTCTCGTCTCCATGATCAGGGTGTGTGGTCGTGGCACATCATCACTGACATGGGATCGTGACATGGAACGCGCAGCAGTCCTGTGGTGCTCGCGGTCCCTGGATGCAGCAGGCTAGTGCCTGCCTATCCTGTGTCGGGAGCTGGCGCCAATACGTGTAGGGAGCTTGTCTGGCCGTGTACACTCATCACTGACCTGGGATCGAGAAGCCGAGCATTCGTCTCTAGGGGCGAGATCCCGTCGCGAGTGCGCCTCGTGTCCCTCTTCCCAAAGCACCGAGCGTGACACCTTCTTTCTGTCAAGTCTGCGTTCCGCCGTCTGGTCCGGTGCTAAGATTGTCATAAGAGTGTCTGACGTCTGCCCGGAAGTAGTAGGAATAGTCTGATTCATCACGGTCATGGGTGACTTAAGAGCCCCATCCGTGTTATTCTGCGCGGTAGTAGTTGTACTGGTCCAATTCGTCACGGTCATGGGTAACTTAGTAGCCCCATCCGTGGTATTCTGCACATTAGTCGTTCTACTGGACCGATTCATCACGGTCATGGGTGACTTAAGAACCCCATCCGTGGTAATCTGCGTGGAAGCAGTTGTACTGGTCCAATTCGTCACGGTCATGGGTAACTTAGTAGCCTCATCCGTGGTATTCTGCGCATTAGTCGTTCTACTGGTCCGATTCATCACGGTCATGGGAAATTTACTGGGCCCATCCGTGGTACTCTGAGCAGGAACTGACGGCCGCTCTCGGGTAGGTGTCAGGCGTTCACGGCGGTAGAATCCCTACAGCTGGGACCATCTCTCGTCCAGCCAGGGGGCGCAAACAGCACAGGGATGCGTTGACTCACAGCTAGAACAGGGCAGGCAGACTGCATGCTGGTCACAGGGCCACTGAAAATCGCCACATAGCGTGCAGGTACGAACCTGGTAACTGCAACACAGAGGCCAAAATGAAAAACGAGCGAGCATGGCCTCCGAGGCCGAGCACCAATAATTACGCGCGCGAGGGTGAGAACAAACTCAATCAAGTGCACAGATCGTGCTGACGCCCGGCGCTCTCTCTTCCCTTGAGCGCCGGTCGAGGGCAGTAACCGAGACATTACCTGGTCATAATGGTGCGAGAAGCAAACCCACGCCGGTCGAAGCGACATCCGGAGGCGCCACGGGACTCACCGTCACCACCCCGGTCAAGGCCGTCCACATGCATGCTAAGTCCAAGTCACGCCACCCAGGCCAAAGTTCGAAACAGTACAAGGCACAATCCAAGTCAGCTCCAAGCTAGCACAATCCAAGTGCGCTCCAAGCTAGCACAACCCGCGCAACCAAGTCCCACAACGATTGCAAGAACAGTTCAAGTAAGTCACAAGACGACCGGTCACATCCACACAGTAAGATCCGGAGAGCGATGTACAAACACAACCGTCTACAGGCTAGCTAAGAAACTAACTGATGAATATCGGGTGAGCTCGTACCCGGATGGGGCGGAAGGGAGGCTACTTGGGTTACTGCCTAGACTATGGCGCCCCTCACCTGCCAACACTCCCATATACGGACACAACCAAATTTGGGTAAAATTAGGCTAGCTAGCTAACGTTTCCTATCAGTAATACCATCGGTAATGTGTTTTGAGGAAACAAACTCTATGGAGTGGGTACATAATATAACACCAATTACCAATATTTTACACCGCAGGGATGCAACTAGGCGTTGGAAATCGTCAGTCTGATTGCAAGGCTAAGAAGTCCGACTAATGCAGGTGCCAGTAGGTCAAATGTCCTATTATAATTGCTTGGAAGCTGCCTAGCGTGGTATGTCCGATCACTTTTCTGTTGTCTTGGACTTCGTATTGTACATAGCACATTAGCAGTCAAAGTCTGCATTGTCACACGCAGTGACCACTCACGAAACACTTATATTTACCTACTATACTGACCAGCAAAAGAAACGCGACATCGAGTCATCGGAAACACTTCAGAATCAAATGATGCCGCATTTCTGTTGCCTGTCAGTATTAAATTACCCATTATCATTTGGAATACACCAGTGTGTGAAATAAGTTTGACTAAAATAGTTCAAGGGTAGTGCCAGAATAGCTTGGCACCTCTAGGTGCCAAGCTATTCTGGCACTACCCTTGAACTAAAGCCACTGGTCTGTAAGTACTGTAATGTAGCTTGCATATGGCTGTGTGCAAATTCGAAGCTTTAAGCCTCAGTATATGGCTTAATATATGGCAGACATATGTCCTGTTCATGTTGGCAAACCCAACACATATTACCCATCTGCAGAAATGTCTAGTTGCATCCCATCACTGCATTGTTTTTCTTCTCTCTTCAAACCATGCCCATAACGCCCATGTGCATGCTGCCGCTGGTACTGTTTACAGTACTGGTGGTGTCATGCCCACGGGACTTAAATCATACACTGTCATAAACAGTGACCAACTTTAGTGGACTGATTATAAGCTTATAATGAACTCACTTTGACCAGGTTCAAAATCACAACAGGGGCACCATATCTTTTTAGCAGTTGGTTGAAATGCAAACCTGCCGCAGTTGCATATGGATCCCTCTGATCCACTGGAAATTGAGTAAAAGAATTTATGCATGATCATAATTATATACATTTTTAACCCATTACATCCTGAGGCTGATTTTTTACAAAGGTGCTTGTCCTAGGGAGGCTACCTTACAGTTCAGGAGATAAATCAACCATTTTAGTTCAAGGGTGGTGCCAGAACAGCTTGGCGCCTGAGGCGCCAGGCTATTCTGGCACCACCCTTGAACTATCATGGTCAAATTTATTTTTAAAAATGGGTGTATAGAGCATTATGAAGGTCAACTGTGATCTGTGATTTCGTGACTGATAGCTCAAGGGTCCAAAATAAAAGACCAGCACAAAGATTTCTCTTTTTATGTCAAAAGGAGGAAAATGCAGCCTTAGCACTCATAATCCTTGACACACTGAACATTTATAACATGTTTGAATACTTCACATCTGTCAGAGGGACAAATAAAGCCTGGGTCCAGTTGCATGAGCGAGCTTAGTCCTGCAATAAGCCACTAAGCAAGGTGCTCCACTATAGTGGCGCACCTTGCTTAGTGGCTGGTGCAGGACTAAGCTCACTCATGCAACTGACCCCTGCTGTATAAATCACAACTAAGAGGCAGTCGCACAGGATCGATCCACCTGGCAGCATACTGTGAAACAGGGCACCAGGCATGCCAACGAGTGCAGAAACCAGCTCGCTGCACAGAAGAGATCCGCCCACAAGCAGTATGTTGCGGCTCCCCTGCCATCATCCTTCACCTGCCTCTGCCACCACAAGGACTGTCAACTCCTGAATCGGTTTGCACAGTCACAACAGACGATGCCGAAATGCTGAACCAGTCACCCCAGGGTGCACTAAAGCATCATCTCTCGAGACAGAGCTGCCATATCCAGAAACTCTGAAGACTAAGTTGTTCTTATGAATGACATACAGACAGACCTCAAGGGATTCCCACATGAATCTGTTCATGGCAGCCATTGTCAATGAAGACACTATTTTACCATCCCTCGGGTGACTATAATACAGCAGAACCTGTTTTGAGCGACCACCCTTACGATACATCAGTCATTAAATATCATCATTCAGGTGGCTGCTGCCACCTGAATGATGGACCTTAACCCATTTAGCCCCGAGTCCCTACAGCAGGAGATGGACTGACCATGATAATTCAAGGGTAGTGCCAGATTAGCTTGGCACCAAGCTAATCTGGCACTACCCTTGAATTATCATGGTCAATCCATCTCCTGCAACTGGTACATAGTCATTCGGCAAAATTTGAGAAATGGGATCTTGAAGCTAGAGGGTTAACCCTTTTCATACTGATACACTACTGCTTGAAATAAATTTGATAGTTCAAGGGTGGTGCCAGAATAGCTTGGCACCTGAGGCGCCAAGCTATTCTGGAACCACCCTTGAACTAAAATGGTTGGTTGACCTGTCTCCAAAGCTGTAATGTAGCCTTCATAAGCAAATTTGCAAAGAAATTCAGCCTGTGGATATAATGGGTTAATGACATGTGACACCTTTTGCCCTTCGAGACTTCTCTTGAGAGAAAACCTGTCTTTGACTACTTTTTTCCTGCAAAAAAAAACTGGTGGCTGAAAGCAGATTCTACTGTACACAGGTCTTATCGTCTTTGTAGTGATATATTCAGATTCAGAACTTAAATCCATTAATGCAGTGATCTGTTATGTGCATTGAGAGTGACTCACGTGTAATGGGCGGCTTGGGCCCCATTTTGTTCAAATCCTGAGACCAGAAAAGGGGAACTGAGCCACGCAGCTGTGAATAGGATGACACCTTACTGTGAGCAAAAAATGTCACAGACATGTCCTGTACGATCTGCTCTGTCTCGATCTCATTCGCCACTGCCCCCTGGATGGAAACAAAGAAAGAAAATCATTTGTGTGCTGGTCTGCAACTCTGGAGACAAAACGTCAAAAATCACTTGTTAGAACACATTTATAATGCAATAAATAAATTATAGTGAAACTTAAAATAAGAAAGAAACATTTAAAATGACAAATAAAGACAAATCATAAATCCTTTTCTCTGAAAGACAAATAAGACACTCTAGTGTGAGAACTTGTTATCTGTAGAGCTGACAAATCCTCCAAGGGCATGTTTATGGGCATGAATGCCGACCTACACACACTAATGCAAAGACTCACATGAGTATCAGCTGACTTGCCTTCTGTGGTACAACATAACAATGTTCCAAAATTATCTGATGAAATCCATTACGTATGAAAGACATATCTGGAGATATACAACTGCCTATATGTAAACATGTAATGTGGGTTTTTAATTGGCGGTGACTAAACCCCTTTACTGCTGCCCAAAATTAACACAATCCAACTGCAAGAGACAAAGATCCTCTATAGGAGCGACGCCTTATGAGGATCTGTGTACTTGCTGGCACCACTTTGTATCCTTGTTCCTTGGATGGCTGTGGCTCTTTGGTGTTGAACTAACAAAGATTTTACAAAATATTGTGGTTACTTGCGGTGAAATGGTTCATGCAGGCACCTGTGATAATCACAATTTGACATCACACAGTGTTGTTCCCTGTGTGCAACATCAAATTATGAAGTACTGCAGCTGCCAGAGTCCAAGACAGTCTGGGTTGAAGAAAACTTAAGCAAGTTAGGTAGCTAGCTGGGCTAGTTAGGAGCCCAAGACCCCTCTCCCCCCCCCCCCCCCCCCCCCCCCCTTCACACACACAAACAAAAAATCTGTTGCCCGTCAAATGAAATGTTGCCAATGTTCTTCTGAATCTGAGCTCCAAATTTTAAGTTATCTACAGTTTAAAGTCACCACAGGCGAACTGGTGACTCTTTTCATCACCCCTGACAGTGCTAGTGAAGAGCCAACACTTGACTACAAGCACTGTTGAGTATTCATGATTCATCCTGAAGAATACAAAAGACAAAGAGAACTTTCTTACCTCACAGTTTGCCCCTCTCTTCAAAAACCGTGTGCCTGCAAATTCATTCGATCTCCTCCCAATGAGGGTGAGATAGATTGACTTGCCATACACACCAACATCTAGCTACTGTGAAGGAAATTTTTTCCAATTTTTCTTCTTCCACAAAAACCACATAAGCTAATAAAATACACCAAATAACCAATTGTGTAATGCATATAACATTTTAACACACGGGCCATAAGGTTGAAATTTGGGTACTGTCCTCTGAAGACTTAATCTTTTTGGGGGAGATAGATCAACTATGATAGTTCAAGGGTGGTGCCAGAAAAGCTTGGGACCTAGATCCCCAGTGACCTTTGTGAGAATTCACTCAAAATGGCATGTTTAGAAAGGTCTTGCCACAAAGTATCCTTGGGCCAAGTTTGAAGACTGTGGCTTGAATAGTCTCCAAGAAAATGCCAACGTTAAAGTTTACCACAGAGGATGGATGGATGACCAATGGCCCAGAACATAGACTCACTTTTGCTTCGCATGTGAGCCCAAAATTACTGTGAAGGAAAGACAAAGTGATGCATAAGATAAAGCAATAAGCATACAAAGGATACTGCTTTGGCCAATGAAGCCATGGATGATGTAGTGAATCCAGTCATGATGGACTCTGTTTTCAAAGCTTTTCAACAAGTGATTGTTCCAGACAAACTTGCGAGCTGGCTTCTGCCGGACACCACACACAAATTCCAGACCTGGTGATTAAAGCAGACAAAAGCAAGGTCTTTGACAAGTGATTTGGTCTGGACACAAATTAAGACTGTGACCATGAATAATAAGGAAATCTCACTAGGGCAGATTAACACTCAAGCAATTTTTAACAAAATCAAATATGCACAGTGCATGCTTACTAGGTACTTTCACACTACATCTCCCTTCACACCGAAGAGATTCAAATAAACTTTTTTACAAAGTTGACTTTTTCTGCATCATTATGAACGAGTATAAAAAAGCATTTTCGTACGTGTTTGACGGCACAGGGAGAATGGCGAGGACAGCCAGGTTCAATAGTCCATAAACCATCTATGATTCAACCATGACAAGTTAAATATAGCATAAGATACACCCATGTACAGCAAGCTTTTTTTCTCACCATATTTGGCCATAAAAAAATGAATTTCTGCAGCGAGGCGGGGATGCTTTCCCCCTAACTTTCACTTTCGTGAATCAATACAACTTACTTCCAGAACTTTTGTCAGGTGCAGGGCCATATGTCACTGAAGGAGAAAATGAAGCCTCTTTGGAAACAAAGTCTGAAAAGCAAATTTCTGACTCCTTCGGGGCAGTGGCAGCTGGACTGCTGATGTCTTCCTCAGAACTTGACTCCCAAAAGGACAGCTTCTGTTTGCTGAAAGAATCGGGAGGAGGAATAGGGCCTTGGGTGGGTCGCTGAGTCTTGGCCAAGTTGTACTGCAGATTGTGAGTCAAGTCGTAGCTATAGCTGTATGGGGAAAAAATGTTGCACGATGTATTACAAGCACAGATTTCATAATTACATCCCAACTTTAACTCGATAGTCTGTTTTGGGGATGTAAAAAGGTGTAAAATTTACCCCCTTTGTACAAGATGCAGTCACCAGTACTTTTTACAGTACCTGACCAATGGCTGCAGGCACAAGAAGGTTAATGTCATGATAATAAAAATGTATAGAAATTGTTTGCAGTCAAAATACATATGACTAAGTGGCAAAAGGTGTGCATGGAAAGTGGACACTCGGCAGTGAAAATGAGTTAGTGAGCTTTGAAGAAAGAATGACATTTTCTTGATGGATACATTGGTGGTTACCAGTCTCTCAATTGCAGGACAATCCTCAAAGTATTTTTTAGAGTAAACAGTAAATAACATATCTCGAGACAGCAAGAGCCCTCACATCCGATTCGACCTCGAGAAGCTAAAACACCCGGAAGTAGAAGAGGTCTTCCAAGCCCAGGTGGGAGGCAGATTTGCAGCCTTGGCTACTTTGGACTGGGACGTAGACACCCTTGCTGGAAATATAAAAGAGGTGTTACTTTCTACAGCAGAAAAAGTGCTGGGGAAGCAGAGGAAGCGCAAACAGCCCTGGGTCACCGATGACATCCTTGATCTCTGTGATGAGAGGAGAGCCTGGAAGAAAAAGAGAGGCCAAGACCTCACATCAGCAAACAAGTACAGACTTGTCAACAAGAAGATCAGGAAGAGGATGAAAGAAGCCAAAGAAGATTGGATTGAAGACCAGTGTCGTAGCGTGGAAGAGGGCATGGCAAACGGCAACAGCAAGAAGGCTTATGAAACGCTAAGGACCCTCACCAAGACTCAACAGCGAACAGCCACAGTCATCGAAGACAGCAGCAGCCAACTCCTTACGGAAAACAATGCTGTACTAAACAGATGGACTGAGTACTGCCGAGACTTGTATAACTACAAGGCTGAGCCAGACACCAGCATCCTCCAAAACAACCAGGCTGGGGCCAGGAAGGCCGAAGACCTGCCAGTGTTAGCTGAAGAGGTGGAAACAGCCATACGCGGCCTGAAGGGAGGAAAGTCTCCAGCAAGCTTCGTGGTCTTGTCCTGCATTTGTTGATGAGTGTGGGACAGTAAAGCCAAGTCATCTGCAAAATCGAGGTCGTCAAGCTGTGTCCACAGTGTCCACTGTATTCCGCTTCTTCTCTGCTCTGTGGTCCTCTTCATCACCCAGTCTATAGCCAGTAGGAAGAGGAACGGAGACAGCAAACACCCCTGCCTGACGCCGGTTCTGACCTGGAGCTCCCTAGTGAACTGCCCTTCGTGGATCACACGACATGTCATGCCATCGTAGCTGCTCTTGATCAGGCAGACGAGTTTTGTGGGTACACCGTAGTGTCAGAGTTTCCACAAAGTCCACGCTGTCAAATGCTTTCTCGTAATCCACACAGTTGACGTACAGCGGGGAGCTCCACTCCAGAGACTGTTCCACGATGATGCGGAAAGTGTCGATCTGGTCTGTACATAATCGGTTTTTCCTGAATCCTGCTTGCTGGTCTCTCAGCTGGGGGTCGACAGAGCTCTTCATTCTCTCCAGGATGATCCTGTTGAAGACCTTTCCTGGTACTGACAGCAAGGTGATTCCTCTGTAGTTGGAACACTTGCTGAGGTCGCCTTTCTTGGGAAGCTTGATTAGGTACCCCTCCTTCCAGTCAGCCGGCATCACCTCCTCTTCCCAGATCTTTCCAAACAGTGGGTACAGTATCTCTA
The DNA here is from genome assembly GCA_036245525.1 of Semisulcospira habei. Taxonomy (NCBI): domain Eukaryota; kingdom Metazoa; phylum Mollusca; class Gastropoda; family Semisulcospiridae; genus Semisulcospira; species Semisulcospira habei. Next base: position 138,855,699 of record BTPG01000006.1, read on the forward strand.
CTGTTATTTCTAGGTCTGCTTTCAGAGCCTCCGCTGGGATGCCATCTGGCCCTGCTGCTTTGCCGTTCTTCAAAAATGCCACTGCTCCTCTGATCTCTTCCCGGCTGGGTCTATCACAGCTGATGGGTAGGTCAGTCTCTGCTGGCTGGATGTCTGGGGGGTCGGGTGGGGTGGGTCTGTTCAGTAACTCTTCAAAATACTCGGCTCATCTGTCGAGTTGGTCTGCTCTGTCTGCAATAGGCTTGCCTTCTTTGTCTTTTACTAGTCTTTCTGTATGGCCATACTTGCCAGACAATCTTCTGGTAATGTCGTAGAGCTGTTTCATGTTGCCGCTGCCTGCTGCCTTTTCTGCTTCTGCTGCTAGGCCGTCTGTGTAGGCTCTCTTGTCTGTCCTGATACTCCTCTTCACCTCGTGGTTGGCTTCCGAGTATTCCTCATGTGCCCTTGCTTTGGCTGCTCTTGTGCAACTGTTGTTGACAACTGCTTTCTCACTTCAATCTTCTTCAAGGCCTGTGCCGACAGCCAGTCCTTGTGATGGTGTTTCTTGAACCCCACAGTGTCTTTGCAGGTTGAGTTCAGTGCCTCTCTAACTGCCTTCCACTGCTGCTCTGTGGTGACCGCCTCCTCTTCATTTACTAGCTCCTGTAGCGCTTGAAACCGGTTGGACAGCACTAGTTTGAACTCTTCTCTCACTCCAGTCTCTCTCAGGAGGCCTACATTATAGCGCTGTCTTCTTGTTGTCCCCGTGCTGCTTTTCTTTAACTTGAGCTTTATTCTTAAGATAAGCAGATGATGGTCTGAGGCGACATCTGCTCCCCTCACTCGAACATCCTGAAGGGATCTTCTAAATTTCTTGCTAATGCAGATATGGTCTATTTGGTTCTCTGTAGTATGGTCAGGTGAGACCCATGTTGCTTTGTGTATTCTTCTGTGTGGGAAGATGCTGCCTCCAATGACAAGTCTGTTTAGAGCACAAAAGTCTACGAACCTCTCCCCGTTCTCACTCATCTCCCCTAGTCCCTGTCTCCCCATCACCTCTTCGTATCCGGTGTTGTCCTCCCTTATTTTGGCATTAAAATCGCCCACAATTATGGTGATGTCTCACTCTGCACATTTGTCCACAGCACTCTGGAGTCGGTCGTAGAATTCTTGTTCCTCTTCCTCGTCACCGTCATTAGTGGGCGCACAACACTGGATGACGTTCAGCTTGATCTTTTTCCTGGTTCTAAAGGCTGCTGTGATAATTCTTGGCCCAAGAGGTTCCCAGCCCATCAGCGCTCTCTGTGCCACTGGTGACAGCATGAATGCTACACCTTCTGTATGGGGGGCATTCTCCTCTTCATGATCTGAATACAGAATCATCCCCCCACTTAACAGCCTTTTCTGGCCAGACTGCGTCCATCTGGCTTCACCGATACCTAGCAGGGAAAGGTTGTACTTTTGCATTTCCGCTGCTATCTGGGCGGACTTCCCGCTCTGGTATATGGTTTTGACATTCCATGTGCCCATGATTGTGTCCCTGGATAGAGAGAGGCGGCTCGGTCCTGTGGCTTCCGAAGACTTCCGGCTTTCACTACACGTCATAAATCTTCTGGTAGAAGAACCTTCCTCCTCCAGGAAAGGAATTGCTGTTTGTCTATTCATCGACGTTTTTGTAGTTATTTCTTTATTTGCAGGGTGGGGAAGCTACCCCCACGCCCAACAGTTTTCTGTCGGGGTCTCCTTCCCTTAGACCATGTTGGTTCACGGCACCTTATTTCATTCGGCGCACCCCTCTCGCGAGGGACCCCCTATCCACCAAGGGACGCGCCTCAACGCCATATGGTCCCAGCGCGAGGAAATTAGTATACATAGGAAGGTCTTATCATCAGCTACATGCATGCCAAATTTGATTGAAAAGTTTGCAAAAATGTTGATTATAACTACAATTCTATCAAAAATTGGCATTTTATACACTGTTGTTGACATCTTGTGACCCTTGACCCTTTTTGAAGGGGACATCCAAATTAGTATGCATAGATAGGTCTTACCATCAGGTATCTCTGTACCAAGTTCAGGTTTGAATTTGTAAATAGTATTTGAGAAACAAGAAAGGCAAAACCATTATGGCTCACGTATATGACCGATTTACATAATTATGCGTGACCTTTGTGACAAGGGCTGGCTTCTGCAGCAGCAAAATCTATGTTTTCTGAAAATGTAAGCATTTTTCACACATCTGTCAACCTCCTGTGACCCTTGACCTTTGTGATGAGTTGACTAAATTAGTATACATAGGAAGATCTTATCATCAGCTATCTGTGTGCCAAATTTGGTTGAAAAATTTGCCAAAATGTTGATAATACCTACAATTTTTTTTATAAAATTGGCATTTTACACACATTTTCCAGCCTCGTGACCCTTGACTTTCTGAGGGGTCATCCAATTAGTATGCATAGATAGGTCTTACTATCAGGTATCTCTGTACCAAATTTGGGTTTAAAGTTGTGAATAGTATTTGAGAAAAAACATCTATTGTCAAATATGGCTATTTTTTACCCATTTCCTGAGCTCTCGTGACCCTTGACCTTTCTGAGAGATCAACCAAATTAGTGTGCACAGAAAGGTCTTCCCATCATGTATTGCTGTAGCAAGTCTGGGTTTAAGTTGTGAACAGTATTTGCCAAAAAAAACACATCTTTTGTCAAAATATGGCTATTTTTCACCTGTTTCCTGAGTTCTTGTGACCCTAGACATTTCCGTGGGATCAACCAAATGAGTATGCATAGAAAGGTCTTACCATCAGGCATCTCTGTAACAAGTTTGGGTTTGCAGTTGTGAATAGTATTTGATAAAAAATAAATTATGTCAAAATATAGCTATTTTGAACTTATTTCCTGATCCCCTTTGACCTTGACCTTTGTGAGGTCGCTGAAATTGGTATGTTTAGAAAGGTCTTGCCATAAAGTATGCTTGGGCCAAGATTGAAGACTGAAGCTTGAATAGTCTCCGAGAAAATGCCAACGTTAAAGTTAACCATGAAAAATGGTGGCCCAAAACAGACTCATTTTCGCTTCGCACGTGAGCCAAAACCAATACCACCAGGCAGCATTCTAATAAGCTAATGATGTCAGCATCCAGGTTTTCAGTGTCGGGCAGACAACGCCTTGAATCTGGAAAATTTTAATCAAAGTATGATGACAGAACTGAGGGCCATAATCGCAAACTTTTTTACATGATTTTGGCCACAAATCAAACCTGTAGGTGTCTGGGCTTGATACATGTTATAAAGGAGTGTTTAGTTTGCAATATTTCATGTCTTAAGTTGATTTTCTGTACTGCCTCTTGCAGCTTGGTGATGAAATTGGATAGAGTGCAGTTGTCCGCTTTCAGGGCTGAAATTGATTTGTCATTCAGTTAACTTCAGATTTGCTTCACAAGCAAGCTGGTCCTGTCTGCACGGTCTCTTTGACAATTTTTTAAGCTGATCCTGTCTGCACTGTCTCTTTGACAATTTTTTAGCACCCTCCAAACACAAGAACGCTGCCACATGTTTGCAACATATTTTATTTGGCAGTGAAATTACACAATTTTATCTGAGCACACATTTTGGCACTAAGTCATATATACGAGGTGTGATCAATAAGTATAGGGACTGGTGCTATAAAAAAAAAAACTACAACACAGACCAATTTGGCATTTAAACCCCTTCAAAGTAGTCCCCTCTGGAAGCCACACACTTAATCCAGCGCTGTTTCCATTGATAGAAGCATTCCTGGAACTCGTTTTCTGGGATAACCAGCACCTGCCTCTTCACATTCACTTGGATGTCCTCTACGTCCTGAAATCTTCTTCCTTTCAAGTGGGATTTGATTCTTGGAAAGAGGGAAAAGTCGCAAGGGGCGAGATCTGGGGAATACAGTGGCTGTCGGACCTGGGGGATGTTGTGTTTGGCCAAAAACTGCTGCACAAGCTGCGCTGAATGGGCAGGTGCGTTGGCATGGTGCAATTGCCATTCACCGGATGCATGCAATTCTCGACTTTTCCGATGAATGACATCCCACAAACGCCGCGACATGTCACAGTAGTCCTCCTTGTTCAATGTTTACTGTCTGACCAGGTGGAGCACACTCATGATGAACAATCGTGTGTCAAAAATGGTTGTTGTGATGCATCTAGTGTGGAAGCGCAGTGGTAGTGCTTGTCACTTCTCGCTTTCAGCTTCCACCACTGGCTAGCAGTATTGCGAAAAGGAGGGCAGAATGCGTCAGTCTCTCTCTGCCAGTACATAGCCTCTCCAACAACAAGCCTCATGTAGTGCCTCCTCACGGCGACACACGGTAACTGAGCACCTCACGGACTCAGGCTAACTACAGGGGACTCGGAGGAGGTCTGTCCCCCAGACACGCGGCATGCAGGCCCACCGGTGTGTGGATAGGCCCTGATGCCCGTGAACCTGACTCCCAACTATGGGTAAATAGCCCTGCTGCCTTGTGGGTGCCTCGGGAGAGGCAAAGGCTAGGGGAGCAAACCCCCGACAGAAAACCAACCAATGACCAACGAAGTTGGAGTGTCGCTATGCCATCTGGTATAGTGTGGAAACCCATTAGGGAAACGAGCACACACGCAACGCTCATGGATTATGCCTCAAGTGGATATTAATCTTGACATCTGAGGCAGAACCTCGGGAACGCTGAAGAAGAAGAAGATGATCAATCCCTTTGTAGTCAAAGAAAACTGTCAACAGTGTCTTCGGATTGCTCTGACTCATTCATGCTTTCTCTGGTCTTGGAGAGGTTGGGGTCTTCCACTGCGAAGACTGACCCTTGGTTTTGGGGTCATAGCCACAGACCCAGGACTCATCACCCGTTATGGTCGTTTTCAAAAAGTTTTTATCGTTCCTGACACAATCAAGGAGATCTTGCGTAACTGACACCCGAATTTCTTTTTGGTCAGCTGAAAGCAGTTTTGGCACAATCTTGGCAGACACGCATCCCATACCCAAACCTTCAATAAGAATGGACTGAACTAAACCGAACTAATCTGCACATCCTCTGTTAACTCACGGATGGTGATTCGAATATTTCCCTTCCCAGCTGCACGCACATCTGCGATGTTTTTCTCAGTTCTGCTGGTTGCGGGTCTCCCAGAACGTTCGTCACTGTCGACATGTTGTCAGGAATCTTGGAAACGTCTGAACCACTCATAAACTTGTGTGCGGCTCATACACTCCTCCCCATACACTTTCTGCAACTTTGCGTAGGCATCTGCGCAGGTATCATCAAACTTTTGGCAAAATTTGATGCAGATTCATGGTCAATGCGACGACAACACGCTACATATGTTCCTTCCAAGCACTGCTGTAAAGAGCAGAGGTAAGCTAGGACGTTAAAACTTCGTGTGCCTGCCCGGTTGGGGTCAGGGTCAATCTGTGCAAAGTGGCTTCACTCTGCGTATTTTGGCTCCTTTACTATGGCACCAGTTCTGATACTTATTGATCACACCTCGTATATTATATTGAGCAGCATTTTGCTTGATATAGTGCGGATAACAGGCAGATGTGATTACGAGACCCGAATCTAAATGTCCGAGTCGGTACAACGAGTACATTTTGATTTGGGTCAAGTAATCACATCTGTCAGTTTATTTGCACTGTATCAAACAAAATGTTGCTCAATATAAAGTACCCAGTCCAAAACAAACTTTACCAGAGTCCTTCCCATTACCGCCATTGGTGCTGAAGTGGTCAATTTCGCTATATTTGGACATACAACTTCCCATCATGACACTACTAACCAAAATGTACTCAGTGCAAATCCATCAAGGTGAACATCTACACTGTGCAAATGTGTTCCTCTGATTTTCCATTTATTTTTTAAAACTAAATAAACTCAGCATGAGTCATCACAACATGATTACACCCAGCATAAATCGACAAAGGCTTGAATTTACTCAAATAAAAATATCTCAATGGAATAGCGACAGCACACATTTACACTGGGTAGATTTACACCTGGCATCATTCAGGCTGTGTAGACTTTCGCTGGATATTTTCACATTTTTTTAGATTTGTACAAAAATATAGCGAACTTACCCCTTCAGCGCCATTGATACTGGCACTGCATGTACTACACGTACTAGAAAAATCACGTCACCACAAACCTCTTTAACATCACAATCTAGGGTCCGCATAGTCTGGAGTTCACGTCAGACTTTCCTGAAATGTTGCAAAGGAGGCGACATGACGTAAAGTTTACATGTGCATAGGCTGAAGGGAACTTTACCGTCCAACACCAAATGTATGCTTCAAACATACAGAACCCAGCTGAACATGTTTCATCACGCAAATTCCCTCTTGCACGCTCGATGTTGAGAAAACAGGCGGATAAGCTACCTTAGGTGTGACATTAATAACTATGTCTGTTTATGAACCTGGGTGTGATACTTCCGATGTGTGTTTGTCTGTCCAAATGGTGACCTGTTATGTGCCAAGTATTGGACTGTCGACTGACAGCGCGGAGATTTCGTTTGACTGGGTAGACATCAGTATTTTTTCTATAATCGTGCGTGTTGCTGAGTAAGGTCTACTTGTAGACCATGGATGTGGGTCAAATGGTTGTTGTGATGCGTCTAGTGTGGTAGTGTAGCGTCTGTGCTTGTCGCTCTCGCTTTCAGCTCCCACCGCTGGCTAGCAGTTTTGCGAAAAGGGGAGCAGAACATGTCAGTCTCTCCCTGCCAGTACACAGCCTCTCCAACAACAAGCCTCATGTAGTGCCTCCTCGTGGTGACTCATGGTAACCGAGCACCTTACGGACTCGGGCTGAACTACAGAGGACTCGGAGGAGATCTGGCCCCCAGACATGCGGCATGCAAGCCCATCGATGTGTGGACAAGCCCTGATGCCCATGAAACAGATCCCCAGCTATGGGTAAATAGCCCCACTGCCTTGTGGGTGTCTTGGGAGAGGCAAAGGCTAGGGGAGAAAACCCTATACAAATCCGGGCAGGGATGCTCGATAGCCTTGGTTGGCAGATCTCCTTCGAGAAGGAAAACTCCGCGGAAAAACCTGAGTAGATGGGACCCATAAGCCTTGGTTGGCAATCCATCTAGGAGAAGGATACTCCAAAACTAAACCATCCTGTGCTCCAAGGAAAGGCCTTTTGACCAGGTGCTAAGGGTGAGGTAACCCCGACAGAAACCCCGAGTGCTGAAGACGGAGGTACTGGGCTGCACAGCGCACTCTAATAAACCACAGTACCATGCATATACAGCCACATGACACTTGGAGATGGATTCAACAGGAATGGTGCTCGCCCTGTGGAGTCTCACCAGGCAGGTGCAGTACCGGGCTCTGCGCCTCTTCGGAGCCCACCCCCAGCGACTGGAGGACCTTCCAGACTGTCTCGAGGAGCCAGGGGACTGGGAAGTAGAGCGACTGGCCAACGAAAAAACAAGACCAGAGACAAAGAAAAAGCCAATGTGAACATCATGCACTGGAATGCCGAAGGGGTTACCAACAAGAAAACAGAACTAGAGCACTTTCTGCATGAAAACAGCATAAACATCTGCTGTATACAAGAGACGCACCTGCAAGAAGGGAAACCATTTAAGATCAGAGGATATCAGGTCTTCCGAAGTGATCGCCAAGGGAGGAAGAAAGGGGGGGTTATGACCCTAGTTAGAAACAACCTGATTGCCAGCGAAACCAGGAGATTCATGGAAGAGGCAGAATACATCCAGGTCAAGGTAACCACCAGTGACAGCACCCTTGACCTTGTCAACTACTACTGCCCTAATGATAAGTTGCTGTCCCTCAACACTATCCAGGTCCCGGACAGAGGTCCCAGGTCCTCATCACTGGTGACTTCAACAGCCAGTCCCAGAGTTGGGGATATGACACACTGGACAAGAGAGGAGAAGACATTGAGGAGTGGCAAGATGAAAACCACCTGATGCTTGCCAATGACCCTGAGGACCAACCTACCTTCTACTCTCGCCGCTGGCACACCACCACTACACCGGACCTGGTGCTGTGCACTGAAGATGTTCATAAGCGCCTCAGCAGAACAGTAGGACCACAGCTAGGAGGAAGTGACCACCGCCCTATCCTCCTAACCCTAAAAGGATGCACAGCAGCTAGCTCGCCACACCGGCCAAGATGGAACTACCGAAAGGCAGACTGGCGCTTGTTCAGTATCCGAACAAATGAGCTAATGCAAGACCTCACTGTTTCTGGAAGGAACATCAACAATGTGGTCAGAGAGTTTAATGACATTATCAGTAAGGCAGCCAAGGAATCCATACCTCGAGGGGTCTGGAAAAACTACACCCCATACTGGACCGCAGATCTTCAGAAAGCACATGACAACCTCACTAGGGCCAGAGAAGACGCTGAAACCAACCCCAGCCAAGAAAACAACATCAAGCTACAACACGGTAAGGCCCAGTATCTGAAGATGAAGTTGGAGTGCACAAGAAGAAGTTGGAGAGAGAAGACTGCAAGACTAAACATGGACAGGGACACCACGAAGTTGTGGAGACTGACCAAGGCGTTGAACGATGAGGGCACCAGGGAACAGAAGATCACCTTGGAAGAAGAAGGGAAAGCACTGACTGGTAGGAAAACTGCAAACATGTTTGCACAGATCTATGCGAAAGAAAGTGACATCACTGTCCCACGAATGCTTACGAAAGAAATCAGACAGGAAGAAACAGAGAGAACAAGAGATGCGAACATCCATGATGCAATGAAGAAGGACATCACCCTTCCAGAACTGAAGATGACCATCAAACAGCTGAAGAAGAAAAAATCTCCACGTCCAGACAGCATCTCAAACGAGATGTTACAACACCTTGGCAACACTGCCTTAATGAAGCTACTGGACATCTTTAACCACAGCTGGAGAGGAGGACAGGTACCCCAGTGCTGGAAGGAAGCCAGGATGATCCCAATTTTGAAGAAAGGGAAGAATAAATCCAAAGCCCTGAGTTATCGCCCCATCAGCCTGACAAGTTGTGTGTGCAAGACCATGGAGCGCATCATCAACAAGCGCCTGCAGTGGTACCTGGACTCCGAGAGCATTATCGTGCCAGAGCAAGCCGGCTTCAGAAACTACAAGAGTACAGAAGACCAGACAACACACCTTGCACAGGTCATAGAAGATGCCTTTCAAGATCAGAAGGTGACATTAGCTACCTTCATTGACCTACAGAAGGCTTTCGACAAGGTGTGGAAGGATGGTCTCCTTGTGAAACTCCTTCGCAGTGGCATCCAAGGGAATATGTACCGGTGGACCAAGTCATACCTGCACAATCGCAGAGCCCGTGTGACAGTGGATGGGTACTGTGGCCAAAAAGTGCTGTTGCGTCAGGGGGTGCCACAGGGGGGAGTCCTGTCACCTACCCTGTTCATACTTTTCATCAACGACCTTGTGCCAGAGCTACCAAAAGGAGTACACGCAGCCCTGTATGCAGACGACCTGGTACTCTGGTGCACAGAAGAGTATACAACAACTGCTACATACAGGATGCAGCTAGCCCTGGACAGGCTGACAGACTGGACCAACAACTGGTGTGTGACCATCAACACAGAAAAATCATCAGCCACACTCTTCTCTCTCTCCAACAAGGCAAAGGCTGGCAACCTAACACTGGGCAACACCCCGCTGCGGTATGAAGACCAACAGACATACCTGGGAGTCACCCTTGACAAGAGGCTGACGTGGAAGCCGCACATTTGGAATGCAGAAGCGAAAGCTAGAAGAAAGCTGCACATCATGAGAAAACTGGCTGGAACACAATGGGGAGCCAATGAAAAGATCCTCAAAAATGTATATCAAGGCACAGTGAGACCACACCTTGAGTACGGATCTAATGCATGGTTGACACCAGTCACACCAGCAGACCATTGACAGAGTTCAGAACCAGGCACTGCGTATCATCACCGGCGCAATGAGATCCACACCAATTGAAAAGATGGAAGAGACAACAGGCATCCCACCCCTGCGCATGAGAAGAGATTGCAAAGCCTTGATACAGTCCACAAAGATCAAGTCTTCCAAAGACCACCCTATGAACACTAGGATGAAACAACCAACCTCAGGGAGACTGAAAAGATCAAGCTTTGTGAAGGAGACGAGAGCACTGCAGAGAAAACACCAGGCAAAGCTGCCTGCGCAGGTAGAGGCTCTGAATCCTGCTAGCGACCTTCCACCTTGGGAAAGTAAGCCAGAAAACATCACCATCTCTTCCACGGTACCCTACATCACCACCAGAGATGAGCACAGCACTGTGAGCAAGAAAGCCCTGACACTGGCCATGCTCGAAGAAAAGTATCCCCAGGAAGCATGGATACGGGCATACACCGATGGATCAGCCACAGATGCAGTTCAGGATGGAGGGGCTGGGGTGTACATTCAGTACCCAAACGGAAAATGGCAGGCAGAGGCAGTACCAACAGGCCTTCACGTTCACTGCACAAATTACAGAGCTGAGGTGGAAGCCCTGGTCCACGCAGCTAACACCCTTAGTGGCACTGCAGACCCTGATGCCCAGATTGTCTTCCTTACTGATGCCATGTCTGTCCTTGAGGCAGCAACAGCAAGCAAACTGCCACGTCTACAAGAGGCACTGCAAAACATCAAGTGCACCAGACTGGTGCTGCAGTGGATCCCTTCACACTGTGGCATCTATGGCAATGAAGAAGCTGACAGAATAGCAAAAGCGGGCGCAGAGAAAGAACAAGATGAAAATGGAGTCAGCTTCACAGAGATGAAGACCATCATTAAGTCTGTGTACAGACCACCACAACGGCCCATAGACAGTTACCATCAGCTGTCCAGACAAGAGCAGATGACCATCTTTCGTCTGAGGACCGGGCACAACCGACTCAATTTCCACCTGCACAGACGCTTCCACCTCGTGCCATCTCCCCTGTGCCCTTGTGGAGAAGCAGAGCAGACCACAGAGCACATCCTCCAGGACTGTGGGAACCACCAGCCGCTGAGGGAGGAGATATGGCCGAAGCCCGCCACTCTACAAGAGAAACTGTACGGGCCTGTGGAGGCACTACAGAAGACCACAGATTTCATTTTGAGAGCCAAACTCCAAGTGTGACGGCGTTCGAGAAGAAGAAGAAGAAGACCATGGATAATGGCGGAAAAAGCCAGCAGGTTTGTTTATTTAGTCCTTTTCTAAGGCTGTCACCATCGCTACCAGACATCAGTGTCGTCAATCTCAATAGTATGGCGATTCGATTCGTGTGTTCGCTGCTGTCTATTCTCCGTCTATGTGACTGTATGGGAAAGAAATTTTGGGCATACATACACACTAAGAAGTATTTCATTACTAGTAAACATAAGGAGTTGCTAATGTGACATTATGGGCATATTTAGCGTTTTTGTTTTGACAGAGGCAGGCATCAAGATTGCGTCTTTCTGGTCTGCAAGTATGGGAAGAAAATTATATCAATCAAGTGCATGAATATTAATTTGCTTGTAATACAATATATCAGTACATGTGTCAAAGAAGGGGAAAATTTTATGGAGTGGGTACATATTATTTATTTTTATATATATATATATATATATATATATATATATATATATATATATATATATATATATATATATATATATATATATATATATATATATATATATATATATATATATATATATATATTCAGACAGTAGTGCCTACTACAGACTCGAACCACCTGCTTCTATGACAACAAGAAAACAAGCTCACCTAAAATAGAAGTTGCTGGAAAGATCCACATTCTGGAACATCCGCACATATCTGCAACATTGGTTAAAACTTATAAAACCAATCTTGAGGTCAAGGGGCAGGTTCATTGCAGTAACTAGCAAGATTAATATTTTGACCAACAATTTTACTGCTGAAAAGACAAACTCGGATGTCCATAAAATATTTTACAAAGACAAACTCAAATGTCCATAAAATATTTTACAAGAATGACAAAGCCACATACAGACTCGTGAGCATAAAAAGTACATAATTTTGCTGACCATGTGACCTCAACTTATCAGATAGGTCATCCAAATTGCTCGGTTTAGAAGGCAAGACTCTTGCCTTAAAGTTAAAGTATCCCTGAGGCAAGTTTGAAGAATCCATTTGAATATAAAAGTTTACTACAAAGCATAAAAAGCAAATGGCTCAATAAACACTCAATAGCTTAACCCTTTTAATCCTGATACACCTTTGCTTGAAATAAATTTGAGTATGTTAACCCTTTCGCTGCCACAGGTGTTAAAATGTTGCATTTACCAGCGCCGCAGCTGTTTTGCCAGACCACTGTGGTGCAACACCTCTTATCTTTAAAAGGCTATAACTCTTGAACCACTGAACCGAATTACTTCTTTTTTTTAAAAATGGAGACGAGAAAACAAATTTGTACACTGGCACTTTTTTCTTTTATGTGACTCACTCAAAGTTTTATATCTGGCCTGATGCAAGAAGAATAGACAAAATCTGTGTTCTCAACACACACAACAACAGTTTACACACAAGGCAGTCACCAACACAGTAACAAACACATGATACCATGTCAAGAAATATATTGAGAAAATGTTCAACTCACAAGTGAAGCATAGTTGGTTGTTCAGAGCCCTACAGATAATCCATAACACATGGACTCACAAGCATTGTCCATGAAGAAAACACAACACTCTTCTGTATGAAATCTGCTCGTGAGAGTGCTCGTACTTGGTTCTGGCTCATAGGTCGGATAGTTATCAGAGCTATCTTTCGAACTTCCAAAACGCTCTTTGTCAACTTCGTTGCCACATGGATGCTCCTCGTCCGAATCAACATCAGTTTGTGATGGTAGGATATTCAAACGATGCAAAACTTCCTCCCTAGATAGTCTCTTGTGCCCCTCACTTCGCCCTTTCGAAGTTTCAGCCATCACGAAAAAGCCCCGCTCCCAAAAAGTCAGAAAAACTCGCAATTTCTTCGTTCAAAACAATCAAAAGCACTCAAAGTTTGCGCTGGAATGAAAGAGAGGAATCCACTGTCCCATGATGCACTATTATTAACCAAAACTACCTCATACATTAGAGTCACGATCAAGTGCAGTGAACTCAACTGAGTTACTCGCCAAAAGGCGAGATCGGCGGCAAGCCACGTACTCGCCGAAAGGCGAGATCGGCAGCGAAAGGGTTAAGGGAGGTGCCAGAACAGCTTCTGGTGAGATATGATGAGATTTATTTGTACCTATCCAACGTCAGAGAAAGTAACGAAAATGTGGGCTGATCTGCCTATGACCTTATAGTCCACAATCACAGACCTGCACACAAATGGTGATAGTACTGATACAGTTCAGCTGTGGTGTTCAGTATTAACACTAGGACATCAGCCTGAGGTACCAAGCATTTCTGGCACCACCCTTCAACTAAAATGGTTGATTTATCTTCTAACCAGTAATGTAGCATTCATAGGACAATAAGCAAATTAAAATAATTCAACCTCAGGATGCTATGGGTGAAAACTAATAACTTAGGAAATAAATTCAATTTCATAACAATGTCACCTGCTCTCATCTGGGTGAACATAACGGACTGTGTCATTAGGGATGTATAACATCGATGTGTCCTCTATTTTGTAAATTGTATGTGGCCCAATCAGAGCAGCTTTCTTTCTCTTGGTAATCAAGATGATGTACGGACCCTCCAAAAAGCGCACAAACCCTGAAATGTGAAGGAGAGAGCTGGTAAGATATGAGATTTATTTGTACCTATCCAACGTCAGAGAAAGTAACAAAAATGTGGGCTGTTCTGCCTATGACCTTATAGTCCACAATCACAGACCTGCACACAAATGGTGATAGTACTGATACAGTTCAGCTGTGGTGTTCAGTATTAAAACTAGGACATCATCAACAAATAACATCATAATTTCTTTGCTGAATAAAATCAAGATGTCAGAATAGCATAAAACGTATAAACTACATATCATCGGCCATTTGTGACAAAAGTTCAGTTTTGCTTTTTGTCACTCACAGGCAGCATATAATTTATACACAAATGTTCTAGTTCTACAGATTAGATACATTACAGATGGCCAATAATACAAACCTGCGATGCCAAATGCAGATGTTGTTTTGGAAAGGCCTGAAGACCCCTGCGCGGCTCTCTTTGTTTTGTTTCCACCATCAATCATAGACAGGACACTGCGAATCTCTTTGCGACTGTACTCAACCTGAAATGTGAATGAAAAAAATCAATGTCGGCAGTAGCTTTTAACACATGAAGCCCTGACCACTTAACAAGAGGCAGATTGACTACCATAGCGCCACTTGAACTATCATGGTCAATCAGAATCGGGAGTTTTAATGTAGCCTTAACAGGACAACTCAAAGAATATGACTGAATTTAAACCCAGCATGCTAACCATTTGGGTGTCAGTCAGTAGCAGTTTTAGTCATGATGATTCCTGCAGGAATCATCGTGACTAAAACTGCTGACACCCAAAGGGTTAACCATTTGGCTGCACACACACACACAAACATGCCCACACAATGTCAGTCACGCTTTTGGTCAAGGTGATTCCTGCCAGGCTAAATCGCCTTGACCAAAAGTGCTACCAACAGCCAAAGGGTGAACCCCCAGCTGTCAGTGTGTGAGCATTAGGCTTCCAGTCATGTGTCTTTACCCAACGATCGACCATTGGATGTTCAGACTGTAAATGAGTACAAGGAGGGTCAAATTCAGTCACCACTTGAGAGTGAACTCTTGCACAAACAGTGGGCCAAGGGGCAAGTGTCATGCACAGACTCAACCTCCTCCAAACCTGGTGGTTGCATCAAAACAAACAAATGCATGTCCTACAGGCTATATTTTTCATAAAATCAAATTTGTCCTCTACAAACCTATCAATCAATTATGGACTTGTAGATTTAACAGATTCTATAGCATGTCATTATAAAACAAGATTGAAAAAGACAATTCATTATTCAATTTATTGCATGAAAAATTATGATAAAAGTGATACATGAAGGGAAGTACCTTATCATCATGAATGACTAGATCACGTGGCTCTGTGCGATCAATCTTCAGCACTCGAAAGCGTGTCTCAATTTTGTTGGAACCAACAATGTAGAATCTCTGTTATGAAAAGGGATGCACACATTGAAACAATTGATGAACTCAGAACCAAACATCAATATGCGTAAAACATGCATACTGACATACAAACAAACTGATAAAACTCATATGCCATTAATGATTAACAAGGTTATATGTACCCACAAACAATTTTAATATAAAGAAAAAGATAGACTATGTTTTTGTCAAAAATAACGTGCGAATAGCTTTTCGTCATCAACATTGAAAAGGGTGCTCATGATATACACGATCATTATCATAAAGGGAAATAAAAGTAATCACACATTTATACAACAGACCAGCACACGTGTACCCATAACAACACATAGTAAGGACACTTACTGCTTTAGTTTCATACAGAACCAGCTTCTGCATCCAGTTTACCACTGGAACTTCCATTGTGCTTTGCTCACCTTATTGCCACGCTCGTCTGCTGCCAGCTAGTCACGTTATTCAAATGAGGTAGGTGAGGCAGTGCAAGGATCGGTGTTTTTAAAAAAAAAAAAAAAAAAAAAAAAAATCTGCCCTTCTTTGGCATTTTGTACAGAGGCAGTATGCTGGAATTTGCTTAAAATCTCTTGATAGATGAGAAGAGACATGTTTGGTGCTTTGATTCATACCAGCCTAGGATTAACCAGCGGACACTTTTTGTCCTAGTTTGAGTTGCCAAGCGGATGGTGATTTGAGGTGTGTACCAGTTTTGGCTGCGCTTGGATAGGGTTGGTACAAAATCAGGTTTATAGATAGCCAGGAAATGAGACGGGTGATGTCCTTATAAAAAAAACATTATTATTATTTTATTTTTTGTGGGTTTTGTGCATGGCAAACGTGCAGCAAGTGGGCGGTAGTGTTGTTTACTGGACTGAAAAATGAGGGGATGACTGGGATGCCCACTGTGTACTTTGGCCAGCAGACACGAGAAGACAACTCGGATTAAATCCTTTTGCTGCAATGTTTTTAGAAAATACCATACACAAAAACAGACAAGGCAAAATAATAATATAGTATAAAAATGCGACAAATAAATTTAAACGTTTCCGTATATCAATATAAAATAAATATAATACAGTAAATTAGATAGAATGGCGCTTCGATTTGTAAACAATGGTATTCGTTTCGATGTTTCATAGAACTCCTGAGCGTGAGAAGCCTTGGGAAACAAAATAACTTTCTTGGTTTTGTGAAACCAATAACGAGTGTAAATGTTTATTTTGTAATTTGTGGTCTTTTGTCAGACAACTCGTACTCCGTCGTACACGATTCGATTCATAGTTAGGGCCAGCTTCTGCGTTGGAGTTTGCATATACACTGTAACAAGGGTTGTTGGGGCCCAACCTCGGCATCGACCCAACCTCGGCACACAAATAGTAAGGTATATGAACTTTTTAAGGGTGAATTACTAAAAGTCCTCAGAATGGTTATAATCACAGGTATATCAGTGATTATCCATCCCACTGGCCCACAATTTCATAACATTGGTGCGACATATAGTGCTCACAAAAAGTAAAGGACATATTACTTTTAGCTTCAATTACTAAAATGTCCCAAAAAGGTTCTTTAAAAAAAAATCAGACTAAACAGGTGACTGCAGTTTGCAGATGTAAGGTGTTTTCGGACATTTTAGTAATTCAAGCTGATATTATGTCCCTTTTTGTCAGCACTATGTCACACCAATGTTGTGAAACTGTAGGCCAGTGGCATGGCTAATCACCGATATATCCACTATTATACCCATTCTGAGAACTTTTAGTAATTCAAGCTTTAAAGTTAGTATATATATATATATATATATATATATATATATATATATATATATATATATATATATATATATATATATATATATATATATATATATACCATACTATTTTTTAGCATTATGTCACTCTAGCCAAGGTGGTGACCCAACTTTTGGGGCTGTCAGGAATCCTTTCTTTCAATCAGACTGTCGTTACTTTGTGTTCCTCCGCCTGTCGAATAAACTCCATCATGTAAGGCAAACTTTGTACACCTCTTGTGACCCTTGACCTTTCCAAGGGGTCATCCAAATTAGTATGCATAGATAGGTCTTATCAGGTATCTCTGTAGCAAGTTTGGGTTTGGAGTTGTGAATAGTATTTGAGAAAAAAACATCTTTTGTCAAAATATGGCTATTTTAGACATTTCCTGAGCTCTTGTGACCCTTGACCTTTCCGAGGGATCAACCAAATTAGTATGCATAGAAGTTCTTCCCATCAGGTATCTTTGTACCAAGTTTGGGTTTGAAGTTGTGAATAGTATTTGAGAAAAAATACATTGTCAAAATATAGCTAGTTTTGATATATGTCCTGATCCTCTGTGACCTTGACCTTTGTGAGAGGTCACTGACATTGGTATGTTTAGAAAGGTCTTGCCACAAAGTATCCTTGGGCCAAGTTTGAAGATTGATGCTTGAATAGTATCCGAGAAAATGTCAGTGTTAGAGTTTACCACGGATGATGGTGGACGGACGACAGACGGATGACCACTGGCCCAAAACATACTCACTTTTGCTTTGCACTCGAGCCGAAAATCTGCATGTGTGCTCTTTCGTAGTGTTGAAAGCCGAACAGAACAAAATCTTGTGCGTGCGTGCAAAAATGCATGTGTGTGTGCATATATACAACTGGGTGCACGTGTTACAGGCGTCAAACTATTTGACAGCATTCTAGAACTATCATGAACAACAAGACCTCTTATTTTGCCTACTTTCAGTTCATTGCACCATTGAACAAACTCAGTACACGTCCATGCACATCTGATGACCCTTGATGAAGAGCAGGCAAAGCACCGTCATCTGAAAACTTGATAATGTATTTGTCAGCCATGACAACATCTGTAGTCAACATTCCTATGAAGAATTAAGAAACGCACTTAGAAAAGACAAAAAAAACAATACAATTTATTAATATTTTGGGTTAAAAGTTTTAACCCAAAATATTAATAAATTGTATTGCTGACAATGTCACTGCATGCGCATGCACACACATACAATTTCCATTTAACACAGCGCTTATGTGCATACAATTTATTAAATGGAAAACTAACAAAAATTACACAACTATTATCATTGAAAACAAAGTGCACAGTCAGCAGTATTTCAACGTGTATCTTGAATATAAAAATGTGTAAAAAAAATAGTTTGTGTGCTGATCTTCAATTTAATGATATGCATGCTGTTTTGCACCTTGCAGCCTCGGACCAGCACAAAATTTTGTTTCACATACACTGTAAACTTTATACAGACAACAAATGTAAAGTCATTGTTTTTTGTGAAATACTACAATGAACAAAGAAGTACCCAACGGAGAAAGAAACACGCTTAGAAAAGACGGGTACAACACAATTTATTAATATTTTGGGTAAATACCCTTTGTCAAAATAGACAAACAAACAAACATAGAGATTAGCCGCTACTTATCTTCAATGGCAGAAGGAGCATGCATATTACACGCTTGGCAGTCACCTTTTTGGTCTGGATTTATTTACAATGAACAACAATACTTTCTATACATCTTAGCAAATCATATATAACACCACTGAGGAAAAAGCAATGTGACAGCTGCTGTACAGGCGTGTGTCCACAAGACTGTTGAATAAACATCACAAGAAATCACAAATACATGTACAATTCTGATCAACTGCATATGTGTTAAGTGTATAAACAACACTCATTCTATAAAACACCTTGTGAGTGCATGAACAAATTCAATATGTGCTATATATACACCTTCTTGTTCTGCACTGTTCACAAATCCCAAAAACTACATTCACAGGGGCAACAAAGATTCCTTCAAAATGTGCACATGGTCATGCATACTTATCCCACTGTCAGCAAGGTTTTCTTTCATCTTTACATGTCTTTTCTGTATGGTAAGCACCTGTGTACTTTGTGTTGCGTAGGCGTCAGATGTTGTAAAAAGTTGTTTATCGTGTTCTGTGACCGTGCCCAATTCATTCCCAGATTTTGAGACCGTGTGGTACACTCAGACCAGGGACAGATTGGACATAAATTCAAGTACAGCACTACAGCAGAGTGCAAGAAAGACTTGTTGATACGAGTTATGATTAAAACAAGTAATGACAGTTGAGCCGCCATTTGTCAACTACTAAAGTCACATAAATGAAATTAGTATGAAAACAAATTTAAGCCTTTGCCTTTATTCGTGCACAATATGGGGCTGGCACTTTCACCTATGCACCTGTGTGAAGTCATTAAAAAAAGTGATGCAAACAGCTGTGCTTGAAAACAGTGGACTCTTGAATACATTTATTTCTACATTTTTAAGAGTGAAACATTGAGACTGTCCTGTCAAAATCCAAACAAATTTGAAAGTTGTTATATATGGTATTTGTGTATTGTATGGCTTTAACTGCAAGTGGATTGTGCAATTAACTATGAAAGGGGAGACTTTGATTGATTGATTGATTGTACATTGCTTAACGTCCCGACAGCAACAAGGCTTTCTCAGGACGTGCCTGCATTGCTTGTGAAAAAAAAAACCTAAACAGAACACTGAATGTATGTCGCCAGCCGGTCCAATACGTTAAATAAACCTAACACATGGGGCCTAAATAAAGCTAAGACCATTTAGCAACACACATCCAATATCAAGAGCTACAGGCAGTGCAGACAGTAGGGAGAGTTTTAAAAAGGCAAATACAGGTGAATGGACCTCGGGTAGACAGAAACACATGCCCCAGAATAGAGAGAAAAACTCACCCTGTGGGGCTGACCAGGGTGGCCCTGGGAACTAAAAAGTACCTAACCCCACCCAAGTCCCCCAGGGCAGACCCGGGTGGGGGGAGGGGAGACTTTGAAGACAAGTAGCGATCTGACTGTCAAATTTTAGCCAGGAATGAGCAAAGCTTGCTCTTTATTTACACATTGATAGGACAATATGCAAACATTTTATTTTGAGAAATATTGGAAACTTTTGATCTTTCTCTTGGAATAGTTCAAAGTATCGTGGGCAATGACCTTGACCTCCAAAATCTATCTGCAATTACGATACCCCATTTCTTGACAGAGACTCAAATGCAACAGAATATTGATTGCTTAGATAAACTACTCAAAACATTTAGAATAAATGGCCCCTAACAACCATGTGATGCCATCACTGAAGATGATACTTGCTTGTCCTACAACGACATCCTTAGCAAACAGTCCAATCAGGAGTGGTTGGCCTCCGAGAGGAGGCTGCGGCACTTCCATCAGATTTTCACTAATTTTTAAAACTTAGAGGTCCATGTCATCATTCATATTTTGGCAGTGGAACGTGCAGTCAATGCAAAATATCACGGAAGATTTTTGTGTCCAAAAGTGTTCATCTGTTCATGAGCAGCGGCCAACTCCCAGTGGCCGGAACATCTTTTTTTTTTTTTTAAATGTCAGTGACCATAAAGCCAAGGTCACTGTGTACTACACAGAGGAGCAAAACATTCGTGTTCTTTCTCAACAATCATAGTTACAGTCCTTGCCTTGACCAATATGACTTTTAGTTCTTCTCTAAACTTAAAAAAGAGACTGGCTGGATGAAGCTTTCCCGCATCCAGGTCCTAGCAAAAGCCATAAATTCACCTTCATCAGAATGCCACAGTGCCTTTGAATCTTGCCGGAAGTAGCTGAAACTGTGCATGAACAGTGGAGGATAGTGCTATTACAAAATGTGAAAATATCAAGGAAATTGGGCCAACGGTTGCGGTTTTATGGTGCAACTATTAATACCTTTTTATCATACCTCGTATCACAGCAGAACGCAATAAACATATTGTTGATGACATTACTGTGGCACTTTGTGTTATGCAGGTCCTTTCAGGGACGTCATATGAAACACCAAAGTAAGCAGAACACTTGTTTAGGCTCTGCCGAGTCAATCCAACCATCAAAAACAGGGATCATATGAGTGGGATAAATAAGTTAAACCATGCGTGGTGATGATTAACATGAGCCTGGACCTTACTTTTGACACACAGTTCTGGTTTCTTGGCATAGCCTCGGAGCCAGAACGTGTGTGTGAAAAGCAAGAAGTCAAGGCTTGCAATTCATCACCACTCATAGTTTTACATATATATATATATAAAAATATATATATACGCCCCTCAGAAAGTCACCCTGTGAAAGATTATTCACACTCAAAACTTGATTCTTAGTAAAAAATAAAACTTAATGATAGATTAAGCAGATATTTTAAACATTTGGTGTTATTGCACAAAGACTCTGATAACTTTTAATCTCAGAAAAAATATTTGTATCTCAGTAAAAAATATTTGCAAGTCAAAGCCTAGCATTATAAACAGGTGTAATCAGGAAAAAAAGATTACAACACACTGTTTATTGCACTCTGGATTGAGTTCTGGACTAATTATGGCAACCTAACAACATTTAAGAACATTTTAGAATGTTACCTGCAAGTACTTCCAATATATAAAAAAATAATACCATAGGACCCTTTAAGTACCTCTCAAAAGATGACAAAATCTGTTTCTCCAACATTCACACATTTCATGCACCAAATAGAAAGTGTGTGTGTGTACACATGCGTGCAAGTGCATGCGGGCGTGTGTGTGTGTGAATGTATTAACTTTTATGATTGTTGAAAACATGTAGCAGAATTGTAAAAATTAAAAATTTTCCGAGTAAATTCTTTGGAGATGTGTGAATACATGTGCCACAATTGTATGCATCAAGGATTGTCTCCAATGAAAACACACATTGGTGTAAAGTGTTTACAGCTGTGTGAATGCATGTTGATTGAACAGTCATGGTTTGGTCATGGATTGGAATTATCATAAATCATACATACTTAGCACATTGAGCTGCAAGGGTCAAAGTTCTATCTAAGGGTGCTGCCAGAGCAGCTTGGCAACCAGAGGTGCCAAGCTACTCTGACAACACCCTTCAACTGTCGAGGTTGATTTATATCTTGCTGTGCGTCAGGGAGGAATGTCTTAAGGAATGATCTGTGGCTTGCTCCAGTCAAGAACATGACTGAAGACTTTACCAGAGCCTGCAGGATTCAGAAATATGAATGGGGGAGCAGGCAATTCATTCTCTTCTGAGTACACCGCACACTGCTTGAAAATGCAGGGTGACTCACGCCATGCATAGCGGATCCCAACAATGTACTGCCCCTCGCCACAGACTAAGCCATCCAAGTAGACAAAGTTTGAAGCCCATTTCAAGACAGATGATGGCAACCACCATGAGTTGCCAGGACTACACTCTTCCTGCCCATTCCACGAGCAGCACAGCTGCAATGAGGAAAATATGAACTTTACTATCTTATGCATGCAGTCACCAGTACTCTTTACAGTACCGGAGGCTGCATGCACAAGGGGTTAAACATATAACAATACAAGTCATGAAACACTACCAACTTTGTATGCATAAAGATTAACCATGAAGCACCATGAACTAAGCACTGGTTTATTCCTCAAATGAACATTTCTCTTTCACCGTATGCCGAGACAGTCACTGCATCAAAATTTGACAACTCAAAGGAGTGTCTCATTAGCTCGACTCCTGGAAGGTGCCAGACTAATAATCGGGCATAAGCCTTGATTTATCAAAGTCAAGCCATTGCCCACAATAAATAATGGGATTAACAGAATTATAAAATATTATGAAGTTAGCTATCTCTAACACAAAAGCATTAAGACAAAAGCATAACAGTGAACAGTGACGCAGATATGGTTCCTTCGGGCTATATGAACAAAAATATTCATAACTGTTGAGTGCATTCAATAGCAAAATGCAGAGTAAAGAAGTACCCAATGGAGAAAGAAACACACTTAGAAAAGACAGTTACAACACAATTTATTAATATTTTGGGTAAATACCCTTTATCGAAATAGACAAACAAATATGAATTTTTTTTCTAAAATGTATTTTTTTGAAAAATACTTACCAATGGCATTACTATCTGGAATACACTCAATTGCCTATAGATTTCAGCCAAAAGTTGTGTAACCCACACAACTGGGGAGGAGACACTGGGGATCCACGCACCGGGGCCCCGGGTGGCCTCCCCTTACTACCCTATCCCGGCATTCGTAGGGCGACCCTGTCAGTTTCACACATAGCCAAAAAAGGCAAGCGGGGCAGGCGGGAGGGCAGTCTGAGTAATGCCATCGGTAAGTATTTTTCAAAAAAATACATTTTAGAAAAAAAATTCATTTGTTTTTTCAAAATACATTACCGATCGCATTACTATCTGGAAGAATGTCGAACAGGCGGAGGGTGCCGTTCCTATAACCACAAACCCAACCACCCATCGGCCCAGAGAGAGAGAGAGAGAGAGAGAGAGAGCACTCCCGACGATTTCAGCTATGACATACCTAAGACGCCAGGGGCGCGCGGAGGGAGTGCTGGGTCGCGGAGATGTCGCCCACCCGTGCCAGGGAGTCACGTTGGCCGGATAGGTCTCTGAGATAAAAGCGGGCGAAGGTGGAGTCAGCTCGCCAGCCGACCGCTGTAACAATATCTTTGACCGAGCAGTTGTGGTCCAGGGCAAGACTGGTGGCCACTGCTCTTACTTCATGCGCCCGGATGTGAAGAAGTCTATCGCTGTCTGGGGAGAGGTCTTGGTAGGCCGACTTAATCACCCACCGCAGCCAGGACGACACTGTCTGGGCCGAGATATCGGGCCTGCCTGCGGACAGTGGGAGGAAGAGGCGAGAGCGCCCCCGGCGTCGCGGCTTAGAGCGACGCAGGTATATCCTAAGCGCCCACACCGGGTCCTGTTGACGCGACTCAGGGGCCATGTCCGTTCCACGGAGAGGCCTTACGGTCAGCATCCGATGGGCCGCCGCAGGGCGGCGGTTCTTGGCCAAAAAGGATGGGTCGGTGAGAAGCTGTGCAGAACCGTCTGAGCGAAACTGCAAACAGAGTGAAGTACCGAGAGAGCGTGAAGCTCGCTCACTCGGGACGCCGTGGCGAGAGCCAGCAGAAAACATGCTTTCCGGGTCAAATCTGAGAAACTAGCCAAATGTAGAGGTTCAAAGCGGTCCGTGTTCAGCCACGTTAGTACCCAGGCGAGATCCCACCGGGGAACTAGGGACCGAGAGACTGGTCGTCGAAGCTCAAAATGTGCCAGCAAGTCCGTCAGATCCTTGCAAGCGCCTGGGTCTGGCCGGCCCAGATGGCGGTAAGTGTCCGCAATCATGGAGTGGTATCCTTTGATGGTAACGGGTGCTAAGCCTTGTTCTTCAAAGAGCCACAGGAAGAACTCCGCCAGCTCCGGGGTGGCTAGATGTGTGGGAGGGAGACTTCTGGAGGCGCACCAGGCCTGAAGGACCTTCCACTTGCTCTCATATATCCGCCGTGTAGACCGTCTGCGGGCTGCTGCAATAGCTGCCACCGCCGGATCCGAGAAACCTCTAGCGGTGAGGGCTTGCCGGACAACCTCCAGGCGTGAAGGAGGAGGCGCTCCGGGCACAGATGGAAAAGCTGCTGGCGGGGCTGCTTGAGCATCGTGGGAGGTGTAGGAAGCTCCAGCGGCGGGTCCGTCGCTAGCTCAAGTAGTTCCGTGGTCCAGCTCTTGTTCCAGTTGAAGGGGGCCACCAAAAAGAGGACTGCGGAGCAACCTAGAAGCTTCCGCAGAACCTTCGGAACGAGGACTGACGGGGGGTAGGCGTAAGCGATCAGACCGTCCCAGGGGATGGAGAGCGCGTCTACCGCCCAGGCGAGCGGGCCCGGGACTGGTGAGACGTAGACCGGGAGCTGTTTGTTCCATCTGGTGGCAAACAAGTCCACTAAAGGCGTTTCCCACCAGGAGCAGATCAGGCGAAAGATGTCCGGGCGTAGGGACCACTCCGTGTGGAGCAGCTGTCCGCGGCGGGACAGGGCGTCTGCGATCACGTTCAGGTGGCCGGGAATGTGGCGAGCCCGTAGAGTAATGCCCCGGTCCCTGCACCAGAGGAGGAGGTGGTAAGCAAAATGCACAGGGAGGGCGAGTGTGTGCCCCCCTGGTTCTGTATGTAAGCCACCACCGTCGAGTTGTCTGAGAGAACGAGAACGTACTGGTTGGTCAAGGTCTCCTGCCAGAAACTGAGGGCCAGCCAAACTGCCTTCAGCTCCAGCCAGCTGATGTGTTTGTCCGCCAAACACCGCGGCCTAAGGTCCGAGGCCGAGACAAAGTCCGGTAACAGATGCGCGCCCCAGCCGGCCTGACTCGCGTCAGTGCAGAGAGACCACCGGGGCGGAGGCGAGTGAAGAGGCACGCCCGTAGCCAGCCAAGCGATGTCCGCCCACCTCTGGAGGTGTGGACGAGCCAGAGGAGTAACCGGTACAAGATCTGCAAGGGAACCCGACGAAGGACGCCAGTGTAGTAGGAGATGTAGCTGCAACGGGCGGGCATAAAGCCTGCCCAAGGGAAGCAAGTCCGCAGCCGCACTGAGCAGGCCCAGAAGTTGAAGCCAGACCCTGGCTGAGGAGGAGGCCCCTACCTCCATCAAAAGCGCTAGATCGACGATCTTCTGCCGCCAGGCCAGAGGCAGGCGGACTAGATTGAGATCGGTCAGGAATTCCATCCCCAGATGTAGAAAACGCTGAGAGGGGGTAAGATCCGATTTGCCCAGATTGAGAAGAAACCCGAGGCGACGCAGGAGGGAAAGCAGGGTGTCTCTGTCCTCTTGGAGCGCCGAGGCTATCAGTTTCACAGTAGTAGGTCGTCCAAGTAATTGGAGGCCGGGCTCAGGGATTGTTGGCGGAAGTAGGCCATCACCGCGTCGAGGATCCTCGTAAAAACCCACGGACTGATGTTGAGGCCGAAGGGAAGGGCGCAGAACTGGTAAACGTCTCCTCCAAAGGCAAACCGCAGGTACCTGCGAGATGACGGATGAACCGGGACGTGAAGATAGGCGTCGGACAGATCGAGGCTGATCGTGAAGTCCATCGGTCAGACGGCCGCTCGAAGGATCCTGGCCGTCTCCATCCGGAACCGAGGGGCCGAAATGAACTTGTTTAGGGCCGACAAGTCGATGACTGGGCGCCACTTGCCTCTTGGTTTGGGAACGAGAAAGAGGCGGCTGTAAAATGCTGGCGAGTCCTGACGCGAAATCACCTCCGTCGCTGCTTTGTCGAGGAGAGCCGAAACTTCTCTGCACAGAGCGTCCGCCTGAAAGGTGTTGAGTGGAGACTTGGTCCACATGGGGGACATGCGAAGAGGCGGAGGGGACCGGAACGAAAGCTGGAGGCCTGTAGAAACCGTGGAAAGGATCCAGGGGTCGACTGGGAACAGCGACCTCCAATGGTCGCTGGATAGACACAGCCGCCCGCCGACTGGAGACCCGGGAACTGCCGACGGGGGCGAGGGAGGGGGCAAGTCAGCGGGCCCGACCGCGCCCGGACTTACGGGCGCCGCAGGACCAAGAGGGGCAGGAGGCGGGTAAGGGCTGAGGGGCCTGAGGAGGGCGAGCCTTACCTCTAGCCGAACCGACTGGAGGCAAGGAGGGTCTAGAAGACCGCCGGGCATGACCCCTGGCCAGGCGGGGCCGCGAAAGTTAGTCGATGCAGGCGTGGAGACAGGTATGGGCCACAGGTCCTTGGACGAGTCTTTAACTGACCGCCACGTGTCCCCGAAAAGCTGAGATCCACCGAGGGGGGCCTGTCGAAGCTGGGTCTTCACCGACTTCGGAGATCCGCGCAGAGATGCAGAAGGGTATCCCGTCGCCAAAGATCACAATTGGCGGCGGCCGCCGCCATGGCGTTGGTGGAGGAGTGGTAGGCGGCCCGGTTGGCCGCTATCAAGATGGACTGCACATCGCGGAGAGGGGACAGAACCTCCAGGTCCCAAGTTCCCTCCAGGCACTGCAAAACCGCCTGGGTAGCCAACTCCAGGAACCCCGAGCATGCCAGAGAATTTCGCACTAAGGAAGCGATCCCGTTGAGCGGACGAGGCCAAGCTTTCAAGACAATTCTGCGGCCGCCCGCCTGGACTAGGGCCGCCGTATCCACCACTGGGAGAGGGATGGCGAAGGCTTGAGAATGTCCCACGTACCAGGCCTGGCGGAAGCTCAAGTTAATCCCTGCAGGCCACCGTAAATCGGAGAAGAATCCCATGTCGCCAAAGTTGTCTTGTCATAATTGGTCGGAGAACGCATCTGTGAGGTCCCGGAAACTGGCAGGTTGAGGAAGGGACTTGCGGTGCTTGACGTGCCTTTGTGCGTCGACCATAGCGGAAGCCTGTCTCTTCATCGGGGGTGAAGGAGGACAGAAGTCGGGCGGGAGAAACTTTGCAATAAGCCGGGAGGCCTCTTCCAAGGCGCTGATAGTCTGCGATCCGAGCGAAGGGCCGACGATGTCCAAGGAGGAGGAGGCCGACGAGAACACTGATAGGCGGGAAGGGGATCCCACCGCTGAATCCCGCAGAAGATGGCTGAAGCCGAATCCGTAGGATAAAGGCTGAGGACATCCGGTTCCGAAGAACTAGACCGTCCATCTCGTGAATGCGCAAAAAGGGGCGACCGGCTCCGAGAGCACCGCACCGCCGCGCGAGAGATAGATGGGGCCGCCCGCGACGCCCGCCGGGCGGAGCGTCGCAGGGACAGAGGGACTGCGAAGGACGGCCGGTCAGCAGCAAAGCTAGATTCCGCACGCTGGTGTCGGAGACCACTCTCCGAACGTAACCGGTCTAGCGACGTAGCGGTCTGGTCACACCGGGCCCGCCTGGAAAAACGAGGCGGGGGGGAGGCCGTAACGAGTCACGCCTAGCCCGCTCAGGAAAAGCAGAGCGGGGAGGGGACAAAAATCGTGTATGCCGCCCCCGCTCCAAGGCCTCAGAGCGTGGGGGACGCACTGTGATGTCACACCGTGCCCGCCTGGTCGATACGGGGCGGGGGGGGGGGGGGGGGGGGGGGGGGGGGGGTGTGACATTCTAGAGTCACGCCAAGCCCACTCAGGGAAAGCGAAGCGGGGAGGGGACAATTCATGAACACGCGGCCCCAGCTCAGGTGCCTCTAAGCGAGGGGGACATGCATCCGAGTCACACTGGGCCCGCCTGGTCGGAACGGGGCGGGGGAGGGGGGGGGGACTGCCTATGGTCTTGCCAAGCCCGCTCAGGCGAAGCGAAGCAGGGAGGGGACAATTTCTGAGCACGCGACCCCCGCTCAGACGCCTCGGAGCGTGGGGGATGAGTGTCAACGTCACCCCTGGCCCGCCCAAACGAGACCGGGCGGGGGGGGGGGGGGGGGGGGGGGGGGGGGACGAAAGCGAAGCTGGCCCAGCCTGCTTGGAATTAACCGAAGGGGGGGGCAGCACCGCTAAGGGCCTCAAGTCACGCTCCAACTCTTCGGAGCGTGAATGAGAACCTCCCTTAGCATGTTTTCTCTCATTCTTACTACGCTTGCGTTCTTTCAACCGCACCCGCTCAGGAGACCCAGAGCGGGGGGTGGCTGACGAACGCTCCACTCGCCTAGACCACTCGCTCGAAGCAGAGCGGGGGGGTGAGCGAACCCGATGGGCTCAAGCCACACACGCTGCCGAAGCAGAGCGTGGGGAGCACGACTCTGAAACTCGCCTACCCTGCTCTGAAGACTCGGAGTGGGGAGGGAGAACCTGCGAGGTAATGGTGCAAGAAGGGGACTTACCTGAGGGCCGAACAGCCCGAACGACGGAGCGGAGCGGTGCCCGAGGAGCCGACGTAGCGACGACTACCTGTGGAGGATTCCGGGGAGACTGAAGCGGCCGGGAGGGCCGGTCGCGCCTGTAGAAGTCCCACATCTGCGACCACCGGTCTTCCATCCACTCGTCACCCACGTCACAAGTCCTGTCCGAAGAACAGCCCGAGCACGGCAAGCAGGCGTCGTGGGCGTTGGAGGGCCACTGAAAGTCCCCGCAAATACGGCAAGACTTCAACACAGGAGTAGCCATAGCATCACTGATAAACCCGTACGAAGGCTAAAAGTCAAGTCGCACTCCTACCAAGTTCACAAAGTCACGTGCGGAAGCCAACCACAAGGTCACTGGCGAAGCTCACTGAAAGTCAAAGCCGGTCCGAACCGGACGGCACTCAGTTCAAACACAATAGTCCACAAACGAGTAGGAGAGAAGTCAACGAAGTAGAGAGTCCAAGGCTATGAAAAAACCTCAAAGTCGAAGGCCCCAAAAACTATCAAACTCTGGTAGAAAAAGTTCCGAATGGAGTAAGGCAAAAACTCAACCGTCCACGGTCGAGCTATGAGTGAAACTGACAGGGTCGCCCTACGAATGCCGGGATAGGGTAGTAAGGGGAAGCCACCCGGGGCCCCGGTGCGTGGATCCCTGGTGTCTCCTCCCCAGTTGTGTGGGTTACACAACTTTTGGCTGAAATCTATAGGCAATTGAGTGTATTCCAGATAGTAATGCCATCGGTAATGTATTTTGAAAAAACAAATAGAGATCAGTCGCTACTTATCTTCATTGTAACTTTCTGCATGCAGCTTGAGATAAAGTTATGGCAAGCAGTTAACCCATTTAGCCCTGAGGCACTGCAGTAGCAGATGAATCAACCATGATGATTCAAGGCTAGTGCCAGATTAGCTTGGTGCCTGATGGTGTCAAGCGCCTGATGGTGTCAGGCTAATCTGGCACTACAGTATGAACGGTCACCCCTGTTGCTGGAAAAAAAAAAAAAGTGGCCATAAACAGCAGGTGACCGTTCACGAGTGGTTTGGACCAGGGTGTGCTTGGAACACTTGGATATGGATGTGTCATCACTGTTTAGACCAAAACAGGACCTCAAGCAACCTCTACACGCTTCTGTGAAATGTGATACATGCACTAGTGAAGCCGATGTCTCGATATCTTCAGTGATGAAATAAAATAACTGAAATCATGTTTGTGTGTACTCGTAAGCAAGGGAGAAAGAGCCACGCATGTTGATGTGCTCTGCTGCCGTGTTTTTGTCTTAAACAGAAAAGGAGGCGACGGGTGCCAGAGTAAGGAGTGCGTGGCAATGACAGAGCTGGGGTCAATATCCGGTCACCATAAGGCATAATGTGTTGCACATCTTATCTGGCCTAAGAGTTACCAATTTTTCTCACCATTTTTCCCTCGGCTAAGCACCCGAGTGCACACATAGCATGGAATTGTTAAAACTGTCTCCTAAAATGACACACACAAAGACATACGTGTTGGTGCATGTATGCGCTAGATTCTCATGAGTCCCTGCATTCTGCACAGGTGCATGAGTTGGAATGTCAGTCAACAGGCCTACAGGTCGATCTCAGCACTGTTACAATACACACTGCATAGCGTATGAGTGCTGAGATGAATTTGTAGGCCTGTGATACAAACACGTACGTTTGTGCACGTACACACTCAATTCTCATGTGTCCCTTCATCTGCAGGTGCGCGTGAGAGATTCTGCCAAGTCGGCACCCAGGGCGAAAGAGCACTGAGTAAATTTCTGGTCGCCTCAGAAGAGTACGTGATCTCACAGTAAAGCGACTTGAAAAAGAGATGTGGACACAGTCAGATTGATAGCGTGATCTTTGTTACGGACCGCTCACACAGCTGGTGAGCTGATGGCAAGCCTGTTGTTGCATAATGACATGAGGTCTGGGCTTTGTCAGTGTGTGGCGTGTAGTTATCTGCCGAGAGAGCTGTCATTGGCCCATTGCGCATGACGGGTTTACCATGCTAGTCTGACTGTGGCCGTAAATTTCATGTATTTTTGCTGTTTTTTGGCTTTGATACGCTGACCAGTGGCTGTGTTCAGCAGGCGGCCATACAATCTGGGTACTTTATACAGTAAACATTGTCCATGCAACGTGAAGGTGACCATAAACAGCAAGTAACTGTAAAAAGCAGTGACCGTTCATAGGAGGTTCTACTGTACCCTTCAATTATAGTGGTTGATCCATCCCTTCAATTATAATGGTTGATCCATCTCCTGCAAATGGCACATAGTCATTAAATGACACTTCCTAAATTTGAGAAATGCAGCCACTGATATGGGTTAAGTGGAAGTGTGTATAAGTTTGGAAGCTGTAATATTTTACCTCAAAACCTTCATAACTCCGGACATGTAAATTCCAGTCTGTGCCGTAGTAGAGATTGAGGTAGACATCATCCTGAGATATGTTGACTGGTCTTGGCCCTTGATACATCTGTGGGCGACTGTAAGCGACGTCCAGACCAGACAGATAGAGACGCTGGGCAACATCCTGTTTGTCACGGGGGTGAATGCTGAGAGAAAGGAAAGTTTACTCCGTTTAACCTTGACCAAGGATTGGCCATGATATATTTCAAGAGTGGTGCTAGGCTGTGTGTGTGTGTGTGTGTGTGTGTGTGTGTGTGTGTGTGTGTGTGTGTGTGTGTGTGTGTGTGTTGGGACAGGTGGAATGTGCCAGCAAAATGCCCATTCCCTCTAATCAACAAAGTACTGAAACTTTAAGTCATAAAAATCATGCTATTGTAATAAATGTGTATCCTGTGTGGCCAACATATTAGCCTATGTTGCTATCTGCTCACCCATATAAGTAAACATGCACACATCCTGCCCATTACTTTCTGTCATCAAGCACACAACAGTTCTTCAAGTGGCATATATTTTACTTAAAATTTCTTTGCACTTCCCTTACAACACAGGGGGCTGTACACACAAAGAGGTTTACGAAAAGACACCAAGACAGTGATCAAAACACTTACGCGCCCCACACAGAAGTGAAGTCAGGGAGGTCCATTGCAACTGCCATGAACACATTTTTCATCCTTGGGTTTGGGACATAGCCGTAGTCTGCCGTCTGGTGCCAGCGGATGTCTGGAAAACCTACAGTGATGCTCATATCTGGGCTGTTGGCTGACAGCTGAATAGAAAATAATATGATATTCAGTTCTATGAATTCTTTACCTAGTAGCAAAAGGTCGTGTGGCTGGCACCAGCCTGAGGAATAAAAATTGAATTTTGACTTTTGAAATGTCTAAAGCATTCATTTTTCACAGTAAAATGAAATTTTCTCTAAAATGTATTTGTTCGAAAAATACTTACCGATGACATTACTATTAGGAAGGTATGCTTAGCTTACTGATTTCAGCCTCCAAAGCGTTGTGTGTTGCTAGACAACCAGGGGCGCAACTCTAGCAAGCAGTTACCAAGTACCCTGGGTAGCCTCCCTTCCTCCTCACGTGAGTTATCTACTCACGCCAGTCTTATCTTAGCGTACTGGCAGCAAGCGGGGTAGGCGGGAGGGACGTCGGGTGCTGCCGGCCGCGAACCTTGGAGCGGGCGGGCAAGGTCCTGGGGGACCAGTCGTGCACCAGGCGCCCGCCCGTGAACTGAGAGGTACGAGCGCGAAGCGCCGTGCCAAGAGCCAAAGCATAAGGGGTGGCCGGCGCCAGATGAGTACTATTTGACAGTGCAGTCAGTGTCCGCTCACTCAAGTGAAGAATAATTTGTATTTAATGAAGAAACCTCCCGGTTAAGCCATCCTGTTGTGAAGCACAACTGTGGTGGCCGTAGGCTAATCAGGCGTGATCAAACCCTAAGTGCCTAAGGTAGATGAGCACTGATTGAGCGACCTGGATTACTAATCAGGCGGGATTATAGGAGTAGTGCCCACGGAGGCATGGCCGTAGTGTGGAGGAGGCGACGGTCGAGGGGGGCTTGCCTCGACGCGGCGCGCCCACCGGCAAGTCTAGTTCCTTGAACTTGAGATAAGGTGTCTCACCTGTAAGCTCGCCCACTGTGGCGCGAGCACATGCGTTTCCCACCTAGGGCTCTGGAGAGGCGGCAGGAGCCAGCAGGCGGGATGAAACAGTACCTCATCGGCCGAGTAGCGGGGTGACTTTAGCCGCCTGTGCTGGTAGACCTCCCACTGTTGGCGCCTGGGCTCCTCCACCGTGGGCACCCATCTCACACATCTGCTGTCAATGCGCCACCATCCATTGCGCTAGCCACAGACGGTCCCGACCAAAGGGCAGGATGACACCCGCACTGCAACATAGAGCAAACATGTGAAACCCGACCACGCGTGGCACCCAAGGCCACGTGAACAGCGCACACTACCGGTCTGCCAAGCTGCAATGTCGTGCTACAACAGCAAAACTCAGCCGTAACCCCTCAGAAATGTCAGGGGCCCCATCAAGGGCAGGGTGTCACCTGCACTGCAACATAGAGCAAACAAGTGAAACACGACCGTCCGTGGCGCTTAAGGCCACGTGAACTGCGCTCACTACCAATCTGCCGAGCTGCAAAGAGGAAAGATAAGGCAAATTCAGCCGCAAAACCCCAGAAAATGCCAGGGCCAACCTCCTCCTGGCGGTGCAATGGCATTATCCAAGGCCCTACCTTGCCAAATCCTAGCGAAGCTTGACCAGGGGTAGACGATAATCCAGTCGACGAAACTTGCAGAGACTGAAACCGGCAATCCTTTCACAAGGCAGCTAAGCATAAGACTGGCGTGAGTAGACAGCTCACGTGAGGAGGGAGGAAGGCTACCCAGGGTACTTGGTAACTGCTTGCTAGAGTTACGCCCCTGGTTGTGCAGCAACACACAATATTTTTAAATCGGTAAGCTAAACATACCTTCCTAATAGTAATGTCATCAGTAAGATTTTTGAGGAAACAAAATGTCCTCCTCTGAGATTAAAAGCCGAAGAAAAAAATGTATCATTAATAGTTTCATGATCATGATAAAACTTTTGACATATTCAAAGGCAACATTCAAAATAACAAGAAAGGCAAAGCCCTTATGGCTCACATGTATGCCAGATCCACACACATCTGACAATAAGTAATGGGATATGGCTTCTGCACCAACAAAATCCATGTTTTCTCAAAGTTTAATTAGTTTTTACACATCTGTGAAACCCCCGCGACCCTTGACCTTTGCAATGAGTCAATTAAATTAGTATACATAGGAAGGTTTTATCATCAGCTACCTTTGTGCCAAATTTGATTGAAAGGTTTGCACAAAAATGTTGATAATAAATACAATTCTATCAAAAATTGGCCTTTTATACACATTTACCGACCTCTCATGACCCTTGACCTTCTCCAATGGGTCATCCAATTAGTATGCATAGGTCTTACCATCAGGTATCTCAGTAGCAAGTTTGGGTTTGAAGTTGTGAATAGTGTTTGAGAAAAAACATCTTTTGTCAAAATATGGCTATTTTGGACTTATTTCCCGAGCTCTTGCAACCCTTGACCTTCCCGAGAGATCAACCAAATTAGTATGCATAGAAAGGTCTTACCATCAGGTATCTTTGTACCAAGTTTGGGTTTGAAGTTGTGAATAGTATTAGAGAAAAAATAAATATGTCAAAATAGCTATTTTTTACCTATTTCCTTAACCCCTGTGACCTTGACCTTTACGAGAGGTCACTGAAATTGGTATGTTTAGAAAGGTCTTGCCACAAAGCATCCTTGGGCCAAGTTTGAAGACTGTAGCTTGAATAGTCTCTGAGAAAATGCCAACGTTAAAGTTACGACGGTTGACGGCGGACGACAGACGGATGACCACTGGCCCAGAACATACTCACTTTTGCTTCACAGTTGAGCCAAAAATCTGAACATTTTGTCAAACCAAGTCTGCATGATATCACAACAACGTTATACTCACATACAAAACCCACCCCTATGATAGCCCCTCCCAAATGACAAAACGGATAGCCCTTGTGACTGTAGGGAATATGATAGATCCTATGTTTCCTGCAGCAGTATGCTGTTTAACCCTTTTAGTCCCAAGGTCTCATTTCTAAATTTTGGAGGTGTTGCCTAAAGACATTATACCAGTTGCAGGGGATGGATTGACCATGATAATTTGAGGGTAGTGCCAGATTAGCTTGGCACTTTCAGGCGCCAAACTAATCTGGCACTATCCTTGAGTTAAAGCCGTTCTTAATTGGATGAACTTTTGATCGGCAAACCTAGATCGGAGAAGATCGGCAATCTTTTGGTTTGTTTCTTAACTAAGTTTCACTGAATGAACCTATGCGAACTTCAGCAAACCAGGTTTGCCATTATTCTCTTTCTTAACTGAAGTGCTTGATTCGGCGTACTTACTGTCTGCAAAGGTGTTCAAAATGGCTGCCGCTGCTTCGCGATTTGAACGATTTTTGTTTTTGTACTCCTTGCAGTAGCGATCCCACAAACAGCATTGCGGCTCCCACAAATCAATAAAAATAGGTCTTGTTCTTCGCACGAGTGAAATATCGATGTCCGCCATAGTTGTTTGTATCGGTGACTATCTTCTTATCTCCAACGCAGAAGTGGCCTCGTAAAAGTTTGACCAATCAGAGAAAAGGTTCGTCTTGGATCGCTTGACATGTCAAGCGAACGTTTTCCGACAGCGAACTATGGTTTGCCGAGGTTCATGAACTACTTTGAACTAGGTTCGCCGTATCTTTAGATCATCCAATTAAGAACCAACCTGGTTCGCCCGAGAGCGTGAACTCTAGATCATCCGAGTTTGCGAACTAAGGTTCGTTTAATTAAGAACAGCTTTTATGGTCAATCCATCTTCTGCTTTAGGGATCCGGGGCTAAAAGGGTTAATTGATATGTCTTGACAGCCATGGGTTTAATGTAGAGAGGAGAAGGCAGAGAAAATAAATGCATTTACCTGCACGAACCCAAAGGGAAAGGTAGGGTCAGTTTCTCCTCCTGTCTGTACATTCCATTTAGCTCTCCAGTCATCAATCATGGCAGGGAAGGTGCAGTTGTACATGTGCATTTTGGGCTCTGATGCATCAGCTTCGCCTGTCACATTTTTCAGAAAGATGATTTAGGTTAACATCCCCTGTGTATGCTGCTAACGGCATTGTTTACAGTTCTAGTGGTTGCATGACAAGGGGGTTAATTAACCAATTTAGCCCAAACACATTACAGCTGGAGATGGACTGACCATGACAATTCAAGGTTGATGCCAGATTAGCTTGACACCTGATGATGCCAAGCTAATCTGTCAGTACCCTTTGAATTATCAGGGCCGATTCATCTCCTGCAACTGGTACAGCCGTTAGGCGACACCTCCAAAATTTGAAAATATGGCCTTGGGGTTAAATGAACATTAATTTTTAGCACCATAAATAAAGTAAACATTACTGATGGCACGTTCCCTGCATGTCTGTGTTGCGATAATCGTGATAATCACGTCTAGTGTGTTTGTACAAAGACATGACATTAAGTTTTCAACATGAAATAAATCACAAGATTATGTACAGGCTTGAAATGTTACTGAGAATAACATGAATAACTGACATTCATATTTAGCAATTTAACCCCTTGTGTAAACAGCTGTAGTGGATGAAAGCACAAGAGGGATAAACTTGTAACAGTAAGCAACTCTTTGAATCTTTTTAAAGTCATACACTACATGTGAATGGACATGAGTAAAAACAAACTGTGTCATACACGAGATCAAAGTTCTGACATACCTTGATACCAGATTGCACCATATATGGTCATTTTGAGCAGGGGGTTGACCATGGCATTCCATAACTGAGACAAGTCACCTGGACCCTTAAATGGGTTGTACCTGTAGGGCTCTGCTTCCTTTCTGTCAGACAGATATGGAAAAAGTCACTCAAAATATATCTATCTATATATATCTATATGTATCCACTCCATAAAATTTCCCTTTCTTTGACACATGCACTGATATATTGAATAACAAGCAAATTAATATTCATGAACTTGCTCGATATACTTTCCTTCCCATAATCCCTTGCAGACTGGAAAGGTTCAATCTTGATGATTGCCTCTGTCAAAAATGCTAACCATGCGAATACTGTCACATTAGCAATCTCCTTATGCGCACTTGGTGCTGGGTACACCCTCTACTGGTCAGGCAGGCCTGCATCAGAAAGATGGCTCTCCGGCGTGGGTTTCATGGTCAAGACATCCATTGCGACTAAGCTGGAAAACCTACCAACGGGCCACTCAGACCGCATCATGTCCATGCGCCTCCCACTGAGACACCAGCAACACGTCACCCTTCTCAGTGTGTACTCCCCAACCCTCCTGGCAGAGCCTGCTGAAAAGGACAAGTTTTACACTGACCTGCGCAGCCTCCTACAGAGTACCCCTGCAGACGACAAAGTCATCATCCTTGGCGACTTCAACGCCAGAGTGGGCCAGGACTCTGAAGCCTGGAAAGGAGTCCTCGGCAAGCATGGCGTGGGGAACTGCAATGACAATGGCCGCCTACTGTTGGAGTTCTGTGCGGAGCAGCAACTGGTCATCACCAACACTACTTTTCAGCAAAAGGACAGTCGAAAGACCACCTGGATGCATCCTCGCTCCAAACACTGGCACCTTATCGACTATGTCCTAGTGCGTCAGTGGGACCGCAGTGACGTCCTCCTCACCAGAGTGATGCCCAGCGCAGAGTGCCACACTGACCACCGCCTTGTCCGCTGCAAACTCAGGCTCCACTTCAAGCCAAAACCCAAGAAATGGGGGCCCCCCAAGAAAAAGCTTGATGTTGCCAGCCTTCAGCGTGACGATGTGAAAGCTGCCTTTCAGACAGATTTACAGCGCAGGCTCAAAGACACAGCGGACCCAGTAGACTCCTCCCCTGAAACACTTTGGGAACAACTGAAAACTGCTATTGCAAAATCCTCTGCAGAAGTCTTGGGTTTCGCCAGAAAGAAGAACAAAGACTGGTTTGACGAAAACGATGTAGAGATCCAGGAACACCTAGCAAAAAAAAGAGCCGCCCATCAGGCCCACCTAGCCCAGCCTTCCTGCCCTGTGAAGAAGTCTGCCTTCCGCCTCGTCTGCAGCAGTCTCCAGCGCAAGCTCAGAGATCTCCAGAATGAGTGGTGGACCAGACTTGCACAGAGGACCCAGCTTTGCGCTGACAATGGTGACTACAGGGGCTTCTACGAAGCACTGAAAGCAGTGTATGGCCCCAGGCACCTGGTACAAAGTCCCCTGCGAAGCGCGAATGGCCAGGCACTCCTCACAGATAATACCTCCATCTTGAACCGCTGGTCGGAATACTTTCAGAGCCTCTTCAGCGCTGAGCGCACTGTTCAAGAAGCAGTCGTCCTACAAATCCCACACCTCCCAGTAAAGGTTGACTTGGACGAACCGCCCACCGCTGAAGAGACCCTCACAGCCATCCACCAGCTCAAGAGTGGCAAAGCAGCAGGCATTGATGGAATACCGCCAGAGATCTGGAAACATGGAGGCACAGCACTGCACAACAAGCTCCATGACCTCTTTCTCTGCTGCTGGGAGGAAGGAACACTACCAAAAGATCTCCGTGATGCAGTCGTTATCACCCTGTACAAGAACAAAGGCGAGAAGTCTGACTGTTCCAGCTATCGGGGAATTACCCTGCTGTCCATTGCTGGGAAAATCCTTGCAAGGCTCCTCCTGAATCGGCTGGTACCTGCCATCGCAGAAGACCAACTCCCAGAGGGCCAGTGTGGCTTCAGAGCAAACAGGAGCACCACCGATATGGTCTTTGTGCTGAGACAGCTACAGGAGAAGTGCCGCGAGCAGAACAAAGGGCTGTACATAACATTTGTCGACCTAACAAAAGCGTTCGACACTGTGAGCAGGCAAGGCATGTGGCAGATCCTGGAGCGACTTGGCTGTCCCCCAAAGTTCCTCAACATGATTGTCCAGCTACACGAGGACCAGCAAGGCCAGGTCAGACTCAACAATGACCTCTCAGAACCATTCCCTATTCTCAACGGCGTAAAGCAGGGCTGCGTGCTGGCACAGACCCTCTTCACCATCTTTTTTAGCATGATGTTGAAGCAGGCCACAGTGGACCTCGATGATGACGATGCAGTGTACATCAGGTATCGTCTCGATGGCAGCCTGTTCAACCTCAGACGACTGCAGGCCCACACGAAAACCCTAGACCAACTGATTCGTGAGCTGCTTTTTGCTGATGATGCTGCCCTCGTTGCACACACAGAGAGAGCCCTGCAGCGCATCACGTCTTGCTTCGCAGATGCTGCCCAGCTCTTTGGACTCGAGGTCAGTCTGAAAAAGACAGAGGTCCTCCATCAGCCGGCACCCAAGACAGTGTATCGCCCTCCTCACATCACCATTGGCGAGTCTGAACTAAAGTCAGTGCACCAGTTTACTTACCTTGGCTGCATTATCACGTCGGACGCCAAGCTGGACAAGGAGCTTGACAGCAGGCTGGCAAAAGCGAACAGCGCTTTCGGGCGACTTTTCAAGCGGGTGTGGCACAATCAACAGCTGAAAACAGGCACCAAGATCAGCGTGTACAGAGCTGTGGTCCTCACCACCCTGCTGTATGGTTCCGAGTCCTGGGCCCTCTACCGCAGCCAACTACGACTCCTCGAACGCTTCCACCAGCGCTGCCTGCGTACCATCCTGGGCATTCACTGGAGTGACTATGTCACCAACGTCGAGGTCCTTGAACAGGCTGAAACTGTGAGCATCGAGGCTTTGCTGCTGCGGACACAGCTCCGCTGGGCGGGGCATGTCTCCAGGATGGAGGATCATCGCCTACCAAAGATCACCCTGTTCGGCGAGCTTGCTACTGGACACCGTGACAGAGGGGCACCAAAGAAGAGATACAAAGACTGTCTCAAGAAGTCACTTAGTGCCTGCCAAATCGACCACCACCAGTGGTCTTCGCTTGCTGCGGACCGTGACACCTGGCGCTCCACCATTTACAAGGCAGCTGTCTCCTTTGAGGACTCTCACAGAGCTAGCCTTAAGGACAAGCGGCTCAGGAGAAAAAACAGAGATGCCGCAGCTCAGAACCCTGGCCATACCTTCCCCTGCAGCCACTGCGGTCGAACCTGCCTGTCTCGGATTGGCCTCCGCAGCCACGAACAAGCCTGCAGACGTCGTGGGCAACTCCTATAAAATCTTCGTTCGCGAAGTCAAGCCAAGTCGTATGCGCACTAGTAATGAAATACTTCTTAGTGTGTACATATGCTCAAAATTTCTTTCCCATACACACACATAAATAGAGTACAAACAGCAGCAAACACATGAATCGAATCGCCATACTATTGAGACCAACGACACTGATTGGTTGTACATTGCTTAACGTCCCGACAGCAACAAGACTTTCTCAGGACGTGCCTGCACTGCTTGTGAAAAAAACAAAAACAAAAACTAAACAGAATATTGAATGTATGTTGCCAGCCGGTCTAATACGCTAAATAAACCTAAGACCATTTAGCAACACACATCCAATACCAAGCCCTGCATGCAGCGCAGACAGTAGGGAAAGTTTAAAAAAGGAAAATACAGGTGAATGGACCAAGGGTAGACAGAAACACATTCCCCAGAATAGAGGTGAAAACCCACCCCTGTAGGGCTGACCAGGGTGACCCTGGGAACTAAAAAGTAGTTAACCCCACCCAGGGTTGATAGTCATTACTTTTTTTCTTTAATGAAATAACTTTTCTTAAATTCTGGTAAAAGGTTAAAGAAATAAATTTTAATTTTTGTTTAAACTTAAAGAAATAAATTTTCTTTAATTTTTCTTTTTAATGAAATAAATTTGCGTTAAATACAAGAATGATCATTTATTGCTCAGCTCAGACAAAAAAAGTGGCATGCAGTTGAAAAGTGACACGCCACCAGATTTCCTCCTCTACCCACTATCTAAAACACTATCAGGCCAGATACATGCAGTAGTTATGAGAAGGGGGAAGAAAGGAAAAAAAAAAAAAAAAAAAAAAACTTGGAAAACTGCACAGCGCAAGAGAAAGTCATGCGGCTAAAAATGGAACAATTCAGGCTTGTTTGATCTTATTTCGCGATGCTGACAAATCCACTCATCTGCAAGAGCCATAGATCCTCAAGCACCCCAGCAGTCTTGGGTGAGGGGGGCGGGGGGGTTGGTGGGTTAATGACGATCTATGCCTACTACAGTTAAAAATCTATACACCTGTGCTGTCCAATCGTTGCAGTACCATCTGCCTTCTCACTCCTGAAACGAAAACCACCCAACTGCAAGAGGCATAGATCCTCATGAGCCCCCGCAACTGCGGGGGCTCATGAGAATCTATGCCTCTTGCTGGGATAATCTGCGCTCATGTTTCGCTCAAGCAAAGTGGATCTCTTAAGTTTTTCACCTGCCCAATCGTTGCTGTATTATCTGACTTTTTACTCCTGAAACGAAAACCACCAAACTGAAAGAGGCACAGATCCTCATGAGCCCCCGCAACTATGGGGGCTTGTGAGGATCTATGCCTCTTGCTGGGATAATCTATGCTGGTGATTTTCTCAAGCAAAGGGGCTCGTTAAGTTTTTCAACTGTCCAATGTACGAGTGCCATCTGCCTTCTCACTCCTGAAACGAAAACCACCCAACTGAAAGAGGCATAGATCCTCATGAGCCCCCGCAACCTCAGGGGGCTCGTGAGGATCTATGCCTCTTCCTGGGATAATCGACGTTCATGATTTTCTCAAGTCAAGTTCAGTTTTTCACCCAGAGGCATAGATCCTCCAAACCGCCTCAAACCGGCTGCAACTGGGTCAAACCGGCGCGGCTTTGTGGCGCATAGACACCTGTTGTTCGTCGCGGAAAAACGTACTGAAGTAACGAAATTTTTAACGTAAGAAATCTATAATCGTTACTTTTATTTTTTAATTCGTTGAATTTTCTTTAACTTTTTAAAAACATTAACGCGTTAAATTTTCTTTAACCAAAAATTTAATTTGTTAAATCGTTAAATCTTCCAACCCTGACCCCACCCAAGTCCCCCAGGGCAGACCTGGGTGGGAGACCAATGACACTGATGTCCCCTAGTGATAGTGACAAACCTAGTAAAGGACTAAATAAACAAACCTGCTGGCATTTTCCGTCATTATCTATGTTTTAATTACAAGCAGACGTTACTCAACAACATGCACAATTATAGAAAGCACGGATGTCCACACAGTCAAACGAATCTCCATGCCGAGTCAGTCGACTATCCAATACATGGCCCACAACATAGGTCACCATTTGGACAGAGACAAACACACATCGGAAGTATCACACCCAGGTTCATAAATAGACAAAGTTATTAATGTCTGTGGTTGCATCTTAGGCAGCTTATCCGCCTGTTTTCTTCAACATGGGAGGTGTGCGAGAGGGAATTTATGGGATGAAACATGTTCAGCAGTGTCAAATTTGCTGGGTTCTGTATGTTTGAAGCATACATTTGGTGTTGGACGACAAAGTTCCCTTCAGTCTTTGTGTATGTAAACTATACGTCATGTCACCTCCTTTGCAACATTTCAGAAAAGTCTGACGTGAACTCCAGACTATGCGGACCCTAGACTGTGACGTCAAATAGTTTTGCGGTGACGTGATTTTTCTAGCATGTGTAGTACACACAGTGCCACTATCAATGGCACTGAAGGACAAGGTTCAACAAGTTTCAGTGCAAATCTAAAAAATTCCCAGCAAAAACTACACGGCTTGAATCAACCTGGACGTAAATCTACCCTGTTTAAAAGTTTCGATGTCGCTATTTCAATGATGTATTTTTATTTGAGTGAATTCAAGCTTTGTCGATTTATGCTGGGCAGAATCATGTTGTGAAGATTATGCCGAGTTTATTTTTTTTAATAAAAATGAAAAATAACATGAACATATTTGCACTGGGTAGATGTACGCCTGTGTGGATTTGCGCTAGTACATTTCAGTGGGTAGTGTCAAGCTGGGAATGTTTATGTCCAAATATAGTGCAATTGACCACTTCAGCACCGATGGCGGTTGTCAGGACTCTGGTAAAGTTTTGTTTTGGACTGGGTACATAAATTATATTGAGCAACATTTTCTTTGATACAGTGCTGATAAATTCATTTTTCTTTAAAAGGTATTTTTTCGAAAAATACTTACCGATGACATGACTGAATGGAAGTGTCTACTACTTACTCATTCTAGCCTAAGAGCCAGTTGTGTTAAGACACAACCCGGGAGGCACTCGGGGAACCCCGAGGGGACCAAGAGTTGTCTCCCTATACCCACCACCCGGAAGCCGGGTACCCATAATCCCTCAGTCAGGATACTTGGCGCACGAGCGGCAAGCGGGGCAGGTGGGAGGGTCGTTTGAGTCATGTCATCGGTAAGTATTTTTCGAAAAAATACCTTTTAAAGAAAAATGAATTTGTTTCTTCAAAAACATTACCGATGACATGACTGAATGGAAGAATTGCGAACAGGAGGTGGGTGCCGCGCTCCAGCACACTTTAGGGCCCAAGGGCCGTCCTCCCTAACGCAAACTCCCGACGACCCTAGGTAGGTGAATACCTACGGCGCTGAGGCGCCAGGAGGGAGTTGTGCCCCCCGCAAAAAGGCCTCCACCAGAGCGAGGAGTCTCTCTGACCTGGCAGAGCTCTGCAATCGAGGCGGGCGAAGTCATCCTGCCCGCCAGCCTCCAGTAGCCACGAAGTGCAAGACAGTACAGTCCCTGACGAATGTGACGGTCGTGGCCCTGCAAGTGCCTTGATAACGTACCTGTAGCCTCTAACCTCCCTGAGGGAGGGGTCCTGTAATTCAGAACGTATGACTGAGCTTAACCAGGAAGAACGTCCGGCATGTAGCGTCAGTGCTGCCGGAACCGGCAAAGAGGCGAGCGCGTCCGAAGCGAACGGCTATGTCGTAGGCACCCGTGAGGCTTGTACAGGGATTTGCTACGTGGTCTCCTGGTGGAATAGCGCCCCGTAAGCGGGCGCAAGGTGAACCTGTGGACCAAGGCGCGGCGGTCCAGGTAAGGTATGGTCCGAGAGGAGCTGTACGTAATTGTTCCCTCGAACTGTAAGCAGACAGGGTGAGGCGTAGCTCCTGAAGCTCGTTAACCAATCCACCACGGCCACAT
Organism: Semisulcospira habei; assembly: GCA_036245525.1. Classification (NCBI taxonomy): domain Eukaryota; kingdom Metazoa; phylum Mollusca; class Gastropoda; family Semisulcospiridae; genus Semisulcospira; species Semisulcospira habei. The sequence goes on from BTPG01000006.1 coordinate 138,899,572, forward strand.
CCCTCAGGCGCCGTATGGCTGCAAGGGCAAGATGTAGCATTCGATGACTCCTCCCGAGGGGAGTCGACAGGAGGCTCCGGACGAGCGCGTGTAAGTCTCTCCGACCCGGGCTCTGAGGAGAGGCGGGTTCCTGTCAGCAAGTGGACCCCCAGCAGGATCCCGGCGGCTTACTTGGAGACGAGTGGGTACCGAGATTGTACGTGGGACGTCGCCAAGCGCGACTCTCTGAACTGGGCTCTGTGAGGCGAGTTCTCTGCTTCTCAAAAGCTGTGTCCGGGCTCGCTCCGTCCGGGTAGCGGCCTCGGTCAAGGCCCCATCCTGTGCCCCAGTCCACTGAAAACGTAGGATCATCCTGGTCTCATGCGCCGATCCTCCGAAGGTGTCCTGGTGTATTCCGTGTGTAGCCACTGGTCCCACCGGGGAAGACTGGCCCAGATCTACCGTCGGTCCAGGTAGCGTCACGCACGGAGGGAGATGAAGTTCTTTCCCCAAGCACCAGGGGTAGGGGGTATGCACTGGTCGGAGGATCGCCAGCTGCCCTGATCCTGGAAGAACACCTCCGCTGTCGCGTAGCCGAAGAGGAGAAGCTCCTGTGGCCTATCCTTCCCCCCACGAGCAGAAGAAGCAGGCCTAGTAGTCCGCGTCAGATCCAAGCTAAGCACGCTCTTGTCCGCGAAGTCCGAAGGTCGAAGGGTTGGACCTCGAGAAGAATCACGGAAGTAGGGAGCGTAGCTTCAGCAGCCGGGCTTAGAGACGACTAAGGTGAGTAGATTCGACTCCGTGTAGTGGCTAGGCCTCCACCCCGAGCACAGCCAAGCGGTACCACCTGTCCGAAGTACGGCACCCCCCGGGTGCCCAACGAGAGTTGTCGAGATGGTTAGACGTCAGGGAGAAGGGGCTGCGCCTTGGTTCCCCAGTGTCCACGATGGATGAGAACCCCCGGTGAGTCAAGGGGCGATGCCGGGCAACTTCCGCGGCAGGGCGGCGGCGATGAGCTTGGATGTCCCGTCCAGCGCCGGCCGAGTGTCCATCCGCGCAGAAGAACAGGACTGATGGAACCGCAGCACTGGAAGCCAAAGAAGAGGAAGAGGAGAAACGGCTGAGACGTCCGAGCAACCAGTCCGAGGGGTCGTCAGCCGTCAAACTCAGGGTGTCAAAGTCCCGCTGTCTGGAACCGGCGACCGAGGAGGGCTCCGAGGGAGGGAATCCCGCTGACGGCGAACCGCAGGACGAAGACTCCCTCCGAAGGGGAGAGCGAAGACGGAGTGACGCGGCGAGGTCTCCCGTTTGCCGAAGGCGGGTTCCGACGAGGAGAACGGCTGCGACGAGGAGGAACGGAACGGAGAGGACGAGGGAAGGGGAAGTGGCCGGCCGATGGGAAGAGGAACGGGACGAACGGGAGTCCGAACGAGATGAGGAACGCGAAGAAGGCGAAACCAGTCGAGGGAGTCCTGATCCGTCGAACGATGAGTGGAGAAGGTCCTCCTAAGATCTTGCGAAGCAGAGCGATAACGGTGAGTAGAATCCCAGCGCCTACGATCCTCGCGAACAGGGGGATCCGGACGAGTGCATGTAAGTCTCTGTGAACCAGGCTCTTGGGAGAGGCGGGTTGCTTGCCGGCAAGGGGATCCCTGCGGCCAGAGATGAGTGGGGAACGAACCAGGCTCTTGGGAGAGGCGGGTTTCTGTGCACTAATCCGTTGAACACTCAAGTGGCGTCTTCTGTGTCTGATCAAGTTGGTTTCGCGCGTCCGGTGCCGGGGGCACAGCGGAAGGCGTCTTGGGCAACTCCAAGCACCCGAGCGGGAAGGTCCTCTTATGATCTTGCGAGGGAGAGCGATAACGTCGAGTAGAATCCCTGTGTCTACGCTCTTCACAACCAGGAGGTTCCGGACGAGTGCGTGAATGTCTCTGTGAACCAGGCTCTTGGGAGAGGCGGGTTTCTTGCCGGCCAGGGGACCCCCAGCGGGATCCCGGCGGCTTCTTCAGAGACGAGTGGGGAACGACGGTGGAGGAGGGACGCCACGAGCGTCCCACCAAACCAGGCTCTTGGGAGAGGCGGGTTCTTTCCACCAGCTGTATCCGGGCGCGCTCTCTAACGGAGGCGGTCTTGACGGTCGAACTCCCACACTGCACTAATCCCTTGATTACTCAGTGGCGTTTTCTGTGTCGGATCCAGCTGGTCTCGCACGTCCGGTGCCTGGGGCACAGCGGAAGGCAATCTTCAAGTACCCGAGAGGGTAGGAGTCTCCCTCCTCTAAAGTTCCAGAGATTAGACCATCGCAGCTCCGGTCAGGTAGCACAGACGTTACAAGAGTGGTCGGAAGCACACCCAGCGCACAGGAGACAGACTGTACGGTTACCCGACGGCCACTGGAAGCCTCCGCATAGCTTGCATGTCCTCAGCAGTCCGATAGTGGTCCCTACTCTGGCGCCGCGCAGAGCGAGCGAGACGAGAGGTGGCCCGGAACTGTGTTGATAGTAGTCTCCGCTTCCTTGGAGACGAGCATTCTTACTAGAGTCCCTGGACGTGCACGTGAATGTCTCTGAGCCGGGCTCCGAGGGAGGCGGGCTTTCTTGCCGGTAAGGGGGACCCCCAGCGGGATCCCGCGGGCTTCTTGGAGACAAGTGGGGCAGAAAGTGGACATGGCTTCTAGGAAGTCTTAGTCCGGGCGCGCTCCCTCCTGGAAGCGGCCTCATCGATCCAGGCCCACTTCGTGCACTAGTCCACTGAATCCGGTGTGGGGATTCCCACAGGGACGTCCTGGTCTCAAGCGACCGGTGCCAAGGATACGTTGGAAGGCGTATCCACATCCTGCGCATAGGAGACCCGACCCAGTGGTTGTCCGACGGCCACCGGAACATCTGCCTTGCGTGAAGGACATCGGCATGCCCCTCTTCATCGGGGCGGAACAGGATCCTTCAAGCACCAACAGCATAGGTCGCTCCCGCCTGCAGACGCTTCAATGCTGCCATCCGCGCTGCTGAGGCCAGGTGACGCAATCATCCCAATGTGGTATGAGGCACCTCCCGTGTCGGAAGACAGGCCTAGTCCCAATGGGCGCTGCCTGGACATGAAGAACACACCTACCAGTAGCAGCCGGGCTGGGGCTTACAGCCGAGAAGCTGCTTGTCCTCTCAAGGTGGTAGTGTACTGCAACATCCTAAGACGACGGACGTGTGCGTAATTGTCTTTCCGAGCGGGCCTTGTCAGAGGCTGTTCCCGTGCGCTCCCCCTGGCAGCGGCCTCCACGATCCATGCTCGCGCACTAGTCGCGACATCCGGTGTGGCTTCTCTCCCAGGGCAGTCCATTGTCGTGCGGAAACCCGCAGTGTCTGGAAGGCGCCTAACCGGTGCCGATCGCTTGCAAAGCAAGCATGGTCGGCGGGGCATCCGGTGCAGTGGCGAAAGACCCCTGGGGACTGAACTAGCCACTGTCATCTGTGTGAATGGTTAGCGCATCCCTGCAACAGATAACACCCGAAGGCCTGCGGGCGAGTCCTGTGGGACTAAGCCACGAAAGGTAGCCTTCGTAACAACAAAACACACAAGCACCAAGCGGGGTAACAGACTGTCAAGCCTGCACGCCAGCAGTGCAGCAAGAAGGTAGACTCACTGCCCTCAAGCACTAAGGTGAGCAACCAACATATGTAGCAAAAGTCAAACATGTCATGACAGAAGCGAGGTACCAAACTCAGACCTGTTTACCCCCTGGGTGTAGTCAGTGTACTTTCAACTGACTAATTGTGTACCTTGGACCTCACATGTGTAATTATTCCCAAGCCAGTGAGCTGTCAGTTTCTCCAAAAAGTGTATTATTGGGTAAACAGGTCTGCAAACTGCATGCCGACAACTAGCCGTGCAGTAAGCAAGCAGGCCCACTGCCGCCAAGCGCTAAGGCGAGGGAACAACATATGTACACAAAAGACGAATACGTCATGACGGAAGCGAGGTACCAAACTGCACGTCTGCAATCTAGCAGTGCAGTAACGAGGTAGATTCACCGCCGTCGAGTGCTAAGGTGAGCAACAACATATGTACCAACCCCTGTGACAAAAGGAGTCAGGCCCCCAAACATTATTACTAAGGGTGACCGTGTGTGGAAAAAAAAACCAACACCGGCCGCATGCTGTACAACTCAATACGCAATGACAATCAAGACAAGAAAAACATCTGGGGCAGAAAATCACCACTTTATGTGGACATGCCACGAGGGGCTCGCCCAGCCAAGGAGCGTAAACCCCCCAGCTGCCCGCCGGAACGTATATCCACTGTCTAAGGTACGTGAGTACTTGTCTACCGCGTATGCCTGCGTATGCGAGTGTGCGCTTAAATCCATCACGCGTGAGCGAAAACAGAACAGGCGCTGGTCCCGAACAAACCACGCGATGACAAGGCGTGACTCAAGCTGTGCCACTCAGCTAATCAGGCCATGGAGTAAAAGAATTCTCCACACCCAAGGTACAAAAGCGTAGGAAACTTCTCTACGATTCACCGAAGGTGAGTGGGGGCGCAATTACAGTGAGAAGAAGACGAAAAACTTCGTACCTGCACAACCAGTGCCCAGCCCGGGAACCAGCCGAGGGTCAATCCCGCTACCTTACCTCTCCGCCGAAGGGGAACGGGGGGAGACGTCCAAAAACCCGCCTGGCACGACCGGCGACGATCACCGGACAGCTCACCAGAGGCCGAAGCGCCGGCGCCAAGCAGTGGGGACGAGAAAACCACGCAGCAGCACAGGCAGGGCCGACGAAACGATCCTATCTCCCGCTCTTCATTCCAACGGCAAGTCCGAACCCGAGAACGGTCGAAAACCAAAGTCCGTAGGCTAGAGCCGAGCGCAAGACGACCGAATCGTGCGCCTAAGTAGACTAGACTGGGGGATTATGGGTACCCGGCTTCCGGGTGGTGGGTATAGGGAGACAACTCTTGGTCCCCTCGGGGTTCCCCGAGTGCCTCCCGGGTTGTGTCTTAACACAACTGGCTCTTAGGCTAGAATGAGTAAGTAGTAGACACTTCCATTCAGTCATGTCATCGGTAATGTTTTTGAAGAAACAAACGGACAGATATGATTACTTGACCAGAATCAAAATGTCCTCGTCTCACGACTCTCACTCAGACATTTTGATTTGGGTCTCATAATTACATCTACCTGTTATTGGCACTATAACAAACAATATGTTGCTCAATATATATGTGTGAGTGTGTGTGTGTGTGTGTGTGCAATTACCTGTAGAGGATATTAACTTCACTATACACGAACTACATGTATACAAATAAACCCTTTTCATAGAACTGGTGGTTGCATACTCAAAGGGGCTAAAAAAACAAAAAAGAGGGTGCAGTAGGAAAAAGAAAAAGCTGGGGTATGGTCTCCATATCTGCATGCTGCCACCCATTCTGTTTACAGTGAGGGTAAGACAAAATATTCTGTTTTCATCCCTATGTCACACGACTAATCACAACCAGCGCAAACCTTACATGACCTCACTACAAAAACCCTTGTAGTGACCAACGGAAAACCTTCATCTAGCTACTTTGTAATGCACCTTGAAAGCCAGGTTTGTTCCACATAAAAGCATAACAAATGTTCTATAGCATGAGGTTACTTAGTGTTGTTTGAAACACGACACACACTGGAGTTGTTTGTAGCACATCTGCAAGTGCAATAATATATTGTGCAGTAAACTACTAAAGATAGAACCTTTATGCAATTGAAACACACCAGCGTCCTATGCTGACTACTTTGAGGCACACAGTCACTCACCTCTTCTATTGCATTACTCTGACAATTTGCAGACAATGCTGATGGTCGTGCAGACTGCATTTCATAGGCAACGTCATGAAAGATCTTAAATTAAGTCATAAATCTACTAAGTATTTAGTATTCCGGACGAAGGCAGCCTCCAAGAACTTGGTGCTGGGTACACCCTCTACTGGTCAGGCAGGCCTGCATCAGAAAGACGGCTCTCAGGCGTGGGTTTCATGGTCAAGACATCCATTGCGACTAAGCTGGAAAACCTACCAACGGGCCACTCAGATCGCATCATGTCCATGCGCCTCCCACTGAGACACCAGCAACACGTCACCCTTCTCAGTGTGTACTCCCCAACCCTCCTGGCAGAGCCTGCTGAAAAGGACAAGTTTTACACTGACCTGCGCAGCCTCCTACAGAGTACCCCAGCAGACGACAAAGTCATCATCCTTGGCGACTTCAACGCCAGAGTGGGCCAGGACTCTGAAGCCTGGAAAGGAGTCCTCGGCAAGCATGGCGTGGGGAACTGCAATGACAATGGCCGCCTACTGTTGGAGTTCTGTGCGGAGCAGCAACTGGTCATCACCAACACTACTTTTCAGCAAAAGGACAGTCGAAAGACCACCTGGATGCATCCTCGCTCCAAACACTGGCACCTTATCGACTATGTCCTAGTGCGTCAGAGGGACCGCAGTGACGTCCTCCTCACCAGAGTGATGCCCAGCGCAGAGTGCCACACTGACCACCGCCTTGTCCGCTGCAAACTCTGGCTCCACTTCAAGCCAAAACCCAAGAAATGGGGGCCCCCCAAGAAAAAGCTTGATGTTGCCAGCCTTCAGCGTGATGATGTGAAAGCTGCCTTTCAGACAGATTTACAGCGCAGGCTCAAAGACACAGCGGACCCAGTAGACTCCTCCCCTGAAACACTTTGGGAACAACTAAAAACTGCTATTGCAAAATCCTCTGCAGAAGTCTTGGGTTTCGCCAGAAAGAAGAACAAAGACTGGTTTGACGAAAACGATGTAGAGATCCAGGAACACCTAGCAAAAAAAAGAGCCGCCCATCAGGCTCACCTAGCCCAGCCTTCCTGCCCTGTGAAGAAGTCTGCCTTCCGCCTCGTCTGCAGCAGTCTCCAGCGCAAGCTCAGAGATCTCCAGAATGAGTGGTGGACCAGACTTGCACAGAGGACCCAGCTTTGCGCTGACAATGGTGACTACAGGGGTTTCTACGAAGCACTGAAAGCAGTGTATGGCCCCAGGCACCTGGTACAAAGTCCCCTGCGAAGCGCGAACGGCCAGGCACTCCTCACAGATAATACCTCCATCTTGAACCGCTGGTCGGAATACTTTCAGAGCCTCTTCAGCGCTGAGCGCACTGTTCAAGAAGCAGTCGTCCTACAAATCCCACACCTCCCAGTAAAGGTTGAATTGGACGAACCGCCCACCGCTGAAGAGACCCTCACAGCCATCCATCAGCTCAAGAGTGGCAAAGCAGCAGGCATTGATGGAATACCGCCAGAGATCTGGAAACATGGAGGCACAGCACTGCACAACAAGCTCCATGACCTCTTTCTCTGCTGCTGGGAGGAAGGAACACTACCAAAAGATCTCCGTGATGCAGTCGTTATCACCCTGTACAAGAACAAAGGCGAGAAGTCTGACTGTTCCAACTACCGGGGAATTACCCTGCTGTCCATTGCTGGGAAAATCCTTGCAAGGCTGCTCCTGAATCGGCTGGTACCTGCCATCGCTGAAGACCAACTCCCAGAGGGCCAGTGTGGCTTCAGAGCAAACAGGAGCACCACCGATATGGTCTTCGTGCTGAGACAGCTACAGGAGAAGTGCCGCGAGCAGAACAAAGGGCTGTACGTAACGTTTGTCGACCTAACAAAAGCGTTCGACACTGTGAGCAGGCAAGGCATGTGGCAGATCCTGGAGCGACTTGGCTGTCCCCCAAAGTTCCTCAACATGATTGTCCAGCTACACGAGGACCAGCAAGGCCAGGTCAGACTCAACAATGACCTCTCAGAACCATTCCCTATTCTCAACGGTGTAAAGCAGGGCTGCGTGCTGGCACCGACCCTCTTCACCATCTTTTTTAGCATGATGTTGAAGCAGGCCACAGTGGACCTCGATGATGACGATGCAGTGTACATCAGGTATCGTCTCGATGGCAGCCTGTTTAACCTCAGACGACTGCAGGCCCACACGAAAACCCTAGACCAACTGATTCGCGAGCTGCTTTTTGCTGATGATGCTGCCCTCGTTGCACACACAGAGAGAGCCCTGCAGCGCATCACGTCTTGCTTCGCAGATGCTGCCCAGCTCTTTGGACTCGAGGTCAGTCTGAAAAAGACAGAGGTCCTCCATCAGCCGGCACCCAAGACAGTGTACCGCCCTCCTCACATCACCATCGGCGAGTCTGAACTAAAGTCAGTGCACCAGTTTACTTACCTTGGCTGCATTATCACGTCGGACGCCAAGCTGGACAAGGAGCTTGACAGCAGGCTGGCAAAAGCGAACAGCGCTTTCGGGCGACTTTTCAAGCGGGTGTGGCACAATCAGCAGCTGAAAACAGGCACCAAGATCAGCGTGTACAGAGCTGTGGTCCTCACCACCCTGCTGTATGGTTCCGAGTCCTGGGCCCTCTACCGCAGCCAACTACGACTCCTCGAACGCTTCCACCAGCGCTGCCTGCGTACCATCCTGGGCATTCACTGGAGTGACTATGTCACCAACGTCGAGGTCCTTGAACGGGCTGAAACTGTGAGCATCGAGGCTTTGCTGCTGCGGACACAGCTCCGCTGGGCGGGGCATGTCTCCAGGATGGAGGATCATCGCCTACCAAAGATCACCCTGTTCGGCGAGCTTGCTACTGGACACCGTGACAGAGGGGCACCAAAGAAGAGATACAAAGACTGTCTCAAGAAGTCACTTAGTGCCTGCCAAATCGACCACCACCAGTGGTCTTCGCTTGCTGCGGACCGTGACACCTGGCGCTCCACCATTTACAAGGCAGCTGTCTCCTTTGAGGACTCTCACAGAGCTAGCCTTAAGGACAAGCGGCTCAGGAGAAAAAACAGAGATGCCGCAGCTCAGAACCCTGGCCATACCTTCCCCTGCAGCCACTGCGGTCGAACCTGCCTGTCTCGGATTGGCCTCCGCAGCCACGAACAAGCCTGCAGACGTCGTGGGCAACTCCTATAAAATCTTCGTTCGCGAAGTCAAGCCAAGAGAGATTTAGTATTTTGATGTTAATCATGTCTGCTGTGATCCAGGTCAGAAGATTTCTTCTCAATGGGAAGAAATCATAATTCATCAGCTTGCTTTCTCTTATTTACATTGAAGAAGAATGAAAACAACCACAATATTGGTTGCAGAGGACTGCTACATGGACCCTAGTAGGCCTGACATAGGTCAAATTAATCATTGGACACCTCAGGCCTTTGGGGCACAATGGTTAATTTGCCCCCCCCCCCTCCCCCCCCCCCCCTCCCCCCCCCCCCCCCTCAGGCCTACAGGGGTCTGAGTGGCAAACTACTGCTACCAATAAATTGCATTATCTGCATGGTGAAAGTCTTGGAGCACATACTGTATCTTTCTCTGATCAGTCTTAAGTCCGCATTTGGCCAGTGCATCCGGGGATGACCAGGCCTCAATAGGTGTGCCACCCCAGGTGGTATCGATGAGGCCGATAGGTCGCTGAAGTTCTTCATACAGGCGTCTGCCATACAGCCAGCACACTGCCGAGAAGTAGGTGAATGCACCAGCACCCACTGTAGCTGTAACAAGACAGGATGACCCATGTCCATAAAGTCTCTTCAATACGAGCTTGCATGTATTTTCCCACTTTTGCACAATACGCTCACAGGCATCATAAGAACATAGAGACTGTCTTTCTATAACAAACTGCAGAAAGAGACAATGACAATGACAATGATCCTTTATTTGACAACGGTAAAAGTTTTGGTAATAACAACCATTTTTCGAACTTGCCGTTGCTAATCTACTGATTACAGAGTTACTATCGTACTAATTGTTTTCTACTACTAAGAAGGAAGAAAAAAATGACATGACACAGCACAAGCCAAGAATTAAAAAAAAAAAAAAAAATTTAAAAAGTAAAAATAATGTTGGGGGGAAGTGACATAGGAATTACCAACTTTACTGGTCGGGCATAATGACATGTTGTGAGGTTTAATTAAAATAATATAATAGGAATACACACAACCTAATACGCATACATAACGCATGCACATTTGAGCACGCCACTCTCTATCTCTAATATACACGTGCGCACACGCACACACGCACACACGTGCACACACACGCTTACGCGGCTTAAGCTAGTCAGTCATATGAGTAGCTGGCTACATACAAGCTGTACCGAATAAATATGAGTCATCAGTCGAAACCTGTGATACACGCAATTAATGATCTAATGAGAAATAGTATTTTTCAATATGTGCACAGTCACGAGGATGCTGCTGACAAAAATAAGTACTTGATGAGACTGACTTTAAACGAGGAGAAAGTAGCTGATGTCGTGACGTTTCTAGGCAAGGCATTCCAAAGACTAGAGCCAGAGAACGTCAAACTCGTTTTATAGAGATCAATTCTAGGTCGCGGCACAATAAGGGATTTTCTTGATCTGGAGTATGTTGATGACTGGACGGTAAATAGCGATGTGATATATCGGGGTAGCTTATCGTTTAATGCCTTCAACATAACCATTCCCTTATTGTAAATTAGATGATCTTTCAGGGGCAGAATTTTTAAGGCTGCCAATTTTTGGTCAGTAGTTAAGCTGGGATCAGGGAGTATTAGTTTGGCAGCTCTCCGATGTAGAGAGTTCAATCTTTTCAAATTGACATCTCTCGACCCATCCCACACAGTAGAAGCATAGTCTATATGCGATCTAATATGGGCATTGAAGAACAGTTGACGTGTCTCCATATCAGTAATGTGTTTAAGTTTTGCTAAGATGTACAGATTTCTGGAGACAATTTTACAAACGTTACTGATGTGTAGCTGCCACCTAAGCTGGTTGTCCACCGCGACTCCTAGCAGGCGATGGTTAGTAACTTGGCTGATGGGTTTGCCTTGGAGGGACAGACTGAGTGAGAGAGAGCCAAGCTGGTGTTTTTGGCGAGTGCTAATTACCATGCTCTCCTTTTTTACCGGGTTTAAAATCATAATATTATGACTGCACCATTCATCAATATCTTGAAGTGTGTTTTGCAGTCGTGAATTGATGTTTGATATATCCTTATCTGGCGTGTGTACAGCAGCATCATCTGCAAACATATCACATGTAACGCTTTCATTTTTTATCGCAAGAGGAAGATCATTTATGAACAAGCAGAATAGAAGGGGACCAAGAATAGAGCCCTGTGGTACGCCATGCTTCACTAAACCTTGATTCGAGTATGAGCCATTTAGTAATACCGTTTGTTTTCTACCTTCGAGGTAGGATTTGAGAAACGACGCCGAGTTGTTGGTGTACATGGATACTTTCTTGATCAGTATTTTGTGGTTTACTAGATCAAAGGCTTTACGAAAATCCAGAAACATGACTCCTGTAAGTTTTGAGTCGTTGATGGAAGATAACCAGGTGTCTATCATCCGTATCAGCGCAGTGTGACATGAGTGTTCTGATCTGAAGCCCGACTGCAATGAATAGATTAATTTTCGGCTTTCCAGGTATGTAGATAGATGCTTGTGAATATGCCGTTCTAAGGGCTTGGACAGAACAGGTAGAAGTGATATGGGCCTAAAATTATTAATTTCACTAAGATCTTTAGATTTAGGTAGAGGTATTACATTCGCGTCTTTAAATGCGTCTGGAAAACAATTAAAATTAATACAGAGGTTGTAGATATAAGTGATACTCTCTACAATGTATGGGAGGGATATCTTGAGTATTTTCGCACTAATCTCATCCAGTCCTGATGATTTTTTATTTTCCAAGGATGTAATTAATTTACCAACTTCATGGACCGCTATAGTGGGTATGATGAAAGGTTTTGTGCCGGCAGTTCTCTGCTTGCAGAAATCGACTAAGTTGTCCGGGCATACATAGTCATGCGACTCAGTTCCCGGCGGGATTAATGATTCTGCTACGGAGACGAAGTGGCTGTTGAAGCTGTTTGCTGTGAGATGCGGCGGTAAAGGAGTTGTGCTTTTATTCGTGCCTCTAGTAACTAAATTTATCGCACGCCATATTGTGGCACAGTCTTTACTTTCGTGAATAACTTTATCGAAAAGTAATTTCTTTGCCTTCAGAACCATGGATTTTATTCGATTATGTTCTTTCTTGTAATCGGTGAAGCGCTTCTCTCTTCTCAGCTCATCCCTGTGCTCCATGGCCTCGATAAGATCCGCAGTCAGCCAGGGTGGTAAAGTGGCGTATTTAACTCTTTGTTGTCTCAAGGGCGCGTGTTTATCTAGCACTCTGAGAAAGAGAGAAAGAGAGGGGAGGACATTGGGTCAATTCATATATAACACTGATGTGTCTGGTGCTTTACGTCAATTCAGGAACATTGTATAATGTATAACACTGAAATGTCCGGTCCTTTTAAGTCACTGTCACTGTCTGATTCTTCTCTTGAAGTTGAGGATTGTTAATTGTTATGATTGTGGTTGTGTTGTTCTGTGAGAGCATGCATGTGTTAATCGTAGGAAAACGATCCGATATTTATTTGAGCTATCATGGTTACGTATCACGTACCTTTACAGTGAGATTCTCTATTGTTCGCGCAGATAGCAGAATTGGTTTTGTTATGATACGCCAAGTTTAGTCCGGAAGCTTCTAGCAAAGAGGCACGGAGGATAGCGGTAGTAGAGCTGCTCTATTTTTAGCCATAGTTGTTCTCTGTGCGCGTGAATTTAGCGGCCGTTCTTTGTGTGTTATGAAAGGTCTGCCATACTTTTGTGTGATGTCATTACACACTAGGATTTGGGGCTGAAATGAGCAGTCAAATTTTTGTAGAACATTGTAGTTATTCTAGAAAGTTCATTTTTTATTAACATTTATGAGTTTTAGTTACGTGTTCCGTTCCGATTGGTTGCGTTGTGTAAATTCGGTGGTTTTTCTGGAAAATTGTTTTGCTATAAAAGTTGGTGCTAGGAAGCACGTGTGTACACCGTCATGCATTGTCAGTTGTAGGGACACACAGTTTATCGTAGGTACGTGGCCCGTATAGGGTGTACATTGTGAGAGACGCAGCGTAACGGTGGCATACGTTGTATGAGAAACTGTGTTGCCAGTGTTGACATTTGCAGAAGAAAAGACATTGTATCAGTGTTGGTGCATTTGGAAATGCATTGTGTGGAGATCGCATCGCTAAATTAAAATATTGTTGGAACTGTTGGAACTGTTACTCCAGTGTAGCCTACATCCTTAAGCCACATGTGACGAGTTGCAGCTGAATGAAGTTTATTTAAAAGAACCTTACGTGCGTGCGCCTGGTGTGTTTATCATACTACGACTACGACCCCACCATGTAACATTAATTTTGACATTTTTCCTCAAAGATTTTTTTTATAAAGTTCAAGAGATACAAAGCTGCCTAATGAACTCATCCAAACTAACTATATACAAAATTTCAAGCAAATACAACAAAAAATATGGACTCAAATGTGGGTCAACTGACTTTCTATAAATGATCATTTCTTCAATGTGACATTCAATTTCAGTATGCTCAGAGGTTCTCTTAAGACATACCCTGAGGGAAGCATGTCCTCAATTTTCAAACTTGTACACACAACCATCGTAGATTTTAGTGTTTACTATTACAAATACTATATATATACGCACACATGCACATACATACACACATGGTCTTCGCACTGAAAGTACATTCTGAAGCATGGTTAGTGTAACTAGACATGACATAATTTTTATCTTGTTATCTCACAGAGTTTGAGGCCTACCCACCTACGATATGTGCATGCTATTGAAAGCATTCCATTGCATCTCATCCTAAACAGTCTCCTGCTACAAATACAAGAGACTTAAAAATCAACAGGCAAATTTCTTCACCCCCAAAGGAAAACAGCCGTCAGCATTGTAAATGCTGCATGCACAAGTGGTATGAACCAATGCAATGGATATTCAACAACTCAACTAACAGTAACAGTAAATATGGAAAGGAGCTTATGGATGCACCGGAAACATTTGGTCTTCATGCATATACCCCTCAAAGCTGGCACATGTACCCCTCAAAGCTGGCAAACTGGTTGAGTTTCAAGCCTGTCAGCAAAACGACCATAAACAATGTTTGTGTCTGAAAAATGCACTCAACTGTAATGACAATAAGGAGTTAAGTACAAACAACAAAGTGGGGATGATAAAAAAGTAGAAAATAGAGCAGTCAACAGTAAACAGCAACAGTGAACTTTACAAAATACAAAAAAAGAAAAACAAGAACGGCAAGGCCCTCATGGTTCATGTGCATGACTGATATGAATTATTTATCCAACATGTGACCTTCAAGCTTCTGTGACCTTGGCCTTTCTGACAGGTCACTTATATAAGCAGGTTTTGGAATGTCAAATGGCAATAGTACCTGCAAAATCCTACGTCTTGTCAACATGGGTGCAATTATCATGCATTTGTTAACCTCCCTTGACTCTTGACCTTTATGAGTGGTCAGCCAAATTAGCAGACATAGTAAAGTCTTATCATCAACTAGCCTTCTGCCAAGTTTGACTGAAATGTTTGCGAAAGTACCAATCAAAACCTACGTTCAAAAAAACAAAAAAGGCAATTGCCCTTATGGCTCACATGTATGACCGATGCCCACACGTGTAACCTTTGTCGCCTTGACATTTCTGACATCACAGAAATATGTAAGTGTTCAAGTGCCTTAAAATTGAGATTCAGTCTTTTCGTTCCATTCCGCACGTTTTTAAAACACCCAGCTAGGGCCCTGAGCTCACCGGGTTTATGGGTTTTGAACTCCATTTGCCACAGGCCTGTATAAGGCAAGCAGCAGCTGTAGAATCCAGTTTAGTGCACACAGCGAGTAGACCATGAGATACACTGAAGTCACTCCTATCAGCTTTACCAGGCGTACACAGGAACTAATCCTGTAGAAGACGATACTGACCGATAACCAGCTGGAATATTTGAAAGAGACACTTCCTGCATCTGTATTCTATAACAGCAGTTGTCACAGTCCTATTCCACAGGTGCATAATGGAGTGTGGCTGTCATACATATAGTCCAGTTATTTGTCAGTATCATCTGTTACAGAACGAGTTTGTGTGTAGGTCTACATAAAGTTGATAAGGATTCACTTGTGACTGCAGTGTATCTCATGTTCTGTGTGCATTGGACATGACTGCATGCCTTTATATAGGCCCTGAGCTGATGTTCAAACTGCACCAACTCAGTGAGCAGTTTTACCAACATAGTGGCAATGTATATCAGAGCCCTAGCTGGGTCCTGAAACGTTTTCCAAAAACAGATGTGGGACGGAACAAAAAGAATGAGCCTCAGCTTTAACAAAAGTAAAGGGCTGGCTTCTATAACAGCAAAATCCATATTTTCTTGAAATTTCCACGAATGTGTCAATCCCCAATGACCCTTGACCTTTTCAATGTGTCGACTAAATTAGTATGCAACAAAAGGTTTTGCCGTTAGCAACCATTACGCCAAATTTGATTGAAAAGTTTGCCAAAAATTTAACAAACCAGAAAGGCAAAGCCCTTATGGCTAACGTGTATGACTGATCCACACATGTTTGACAATAAGTAAAGGGATGGCTTCTGCACTAACAAAATCCAGGTTTTCTCCAAATTTAATCAGTTTTCACACATCTGTGAAATCCCCTTGACCTTTGCGATGAGTCGACTAAATTAGGATACATAGAAAGGTCTTATCAGCTACCTTTGTGCCAAATTTGACTGAAAAGTTTGCAAATATGTTGATAATAACTACAATTATTGGCATTTTATACACATTTGTAGACCTATTGTGACCCTTGACCTTTCCTGAGAGGTCATTCAAATTAGTATACATAGATAGGTCTTACCATCAGGTATCTCTGTAGCAAGTTTGGGTTGTGAATAGCAATTGAGAAAAAATATTTCTAGTCAAAATATGGCTATTTATAAGCAAGTTTGGGTTTGGAGTTATAAATAGTAGTCGAGAAAAAACATTTGTCAAAATATGGCTATTTTTTTTAAACCTATTTTCTGAGCTCTTGTGACCCTTGATCTTCCGAGGGCTCATCCCAATTAGTATGCATAGATAGGTCTTACCATCAGGTATCTCTGTAGCAAGTTTGGGTTTGAAGTTCTGAATAGTATTTGAAAAAAATACAAAACATCTTTTGTCAAAATATGGCGATTTTGGACCTATTTCTTGAGCTCGTGACCCTTGACCTTTCCGAGAGATCAACCAAATTAGTATGCATAAAAAGGTCTTACCATCAGGTATCTCTGTAGCAAGTTTGGATTTGAAGTTGTGAATAGTAATTGAGAAAAAACATCTTTTGTCAATATATGGCTATTTTGGACCTATTTCTTGAGCTCTTGTGACCCTTGACCTTTTCAAGCGATCAACCGAATTAGTGTGCGCATAAAGGTCTTACCATCAAGTATCTTTGTACCAAGTTTGGGTTTGAAGTTGTGAACAGTATTTCAGACAAATTATGTCAAAATATAGCTATTTTTGACTTATTTCATGATCCCCCCTCCCCCCTGTGACCTTGACCTTTGTGAGGTCGCTGAAATTGGTATGTTTAGAAAGGTCTTGCAAAAAGTATCCTTGGACCAAGTTTGAAGACTGTAGCTTGAATAGTCTCCAAGAAAATGCCAACGTTAAAGTTTACCACGGACGACAGCGGACGGATGAAAGACGACAGATGACGGACCCCTGGCCCAGAACATTGACTCACTTTTGCTTCACACGTGAGCCAAAAATTACAATTTTAACAAAAACAGGCATTTTTCACACACGTGCTGACATCTTGTGACCCTTGACCTTCCAAGGTGTCATCCAAAACTGTATGCCTTGATAGGTCTTACCATCAGGTATCTCTGTAGTAAGTTTGGGTTTGAAGTTGAAAATAGTATGCCAGAAAAAAACTGTTTTTGCCAAATTATGGAAATTTTTACCTATTTTTGGATCACCCCATGACCCTTGATCTTTACCATGGGTCAATTGAATTAGTATGCATAGGAAGGTCTTATCATCAACTACCTTTGTGCCAAATTTGATTTGATAGAATCTACAATTCTATCAAAAACTGTGACCCTTGACCTTTCTGATGTATCATCCAAATGAGCATGTACATGTATAGATAAGTCTTGCCATCAGGTATCTCAAATGTTTGTCAAAATACAGCTATTATGGACCAATTTCTGGACCTCATGTGACCTTAAACTTTAAGAGAGGTCACTTAAATTGTTATGTTTAGAAAGGTCTTGTCTCCTTGGGCAAAGTTTGAAGCCTGTGTCTTGAATAGTCTCTGAGAAAATGGCGAGGTTAAAGTTTACCACGGATGACCAATGATGGATGACAAGACAGATGATGGATGACAGATGGCCCAGTACATACTCACTTTTGCTATCACACATTAGTGAAAAATAGGCAATTTTCATGCATTTCCTGACCGTTTGTGACCCTTGACCTTAGAGCAGGGTCACCCAATTTAATATACACAGGAAGGTCTTATCAAGTATCTTAAAAGTTGCAAATGCTATTAAAAAAACACACCACTTTTTAACCCATTTATTGACCCTCTGTGACCTTGACCTTTAAGCAAGGTGTCTAAAATTGATGTGTTTCGAAAGGTTTAACCACAAAGTATCCTTGGGCCAAGTCTGAATAGTCTCAGAGAAAAAGCAAACGTTAAAGTTTACCAAGGACTATAGATGGCCCAACAAAATGAATCACTTTTGCTATTGCACGTGAGCCACAAATTGGATGACCACAATGGTCAAGAGTACGACTAGGCGTCGAGTGCCGGTTTCGCTACCTGACTGAAAAAAACAAAACCTTCAAACTCAAAACCGGGCATGCATCTCACACAACCTTATCTTAACTGGTTAGAAATTGAACATACCTTCTAATCATGTGTCATTTTTGCATACGTCCGATGGGATAAAAGAGTTATTCATTGTTTTGTGCGATCGAGCGGCGCAAGCCAAAATTTTGAAACGTGACATCGCTCACGCATGTTCGCTTTCAGATAAAAAATTCCGGGAATGAAATAGAATTTCGAAACCAGGTTTAGGACTATAGAGAGCCAATGCAAGTTACTATTTTGTTACCATATCGTCAAGTTTTACATGTGTCTAAGTTTAAAGTAGTTTGAGGGCAAGTAAAGGCTAGAATGAACATAACGTGCGTCGTCAATTTCACACAAATCTCGCTGTGAACCGGAACACAAAAAAACGTACCGTGAGGCACCTAATTAACATATCCTAGACAACATTACTCTTTATTCTGATTACCGTAAACAAATTTGAAATCCTTTTGAGAATTGAAAGAAGGCTGCGTTTTTTAAACTTCTTCAACCCAAAAGTTGTAAATTTTTTGTTACGTTCAAACACGGGAAAAAATCTCTCAATCATCAACACGCGTGATTTTCTGGAATCGCTGGCCATTTTGAGATATGAATCTGGTCAGTCCTATTTACCTCATACCTACAGGTGACATCGATGGAGTAGGGAAGCGACAAAGTTGAAGGTAAGTTTTGGTTGTAAATGGTTATGTTCATGCAAAATTGATGACTGAGCACCATAAATGTTTAAGAAAGCAATGTAAGTGTACTGCTTTTCTAATTACTTCAAATGAACGTTGACGCAAGCAAATGTAAAATCAATTGGCTCAATGACCGCATGTTTTGAACAAAGGAAGAAAACATTACTTGATGGAATTTGCCTCCACCCAACGATGATGGTTTAGTTATGGTTGTAACAGTTATGTTCAAGTTTCTGAATGCGATATTCAACATTTCAAAGGATAAAACAGAACAAGTAATGTATGTTCAGATTAGTTTTGTAGCGCAGCAACACTTTGAAACAATAATTATTACCTTTTACCGTCACCTTGCCGTTGTGTCCGCTTGTACATAACTTTACACACGGTTAGAGGTTGTCAGCGTTACGTTCAGGCAATTACAGCTTTATTTTCAAAGATTAAAAAGAACACTATGTATCACACATTTTCGTCGATTCAGTATTGTTGTCTTTAACGTTCCTGATATAAAAAATAGAGTAAATGTCTTTTGCTCCGGCTGTTTGATTGTTCATAACTTTACACAGTTTGGCCAGGTAAATCTTTATGTAAAGTTATGTTCAAACCATGAGTTTTGCATTTTAGGGGAAGGACATGTCATACATTTTTTGTACCAATTTTTGTTGGTAGGAAGGGATTTTGTGCTAATTTGATTTATACTTCGGGTCATAGATTATGAGTTGCTGAATTATAGTGTTTGTACATAACATGACGCAGTGCAAAAGGGAACAGACATAGCACCTTCAATCAAAAAATGGTTGTTTTTCTTATCTTAAGCTGTGTTTTTATGTACTTTATATTATTGTTTCTTTATTATGTAACATAAGATTAAGTAAGAATAACCCTGTTTTGGCAGTATTGGACTGAACATAACATGACGTAACACTTACGGTGATTGGGTTGTAAAGTTGTTACACTGTGCTTCATGCTATTTTTGTATGGTTTAGTGTTCTATGATAAGTACAGATAGTCTGTGCATTTTTTAAAAACTTTTCTGCACCCAAGAAATGACAATTTTTAAGAAATGCCTTGAACATAAAAAGAAATACCCAACGGAGAAAGAAACACGCTTAGAAAAGACGGGTACAACTTAAGTAGCGGCTAATCTCTCTGTCTATTTTGACAAAGGGTATTTACCCGAAATATTAATAAATTTTGTTGTACCCGTCTTTTCTAAGCGTGTTTCTTTCTCCGTTGGGTACTTCTTTGCATATTACACGCTTGACAGTCACCTTTTTGGTCTGGATTGCCTTGAACATAACTTGTTGACAATTATGTTGTCAAGTTATGTACAGTTAAAACAGTGCTCAACTAACATTTTCCTTCATAATCATAGTAACTTCTTTTAAAGTGGAAGACTGGTTTGATTATTTTGTCTATTGTAACTAATATACAAACTATTATTCTAGCTAGATGACTGTGAACATAACTTGATAAACTAGACTGACATGTAAAGTGTAAAGTTATGTTCATTACTGTAGCACAATTCCTAGTATACTGTCTTTAGGATGCCCACTTTGCTAGTTGTTATTTATCAAAATACAGCTTGGGTACTAAAATATAAATTGTTAAATCCAGAATATACATTTTCCTGTTTTAAATAGTTTGTACATAACATGACATCATGTGTTGTCAAGTTATGTTCAACCACAGTTGTGTTTGGTTCACACATTGTCTTCCAAGTTGCAGTCTCATCATGCCTTTTACTCTTTGTTGTGCTGGCCAAGCTTGATAGCTGCCATGATATATCATAATTTAATAATAACCAGCCATTTTAGTACAAAGCTGTTGAAAAATAGCCAGACAAATTAGGCTGATGCTAGCTAAAACAAATCGCAAACATGGACACAAATTGAAATTATTTGACCCTCTCTGTTTCAGTTCTTCGGGATTTGTTCCTGAATCGAAAGTTTCCGAGGCTGAAGGGTCTTTCCCAGCTGTGAAAGCACCCAGAAAGTGGATGCTAAACACGTGTGGTAGTGCAGTGCCCTGATAGGCTGTGCCCTGGTGAGCAAGATTATGTCAGCACACTTGTGTTTACGAATGATGGCAGCCAGAAATCTTTTTAAAGTATTTGAAACCAGAAAAATGTGGATTTTGAACATGTTTTAGCTCCATTTAAGTTTGAGATGGAGACATTGAAAAATTCATTTTTCTCTAAAAGTTATTTTTTCGAAAAATACTTACCGATGACATGACTTTATGGAAGTGTCTACTACTTACTCAAATCTAGCCTAAGAACCCGTTGTGTTGACACACAACCCGGGAGGCACTCGGGGAACCCCGAAGGGGCCAAGAGTTGTCTCCCGTTACTGCCCATCCGGTTCCGAGTCACAAGGTGACTAACCAGTCAGGATACTTAGCTCACCAGCGGCGAGCGGGGCAGGTGGGAGGGTCGTCCGAGTCATGTCATTGTTAAGTATTTTTCGAAAAAATACCTATTAGAGAAAAATGAATTTGTTTCTTCAAAAACATTACCGATGACATGACTTTAAGGAAGAATTGCGAAGAGGAGGAGGGTGCCACGCCTCAGCACACCTTTAGGGCCAAATAGCCATCCTCCCCGTCACAAACTCCCGACAACCCTGGTTAGGTGTATACCTACGGCGCCGTGGCGCCGGGAGGGAGAGTTGCGCCGCAGTGATGTCCCCCATCAGCGCGAGGTTGTCTCACTGGCCTGCCAGATCCCTGAGATAGAAGCCAGTGAAGGTAGATTCTGCCTACCAGCCCACAGCAGCCACGATGTGTAGACAGCGCAGCTACGGTCGAAAGTGACGTTCGTGGCCATGGCGCATACCTTGTGTGCACGTACTTTAGCCTCTACGCTCTCTGCGGGGACGGATCCTGGTAGGTGGACCGATTGACTGAGCGTAGCCAGGAAGAGATCATCTGGGCTGTTGTGTCAGTCCTGCCGGGTTTAACGGCAGAAGAGGCGTGCGCGTCCACTCCGGACGGCTTTGGTTCGGCGTAGGTACACGCGTAGGGCTTGCACAGGATCTTGCTGCCTGGACTCCTGGGGAATGTACATCCCTCTCAACGGCCGTAAGGTGATCACCTGAGGCGCAGTCAAAGGAGACCTGGTCTTGGCAAAGAAGGCAGGGTCTGTCAGCAGCCGTACGGAACCATCCGCTCGAAACTGCAGGCAGGCAGGGCGCGCAGACAGCGCGTGTAGCTCGCTAACTCGGGCCGTCGTGGCGAGAGCCAACAGGAAGCATGTCTTACGAGTCACATCCGCAAGCGGGCCAAGGCAGAGGTTCAAATCGGGCAGAATTCAGCCAAGTCAGTACCCAGGGTAGGTCCCAGCGAGGAAAGAGCGAACGGGGCACTGGACGCTGCAGGCCGAAGTGAGTCATAAGGTCGGCGATGTCTTTACAGGTGCTGGGGTCCGAGCGGCCAAGGTGCCAGTAGGAGTCGGCAATCATGGACAAGAACCCCCTGATGGTATTGGGGCCAATCCTAGGTCTCCGAAGAGCCAGAGGAAGAAGTCCGCGAGCTGAGGGTTAGTCAGGTTGGTGGGGGCGAGGCGATGGTCTTCGCATCAGGAGCACAGTACTCGCCATCCTAAGCAGACGCGTTGTGTCGAGGGTTTGCGGGCTGTAGCGATAGCTTCCGCTGCTGCAGTCGAGAAGCCTCTAGTGGTGAGGCTAGCCGCCCAATCTCCAAGCGTGAAGGAGTAGGCGCTCCGGGCCTGGGTGGAACAGCGATTGTCACGGTTGCTTGAGCATCGTGCGGGGTGCGGGAAGCAGCAGTGGGGAGGTCCGCGGCGAGGCTGAGGAGGTCGGTGGTTCAGGACCGGTTCCAAGAGAAAGTGACGACCAGTAGAACGACCGCATTGCAACCCCGAAGCTTGAGGAGGATTTGGGGGACGAGGACTGTTGGGGGGTATATGTACGAGAGAGTCCGTCCCACGGAAAGGACAGTGCGTCGACTGCCCAGGCCAGAGGGTCTGGGAACGGGGAGACAAATAGGGGAACTGGCGAACCAACCTCGTGGCGAACAGGTCTCCCATTGGCGTCTCCCATTGCGCGCAGATCATCCGAAAGATGTCCTGGCATAAGGTCCACTCCGCGTGTAGCAACTGGCCGCATTGGGAGAGAGGGTCCTGCCCTGTGCCTGGATGTAGGCCGCCAGTGTCGCGTTGTCGGAGAGGGCGAGCAGTTCCAGGAGACTGAGGTGTTCCTCCCACGCGATGAGGGCCTGCCAGACTGCGCGCAGCTCCAACCAGTTGAAGTGCTTGTTCGCGTACTCCGGAAGCCAGGGGCCGGACGTCGTGAGGCACCGCGATAACAGGTGTGTTCCCTAACCAGCAAGACTTGCATCGACCGACAGGTAGAGTCGAGGAGGAGGAGCGGCCAGGAGGACTCCCGAAGCGGGTCACGAAGTGTCTGTCCAAGGCCGCAGCAGGGGACGAAGCATCCGAGACAATGGCACCGGGGCAGCTACGTCTCCGGAGGGCAGAAGCCAAGGAAGCTGCTGCTGTAGCGGGAGGCGAGAAGACGGTCGAGTGGGAGTAGATCCGCCGTACCCTCTGCGAAGAGCGGTCCTCGTCAGTCTGTCCGGCGATCTGCTGCGGTTCACCTGAGAAGCTGAGCCCGTGCACGTGCCAGATGCGCGCCTCCGTACATCCGCTGTGCGCCTGAGATGAGGTTGTCCTGGAGTCCACGGGGCGCCGCCTCCACCCGTCAGAATCACGCGAGTGGTCCCTCCGCAGAAGTCGAAGCTGCATCTCCACATAAGCGCCGAGCCTGCCGATGACTCTACGATCCGGAGCGGTACGCTGGCGGCTGCGTTGGTGTCCCCGTGAAGGCACCTCCGTCCAAGGATGTCCGAAAGCCATTGCTGACGTCGAACTGCGACCGCTGCCGAAGGATCCCAGCCCGAGTCGTCCCAAAGACTGAAGGTGCTATCTGGAGCCTGCAAAGCCCGGTGCCGCGAAGAGGTCCGAGCAGCGCCACGCTGGAACTAGACCGCCGGCCGGCGAAGAGGAAGGGGAAGATGAGCGATCGTCACGAGCTGAGCGCCGTCCCTCTGTCGTCGAACCTGCGTTTCCAGCGAAGAGCGCCGGCTGCCCAGGGGTCCGAGGAACTGCTGCACCTAGCTAGAACTCGAAGTCCGTAGTTGCGGCAAGGTCCGGTGGCGCGCGTTGCCAGACTGGTCCTCCGATCCGACGGCGATGAGCGCGGAGACGAGAAGACAATCCGCTCACGGTCCCTGTCACGTGTGGGTTCCACACGCGGTGATCGTTCCTTCAAGCGCGAAAATCGAATCTCTGGAAGACTGCTTCGGGGTTCTACCCTCCCACGATGGCTGCTCGCACCGACCACGTTGGTCCTCTACCGAAGGAGGCTATCAGCGCCGACCCAGTCAGTGGGCTTACAAGTCAGAGACCAGCGAGGACTGACTGTGGACATGGGACGCTGCAAGGTGCGTCTCTCCGAGCCGGACTCAGTGAGGCGGGCTCTCTGCCGGCAAGGAGGTTCCCCGTAGGGACCAGCGGGCTTGTCCGGGCGGTGTCCCTCCGGGGAGGGGTCGCGTTGAGAGCAATCCTGCACGGAGCGCTGGTCTCACGTGTCCGGCATGTAAGCATGCATTCTGTTTACGCAACTCTGAACCCCCCGTGAGCCTGTACGCATCGCTGGGACGACGAAGTCGGTAGGCACAGGAAGACCTCACTCTCAGCGACGTGAGCAAAACATGAATAACAAGTCTGCTAAAAAACTAGTCGATAAATGTACAACATTAGCGCCAGCAAGCCTTTTATCCACCTATGCCCGCCTCTGTGACCGTAGCCGATCCTAGGGCACATCCCCTTAGTATGCATACATGGGACTTACCATAAGGTATCTCTGTACCAATTGGGGTGAGATAGTGCATAAAATTAGAGAACAGCAAAGGAGACGGCGGAGGCCGGTCGAAGGCAGGACATCCGAGGGGGGCCGAGCTCAATGAGGTCGAAGAGAGGCTTCCTAGGAGACGAGCGAGGACTGATAGTGGACTTGGGACGGCGCGTGGCGTGTCACTCCGAGCCGGACTCAGTGAGGCGGGCTCTCTGCCGGCAAGGAGGCTTCCCGTAGGAACCAGCGGGCTTTGTCTGGGCGGTGTCCCTCCGGGGGAGGGGTCGCGTTGATAACCGTCCTGCTCTGAGCATGAGGCTCCTGCCCCAAGTCGTCGGACATGTGGGTAAAGGTCTCTCCGAGCCGGGCAGCGAAGTGCCTCCTCGTAAGGGTCAGCGGGCTTCCCTGGAGATGAGCGGGGACTGACAGTGGACATGGGACGGCACGTGGCGCGTCTCTCCGAACCAGGCTCAGTGAGGCGGGCTCTCTGCCTGTCAGTAGGCGTGTCCGGGTGGTGTCCCTCTGGGAGGGGTCGCGTTAAAAACAGTTCAGCTCGGAGGGCTAGGCTCCCACGTCCGCTGTGGCGTCTTTCCATCAGGTTGGTGCAGTCTCGTGTGGTCAGTACGCAGGGTACAGGGAATGGTGCCCCAACTGGATTCGGATCACACACAGGTGCCGGTCGCTCGCATCTGAACACTCCATACCCGCGAACAGCGGAGCTCAGTCCCGGAAGAGCAGGTGTCACAAGCGTGTTCGGAGGCGCATCCGGTGCAGGAAGACAGACCTGTGGTAATCTGAAGGCCACTGGAACCCTCCGCACTGTGTGCAGGTCATCCACAAGCCACTGCAACACACAACACATCCAAAGGCACGCGGGCGAGGGCCTGTGGGACCCCGCCCTGGTAAGGCTAGCCTTCGCACAATAAAAGGCAAAAAACAGCGAGGTACAAACCTGTCAGTAAGCGTCTGGGCCTACCAAATCCATCCCCGTAGCTAGTGGGCGCGGGCACAGTGGGCCCGTCAAGCTAAGTAAGGCAAGCATACTACCTTTGCGACCAACCGTCTGCGAACGAAGGCAAGTCGCGGCTAACCTCTCTGTGTGTCTCATCTAAGCGTGCTCCTATCTCCATTGGGCACCTCCCCGCATCCCACACGCTTGGGAGTCACCCTTTTAGTCTGGAGAGCAAAGTTAAGGTGAGCAAATGACGCATCAAGTACAACAAAAGTCAAGCATGCGACGACAGGCACAGGCATGGGGCAAGCATCCGTTACAGTAACATTACCAACGTAATGGTGACCGGGCGCGGGCACGTGCGCCCCCGCCAAGCAAAGGTGAGCAAAGGACGCCTCCTGTACAACAAAACTCACGCACGTCACGACAGGTACAGGCATAATCAAAACAAGCGTCTGGCACAGTAACGTTACCAAGGTAATGGCGACAGGGCGCGCGTACGTGGCGCCCCGCCAAGCTAAGGCGAGCATACAACACATTACGTACAACAAAGTCAAGCCTGTCATGACAGGTACAGGCACGAAGCAAGTGTGTGGCCCAGCAACATCTACCAACCTAATGGCGACAGGGTGTGGGCATGTGGCGCCCTGCCAAGCTAAGGTAAGCATACGGCGCCCTAAATATAACAAAAGGTCAAGCATGTCATGATAGATACAGGCATGAAGCAAGCGTCAGGCACAGCAACATTTACCAACGTAATGGCGGCCAGGGCGTGGGCACAAGAGGCCCCGCCAAGCTAAACGAGCCATGGACGTACAACATATCCCGCACAAACATACAAGGTACAAGCCAGCCGGTAAGCGCCATTCTAGTCACACCCATCAGCTGAAAGGTGAGAGAGCGCGGACATACAATGCATTACGTGGGGCCCCGCCAAGCTAAGGGGAGATTTTGGCGCGCAAAGTTACAGCAAAGATGAAGACTGTCTTCGTTCCGCTCGAACCGGTGCCCCGCCCGGGCGCTGACCGAGAGCCAACCCAGCTACCTTACCTTTCCGACGGAGCGGGGACGGGGGAAGAAACGTCCATAACACACACGGCACGACCGGTGCAAAGTCCCAGCGAAGCTCACCGCGCAGCCCAAGCACTCAAGACGCAGGAGAGGCCAGCAGCCAACGATGAGGGGACCACAGAGCCACACAGGGCACAGGCAGGGCCGACTAGGTAGAACCAAGAGAAGAAGCCAAGAGTCCGGAAGACCGGCGAACCGGTCGAAAATTCCAAAGTCCGTAGGCTAGAGCAAACACGTCTGAACGGTGTGAGCCTAAGTAGCATGACTGGTTAGTGACCTTGTGACTCAGAACCGGATGGGCAGTAACGGGAGACAACTCTTGGCCCCCTTGGGGTTCCCCGAGTGCCTCCCGGTTGTGTGTCAACACAACGGGTTCTTAGGCTAGATATAAGTAAGTAGTAGACACTTCCATAAACTCATGTCATCGGTAACTTTTTTGAAGAAACAAATTATAAAAGGTTGAAAGGTACAGCCGAAACACGTGGGACTGGTTGTCACTGGCCAATAAAGAAAAGGAGTTTGAAGTTTCCTTAGGAAACTTGATCAGCAGGAAGCTTGTTATGGGTTGCTTCAAGAAAGCGCTGTGATCATTATGCAACATATGCACATTTCTGTTTCAGGAGTGATTGTCGGAGTAGATCCTCTGAGGGTCAAATTCCTCAAGCCTCACCAGACAAAACAAGGAGTATTTGTTTACCCTGAAATAGATGACATCCAAGAAGTAGGGGGGGATGATATGATTGTAGTGTCAGCTGTACTTTTCCTGCCACTCTCTAACAGTGCACGTGAGAGGAGAGTGGTTGGGTTTGATAAATTTTAAATTGTTTCTGCCATGTTTAGCTCAAGTATGAAGCTAAAGTGAGTACTTTCTGTGCCAGTTGTCTGCTGAAAACCATCGGTCATGGTAAACTTAGGTCAACTGGTGCTAGATTATATTTGTTTGAAAGTGGTACAGAAAAGTGTTTCTTTGCGGAGGTATTTGGCCAAAAAGTAGGCTCCGATGTCACACAGCCCATAGCAAGCATGAGCAATGGCTAACGTCAGTTTTCAAGAGTGTTAAATGTATTGTTGGTGTTCTAAAATGTATTGAAAGTTTAAACTTTTTTCACTTGGTGCTTTCTCAGATTGTGGAACCACATTGTGCAGAGATTCAAACCTCATGTCGTAAAGTTATGTACAAACATGTACAGACTTGTTTTGCTACTTGCTTTAAACATTGTAGACAATTATTAAAACTGGTAAATGCTGGGGTTTACTGACCACAGAATTTGATGTAATTTCCCATTTTTATCTTTTATTTTGACTACAGTGTTGATAATACCAACATGTTCGGTTGTAAAGTTATGTTCAAACTTGCCATTTTCACACATTATTCCCTTGTATTATCAATTTCAAACCTGATAATTACATCACTGCTGTTCTGTAGTGTAGTAGAAAGCTACAGGTGATTCTGATTTTTATTTTCTGGTTTTTGTCCATTTGTGGAGGCACTTTTTTGCTGAAATTTGAAGCTCTTGGTGTAAAGTTATGTACAAACAATTACAATATGTATTTGCTGCTTTCATTACTCATTTAGACACAATTTTGGGAGAAATAAAAGTGTATTTGTTAAAAACACATCACCTGAGTAGTGTTTTGTTATTTTTGGATTTATGCATGTTAGTTAAAGAGCCTCAAGTTTGTTCGTCACGGTGTAAAGTTATGTTCAAGCATTGTGTGTTTCTTGTTTTTAGCCTTCATTTCATTCTATGTTGTGAATGGTGTTTTTTCCTAAATTATTCTTTAATCTACAAGAGTTTAGTACACAATAAAGGGAAAACACACCATCTTAATTGACTTTCTTTGCTGTGTTGTCAAGGATTTCAAAATTTTTGTTCATAAGCAAGTTGTCCAATTTTTTTTAACGTTTGTAGCTACTGTGTTCACACTTATCTCAATTAGGATAGTTTAGAATCTATCACTGTGCAATTGAAATTGTGTGTTTAATACCACACACAATTTTTAAAATGTAATTTATGCATTATTTTGCATAAATGTATAGCTGAGTATAAAGTTATGTTCAAACAATTTCAGTGTTGCACCATTGTGTATCTATTCACCCCATCAAACTTTCTTTGAAGCTTAAGCATAGCCTAGCAAGGAAAGAACAACATGCTAATTTATACAGCATGAAAATCTACTTTGTGAAAGCTAGAAAATGTGTTTTATAAATGTGTGACGGTGTAAATGTTATGTACAAACCATAACGATTTTTTGCCAATTATACCCAAACGACTGCTTATGGGGAAATTCTTTTTGGGGGGCATGTTACTTATGACTAAACACATCACAATCATGCAAAATGATGCTCATATGTTTAAGTTCAAAATCAGAGACCCATGTCGCACTCTTTGGACACCCAGTCGTACTCTTGACCCAATACGTATGCTGATTTAGAGTTTAGACCTCATGGCCTCAAACTCTACGGTTCAAAATAACAGATCAGCACACAATTATTAAACTTACTGCTGTTGGGTAGAGTCCATCTTTCTGCAATGTATGCAAGGTCTGTGAGTGGTACAGCGGAGTAATTCGTGGCAACAGTAAAGAGACGGACGCCTGTGTACTTGCTTGCTTGATTCAGCTCTTCAGAGGCATTGAAAATCTGAAAAAGAAAAACAGAATGGGATCAAATTATATGAAGCAAGGTGAGGCTGTTAATTACACTCTTACTGCTAAGGCAGCTAGAGAACAAAGAAAAAAGTCCAAAGGTAATACCTATCTACCCATATTTGATGACATGCGACATGTTAACCCATATCATACTGAGGCTAAAAGCTTCAAATTTGTACACTGCCATATGCAAGCTACATTATAGTACTTACAGATAAGGATATAGACCAATGGCTTTAGTTCAAGGGTAGAGCCAGAATAGCTTGGCGCCTAGAGGCACCAACCTATTCTGGCACTACCCTTGAACTATTTTAGTCAAACTTATTTCACACACTGGTGTATTCCGAATGATATGGGTTAATACCTTCACCTGGACTTCCTTCTTATTTTTTTTTTTACACATGTAGCTGAATGTCTGACAATCAAATTACATTGTTTTCATCCTTATGTCAAACGACCAATCACACTGCTGTCATTCTTGACAATGGCGAGGTTACAAAAAAAAGTACAGTCAGGGTTACAAGAAACATGGCGGAAAGAAGCGAGCAGGACACTTTGTTAAGTTCTGGTGAAGTGTCATCTGCGCACACATTCTTTTTTTTTGCTGTGAAAAGAACAACTTCAGGTACATTCCTGACAAAGTGGACCAAACATGCACTGCATGAAACATATATATATATATATATATATATACAGGAAAACAGACAAATGTTTGCATTCACTGACGAAAACATTTTGTTTTATGTGAATCTGGGTCGGGTCTAGTCGATGTAGATGACGAGATTGATCTATCCTGGAAATTAAGTCAACAGGAAGAAACAAAGCAATAAAGTAACGTCTTACTTTCCTATCACTCCTGACACTATATCATGCATCAGTCCTCAAAAACAATTCAATACTATGAAAAGAAAAGGGGAGACTGCCAGTGCTCATATTTTAGGAAGTTTACAAAGTAAAGAAGGCAAGAGCACTGTCAGGGGAGAGAAGTGTGCATGATCGACCAGTGATCATAGATCTACTGTGGCCAAAGCACAAAAAAAAAAAAAAAACAATAGCAAAGAGGGTGCGCTAAGAAAGTGACTGAAAGCAATGCATATGAAAGCCCCCCCCCCCCCCCCTGAAGGGGGGCGTATCACATATCCCACTGTTCCAGCCACTTAGTGCATGAAAATTTAAATCTAGGTCCCCCAAGGGGGGTCCAGATATTTAGCCGGTGTGGACAGCTGTTTCGGTCTTGGCGACCTCTTCAGCACACCATCGGCAATACTGGAGGAAGGCAGGAATTTCTGCCTACCTGCAATGACAGCCACATTTTACTGTGGTATCAGAGGCAATGCACATGCGCAATTTGTAGAGGTGACACAATTCCGCTACCCGTTTACTTGTCAGCCACGTTAGTACAGAAGAAAAATCACCTATGTCTCTTGGACATACTGATCTAAAATCACTTCATCACGGATTTTTGGGGGTGTTGTTTACGCACTGTAGTGCATAACGGGAAACACTGATATTGTTGATGCTTTTACGAATTTTATAAAGAATAAAAATAAAATTCATTAATTAGAATGGTACTGTTGGACAGTAAACCTGGTACGCCTGTGAGAGGTCAAATTAAACCATTGTACCCCTCAGGCCTTTGGCCTTCAGAGTACAATAGTTAACTTGGCCTTCCTCAGACCTACAAGGTTCACTATCCAACATTGGCCTTCAGGGTACAATGGTTAATTTGACCTGCTTCAGGCCCACAAGGTTCAGTGTCCAACAACACAGCTCTAAATAACTAATATTATACACTGGCCGATTGACTTTTACTGTTTTAGTTCCTATGAAGTGTATTAGTTATGTAGGGGTCAGATTTGTTTACCTGATCTGTACTAAACTGCATGTTGGACTGTCCTGAGCAGACCCAAACATCACCAAACAGAACATCAGAAATTGAGATGGATGCGCCATCATCTGCCATGGCCGTGATGGTGAATGCTGCTGGACTACTGATGGGGTCAAAGGTCACTGTCCAAACACCTTGCCCTGGTGTAGGACCTGGCTTGACATCTGCAGTGTACACTTTTGACAGGCCTGTTATCTGCAAGAAATGATGAAAAAAAACAAGATGAGGATATCATCCCAAAGTCTACTGTATTGTTTGGAGCTCAGATGCGTTTATCTTAGGACCATTCAGAGTTGTTCATATTTTTAGGCTTATAATGCTGATCCATTTCCCTCCTCTCAAAGCCAACTTCTGATCAACACACATGTCGGCACACACAAATAAAGATGGTAACACGGCGCTTCCCATCATTAGTACACTCTGTGGGCTTGTGTAGCGATAGGAATCCATCTCCTTCTACTCTAACCCACCCTCTGATCCACACACACTGGCACACATAAATAAAGACGGACACACGGCGATTCCTGCCATTCGTAGGCTCTGTGGTCTGGCGTAGCATAACTATTCTGAAGAAGAACATGATAATAGCATGAGCACGAAATGACGTCACTTCAAGCTTCACGTCATGGTATCATTAGTCCCACAACGCCGTGTTCATAGTGACGACTTTATGTTATACATCACTCATCGCAGTACTAACATTTGACATATCAGAGGATCAACTATGCAATTTTCTTGCTGATTTTCACGCCTAGAGCTTACATGTCACAGTTTGACCTAACCCTACCCCTGGGCTGGGACAAATAGCAGGCTTATGCAAACACTGTTTATGAAAAATCATGTGGGTATTAATGAGAAGATAGCGTTTTTCGTTTTTAAAAAAATTATGTTAAATGTTTTACAAATGACTCCGAAAAAGTGCTGCAGAAAATTGTCTGATTTTCACACCTAGGGCATATAGGTCACAACTGACCTAATCTTACCCGACAGCCAAGACAAACTGTAGGCTTATGTAAATACCGTATATAAAAAATCATACAGGAGATCCTTCAGGAGTGCGTCTTGGATACTAAGATGTGGATGACTTCAAACAAATTACAGTTGAATGACGGAAAAACTGAGGCCATGATAATTGCTTCCCCGAGGTTGACGAAGACGCTGACACTCCCCCAGTCATTACAAATCTGTGGTGCCACTGTCCCCTTCTCCCCCCATGTAAAAAATCTGGGTGTCACACTTGATAGTAGCCTGTCCATGCGCCTTCATGTGAACAACGTTTGCAGATCCGCCTATACTGAACTGCGACATATTGCTTCAGTCCGCCACTATCTGACACCTGAAGCAACTAAAGTACTTGTCTGCGCTTTTGTTTTGTCTAAATTAGACTATTGCAATGCTCTTTTGGCTGGCTGTTCCCAGTGTCTGATTGGCAAACTCCAGAAAATTCAAAACTCAGCTGCCAGGTTGATTCTTAGAGTCCCTAGATCAAATCATATCACACCCCATCTGTCTGCCCTACACTGGTTACCTGTTACAGCTAGGATTCAGTACAAAATTTCATGCATGACTCACAGTTGTATTACCTGTTCCTGCCCACACTACCTTGCCTCTCTTCTCCAGCTGTATACGCCCTTGAGACAGAATTTGCACTCTGCTGCCGACTCGATTTACGTATCCCTCTTGTCAAAACAAAGTCGTTTGGTGAGAGGTCATTCAGATACCAGAGCCCAGTTGTTTGGAATGATCTCCCACGCGAACTGAGATACGTGGATTCGAGAGAGGCATTCAAGCGTGCCCTAAAGACCCATATGTTTTCTGTCAGCTACAAATGACTTTGTCACACACCTGTCATGTTAAAGTCATCTCTATCTATTTATAGAAGTAGTGTATGTGTGGGTGTGTGTGTGAATGCCAGTATGAGTCCATGAGCGTAGCACTTTTGAATGGTGACTTTATAGTGTTTTGTACTTTTTGTAAATTCCATTTTTGTAATTAGTTATTTTTTGTACATTAGTTTTTGTTAAGCGCCTAGAGCTCTAATCTGAGGTTAGGCGCTATACAAGTACTCATTATTATTATTATTATACGATTATTAATTAGATTTTTTTTTCATAAAATAGATTAAATTGTTTTAAGATTAACCCATATAATTCATGAAATTAATCCTAAAAATGTCAATATATTTTTTCAAAAAATATTTAATTATCACTCAAAAAGTTCTAGAGGTACAATGCTGGTTAACAAACTCATTCAAAATCTCCCTTTTATCTAGCTATGCAAAATATCTAGTAAAAATAAGAAAAATTACGGACTGCAGTGTGGATCAACCAGTTTTTGTGAAACGGCCATTTTCTCGCCAATGAGAATCTTAATAACAAAAATCGAACAAAAAGGTCTCGAGATAATTCTTTTAGGGACAATATCCTAAAATTTCAAGCTTTTCTGTCCTCAAACATGGGCTCTAGTCATCGTCACACACACACACACACACACACACACAAGGCGCTTAGGCGCCAAAAAGACGTTCACTAGCAAGGTTTGCGTAGCTGGACGTGACAACATTTTTATGTTGTTACTTCTTTGCCAGAATTTCTGCCCCGCACGCCAAAAACGTCATGTGATTGCTCTGGAATGCGCTCCGACCAGCCCCATTTCAAAGTCTACCAGATTTTCAAAG
This sequence comes from Semisulcospira habei, assembly GCA_036245525.1. NCBI lineage: Eukaryota > Metazoa > Mollusca > Gastropoda > Semisulcospiridae > Semisulcospira > Semisulcospira habei. Next base: position 138,933,154 of record BTPG01000006.1, read on the forward strand.
AAGTACCCAACGGAGAAAGAAACACGCTTAGAAAAGACGGGTACAACACAATAATTATAATAAATTTAAAATTATTCACCATAATTATTAGTGATAGAACAGTGTCTGATGAGCTTGGCACCTTTCCTGACACCAGCCTTATCATGGCACTCTTAATAATTTATTATTTTTATTAAGAATTTAATAAATTGTGTTGTACCCGTCTCTTCTAAGCGTGTTTCTTTCTCCGTTGGGTACTTCTTTGCATTTTACATGCTGGCAGTCACCTTTTTGGTCTGGATTGTTTACCACATTTTCAATACGGTAGACAAAAAGCTCACCTTCATGTTTTGAAATACACTTTAAAAAATCCTTTATGACACATCAGTACTAATGACACAGATACAATGCAACCATTTGGTATAAATATAATGGTATAAATATAATTACAAAGTTTAGCAGAATCAAACTATCAGAGAAGAGATCAAGTTTCCCACTACGTCCCACCAAAGGTAGAAGGAGGTGGATCAACGATGGTTCATGAAGAGTGCCATGATAAGGCTGGTGTCAGGAAAGGTGCCAAGCTCATCAGACACTGTCCTATCACTAATAATTATGGTGAATTAAGCCACTTGCATATGCACCCGCAACATTTATGTTATCAGTGGCTGCATGCACAATGGGAATAAACTACAGTCATGATCAGGGCTCTCATTAAATAATTCATGCATACACGTATGCGTGTCTCTGATCGCACTTATACATAGCAGGGACACACTATGGTTATTTCTAGAGGGTCCTGCGGGATGCACTATAGAATCGGATTGTGAGGTCCATATTCTGTCCAAATGACTGAAAGAGTGTTACATGTTCAGTTTTCAAACCAGCACATAGTTTTTGATCAACATTACTGAAAACATTTCAAAAGAGTCCAAGCGGACTGGAACCCCTGGTCACTCCAGCCACAAGGTACCAAGTACCCCTTATTAATTTGCTATAACGGGAGCGTTGATTATAAAATTAAACCTTTGGCTGCCAGTAGCAATTTTCATTCATCATTTTAATTCTGAGAATGCTCTTGCTGTGCTAATGCCATGGAATTCCAGGCTGGTAAGCTTGCATTGTGTCATCAGGACATCAGCTGCCCTTTTTGTGACTGCATCGCTCACTAGATCTAGAAAGAGAGGGTAGTGGGAAAAGAAGGAATGACAGACCTATCTTTTTGAGCCTTCCACTGAACACCTACTGCATATAGCAATAGGAACTACCCCAGGCGCCGTGCAATCCGTTGGAGAATATCCTGACACCCCCCCCCCTCCCCCCAGGGAGTAGTACATGAATATTCCCAAACAGATCTTGGACTTGCTGGATAGATTTTTTTTGTTTTTGCCGCCTATGACTGGTTTCGTACCAAGGGAGGACTCTTCCGGTAGGCATACGGCGTAACCTGAAATTCATTCATTAACTCCATTTTTTTGTCCCACTGCACTATACAGTGATCGGGGACTAATGTAACCTGAAATTCATTCATTCATTCATTCATTAACTCCGGTTTAACGTCCCTCTGGCACAAAAAGTGATCGGGGACTAATAACCTGAAAATTGCAAACACAACACATGTACTAGAAGCCGCCTCCAGAATTTACTGGTAGCACCACTAGTACAGTGCGGATTGCATCCCTAAAGTTTTATGTGGTGTTGCAGTGGAAGAAGACAGACTAATTTTGAAAAGGCAACACCTAGGCAATTTTGTGGTGAAATTATTCTTTACTTTTAAACAAAGGCGTCGCCCAAAGCCAATAATGCACTCAATCAGATTAGCTCCAAGGGACGTAATTTATCATTTCAATTTTGAGAATGCTCTTGCTATGCTAATATATATTCCTGCAGAAATCACCCTGACAAAAATGTGCAACCGCCAGCCAAAGTATGCAAACCAAGGGGAATCACAGCGCTGGACAGACAACAGTTAGATCCCCTGCCCCCGCCTATCAGGCACCCAATCGCCAGCCCACAGAGAAATACACAGGTATAGAATAAGACGATCATTTCCATCCTAACGAATGGATCAGGTCTCTTATATAACCCATGTCTTTCTCCGGAACTTAGGAAGTGGGCAGGAGAAACATACATACACAAACATGAAGGTGCGCTACTATATGTGGTCGGGTAAATACCCTGATTTCCCACAGTAGATGCACAGAACATTACACAACAATGTAACGATACAAATTTGCCTCGAGTTATAGATACTCACAAACCAGATAGGTGAGGCTAGCGCTGGCAGAATTGTATGCAAACCAAGGGGAATCACAGCGCTGGACAGACAACAGTTAGATCCCCTGCCCCCGCCTATCAGGCACCCAATCGCCAGCCCACAGAGAAATACGCAGGTATAGAATAAGACGATCATTTCCATCCCAAGCCAAAGGGTTAATTAATTTCTGACTAGTTGATCAGAGCTGAATAAGCTCTGTCCTGACTGTTTTGCATCTTAAATCTGTGTCAGCAAACCAATGTTTAAAAGGTCCTCGCTTCTATGTTGGGCCCATACACACACAGCTATGTGGGGACAGAATGCACTGATGTCAGCCCAAGGACCCTTAGCACTCAAGGAAAGTACACTACACACATACCTTGACAATGATGCGATCACCAACATCAGGATGGAATCCCCAAACAACAGCCCGCTGAGGAGCTTGCTGAAGCACCATATGGTCATTATAGTATGAGGCAAAGGAAAACTGACCACTTCTCGGTCTCTGGTTCCCTAATGCATACAAACCTGCTTCATCTGAAATGACAAGTAACTGAGAGCTATAACAAGGACGAGGTTTGCATACTACAATGCAAAGGGTGCATATATCACTAGCACCATGATGTACTGAAAGAACTACTGTTTGTCGACAGCAAAATCAGTATGATCGCTAGCCCTAAATGGCTATAGCACTATGACTGGCAGCACTACCAATACGACTGCTAGCACAACTGTCGCCAGCACTAGGAGTCACTAGCACTATGTGTCACTAGCATTTGTTGTGTAGTTCCAGCACCCATAGGTCCAACAGCCGTAGTGCTATTGAGCATAGTACTAAACACAGGCAGTGCTATCGACACTAAATTCTAACAGTCGTAGACATCAAGTGCTCCTGAAACGCAGTGCTAACAGGATTCAGCCAACTCTAAAGCCATATCATATAAAAATTATATGGGTCACTCTCCAAAGCTGTGTACCAAAGAGGGTCATATTCTCAATGAGTGTTTTTGTAAACCTTTCCTACCGATCGGCTGTGTTGCTGATACCGATCCATAGAGAACTCAAAAGACTGAATTGAAATCAAATTCACTTCAAAATATGACGTCTTTGTTTGTATTTTTACGCCTGAAATGTCAAAAAGTTGCCCAAAATGGCGGATGAAAATGTGACATGCATTGAGACCCTTTCCCTCTTCATGTACCAAATCTGACCGAGTTTTAATAAGTCTAAACCCGCTGTTTTCTGCTGTTTGTGAACGGAAGTGGAGTGTATGATTTATTTCCTCCACAAATTAATTTTGATTTGCATTTTTGGCCAATGATAAAAATATCTGTCCAACATTTCTTTTCATTACACATATAACTATATTTTATCCTCAAACCTTGGGCGATGTGTTAGAAATATGTAGGTTGTGAATGAAACAAATACATACTTGTTTTTCGAGTTTTTAAAATGGTAATTGACAATTTTCTTCCTGTTTTTGCTGTTATGTTGGACTACATCATTTTATCATTTTCGCATTTTATGATAGAAAACCTACAGCCCACAAACTATGTTGCACAAGATATATCTTCCGGTTGTCAGCGGAAGGCTAGTATAGTGCACTCTCTCAGTCTGAGAAAGGTTTAGAGAGAGAACGCGAAGCTTGAATGAATTTGGTTTCCTTCATACTGCCAAATGTTAAGTTGGATGAATTTACACTTTTGCATCTTGAACACCTCACAAAATGATGCAAATACATGAATACAAATATATATTCATTTTTTTCGACATAAAATGATTTAAATCTTTATTTACAAGAAAACACAGGAAAAAAACAAAAACATTTAGAGGTATTAGATTTTTTGTGGTCAATGTCACACTTTTGGTACACAGCTTTAGAGAGTGACCCATCATTATAATTAATACGGTCTTTGATGCACTCCCCCATCAAACACCGTACTCTACTGAACGAAAACATATGCAATGTATTGTATATAGCTCTAAAACGTAAGATAAAAATAACAAGCTAGCACACAATTATTATTTCCACCTGCAATTAGCATCGTTATGGTAACACAATAACAAAAACTATACAGTGCATGCTGCATGGGAGAACGTATTCGCGACAGACAAAACAATGTTTAAAAAAATAATCATTTCGGCCAACATATTAATGAGCCCTCCATCATTCTGTTACCTTGCTGCATTCGCACTACATTCTGGGTGAACACAGCTGTCGGCAGAATGAAAGCAAGTCCAAGCGCTGCTGCAATTAGTTGAAAAGCCATGGTTGACCCCGGCGCGTCACATGATATCGATTTTTCGAAGAGTGACTTCCCCTGATGCCACAACGTCGTGGACTTTTAGGTCACGTTATATATTCAAATGAGGTAGGTGAGGCAGTGCAAAGACCGGTGTTTTAAAAAAAAAAAACAATCTTCAGCCTTCTTTGGCATTTTGTACAGAGGCAGTATGTTGGAATTTGCTTAAAATCTCTTGATACAGTTCTACCTCAATCGCCGCACGTGCCGTTTGTGGGCGTGGTCTAGAAGTCAGCTCAGATGTGAAACCTGTCAACACAAAGTCTTGATAACTCGGCCCTCTAACTCGCACTCCGCGGTGCTTGCCTGGCATCTGGTCACAGTCAAGGCGGCTCTGTTTCAGTTAGACTCAGTTTGAGAAACATCAGCATGAATGACACCAGTAAGAGGAATAGATTCTCATGAGGGAGCCGGCCTCACAGCAGAGGGGATAATGAGTACTGATCCGTATGCCCCGCCTTGCACAGCCTACAATCGTTACTTAGTCCGCATCCACTTCCTCAGTTCAGTTCAGAGGAGCGATGTCAGTTACAAACACACAAAAATCAAGCTAAAGGCATAGATTTTCATAAATACCCTTTCGTGGCGAGGACTTATGAAAATCTGTACCTCTTGCAGATTTCAGTTCACAGACTCTCAGCTTGCAACTTCAGTGACAATCCGTTACTTCAGCCGTTTACGACTGATGTATAGTGATTTTCTAGAGAGTAACAAAGTTTGGGTATATCAAAATGAAGTCTAGTATGAATAAAAGCAGTGCGTATTCGGAGAATGGGGACATTTTTCTCGTGTAGCACATTTTGTTTCCCGGCAGTACAGCTGCAGACGACACCAGGACTGTCGCAGCCATGTTCACTGGGCAGGGGCGGATTTTTGCACTTGTGCCACTTGTGCACGTGCACAACCCCTGGCGGTCAAAAAAAAAAAAAAAAAAAAAAAAAAAAGGAGGGAGAAAAGGAGAAGAAAGAAGATAAAAAACTATACTAATTCTCACTCACCACAGAGTTTCAATGATGTACCTCCAAATTAGGTGGGTTTTTTTTTAATTATTTTTTTTTATTCATCAGATCTAGATCTACAGGTATTTCTTGCAAAATAAAAATTTTATCCATGAAGGGAAGTTGAAGACAAACAGTTGCTGCACATTTCGCTATTTCCCCCTTGGTGCAAAAAGTTGTTTTCTTCTCAATTTGCCTATTGAAGACTGGCAATCGTGACTTACGACTTTATGATTTTGTATTATTGTTGCATGACAAGTTGCTCATTTATTGGCACACTATGCGGTTTTATGATGTTTAACTTTGTATACTGTCCACTATTAGTCTTTAGTGCCCAGCCATAATATGGGTAGTCAGTAATCATTTTGCCGCTTATCTTTGATGTTTTACCCACCCTCGCGGCGATAACCCGCATCTGTTGTCCTTAGAAAACAGACAGAGAATCGAAGTTTACTGCTTTCACTGACAGCTCCTCGTAGTCTTATGCACACTTTAACAATGTGTGAATAGAAAACAATATATACACGTCTAGTTAGACATGTTTAACATTTTAACAATGAGAGCAGGAGGGCCCGAAGGTGTTAAAGACCTGTGTTGGGTAATCGCGAGTAATTGCCGTTCTAGTCCAAGTGCGACAATAGGTTAGCCAACTGAAGCGTGACAAGACTAAACAGACATTGAGATCGGGAGCCAGTTTATGACACTGTTAGACTGATAGAACAATAGCCGGTTTCTGTTTTTATGCTCTGTTGGACACGCGCGAAGACAGTGTGTGTGCATAAGATGGATAGATGTTACAGAAATATTACAACAAATCCAGTTTTATTTCTAAGCACTATCTGCACCTTTTCTGTGAAAGACACTGAACTGATTTATGTAGGAACTTACCTCGTTATGACCATAATCTGTACTGCGTGTGTACAACTAATGTTTAGTGCTCCAGTTTTTTGTGTGTGTGACAAACTTGTACATGCATCGTCAGTTTTGAATAAAACTGATGTGAGTGGCTATTTCTTGTTTTATTTGCAGTAACCTTACCTGTCTTTTTATAAACCTTTATGCAAGATGTTCTGCTATTAAATTTTATCATCAGAGTTTGCAGAGGGGTGTGTGTGTGTGGGGGGGGGGGGGAGGGGGCTAAAAGAAAACTTTTAGCACAAAACAATACTGTTTTCAGTCCTCAAAATAATGCCCAGAATGCACCAGATTGCACAGATTTTAACCATTATTTTCAATTTTTTCCGGGGGGGGGGGGGGGGGCATGCCCCCGGACCCCCCTAGTTCACTCGCCTGCTTCGCAGGCTCGCGCTTGTGGCTTCGCCACTTCGCATTAATGGTTTCAGGGAAGAGTGCACATCCCCTCAACACTATATATATATATGATTGCAAAATCCGCCCCTGCTGGGGATCAGTAGTTTTACACGGGCTTCATTTGGTCCTGTATTCAGTGGTAGTATGCACTATATGTCACTTAAAAGGATTTCATTTTAGTTTTTAAGTAAAATTTCACAATTAATTATATTAAGAGAAGAAACAATTACGAAAAAGCTTGCCTTGAGCTCAAATATCGTTAACAGTGCAGGCACGTCCTGAGAAAGTCTTCAGTGCTGTCGGGACGTTAAGCAGTGTACAACCAACTCAAATCTCTTGGCTTGACTTCGCGAACGAAGATTTTATAGGAGTTGCCCACGACGTCTGCAGGCTTGTTCGTGGCTGCGGAGGCCAATCCGAGACAGGCAGGTTCGACCGCAGTGGCTGCAGGGGAAGGTATGGCCGGGGTTCTGAGCTGCGGCATCTCTGTTTTTTCTCCTGAGCCGCTTGTCCTTAAGGCTAGCTCTGTGAGAGTCCTCAAAGGAGACAGCTGCCTTGTAAATGGTGGAGCGCCAGGTGTCACGGTCCGCAGCAAGCGAAGACCACTGGTGGTGGTCGATTTGGCAGGCACTAAGTGACTTCTTGAGACAGTCTTTGTATCTCTTCTTTGGTGCCCCTCTGTCACGGTGTCCAGTAGCAAGCTCGCCGAACAGGGTGATCTTTGGTAGGCGATGATCCTCCATCCTGGAGACATGCCCCGCCCAGCGGAGCTGTGTCCGCAACAGCAAAGCCTCGATGCTCACAGTTTCAGCCTGTTCAAGGACCTCGACGTTGGTGACATAGTCACTCCAGTGAATGCCCAGGATGGTACGCAGGCAGCGCTGGTGGAAGCGTTCGAGGAGTCGTAGTTGGCTGCGGTAGAGGGCCCAGGACTCGGAACCATACAGCAGGGTGGTGAGGACCACAGCTCTGTACACGCTGATCTTGGTGCCTGTTTTCAGCTGTTGATTGTGCCACACCCGCTTGAAAAGTCGCCCGAAAGCGCTGTTCGCTTTTGCCAGCCTGCTGTCAAGCTCCTTGTCCAGCTTGGCGTCCGACGTGATAATGCAGCCAAGGTAAGTAAACTGGTGCACTGACTTTAGTTCAGACTCGCCAATGGTGATGTGAGGAGGGCGATACACTGTCTTGGGTGCTGGCTGATGGAGGACCTCTGTCTTTTTCAGACTGACCTCGAGTCCAAAGAGCTGGGCAGCATCTGCGAAGCAAGACGTGATGCGCTGCAGGGCTCTCTCTGTGTGTGCAACGAGGGCAGCATCATCAGCAAAAAGCAGCTCACGAATCAGTTGGTCTAGGGTTTTCGTGTGGGCCTGCAGTCGTCTGAGGTTGAACAGGCTGCCATCGAGACGATACCTGATGTACACTGCATCGTCATCATCAAGGTCCACTGTGGCCTGCTTCAACATCATGCTAAAAAAGATGGTGAAGAGGGTCGGTGCCAGCACGCAGCCCTGCTTTACGCCGTTGAGAATAGGGAATGGTTCTGAGAGGTCATTGTTGAGTCTGACCTGGCCTTGCTGGTCCTCGTGTAGCTGGACAATCATGTTGAGGAACTTTGGGGGACAGCCAAGTCGCTCCAGGATCTGCCACATGCCTTGCCTGCTCACAGTGTCGAACGCTTTTGTTAGGTCGACAAATGTTACGTACAGCCCTTTGTTCTGCTCGCGGCACTTCTCCTGTAGCTGTCTCAGCACAAAGACCATATCGGTGGTGCTCCTGTTTGCTCTGAAGCCACACTGGCCCTCTGGGAGTTGGTCTTCAGCGATGGCAGGTACCAGCCGATTCAGGAGCAGCCTTGCAAGGATTTTCCCAGCAATGGACAGCAGGGTAATTCCCCGATAGTTGGAACAGTCAGACTTCTCGCCTTTGTTCTTGTACAGGGTGATAACGACTGCATCACGGAGATCTTTTGGTAGTGTTCCTTCCTCCCAGCAGCAGAGAAAGAGGTCATGGAGCTTGTTGTGCAGTGCTGTGCCTCCATATTTCCAGATCTCTGGCGGTATTCCATCAATGCCTGCTGCTTTGCCACTCTTGAGCTGGTGGATGGCTGTGAGGGTCTCTTCAGCGGTGGGCGGTTCGTCCAATTCAACCTTTACTGGGAGGTGTGGGATTTGTATGACGACTGCTTCTTGAACAGTGCGCTCAGCGCTGAAGAGGCTCTGAAAGTATTCCGACCAGCGGTTCAAGATGGAGGTATTATCTGTGAGGAGTGCCTGGCCATTCGCGCTTCGCAGGGGACTTTGTACCAGGTGCCTGGGGCCATACACTGCTTTCAGTGCTTCGTAGAAGCCCCTGTAGTCACCATTGTCAGCACAAAGCTGGGTCCTCTGTGCAAGTCTGGTCCACCACTCATTCTGGAGATCTCTGAGCTTGCGCTGGAGACTGCTGCAGACGAGGCGGAAGGCAGACTTCTTCACAGGGCAGGAAGGCTGGGCTAGGTGGGCCTGATGGGCGGCTCTTTTTTTTTGCTAGGTGTTCCTGGATCTCTACATCGTTTTCGTCAAACCAGTCTTTGTTCTTCTTTCTGGAGAAACCCAAGACTTCTGCAGAGGATTTTGTAATAGCAGTTTTCAGTTGTTCCCAAAGTGTTTCAGGGGAGGAGTCTACTGGGTCCGCTGTGTCTTTGAGCCTGCGCTGTAAATCTGTCTGAAAGGCGGCTTTCACATCGTCACGCTGAAGGCTGGCAACATCAAGCTTTTTCTTGGGGGGCCCCCATTTCTTGGGTTTTGGCCTGAAGTGGAGCCTGAGTTTGCAGCGGACAAGGCGGTGGTCAGTGTGGCACTCTGCGCTGGGCATCACTCTGGTGAGGAGGACGTCACTGCGGTCCCTCTGACGCACTAGGACATAGTCGATAAGGTGCCAGTGTTTGGAGCGAGGATGCATCCAGGTGGTCTTTCGACTGTCCTTTTGCTGAAAAGTAGTGTTGGTGATGACCAGTTGCTGCTCCGCACAGAACTCCAACAGTAGGCGGCCATTGTCATTGCAGTTCCCCACGCCATGCTTGCCGAGGACTCCTTTCCAGGCTTCAGAGTCCTGGCCCACTCTGGCGTTGAAGTCGCCAAGGATGATGACTTTGTCGTCTGCAGGGGTACTCTGTAGGAGGCTGCGCAGGTCAGTGTAAAATTTGTCCTTTTCAGCAGGCTCTGCCAGGAGGGTTGGGGAGTACACACTGAGAAGGGTGACGTGTTGCTGGTGTCTCAGTGGGAGGCGCATGGACATGATGCGGTCTGAGTGGCCCGTTGGTAGGTTTTCCAGCTTAGTCGCAATGGATGTCTTGACCATGAAACCCACGCCTGAGAGCCGTCTTTCTGATGCAGGCCTGCATGACCAGTAGAGGGTGTACCCAGCACCAAGTTTTTGGAGGCTGCCTTCGTCCGGAAGGCGTACTTCGCTGAGCGCGGCGATGTCGATGTTTAACCTCCGCAATTCATGGGCAATGAGGGCGGAGCGACGTTCAGGGCGTCCGCTGTCTGCTTTGTCGAGCATGGTTCGGACGTTCCAGCATGCTACGTTGAGTCCGGTCGTGGTCGTCATGAGAGTGGATCCGTTATTCTTTCTTGTTTTTTGACCGCAGGAGAAGATGCCCGTTGACCGCGGCTAGCCAACTGGGGTTGCGAGGGGACGAGCTTTGGTTAGGCCACCTTTTCTAGGCCCCTCTCCGTGTGGAGCAAGCAGTGCTGTCCCTAGAGAAGGCTGCTTGGTCGTTCAGGGTGTGCCGAGTGATGTTGTCATCCCCAGGTCAACATCAGGCGACCAATATCCTGAACCGCCTGCATGCAGGTTTGAGACTGCGGCTTCCAGTGACATCTTTCACCTGCCGTTTCGCCCCTCGCCCGTCGCTACAGGACTTGGAATGGTCAGTGTCATGGTCCGTGGACGTTTCCTAAAGCCTGCGCGGTGGAGCTTTTTGGTGGAGTGCAGTGTGCGCAGTACTGGCCCCACCCTTTAAACCCTTGGTTCATCTGCCATGGCCTAGCAAGCTGGGACGATGGCATCGAGGTCCTCGGGTCGTAGGTTTTATATCAGACTGTCCTTGTCCTAGTCTCTGGCTCAAAAGCCTTCCCCGGAGACACGGGGGCTTTGATGTCAGGGGTTTCCTCCCTTAGCCTTTCCGCAGCCAAGCGGCCAGGCCTGCAAGGCAGCAGGCGACTCGTGGAGGGCGGGGTCGTCTATGTCCCGTGCAGATGTGAACATCTGCCCACTGCCCACTCAAATATCGTCACTCAAATGAACAATAAGGTATCACAAATCACGTGATCGACACATGATACAAGATACATTCGGACTCGTTGCCGTGAATTTCGGTGTGCCGTCGAGCTCTTTTGTATTTGTTGTACATAAGCACGTTTGTTTCCCCCAAAAGCAAACGTGTAAAGTTGCTTTGTGCATTTTTACGTCTTGATAAAGGTTTGTCACGTTTATTTCCATTCACCACTTTACCATCGCTTTGCCCGTTTCATTTTGACACCACAGCATCAAAACAAAACGCAACCCACAAAACCAAACGCTATCTTCGAAAACTATGTCCGAAGTGCAACATGCTGCATGCTGTAAAAGAGAAAGAGTGCCACACCACTTGGTTTTAACTGTTATGGCTGATGTGCGATCACTGCCAGTGCTAATTATGCAGTCTCAGTGATCACTGATGTTACAGTATACTTCACACTGAAAAGAATAATAGCAACCTTTATAAATAAATGGCATTAAGTCCCCCGTAGATTAATCAAAGCAGAAGGTTGGGCTTTTGCCTCTGATTAAAAAAAAAAAAAAGAATGAAAGAAACCACTAATGATCCGTAGCTATGTAGAGAATAAAATTAATGTGTGAAACCACTAATGATCCGTAGCTATGTAGAGAATAAATGTGTGTTCATTTGTCGCTGAGTACCTACAGTGTCATTATAAAATGTGAAAATATGTGTAAAAGAAAGTAAAGGTGCACGTAACTGAAGATCCATGACTGACTTTTACATTTTTAAAAGGACAGCAATAAATAACCGTCGGACTTCCTCTTTGGGAAACAATATCAAAAAGTTCAAAGAGCTGGTTGCCAAGTCATCAGTGGTGCCATGCCCCAACGGTCGGCAAGACTACGGGATAGATGAATAGATAGAAATATTCATCGTGTTCTGCCTCTCATGCACTTTATGAAGTCGCACAGAGAAAGAAAATAAGAACTAAAGTAACAAGTCGACTGACGTTTCAGTCATGTCCAAAATAAAGCGTTAAGAATTTTTTTGTACCTTACATGTAATTTGCGGCCTGACTATGAAACGCTCAGTGCGTCACAAATTGGAACAAGACAACGATATGCATAGCACGCTTTCAGATACTCAGCCCGTGATTTAGTAAGTCGACAAAATCAATGTGGGGAAAAAGAATTTCAATTATACTATGCAATGGGCACACGTGCTGCTCGATGATATCGTGCAAACTGTCGGGAATCGTGTACAACGTCCAACTCTACCCTTTTTGCGCCGGTTCATTGAGCTTTCATTACATGATGGATCGAACTTTATCCAGAATTCGCCTGCCTTTGAGTACTGTTCGAATGATCTATATAGTTTTGCTGCTCTTTGTGAGGACTAGGATAAACGCATCACCATCTGGATCCGGTTTCAGGTATATTATTTGCCCAGAAAGTGACGATAGTTACCATCTACTTCATTCTGTTGCTTTCCCTCTGATATTTCTGTCAAAATCAAAACCGTTTTGAAAGTTGTTTGATAGGCTACTTACTTTTGTATCATTTAGCATTTTCCGCAAGTGGGTTGGGCAGTTCAAAAATGAAAGAGAAAATTTGTAAATTCGGATTACAGGTCATTTTTGTCAAGTGTTAAGCGAGACACAAAGGAAAAGATCGACAATGTTTTGAACAATACTTGTAACTTCCCGTCTTTATTTCTGAGTAGTTCCAAAGGATAGTGTGTGATGACCCTGGCCTCCGAACATGCTCTGCAAAGGATGCTCCATTTCTCGACAGAGGCTCAGAAGAAACAGAAAGTGGACCTCTCAGAGCAACTATTGAAAATGTTTAGGACAAGTGGCCCCCATAGGACTTAGATTTCCATGCGGCATCCAGGACCCAGCGAACACTGTAAATTCACAACGCCGACCCTTATCTACATCAGAATTAGTTATTGGGGTGCTACTGTAAAGCCCATCTAACAGCGACATCGGCGGAATGTTATACTGCCTTTGAGTTGAGACTAGACCGGCCGAAATTGTGGAAGATAGTAGTAAAACTAGATGTAAATTTATCAGCAGACTGGGTCAGTGGTCAAGAATATCAAGAGAATACAGAGAGAAAGATCAAGCGGTGAAGACATCAGCGAGAAGAGACAAGAGAATGCACACAGAAAGGCTGGCAGAAGAAGCGGAGGCAGCTGCAAAACAGAGAGACATGAAGACAGTATACCAGAACACCAAGAAGCTGAAGGGCGATTACGGGCAGTACCACGACCTCCCAGTGAGAGCTGAAGATGGAACTCATGTCACAGTAGAGGAAGAGAAGCTGAAGAGATGGAAGCAACACTTCGAGTCCATCCTGAACCGCTCAGACCCACCAACCCTCACTGACATTCCTGAAGCGGAGGAGGACCTGGACATTAACCTCGGCAACATTACTATTGCGGAAGTCAAGCAGGCCATTCAAAAGCTGAAGAACGGGAAGGCACCTGGCGATGACGGAGTGTGCCCCGAGATGCTGAAAGTAGAAGATACGGTAACGCCGCAGCTTCTTTGTCAGATTTTTCAAAAGATCTGGGACACTGAAGAAGCGCCGAGCGATTGGAAGACCGGCACCATCGTCAAACTTCCGAAGAAAGGAGACCTGGGGAACTGTAACAACTGGCGAGGCATCACCTCACTATCCCTCACCAGCAAGATCTTCAGCCGCATTCTCCTTGAACGCATTACGACAGCAGTGGATGGCATCCTTCGCCAGGAGCAGGCAGGCTTTAGGAAAGGCAAGTCCTGCATTGACCATATTTTCGTCCTGAGACAGATCCTTGAACAGTCTAACGAATGGAATGGATCCCTCTATGTGGTCTTTGTGGACTTTGAGAAGGCCTTCGACAGTCTGCATCGAGACTCCCTTTGGAAAATCCTGCGATACTATGGAATCCCCCAGAAACTTGTCAACGTCATCAGGTCCCTGTACAAGAATTTTGAGTGCAGAGTCGTCCACAACAACCAGCTCACCGAACCGTTTAAGGTGGAAACCGGAGTGAAACAAGGATGTATTCTTTCGCCGATCCTCTTCTCAATGGCAGTTGATTGGATCATGCGCCGCACCACAGAGGGAAGGAGGCAGGGAATTCAGTGGACGCTGACCTCAATGCTGGATGACCTCGACTACGCCGATGATATCGGGCTGCTGGCAAGCAGAAACCAGGACATGCAACAGAAGACACAACAGTTGACACAGTCAGCAAGCTCCATAGGTCTCGGGGTCAACATTAGGAAGACTCAAGTCATGAGGAAGAACACCATAGTGGGCGACCCAATCACCATCAATGACCAACCTCTGCAAGAGGTGGACGAGTTCACGTACCTGGGCAGCAAGGTTACCACAGATGGAGACTGCACAAGGGAGATCACCACAAGAATCAGCAAAGCCAACCAAGCCTTCGCAATGCTGAAACCCATCTGGAGGACTACAAACCTGAGCATCCACACCAAGCTTCGTATTTTTAAGAGTAACGTGCTGAGTGTCCTTCTCTATGGGTCAGAGTGCTGGAAATCCACTGCTGCTACGGAACGCAAGCTGGAAGTCTTCCAGAACAAGTGCCTGCGACGGATCATGAAGGTCTTCTGGCCAAACATGATTACAAACGAGGAACTACGGAAGAAAGCAGGCGCAGACAGCATCGCTGAAACCATCGCCACACGGAGATGGAGATGGCTAGGCCACGTTTGCAGAATGTCGCCCGACTTATTACCAAGGGTGGCACTGAGATGGACACCACAGGGGAAGAGAAACCGTGGGCGACCAAAGGAGACGTGGCGCCGAACCGTGGAGCGAGAGCTCAAGAACAGAGGCCTTACTCTGCAAACAGCACCCAAAATAGCAGCTGACAGACAAAAGTGGCGTTCCCTTGCCGTCGCCTCAAGCACCAGACGGCGCAGAGAGGACTGAATGAATGAATGAATGGGTCAGTGGTCTCGGTGTTATGTGGCACAAATCTCATTACATTTTTTAAAATCATACCTCGTAAACAAGCAACACTCAGGCCTGATATTCACATGGCATCGCACCGAGATATGATGTGTGAACTTATATATGACCATCATGCGTTCATGCAACAACATTTTCAATAGAAGCTCGCCACTACGAGGTGGAAAATGCTCCGGCAGCTTCATTTTAGCAATCTGGCACTCAGGTCTCACAATCGGGGCTTAATTCAAAACGGGCTGTAATCTACGGGAAGCCGGTAGATTACCGTGGCAGAACACGTTTAAAAATCAATGGGCCACCTCAACAATAATGCATCTGTGAATAACGTTTGCTGCGCGCACTTAGACAACGACAAACAACAGCATGAGCCATGCAAGTTGGCCGCTGTCGAATGCCTTCAAGGACATCCTCCCGTATGTTACGCCTGAAGTTTTAGACAAGCCCGGCACATGAGCATGAGCCAAAGTCCG
The DNA here is from genome assembly GCA_036245525.1 of Semisulcospira habei. Classification (NCBI taxonomy): domain Eukaryota; kingdom Metazoa; phylum Mollusca; class Gastropoda; family Semisulcospiridae; genus Semisulcospira; species Semisulcospira habei. The sequence goes on from BTPG01000006.1 coordinate 138,948,707, forward strand.
GTATGAAAAGGTTTCAAAATATAAAATACTAAATTTTTCTCCTTCGGAAGCAGGAGATTGTTTTCCCCCCTGCTTCTATGCAGATTTTGTCTCGAGACATGGTTTTAATAGTAACTGGAACCGCAAATTTTGCGAAAAAATGGGGTTTGAGCCCCACAGGTCAAAGATGTAAGTTGTTTTTACGTTTTTTCTTTGCACCTGAAACAATTCGTTCTTATTTCACGCTTACACAATCAGTAACTCGATCTTGCTTGTTCCCGTCTTGTAGTCGAAGTCCACATCATGTAATTACTTGTATACTGACAATCACAAGCTGTTTCTTGCTTTCGGGCTTTGTTGTTTTCTAGGCCAGCCGGGCGGAGGGATGGGGTGTCTATGACAATTTGACAAAAGTGTTTTGTAGTTGCGGGTGTGGGACAAAACAGCCATTCTCATTTTTCTTTCATTTTTATGTCCTGGACACTAAAGCTTGAATCAATACTGCCAGAAAACTTATTCTACTTACTGCTCTGTGTTAGACCTGCACGCGTTTATGCCTGTATACGTACATTCGTGTGAGTCAGTCAGTTTTGGTCTTTTGAATGGTAGTTTGTTTGTTTGTTTGCTTGTTTGGTCACAAGTTGTTGTTGACATTGTTTTTTTTTTTTTTAATTTGCTTGTTTGTTTTTTGGTTTAAACAAAAAATTATTATTAATATTATTTAATTTTTTAAAAATTTATTTTATTATAATTATTTATTTATTTATTTATTATTTTTAAAATTTATTTATTATATTATTTATTATTTATTTTATTACTATTATTATTATTTTTTATTTTATTTTTATTTATTTAATTTTTTTTTTTTTTTTGGAAGGGGGGGGGGGGGGGGTGCTATATGTGTGAGTGCGAGAGACCACCGGTACATCGATTACAACATCAGTAGAACATCATAACATTTAATTGGACATATCTCTGCAAACATTAGGAGCCGACAGCACTGAAAACAGTAAAGCTATTTCCTTAATTAATTCCCACGCGCAAATGCACAAAGAAAGTGTTCGGCAATACTCTGTGTGAATTCATGAACACACAAGAAATCGTGAACACACAAGAACGTGTTTTCATGAGAGAAAGTAAAAGAAAACGGACTACACAGTCATAGAACCAGTTTTGGCTGTGCTTGGATGGTACAGAATCATGTTGATAGCCGAAAATGAGACGGGTGATGTGTTTTGTTTTGTTTTTTAAAAAATTATTTTGTGCATGGCAAATGTGCAGCACGTGGGCGGTAGTGTTGTTTAGGAGATTGAAAAATTAGGGGATGACTGGGACAGACTAAGACTAAGGCTTAACAGATTGGACTGCAAGGGAGGCCCACCGCGTACTATGCCTGTCATGATGCTGTGTCAACAAAAAATAACAGACTGACCACCTAGTAGATTTCATACATCCTTGTTTTAGTTTTTCACACGTTCTGCCACTGAAAAAGAAAAAAAAAAAAAAAAACAACAACAAACAACGAAACTGGGCTGCAGCAACTCACAAAATTAATCTATCCGCCTCTTTAATTACCTATTTGAAGTAAAACACCAATTCGGATTATCGATACTTTCTGGTGATTGATTTACCTAATCAAGTATGGTTTAAATATGCTTGGATCTCATGTTACTAAGATCAACGTAAACCTCAGGAATGTATCGGATCCAGGGGGGTCCTGACAAGGGGCCCAAATTCGCCGCCCCCTTCCCCCCCCCCCCCCCTTTTCCGGTACGTCAGATTTACAGACCTGGACACACGCGCGCGCGCTTTGTTTGTAAAAAAAGTGTATCACATCGCACACTATCCGATGAAATGGCCTGTTTTTTTATCGGCCGGCCGTACACACTCGAGCGACACAAGTCAGTCTGAATTTTTATGTCTAGTTCATGTGTGTTTCGAGGAAGTTTTGCTTTAAATTGCCGGTACTCCTCTTCGTCAGCGGACCAAACCGTGGAGACAGTTATTTTGCGCAGCGTTTTGTTGCACGTATCTCGATCTCCGTTTAATCCTATCCCCCGTATTGGTTGGGGATTAGGATTGATAGCTCTAGGGCTTTCCTACTGACTTGAGTTAGTAGGTCGTTGGCTCACTTTCGGAAGGATTCTCGCATCGAGTTGTATCCTAATGTTTGTGTTGAGGTTCAACTTTCGTTTTTACAAATTCTTTCAACTGCGTTATAGCAGTCTCTTGCGAGTGTTTCCCCGTGTTGGAAAAAAACGGTGCTCACATCGCACACATGAATGTTTCAGCCTGATTCTGGCCTGGCCGTATACACAGAGTTTTGTGACACAGGTCTCAATTTTGTTGTAGTCACTTATCCTTTGTGTATTTCGAACATGTTTCACTTTAAAAAGCCAGGTACTGCTCTCGTCAGCGGACCAAACCTGACCACAGAGCGTGTGATTTAGTTATCACATCCGTCCTTCTCAGTGTTCAAAGGAATCTCTGTGGATTTGTTGTTTGACGGTATTTGTTGTCCGTTCATTGTGAGTTGGTCGCGGGGTTCATTGCGTTTCCCCGTGGAGTAATTCAAAGCACTGTGGGAGGTTATTTTGCGTCACCAATCATTTGGTGCGATTACCTCGCCGTCTATGTTACCTTCATTGCGGTTTTTTTTTTTTTTTTTTTTTTTTTTTGCAGCAGTGTTTTCATAGAGGCATTTTGGATTGTTTAGCGCCAGGCTGTTGTACGTCACCAATATGTTTGGTGCGATTTCAGTCAGTTGTTTCTTGGATTTCTCTACCACGGCGTTCTGGTTTATGCCAGTGCACAGTTCAGTTGTGGCGAGGCTGTAGCTCTTACTACGACCCTTTCGTCTGCAGTTCAAGTGGCGTGTATGGCTACTGCCGCTTCAAATGATGTTGGTGGCGGTCACGTGGTCCCGCACAGCGCGCTACGCGCGTGCCGGCCTGTTGTTGGGCTGGCGGTTCGTCGTTGACTGTTAGCTTTCGCGCGCAAACTTCTTGACCAAGGCTGGTTCCGTCCCGGCCTCCCTGGCCCTGTACATGTATCTCTGCGGAAAGAGGCATAGATGTTAACGTGTCCCTGCAAGAAAAAGGGGGAAACATACATGCATCAGGATCCATGCAGAAAAAAGAGGCATAGATGCACCAGGGCGACGAGGGCAAAGATGTTCAAGTGTCCCTGCAGAAAAAAGAAACACACATGCATGAAAGGTTTCCCTGCAAAAAAAGGAAACACACATGCATAAATGGTTTCCCTGCAGAAAAAAGAAACATATAATTATGCATCAACTAGAAGGGGGTTGCCTCCCTGATTTGTGTTTCTTTACAAGCACACTTTTTTTTTTTTTTTTTTTTTTTTTTGGGTCGTCCGAAAAACACAAACAGTACATGTACAATAACTTGTGCCACTGCCGAAAATGATGGCACGCACGTACACGTATGTACTATCTCAAGCCCAGCTTTGAACTTGTAACGTGAACATGCAAACAGCCGGCGCGGGGGCCAAGCCACCCATAGACCGATGACCAAACGTTATGCAACCGTGTACAGAGTAAAAATCACAAGGAGGGTACAGTCTTTGGAAGTGACTCACTAGCCGGGCCCGGCGTCACACTCTGACTCAAACCCTACAAATCTGTGAACACTCTGGAACTGTTGATACAGGTCACAGATCTAAGAAACATGAACGCATAGAATTGTGTTTAAAAAAAAAAAAAAAAAAAAATGTGTGCTTGTAAAGAAACACGAATCAGGGAGGCAACCCCCTTCTATTTGATGCATAATTTTATGTTTCTTTTTTCTGCAGGGAAACCATTTATGCATGTGTGTTTCCTTTTTTTGCAGGGAAACCTTTCATGCATGTGTGTTTCTTTTTTTCTGCAGGGACACCTGAACATCTATGCCCCCGTCGCCGGCAGGGACCCTGGAGCATCTATGCCTCTTGTTTCTGCATGGATCCTGATGCATGTATGTTTCCCCCTTTTTCTTGCAGGGACACGTTAACATCTATGCCTCTTTCCGCAGAGATACATGTACAGAGCCAGGGAGGCCGGGACGGAACCAGGTCAAGAAGTTTGCGCGCGAAAGCTAAACAGTCAACGACGAACCGCCAGCCCAATAGTCCATAAGCTAGGAAGATCTACCGTGCACCCCCCCCCCCCCCCCCAGTACTCAATAAGATGGGTTTCAAAGTGTTCCTTAGTATGTCCTGAGATGTTTAAGCCATGTTCCCCGAAAATCCTTAGGAACACACCAGAGATATAGCCGATGGCGCAAGGGTACCCCCATTCACGCTCTTCGCAGGTGCTAAAATGAGGTTGAGAAACATTTTCCTCTAAATAAATCAGAATTCATCCCAGAAGCCCAAATCAGGTAATACTATGTTAAGGCACACCTTCTGCATCCTCTGCAAAAAACAGAATGAAAAAATATTGAATCTCTGGCTCACAGTGAAGGTATTTGTGCACCCAGTAAACGACCATTTCCGTGAAATCGCAAAAAAAGACAAAAATAATGTGTCAGATGCCTTCAGACATTTTCTATAGCACTGACAGTCCATTTGTAGGTTTACATCATTAAAACAGGATGTCACAATTATTATAAACTTGACTAGGTGATGCTGTGATCACTGTGAGTGCCACAGTGGTTGATTTTGTATCCCTACCCCCAAGTTGTAAAAATACACAAAATTAATTAGAAAAAAATTGATAAAGTTATCCCATTTTATTTTGACCTCTCTTTACCTATTGAGTTTCAATAATGTGAGCATAAAGTGCAAGAAAATAAGGAAAGTCGGCATCCTTTACGGTATGTTCGTGGTGAATGATAGCTTTTTACCATTTAAAATTGCTGAATTGGGAAACGTACATTGTTTCTGATGCCCTCAGAAATTTTGTATACAACTGATAGGTCTTTTTTAGGTTTTATTGTTTAGGATAGAGTACCACAGTTACTCCCAACCTGATTTTATGATGCTGTGATGCATTTAGGGGCCACAGTGGCTGAATCTGCTGCCCTACCCCCATTTTACCTGTACGCAAAGGAACGAAAAATGATCATAACAATTGCTCCTCTGATTAAATATGTATATTGAGCATAAACATTTGTGATCATTTCATTAATTTCAATGTGACCCATCGATTTAATTGTAATTCTTTTTATTTAAGGCATGCTTAACAGGGGCTGCCGCTGAAGCTTCTATCGTCTGCACATTCAGCACTCTTGTCAAACTCGGGGAAGGTGTACCTCAGGGAGATGTTGTGTCTGATGCTGTTTTTGGTCTACATTAATGACATCAGTACAACAGTACCAAGGTTCGTCTTGAACATCCTCCATGCAGATGACTTTGCAGTGTGGAGCGCAGCAGAACATAAAGAAATAGCATCCTCCAGAATCCAGGATGCTGCCAATAGAGTCAGCAGCTGGACTGAAAGAGGCCACTCAAACTGAGCTAGACCATCTCTTTCTATCAGACGGAAGAGGTCACCTCAAAACTGGAGACCTTCCAGTACCAAAGACAGACAGGCCAACTTTACTGGCAACAAATAAATTACTGGATTCACGCGGAGGCATAAAGAAATAGCATCCTCCAGAACATAAAGAAATAGCATCCTCCAGAATCCAGGATGCTGCCAATAGAGTCAGCAGCTGGACTGAAAGAGGCCACTCAAACTGAGCTAGACCATCTCTTTCAATCAGACGGAAGAGGTCACCTCAAAACTGGAGACCTTCCAGTACCAAAGACAGACAGGCCAACTTTACTGGCAACAAATAAATTACTGGATTCACGTGGAGGCATAAAGAAATAGCATCCTCCAGAACATAAAGAAATAGCATCCTCCAGAATCCAGGATGCTGACTATAGAGTCAGCAGCTGGACTGAAAGAGGCCACTCAAACTGAGCTAGACCATCTCTTTCAATCAGATGGAAGAGGTCACCTCAAAACTGGAGATCTTCCAGTACCAAAGACAGACAGGCCAACTTTACTGGCAACAAATAAATTACTGGATTCACGTGGAGGCCTCACATTGAAACCATGGAAGCTAGAGCTGCAAAAAAGAAAGAGAGTCTCTGATGAAGAACTGGTGGGGACCACATTGGCGCAAATTACAGCATCCTGGCACAAGCAAACACCTGCTCGGTCAGACCAGTTGTGCGGTACCAAGATACATCGACAACATGAAACACTGCCTGAAACCCAAAAAGCCAGGCTTGACAAGATGCAGAACATGGGTCATTCTCATGATGCAGTGACATTCTTAGAGCCATCTGGAGCACCCCAATTTAGGAAATGGAGGACATTGGAGCCACTGGAATGCAGAACAGCACACACGATGAAGAGACTTACTAAACACCGACAGCATGGGAGACTACAGGAGCAGACCAAGAACCGTCAGAAATGCCCAATCTGAACTGCCAACTGAAGGTCCTGCAAAGGGCTAACACTGACGTCCTGGAACCAAGCCCAAAGATGTGTGAACAGCTCCCTTCAGATACCTGGACATCTCGAAAGAGCCTTCAAGACAACATAATGTTCCAGGACTCTTTGCCAAAGGTCGCGGCACTGCACAAAGCCATCTTGCTGGAGGTTGTGCACAAGCGCTACCCTCACAGCAGCTGTGATACCACACAAGATGCCGTGTTGAATGAAGGAAGTGGCGTGTACATCTGTTGTGCAGACCGCACTACTACCTCCCTCTCCTTACCAGCTAGGGGCAGCAGCTCCAACTATCGTACAGATCTGCAGGTGCTCAACACAGCAGCAGAGCACTAGCTAGGCAAAGGCAGCAGCTTGATCCACTGATCTCACCAGGAAGCTTCAAGATAGACTGGATGCCCTGTCCACAAAATAGTGCTGCAGTGGATTCCAGTGCATTCTGGACTAGCTGGGAATGGAGACACTACAACAACAAAGTGATTGGCAAAAGCAGAATGGCGGCTGCAGCCCGTGGGCAGATGACATCAACAAGCTGAACAGGGAGAGCCAGGCCACCATCTTTCATCTACACACTGATTACTCTGGACTGGGTCCATCCAGAAAAGCAGGAACGTTTCACAAACCCAAACTGAAGCCTGAAGCTTTACACACTTTAATCAGATCACTCTGTATCAGCAATTATTTGAAGATTCCGTGCCTAATGCGTGAAGAGATACCAAAATAAAAGAACGCTTAGTGAATGGCGGACTTCGGTAGAAGCGTAAACAACCAATCAGAATGTTCGCCATGCAGTCACTTTATGATCAGAGCTAAATATAGATCACTTGCAACAAGCGTCAGCATGATCGTTTGCAATGGGAATAGTCACAAATTGAGGGAGACAAAAAAAAAAAAAGAAGTAGACAAAAGTTTGCCAGTACGTTGTCATTTTTTACAAACTTTCACAGACTTTAAGGAAAAGGACTGAAATTGACAGACTTTCCAGGGCCCTCAAAAAGCCTTGCCATTTTTTTACAACTTTCACAAATGTTCACAGACCGTAAGGACCCTGCTGAACTCACCTCGTGAGACTGGGTCATGTGGAAACAGCCCTATGCGAATTTGGCGTAGAAAATCGGTCTCCTTAGCACATTCTCCAAACATGTCCATACAGAGAAGCAGTCTGCTGGCAGTTCTGACCAGAAGACACGCCCCTATACACCAAACTCTGAAAACATGCTGCCTAGCTCTTGACAGCTCACTTATTGGCAGCCAGAACAATATAAGATTTAAAGACGGCCATAAAAAAGATTGAATGTTGCAGAAGGTGGAAGTGGAGATCTCGTGGTCGACATGTGGAAACTAAGTATTTTTGATAACATTGTTTTGGCTATTAGGAACCATGAAACTTTATTACGCATATTCATATTTACACATTTCTAGATAAAAATAAATGAAAGGAAAAGGGGAGACCTTACTAGACTCGCCTTACGCTAGGTAAAATATCACCTAAAAGACCAGCCAGTTAAAAATAGTTACAATTAAATTGATGGGTTACATTGAAATTAATGAAATGATCACAACTTTTTATGCTCAGTATGCATACTTTAAAAAAAAAAACAACTGGCAACAAAAAATATTTAAACAGAGGACTATTACGTAAGCAATTTTTATGATTATTTTGCGTTACTTTGCGTACTGGTAAAATGGGGGTAGGGCAGCAGATTCAGCCACTGTGGCCCCTAAATGCATCATAGCATCACAAAATCAGGTTGGGAGTAACTGTGGTACTCTATCCTAACCAATAAAACCTAACAAAGACCTATCGGTAGTATACACAATTTCTGAGGGCACCGGAAACAACGTACGTTTCCCAATTTGGCAATTTTAAATGGGAAAAAGCTATCATTCACCACGAATGTACCGTAAAGGATGCCGACTTTCCTTATTTTCTTGCACTTTATTCTCACATTATTGAAACTCAATAGGTTAAGAAAGGTCAAAATGAAATGGAATAACTTTAGAAATTTTTTCTAATTAATTTTGTGTATTTTTACAACTTGGGGGTAGGGATACAAAATCAACCACTGTGGCACTCACGGTGATCACAGCATCACCTAGTCAAGTTTATAATAATTGTAACATCCTGTTTTAATAATGTAAGCCTGAAAATGGACTGCCAGCACTATAGAAAATGTCTGAAGGCATCTGACACATTATTTTTGTCTTTTTTTGCGATTTCGCGGAAATGGTCGTTTGCTGGGTCCACAAATACCTTCACTGTGAGCCAGAGATTCAATATTTTTTCATTCTGTTTCTTGCAGAGGCTGCAGAACGTGTGCCTTAACATAATATTGCCTGATTTGGGCTTCTGGAATGAATTCTGATTTATTTAGAGGAAAATGTTTCTCAACCTCATTTTAGCACCTGCGAAGAGCGTGAATGGGGGTACCCTTGCGCCATCGGCTATATCTCTGGTGTGTTCCTAAGGATTTTCGGGGAACATGGCTTAAACATCTCAGGACATACTAAGGAAGACTTTGAAATCCATCTTATTGAGTACTGGGGGGGGGGGGGGGGGGATGCACGGTAGATCTTCCTAGCTTGTGGACTACAACAACAGGCCGGCACGCGCGTAGCGCGCTGTGCGGGACCACGTGACCGCCACCAACATCATTTGAGGCGGCAGTAGCCATACACGCCACTTGAACTGCAGACGAAAAGATCGTAGTAAGAGCTACAGCCTCGCCACAAACTGTGCACTGGCATAAACCAGAACGCCGTGGTAGAGAAATCCAAGAAACAACTGACTGAAATCGCACCAAACATATTGGTGACGTACAACAGCCTGGCGTTAAACAATCCAAAATGCCTCTATGAAAACACTGCTGCAAAAAAAAAACGCAATGAAGGTAACATAGACGGCGAGGTAATCGCACTAAATGATTGGTGACGCAAAATAACCTCCCACAGTGCTTTGAATTACTCCACGGGGAAACGCAATGAACCCCGCGACCAACTCACAATGAACGGACAACAAATACCGTCAAACAACAAATCCACAGAGATTCCTTTGAACAGAAGGACGGATGTGATAACTAAATCACACCTCTGTGGTCAGGTTTGGTCCGCTGACGAGAGCAGTACCTGGCTTTTTAAAGTAAAACATGTTCGAAATACACAAAGGATAAGTGACTACAACAAAATTGAGACCTGTGTCACAAAACTCTGTGTATACGGCCAGGCCAGAATCAGGCTGAAACATTCATGTGTGCGATGTGAGCACCGTTTTTTCCAACACGGAAGTTGTATATTCCAAGCACATCATGATGTTAGTGGTGATGAAACAACACTACCTAACAATGAACGCAAAGAGCACACATAAAAAGAAATATTCCGTACGGAAAGGTGATTTCACTCTCTTAAATCTTGGGGAAGAAACAGCCTTCCATCTAGAGAAGAAAGAACACGTAAAGTACGTGGGAACACACGGAACCCCGCCCAGCCTCGTCCTACGGGCATCTGGAAATCATCGTTGAGTAGTCGGCATACTACTGCAACTGACCCAGGAAGTTTGCATAACTTCAATTGACCCTGTACACCGATGGGTATAACCCAAACCCACCGTTGTCGGAGAGACATAGATCCTCATACTATGGGAGCCTACTAGGTACTCCTTACCTAACGTACATCTACATTGGACTTGACAAGCAGGGCTGCCTGCACACTGCGGTGCCGGAAACAAACACGTGAAGACAGCACACCCACAGTGCACTACATAGCGTAGTAACAAATGGCACAGAAAACGGCAAAACAACAACCAAACAGAAAAACAGTTGGACACAAACAAAAGTGTGCCGACATCTGTGAAAAAGAAATACAGTCCGAGACTGGAAAAAGGAATTTAAAGAACTGAACAAACAAAATCATGGAAGCGAAATCAGATTTGTTGAAAACGCTGACACAAGGTGGAGTGTACACAGGATATATATGCGCATTATTACTTAGGCTGGGGGCAGAGCTACCCCTACGCCACTGACCGTGCATCGCACTACGACTTTCAGACTGTAGAAAGTTGGTTGTAACATTACGTAGCTACGAAAGTCAGTGCCGGGCCTGACTTGAATGTACTACCACTTGCGAGGTACACATTGTCCTTGGTGGGCGCATATACACGTGAATGTATGAAGAGCCACACTAACAATAGACAAAAGAATAAATGACATAGCGCCCTTATCCAAAACGCGGAAAAACAGAACAGTGTTTGAAGAAGGATCATTTCAGTTCAAAAAAGAGTGCACGAGATATCTTAAACTACTCATCGCGACTCCAAATGTATAACTTTTTCTGCTCAGACGACGGAAGAGACAGAACTTACACTTCAACGAGAATCCACGGCTCTACACAGCCAGCGTTTGGACTACAGACCACGTGACCCGGGCTCTCACGGGCAACGCGGCCAAGATCGTCTCTTCATTTGGTGCCACGGCGTGCCATAGTGCACACGCAACCTTCCTCGTCACAAGCACTGGCACTGACCAGCTTTGCCTGGCTAAAGCACAAAACCACCAGCAATCCTCAAAGGACAAATAAAAAAAGGGGAAACACTCCGCATCGCAAGAGACTGCTATAACGCAGTTGAAAGAATTTGTAAAAGCGAAAGTTTAACCTCACAAACACTAGGCTACAACTCGATGCGAGCATCCTTTCCAAAGTGAGCCAACGACCTACTAACTCAAGTCAGTAGGAAAGCCCTAGAGTGATCAATCCTAATCCCCAGCCAATACGGGGTATAGAATTAAACGGAGATCGAGATACGTGCAGCAGAACGCTACACTAAATTCTCATCTCCACTTGATTGTCTCTTCAATTGGTGCCACGACGTGAAAGAGTGCACACGCAACCTTCCTCGTCACAGCACTAGCACTGACCAGCTTTGCGTGGCTAGAGCACAAAACCACACGGCAAACAGCAAACGTAACTGCAAAGACAGTGGCTGTTTAACAGCGAACAGAAGAACGTTCTCGAAATAAAGTTTCTATATAAAAAAATAAAAAATAAAAAAAATAAAAATCCATTACATTGTATCACAGCCAGCAGCTGATACGGAATGAACCTTAAATTTTGGGGAAAAGAGAAAAAGAAGAAACAACAAACCAGCAAGAAACGGGTATCAAAACCGACAGACTTGCAATAAAGAGAACAATCGGCACTGAATAAGAAGAATCTAAATGACACAACTTTCTGAAACAGAGAGCTAAATGTCACGTGGAAAAACATTGAAAACTACACAGCGAAGGGATGCGCTATGTTACTAACAGGCAGGTGGCACAGCTACCTCTATGCCGCTATCCATGCATCGCGCTTACTTACTTTACTTACGCCTGTCACCCCTACCCGGGTATAGGCCGTCGACGAGAGACCTCCAGCAACTCCTGTCCTGTGCTTCTCCTTCGATTCTACTCCAGGTGGTTCCCAGTCTCTTGATGTCTGCTTGGAGGTCTCGACGCCAGGAGTTTCTCGGCCTACCTCTTTTCCTCTTTCCCTGGGGGTTCCATGACAATGCCTGCCTAGTGATACTGGAAGCTGGCTTTCTCAGACTGTGACCGATCCATCCCCATCTTCTTCGCCCAATTTCATTCTCTGCTGTTATCTGCTCTGTTCTCTCCCAGAGTCTGACGTTGCTGGTCTTCTCTGGCCAGTGGATTTTCAAAATTCTTCTAAGGCAACTGTTCATGAAGGTCTGTACTCTGTTGACTGTGGTTTTTGTCAATCTCCATGTCTCTTCTCCATATAGGAGAACTGCTTTTACATTGGAGTTGAAAATCCGGACTTTGGTGTGTTGTGACAGCTCTCTGGAACTCCACACTTTTTTCAACTGGAGAAAGGCTGCTCTGGCTTTACCGATTCGTGCTCTGACATCTGCATCAGTGCCGCCTTTTTTTTGTCTATGATGCTCCCGAGATAGGTGAAGGACTCCACCTCCTCCAACGGGGTTCCAGCAAGCAAGACTGGTTCTTCCCTAATTGCGTTCAGCCTCATTGTCTTTGTTTTCTGTTTGTGAATGGTGAGGCCCACTTGGGACGAGATGTCAGCAAGCCTCGTGGTCTTGTCCTGCATTTGTTGATGAGTGTGGGACAGTAATGCCAAGTCGTCTGCAAAATCGAGGTCGTCAAGCTGTGTCCACAGTGTCCACTGTATTCCACTTCGTCTGTGCTCTGTGGTCATCTTCATGACCCAGTCTATGGCCAGTAGGAAGAGGAACGGAGACAGCAGACACCCCTGCCTGACACCAGTTCTGACCTGGAGCTCTCTGGTGAACTGCCCTTCGTGGATCACGCGACATGTCATGCCATCATAGCTGCTCTTGATCAGGCGGACGAGCTTTGTGGGTACACCGTAGTGTCGTAGGAGTTTCCACAGAGTCTCTCGGTCCACGCTGTCAAATGCTTTCTCATAATCCACAAAGTTGACGTACAGCGGGGAGCTCCACTCCAGAGACTGTTCCACGATGATGCGGAGAGTGGCGATCTGGTCTGTACATGATCGGTTCTTCCTGAATCCTGCTTGCTGGTCTCTCAGCTGGGGGTCAACGGAGCTCTTCATTCTCTCTAGGATGATCCTGTTGAAGACCTTTCCTGGTACTGACAGCAAGGTGATTCCTCTGTAGTTGGAACACTTGCTGAGGTCGCCTTTCTTGGGAAGCTTGATTAGGTACCCCTCCTTCCAGTCAGCTGGCATCACCTCCTCTTCCCAGATCTTTCCAAACAGTGGGTACAGCATCTCAACTGTTGTCTCTAGGTCTGCTTTCAGAGACTCCGCCGGGATGCCATCTGGCCCTGCTGCTTTGCCATTCTTCAAAAATGCCACTGCTTTTCTGATCTCTTCCCGGCTGGGTCTGTCACAGCTGATGGGTAGGTCGGTCTCTGCCGGCTGGATGTCAGGGGGGGTCGGGTGGGCTAGGTCTGTTCAGTAACTCTTCAAAATACTCGGCCCATCTGTCGAGATGCATCGCGCTACTACTCTCAAAAGTAGTTGAAGGGTGTTGGGAATGGTCCTTGATTACGTAACTGCCGGGCCTGGGGCGCTGACTTGACTAATATCCCATGGCCACCTGCGAGACATGTCGCTTTCTGGAGCTGGCACATGCATAAATGTATAGAAAGCCTTGCGAACAGAAGACCAAACAATCAAGATATAGCCCGATATCCTGAACACTAAACAAAACAGTGTCGACTCAAAACTGACCCATCGCGGTCAAAAGAGAGATAAAACAACCCAGCGGGAACCTCAGCTCACGGATGAATTTATGTCTGTTCCCTCAGACGACGAAAGGATCAAGGCCTCCTGTTGCATATACTGCACAGCCAGCCTCTCCTGCCTCTCCTCGTTGCAGCCTGACGCCGGACCTCAAGACCACCATAGGCTCTGGCCTGCGGACAAGGCGAGCTTTCGCCGCCAGGACGTGCCAGAGCGCACAACTGAAACATATCAGTACCTACACCACCTGTCGGCCCACCCACCAGCAATCTTCAAATGACAATTAAAAGGGGAAACACTCGCAAGAGACTGCTATAACGCAGTTGAAAGAATGAGATCGAGATACGTGCAACAAAACGCTGCGCAAAATAACTATCTCCACGGTTTGGTCCGCTGACGATGAGGAGTACCGGCAATTTAAAGCAAAACTTCCTCGAAACACACATGAACTAGACATACAAATTCAGACTGACTTGTGTCGCTCGAGTGTGTACGGCCGGCCGATAAAAAAAAAAAAACAGGCCATTTCATCGGATAGTGTGCGATGTGATACACTTTTTCACAAACACACACACACACACACACACACACAGGGAGACGCAACCATCAGAGTGGGTTACCTAGCATTTCATGTGAAAATGGGTTCCCATATTTCTATTTATTCTAGGGCTCTGGAATTGATGCCAATGTTTAGAACTCACATTATAACTAAGCTCTATAACTTAAAATAAAATAGACATTTTCTAGAAACAGAGCCACTAGATGCTGAAAAAATGGGTTTCTGCCAATAAAGTGGGTGGGTGTCTCTCTCACACAAATGAAACTGGCATTACAGTCAAAATGGGTGTCTTCACAACAGTAGGCGTCTGTAATAAGGTCAAGTTCATGGAATACTTCTTTTTCACATTAATTTTTTTTTCCCAACTTAAATGTGTATGTGTGCTTTAACATTCTTTACATAGTATGGTGCAAAATTCAATAAACACTGGCCCGAAACCTTTCGATTATGATTTTTACAGAGGAAATCGTTTAAACATTGCTGCGTTTTGTCCTTTTGAAGCAAAACAGTTTATCATGGCATTGATGTGAGAATCAACATAATGTATTCTGGAAATTAAAGGACTTTTTTTGTGTGTTTTGGGGTACTCTGGAGTTTCAGACAAACAGCAACAGAGCATTTTGAATATTAACCCTTATCATTCGGAATACACCAGTGTGTGCAACTAGTGTAACTGAAATAGTCCAAGGGTTAGTGCCAGAATAGCTTGGTGCCTCTAGGCGCCAAGCTATTGTGGCACCACCCTTGAACTAAAGCCATTGGTCTATGTCCTCATCTGTAAGTACTGTAATGTAGCTTACATAGAATTATGGCAGTGAACAGATTTGAAGCTATTAGCCTCAGTATGACTATGATGCGGGTCAAAAAGTGTGGAAAAATATCAAAGATAGAAAAAGACCCAGACGAAGAAACGAACACTTAACTTATTCTACCCCAGCAAAATTTAAGATCCACCACGATAGTTCAAGGGTGATGCCAGAATAGCTTGGCGCCTATGGGCACCAAGCTATTCTGGCATCACCCTTGAACTATCGTGGTGGATCTGTGTCCTGCACTGCAACGCAGTCTTCTGAAGACGACTTCAACATTTGGGCTTAACTTATTCTACCCCAGACACACCACAGCAAAATAAAGATCCACCATGATAGTTCAAGGGTGATGCCAGAATAGCTTGGTGCCTATGGGCGCCAAGCTATTCTGGCATCACCCTTGAACCATCATGGTGGATCCGTGTCCTGCACTGCAACGCAGTCTTCTGAAGACGACTTCAACATTGGGCTCAACTTATTCTACCCCAGACACACCACAGCAAAATAAAGATCCACCATGATAGTTCAAGGGTGATGCCAGAATAGCTTGGCGCCTATGGGCGCCAAGCTATTCTGGCATCACCCTTGAACTATCATGGTGGATCTGTGTCCTGCACTGCAACGCAGTCTTCTGAAGACGACGTCAACATTTGGGGATTCCGATCTTGGGGTAGAACGAGTTAAAATGACAGAACAGAACACTGACATTAATTAACTAACTGACAACATAAGAAATCACTTGAAACTTCAGCCTTTATTTAACGTCTTTCGTCTCCAACAAACAACCAGCCATTCTTTCATTTGCAAAATGGTATGGCAGTACAACCAACCATTCTTTCATTTGCAGAGTTTTTAAAATGGCATGCAGTATATTACAAAATGATCCGCCCCCCCCCCCCCCCCCCTCCCCCAATAACACTCTTGTAATCAATTTTTACATTGTCAATGGTTTTCTTATCTTATTATATTGTCTTTTGTCCCCAGCTGGCTGTTTCGTTTTGCAAATCCAAAGGTTATACAGTATACAAAATGTGACCCTTTCTCACGAAACCAGTCTTAACTCGCAGCGAGCCAATCAGCACTACACGCAATAATATGTGGTGGGGGGTCAATCTGGGGCATTTTCCCTTTTTGGGAGAAATGTATTCTACATACACCAAAGTATCGTATGGTTAAAATCTTTATCATGAAAAATGCCATTAAATAGGTAAAAAATGATTTTAAAAGTCTGCCCTTGGCCCCAATTATGCTGCACACAGAAACTTCACAGGCTGTTTTCTCAAAATGGCCGCCGGAGGCTTTAACAACTTTAAACACTTAAGAACAGCTTTTACAATTTTTGCACTACAGCATACAGTCATATATCACAGTAATCAGCAAACACTGTAGTTTTCATAAATGCATATATCATTATATGTCAAAACATCCAAAATGCGAGTTCTTAAGACTGATTTTGTGAGAGAGAGGGTCACAAATGATCCAGGCGTCCATCAGATAAAAAAAAAAGATAAAAAAAAGCAGGCTATACATGCTGAAACCACCCCAATAATAACACTGATGTAATAAATCTGTATGAAATCGAAAATGCCGCGAGTGGCGGCTCAATTCATTTCTTTTGTAACTTTTTCAGTCTGTTGCGGACGTAATCCTTAATGTTTGTCCAGCGCCTATGTCTAAGTGCAGGTTCCAGCGCCATTGCATACTGTATCTCGGCCTTTCCAGGAAGTTTGTTCATGACGAGGTGTGTCTTGAAACGAGTTTGAACAGCTTTCTCTTCAGCTTCCCCCCATGGTTTCCTTGTAAATCTAGCTTTCTTTCGAACAGGAGCTGACGCAGTACTGTCATCATCAAAACTATCTAGATTGTCATCAGGCTCTGGACGTCTTTTCTCCGTCATGCTCATCGATTCCTGTGTTGCTGACTTGCTACTTGCTTCATTCACAGGTGCTGTTCCCCCCGAGACCTCTCTGCCAGTTTCTGATGCGTCTTCATTGTCAAAGTCAATCTCTTCATCATCGCCCAGCTCAGCTCTAATGCAACTCTCAAAATCTGTCATCCCATTGTTAACTGACAGAAGAATCTTTGCCACTTTTGCCTTTTGAAGGACGTCTTGAGGTTGGCGGTAGATATGGCGATGTATCCGAATATCATGGCCAAGGAAATCTGCCAGCTGATCCTGGTCTAACTCCGAGATGGCCATTGACTGAGCCAAAGTTGCAACCTGCTTCCGCAACTGAGTAAATGTGAACATGGCTGGGTATGACACCCCTGCTTCTAGGGCATGGGCCTTCAGAACATCATGGCCTCTGTAAGGCCTCTGACCAGAAGGTGTGGCAAAGATGTACTGGGAATCAGCGAGAGCTGTCACCGATTGCCTCATTTGAAGGATTCTGTCCACAGTTGTCATCATCTTCTTCGTCAGCAAAACGGGAACACTCCTATTAAACTTGCCTCTGATTTCCACTCGCTGAAAATGATTCACCATTTTCTTCTCAACCTCTGTGAGACCTTTCAAGATATCTTGATTGGTGATCGATCCAATCTTAGCATTCTGGAAGTCTGACACCTTCATTCTCTGAACTTCTCCCCCTCGTTTTCGGTTGAAAAGTGATACAGCACAAAGAGTTGCTTTAACCACTGTCGGATAATCTTCCGAAACCATCCTTGTCTCAAGAAGCTGTTGGACCTTCCTCACATCTTCACATGATGGGATCAGCTTGGGTTTGTTCATGGTCATTTTCCCGACCGACTGGGCTGCTGTAGCGGACACACAATCATACCAGTCCCCGTTGAAGACAGAGTCAAACCGCTGCGCCTCAGAGAGCTCCTGTCGCCACCTGTCGTCTGAACCCTGTCCAAGCTGTTTGGATGCCTGTGACTGTTTGATCTGTGAACACTTTTTCAAAGCATGGCCTATGCGCATTGCGAGATTGCCTTTTTTGAACTGATGTGTGTCCTCATCAAAATCTGCTAGCTCTTTTACAGCCAGGACAACATGATCAAAGCTAGCTGAATTGATCACAGCATTTAAACTTGCGATTTTCATTTCTGACCTCACTCTGATAATCTTTAACAGTCTCCCTAACTCCCGCATCCTGGAGCTGATTTGTCCAGCCGTGTGTTCTTCAATGTCCCTGCGGTCAAATAATCTCTTTCCATACTCAAGAAGCAAGGGGTCAGTTCTGATGAGACGGCTTATCTCATCATCTCTCTGGGTAGCCAAGACCTTGTGGTAGAAGGAAAATTCAAAGTCTAAGGGTATTGGAAGCATGAGCCGACCACGGCGAGCGGCGTCCCCTCGCCGAGTGATCTGAAACCCTCCTGGCTTCTGACAGCAACGTTTTTGAGTGTACAGAGATCAGCTTTTTTTGATAGAGCCCTTTGCAATGGCTACAGGCGAGAAGGTCGTCTACCTTACTAGTTTTGGTGCGATACTTAGGAATCAAACATCCGGATTTGTTTTCAAGAACAGCAACGTTATGCATGTAATCACCCTCATCTTGTAGTCTGATCCATGCTCGACGTCTCTGCTTGGTCCCTTTTTTCATCGACAAAATTTTAGCAACGTCTGCCTCATCTGCATGGACATCTTGTAAGTGCGTGCTCATTTTCAAGACAAGCTTGCCACACAATTTGCATGAATGTTTCTTGTCCCATTTGTACTTTCCTTTCCCTCTCTGCGACACGTGCACACCTGTTTCTTCTGTAAGTGCTCTTTCCCCACTCTTTCCAGCATCATGTTCCTCCTGCCTATCCACATTCTCATTGCCACCCCCTAACGCACACTGCACCTTGCTGGTACTAGCGTCACCAACACCTGGCCACCCCAAACCTGCCACTTTGATGAAATCTAACATAGTCGATACAATACTGTCTATGTCCGAGATCCCAGCAATTGATGCCGACACACCCTCTGAATCCGGTGAGCTCGAGCCAGGAACAAACTCCTCGTCATCACTGCCCTCGTATTGCGATGCGCTGGCACTGCTCTCAGTCTCGGGTCCATCCCAGGCGCCATTTGCCAACTGGAGAAAGAAAGAAAGAAAGATTAAAACCAAAGCTGCATTAGAAACAGAAACAGCCCAATTTTGGTTTAAAGGGTCCTTGCACAAGAATAAAAAGAGTAATCCCGTGTATGACCGATTTACATATATGTGTGACGAGGGCTGGCTTCTGCAGCAGTCAAAATCCACGTTTTCTGAAAATGCAAGCAGTTTTCACACATTTGTCAACCCTGCGTGACCCTTTGAGAGAGGTCACTCAAATTGGCATGTTTAAAAAGGTCTTGCCACAAAGTATCCTTGGGCCAAGCTTGAAGAATGTGGCTTGAATAGTCTCCGAGAAAATGCCACCGTTAACTCATTCTACCCCCAGACACACCACAGCAGGATAACAGGGGTGGGATTCTAGTAAGAAAGAAAACGCGGAAAATCAAACGACATTGGTGGGGGGGGGGGGGGGGGGGGGGGGGGGGTTGGTTCATGTCCTTCATTTTCAGCGGCCGAAAAATCAAACGACAGGGGGGGGGGGGGGGGGGGGGGATAGGCACGCGTGTCCACCGTTCGCCAAAGTATCCAAAAACCGACAGGGGGAGCGAGACCAAACACACCCGAAAATGGACTTTGTTATGACACTCCTGATCTGCAGTATAAAAATGGAATGTGCGTACCAGTTTATGTTCAGATGCACACTAAACGGCACTCTGTCTTGGACAATATCCTTTTTCACCGCCATTTTCCACTGCGACCTAAAGCTACCGGAAGTGTCGGGTGATAGTGAACCAAACTACATACAAATCCAACCCATTTGAGATTTTTTTGCCATTTAAGAAGATTTTTTTTTTTCTCGTCCTTTTCGTTGTTATTAGACGCGGAAAATAAATATGCTTCAGCGGAATTGTGAAAGAATTTCCACGGAAATCCGCGGAAACGCGGAAGAATCCCACCCTGGGATAAGGATCGACCATGATAGTTCAAAGGTGATGCCAGAACAGCTTGGCGCCTACGGGCGCCAAGCTATTCTGGCATCAACCTTGAACTATCATGGTCGATCTGTGTCCTGCGCTGCAATGCGGTCTTGAGAGGACAGGGGCAAAATTTAAGGATTTTGGTGTTGGGGTAGAATGAGTTAAAGTTTACCATGGACGACGGACGGACGACCAGTGGCCCAGAACATAAACTCACTTTTGCTTCGCACGCACGCCAGCCAATAGAATCACTTTACTTACCAGTTTGTAATTGGGAGCATTCCGCTGCCGTCCATGCACCCTCCTACCAGACGCACCCTCTGTGGCAGAGGTTGGGGGGCCATGATTCTGCAGCATAGATCCCGATGGGTTTGGACATCCTGCTGCCATCCGGCGCTGGGTGTGTGCCAGAAAGTCCTGAGCCGGTGTGACCAAAATGGTGTTGCTGAGAACATGTCCAATACAACCATGTAAACCAACTGACATTTTGAATCAGATTGATTGTACATTGCTTAACGTCCCGACAGCCACTAGGCTTTCTCAGGACGTGCCTGCACTGCTTGTGAAAAAAACCCACCTAAACAGAACATTGCCATGTATGTCGCCTGCCGGTCAAATACGTTAACTCATTCTACCCCAACACCAAAATCCTTAAATTTTGCCCCTGTCCTCTCAAGACTGCATTGCAGTGCAGGGCACAGATCGACCATGATAGTTCAAGGGAGATGCCAGAATAGCTTGGCGCCCGTAGGCGCCAAGCTATTCTGGCATCACTCCCTTGAACTATCATGGTGGATCCTTATCCTGCCGTGGTGTGTCTGGGGTAGAATGAGTTAAATAAACCTAACACATGGGGCCAAGACATAAAGCTAAGACCATTTAGCAACACACATCCAATATCAAGAGCTACAGGCAGTGCAGACAGTAGGGAGAGTTTTAAAAAGGCAAATTTATACAGGTGAATGGACAAAGGGTAGACAAAAACACATGCATGCCCCAGAATTGAGAGAAAAACCCACCCTGTGGGGCTGACCAGGGTGACCCTGAGAACTAAAAACTGGCAATACAGTAAAAAGCGATACTTCAGTTGCACATTCCGAAAGACCTGTTTGTGGACGTTCGTTCTTCGAATCGCGAGGCAGTTTTGCGAACGAGGATTGAAATCTGGCGCCATTTTTGTTTTTTAAAAAAAAAGTCAACTGATACTGTGCATGCATGTGGCAAGTTAACACGTCAGAAAAAAAAAAAAAGAAGAAACAAAATCGCGTGGCAGATTGACCTTGTAATGGGGTTATTGAACGAATTCCTTTCATTGAAGAAGAAAGCTTTTGTTAAAATCGTGGGGTTCTATTATCATTTACTACAAGACTCAACGGTCAGGCCCGGAGCGGCCGAGAGGCCGAAGACACGTTTGAAAGCAGACGCCTTATTTTTCTGGGCCAAACGGGTACGGGGATTGGAGGCATCTCTCAGTTAAATAACTGCACTGAACAAGTACATTTGGGCGTGCTCTTAACTAAGAAATATTGCATAAAGTACCTCTGCAAATGCGAGAGAATGACCGGTGCGTCCGTTGGAGACGAAAGACGTTTAAACAAGGGAAGCAACTCCGTTCATCGGTGTTGGACCAATCAAATTGATCTGAAAACACTCCGGCCGCTTCCGTGTCCACACACAGGCCCAGGGCATCCCTGAAACACAACGATGAAGTAAATCTGTTAAAATGGGCACATCGTATTTTGATATTTTTTTCTGAATTTTGAATGAAAGATAATACAGAAACAACCCTCAGAAAAAATGGGTGTCTGATCTGGCCACCCAGAATTTTACACAGACCCAGATTGCATAAGGATGGTAAAGAAAGTAACCCATTTTAGTCATTTGGTGTACACACACACACACACACACACACACACACACACACACACACACACACACACACACACACACACACACACACACACACACACACACACACACACACACACACACTTACTTACTTACGCCTGTCACCCCTACCCGGGTATAGGCCGTCGACGAGAGACCTCCAGCAACTCCTGTCCTGTGCTTCTCCTTCGATTCTACTCCAGGTGGTTCCCAGTCTCTTGATGTCTGCTTGGAGGTCTCGACGCCAGGAGTTTCTCGGCCTACCTCTTTTCCTCTTTCCCTGGGGGTTCCATGACAATGCCTGCCTAGTGATACTGGAAGCTGGCTTTCTCAGACTGTGACCGATCCATCCCCATCTTCTTCGCCCAATTTCATTCTCTGCTGTTATCTGCTCTGTTCTCTCCCAGAGTCTGACGTTGCTGATCTTCTCTGGCCAGTGGATTTTCAAAATTCTTCTAAGGCAACTGTTCATGAAGGTCTGTACTCTGTTGACTGTGGTTTTTGTCAATCTCCAAGTCTCTGCTCCATATAGGAGAACTGCTTTTACATTGGAGTTGAAAATCCGGACTTTGGTGTGTTGTGACAGCTCTCTGGAACTCCACACTTTTTTCAACTGGAGAAAGGCTGCTCTGGCTTTACCGATTCGTGCTCTGACATCTGCATCAGTGCCGCCTTTTTTGTCTATGATGCTCCCGAGATAGGTGAAGGACTCCACCTCCTCCAACGGGGTGCCAGCAAGCAAGACTGGTTCTTCCCTGGTTGCGTTCAGCCTCATTGTCTTTGTTTTCTGTTTGTGAATGGTGAGGCCCACTTGGGACGAGATGTCAGCAAGCCTCGTGGTCTTGTCCTGCATTTGTTGATGAGTGTGGGACAGTAATGCCAAGTCGTCTGCAAAATCGAGGTCGTCAAGCTGTGTCCACAGTGTCCACTGTATTCCACTTCGTCTGTGCTCTGTGGTCATCTTCATGACCCAGTCTATGGCCAGTAGGAAGAGGAACGGAGACAGCAGACACCCCTGCCTGACACCAGTTCTGACCTGGAGCTCCCTGGTGAACTGCCCTTCGTGGATCACGCGACATGTCATGCCATCGTAGCTGCTCTTGATCAGGCGGACGAGCTTTGTGGGTACACCGTAGTGTCGTAGGAGTTTCCACAGAGTCTCTCGGTCCACACTGTCAAATGCTTTCTCATAATCCACAAAGTTGATGTACAGCGGGGAGCTCCACTCCAGAGACTGTTCCACGATGATGCGGAGAGTGGCGATCTGGTCTGTACATGAATTGTAAATAAATTGTGTTGTACCGTTTTTTCTAAGCGTGTTTCTTTCTCCGTTGGGTACTTCTTTGCATTTCACACGCTTGGCAGTCACCTTTTTGGTCTGGATTGTACATGATCGGTTCTTCCTGAATCCTGCTTGCTGGTCTCTCAGCTGGGGGTCAACGGAGCTCTTCATTATCTCCAGGATGATCCTGTTGAAGACCTTTCCTGGTACTGACAGCAAGGTGATTCCTCTGTAGTTGGAACACTTGCTGAGGTCGCCTTTCTTGGGAAGCTTGATTAGGTCTCCTTCCAGTCAGCCGGCATCACCTCCTCTTCCCAGATCTTTCCAAACAGTGGGTACAGCATCTCCACTGTTGTCTCTAGGTCTGCTTTCAGAGACTCCGCTGGGATGCCATCTGGGCCTGCTGCTTTGCCGTTCTTCAAAAATGCCACTGCTCTGCTGATCTTTTCCCGGCTGGGTCTGTCACAGCTGATGGGTAGGTCGGTCTCTGCCGGCTGGATGTCTGGGGGGTCGGGTGGGCTAGATCTGTTCAGTAACTCTTCAAAATACTCGGCCCATCTGTCGAGTTGGTCTGCTCTGTCTGCAATAGGCTTGCTTTCTTTGTCTTTTACTGGTCTTTCTGTATGACCATACTTGCCTGACAATCTTCTGGTAATGTCATAGAGCTGTTTCATGTTGCCGCTGCCTGCTGCCTTTTCTGCCTCTGCTGCCAGGCTGTCTGTGTAGGCCCTCTTGTCTGCCCTGATACTCCTCTTCACCTCGCGGTTGGCTTCCGAGTATTCCCCCTGTGCCCTTACTTTGGCTGCTCTCGTGCGACTGTTGTTGACAACTGCTTTCTTCTGCTTCCTCACTTCTATCTTCTTCAAGGTCTGTGCCGACAGCCAGTCCTTGTGATGGTGTTTCCTGAACCCTACAGTGTCTTTGCAGGTTGAGTTCAGCGCCTCTCTAACTGCCTTCCACTGCTGCTCTGTGGTGACCGCCTCCTCTTCATTTACTAGCTCCTGTAGCGCTTGAAACCGGTTGGACAGCACCAGTTTGAACTCTTCTCTAACTCCAGTTTCTCTCAGGAGGCCTACATTATAGCGCTGTCTTCTTGTTGTCTCTGTGCGGCTTTTCTTTAGCTTGAGCTTCATTCTTAAGGTAAGCAGATGGTGGTCGGAGGCGACATCTGCTCCCCTCCTCACTCGAACATCTTGAAGGGATCTTCTAAATTTCTTGCTAATGCAGATATGGTCTATTTGGTTCTCTGTTGTATGGTCAGGTGAGACCCAAGTTGCTTTGTGTATTCTTCTGTGTGGGAAGATGCTGCCTCCAATGACAAGTCGGTTTAGAGCACAAAAGTCTACAAACCTCTCCCCGTTCTCACTGATCTCTGAGCCTAGTCCCTGTCTCCCCATCACCTCTTCGTATCCGGTGTTGTCCTCCCCTATTTTGGCATTAAAATCACCCATGACGATGGTGATGTCTCGCTCCGCACATTTGTCCAAGGCACTCTGGAGTCGGTCGTAGAACTCTTGTTTCTCTTCCTCGTCACTGTCAGTAGTGGGCGCATAACACTGGATGACGTTCAGCTTGAGCCTTTTCTTGGTTCTAAAGGCTGCTGTGATAATTCTTGGCCCAAGAGGTTCCCAGCCCATCAGCGCTCTCTGTGCCACTGGTGACAGCATGAATGCTACACCTTCTGTATGGGGGGCATTCTCCTCTTCATGACCTGAATACAAAATCATCTCCCCACTTAACAGCCTTTTCTGGCCAGACTGCGTCCATCTGGCTTCACTGATACCTAGCAGGGAAAGGTTGTACTTTTGCATTTCCGCTGCTATCTGGGCGGCCTTGCCGCTCTGGTACATGGTCTTGACGTTCCATGTGCCCATGGTTGTATCCCTGGATAGAGAGAGGCGGCTCGGTCCTGTGGCTTCCGAAGACTTCCGGCTTTCACCACAGGACGTCATAAGTCTTCTGGTAGAAGAACCTTCCTCCTCCAGGAAAGGAATTACTGTTAGTCTTTTCGTCGGCGTTTTTGTAGCTATTTCCTTTTTTGCAGGGTGGGGAAGCTGCCCCCACGCCCAACCCCCTTACTAGGAGGACCAGGGGTTTTCTGTCAGGGTCACCTTCCCTTAGACCATGTTGGTTCACGGCACCTTATTTCATTCGGTGCACCCCTCTCACGAGGGACCCCCTATCCACCACCCAGGGGACGCGCCTCAACGCCATATGGTCCCAGCGCGAGGCTTTGCCTGCAAGGGCGCATGAAACTCTATGGTTCTACTGAGGAGCCCTATATCAGCAGGGACTGAATTCTCACCCACAATTGGGGTGGACCAACACTCAAGGACTTACATCTGTCATCATATTGCCGACTCGAAGTGAGGATGCGATGCTGATGATATCGCACAGCGAGAGATACTACTTTTCATGAGCTCATATTGATTGCGGGGGCACTTGACACTCTGTTTCTGGCTAAAAGACTATGTCGGGGTGCAGGTATTTAGTGCGAACTGTCTCAACACCCATTAGGCCCATCCACTGATTCAGTACATAAGAGAGGACAAGAAAGGTTAAGAAGACTGCATGCCGTGATGAAAAGAAATCTCACCAACCAACCAACCAAACACCACTAAAAAAACAAACAACCTAACCAACCATCCACTAAAAAAAATGACTAACCAACGCTCCACCACCTTTAAAAAAAAAAAAAAAAAAAAAACATTGCCAAGGCTGACAGGTGGACCAGAGCTCCCTGGATCCGCCACTGGGATTTTAGCATGTCATTCAAGCTTTCTCATGAAGATCCACTTGTCCAGTGCGACGGTCAACTCGCCCATATGCGATCTCATCTGGGTAAGGTGTCAAATCGCCCGAGAGAGATCGATCATCTCGCCACATGTTCGAGTAAGGGCGAGTGCATTGCGCGGCCGGAAACACTGAATGCTAAAGCGATCTGGGGCAGATCATGATGGGTGGCTCAGGTGGTAAAGCATTCGACTCTCGCCCTAAAGGTCACGGGTTACATTCCACTGAGATGGAATCAAAATTTGTTCAGACCCTATTCGGTGCCCTGTCTTTGAAATCACCTTCACAGTGGACAAAAGACCAAAACATTTAACTAAAGTGATCTGCTCTGGGGCGGGTGGTGGGATTTATGACTGCTAACATTCGCTGAGATGATTATTAATGTTGTCTGACTTTTTGCCATCCATCTCGGTGTATAGCCCATGGGAGTAGGCACACATAACAGGTTTTCTACAGCTGCCTGGTAATCATCAGGGAATTAACTCTCCTGCACACAGAATATCTTTCACCTCAAGTTACAATATTCAAACTTTATAAGTTAACCCTTCCGTGCAGCATTATTGGAAGGCTTACATCAGTTTATTAAATACACAATTCAAACCATTAACTCTTCTAATCATAGTTATTGCTTGGAGCAGGTGGCTTATCAACTCCCCCCACCCTTCCCCCCTCCAACCAAATGTAACCCCCTACATACAAATTGTTTTGAAAAGACATACCAGATAATTGAAACTTAACCATATGTTGTCTGGACTCCAAATTGCAGTGACCTCGGTGGGTGCATTTATAAGTCTATTACTATAATTAATAGACTTGCACCCACCCAGGTGAACACGTAGTGTCGTGGGCCACACCCATTTGAATGGGTATTTTCCAAGTGTCTATCTTAAGACAGGGTTTTGAGAGCTCAACGGTAGTCTTATTGACAAAAGCCTTGCGTGAGCACAACTACGAATTTTCTGTGTATTCAATACACAGAAAATTCGTTTACATAGTAAATGTTCGTCTTATTTAGTATTGTCATTTTAGTCGTGTAATTTTCTAGGCATGACACTGATATTGAAGGAATACTTTTGTTGTAAAGTGCAGGATTTTGCATGGGATGTGTGTGCATAAGGGGAGAGCTGCATGAGATGATAAAAGGGCAGTGCACGATTTTCTAATTTTTTTGTCTGCACCTGCACAGACATGAAAAAGCCCCCAAAATAAAATCCTGCTCAAGGTCGGTCTCATAATTATCAGACAGAAGAATCGTTACTGTCTAGGTACATTTAAAAAAAAACAAAAAACAAAATAGGTTTGATTCGCATGAATTTAGTGCAGAGTGTGAGAATTTGTTGGCTGCAGGCCCCTCCTCTGTTGCAGGTGATATCCAAATCAGCACCGAGTCTGTGAATCAGCTTTTTAAGAAAACCAAAGCAAGTAAGGCCCTGGGACGGAATGGTATATCCGGCCAGGTGCTGAGGTCTTGTGCTGATGAAATAGTGCCCGTTTTCCGCCCCTCTTCCAGCAGTCTGTTGATACCAGTACTAATCTGACCCTTTGGAAAACATCCACAGTGGTACCTGTCCCCAAGAACCCATCCCCATCTGAACCTAACCACTTCTGCCCTGTAGCATTAACTTCATTGATTATTAAGTGCTTTGAAAAACTTATTTTGTCACACATTCTCACACTTGTGCAGCCCAAACTTGACCCATATCACTGTCAGGGGAGAGAATTGTGCTGTATCAACCAGTGATCATAGATCTAGTTTGATCGAAGCACACCAAAAAAAGATAGGGAAGAGGGGGTGCGCTAAATAAGTGACTGGAAGCAATGCATATGGAAAGCTCCCCCGAAGGGGGTGCGTATCACATATCCCACTGTTCCAGCCCCTTGGTGCATGGAAATTTAAATCTAGGTCCCCCCAGGGGGGGTCCAGATAATTCGCCGGTATGGACAGCTGTTTCGGTCTTGGCGACCTTGTCGGCACACCATTCGGCATACTGGTGGAAGGCAGGAACTTTTGCCTACCTGCAAAGACAGCCACATTTTACTGTGGTGTCTGCAGGGGCATACATTCCATGCCTCCACCTAGAGCTAAATTTCCATGCACCCTAAGAGAGAACCTACTACTTTATTGTGCTTCCAGTCACTTACTTAGCGCACCCCCTCTTTCCTATCTTTTTGTTGTTGTGTGCTTCGATCAAACTAGATCTATGATCATTGGTCGATACAGCACAATTCTCTCCCCTGACAGTGCTTCTACCTAATTTACTTTGGAAACTTCCTAAAATATTAGCACTGACAGTCTCCCCTTTTCTTTTCATTTATTGACCCGTATCAGTTTGCATACAGGCGACATAGTGGCACGGAGTTGCAGTAGCCATAGGGGCCTGATGATGGTACTTTGACTAAATGCAAACCTGCTGCGCCACTGCATGCAGCGGATTTGCATTTAGTCAAAGCACCATCGTCCGGCCCCTATGGCGGCAGTAACCCGTCTCTTACAGATGCTGGATTCAGCTGGTAACTATGCACGCATTTTGTTTGTCGATTTCAGCTCCGCTTTCAATATGATACAGTGTCACGTGATGATTGATAAATGACAAATTGCATCTGCCCCCTGTCATTGTCCATCAAGTTGGGTTTTTATGTCCCTTCTATTTATAGAAGGGACTTTTTAGGATGGATCGCGGAGGCGGGCGAATTTAATAGCACGGCCATGATGTCAAAGGCTGGCAGGCTAAACCTCTAACAATTGAAGTAACAAGATAAAAATTACGTCATGTCTAGTTACGCTAACCTCGCTGCTGAACGTGCATTTGGCGCGAAGCACCGTATGTGCGTATGTACGTATATATTATGTAAACAAGAGAATCTTCGACATTTCTGTACACACAAGCTTGAAACTTGACGAAATACTTTAAGTGGGTGGCTAAGAGAGCCTCGGAGCATATTGTAATTGAATATCTCATTGAAGACATAACCGTTTATAGGAAGTCCGTTGACCCAGATACAGTCCGTAATTTGTCATATTTACTTGAACGTTTGCACATAGCTAGTTTGGAGAAAGACATTGGATGAGTTTGTTAGCCAGCTTTGTATCCTTTCAACTTTAGTAAAAATTAATTTTTAGAAAAGAATTAAAACACACAATTTTTTTTGCTTCAGTCTAGAGAAAGTCAGACAGTGGCAGTGACGTAAAAGAGACAACTCCGTCACCACGCACTCTCGCGCGCGACTCTCTCTCACAAACATGCGCGCATCTCCAGGAAGAATAGATCCTCATGCGCATGAGGATCTATGCCGATTGGAGATGTTTGGAGCGCGCGCACGCACTAACACACAGAGAGACATCGACGCGCTTCCAGAAGAGCATGCAGGTGACCCGTTGTTACGATTGTGGTTGTGTTGTTCTGTGAGAGCATGCATGTGTTAATCGTAGGAAACGATCCGGTATTTATTTGAGCTATCATGGTTACGTATCACGTACCTTTTCAGTAAGATTCTTTATCGTTCGCGCAGATAGCGGAATTGGCTTTGTTATGATACGCTAAGTTTAGTCCGGAAGCTTCTAGCAAAGTCGCACGGAGAATAGCGGTCGACTATGCTAGATTCGCTGAGAATAAACCGAACATTCGAGCAAGGTCGCGCTGTCTAGTGACCTCGTACATGCGACGTCAAAATGTAAGCTACATTTTAGTAGAGACGCTCTATTCTTAGTCATATTTATTTTTTTTTGTGCGCATGAATTTAGCAGCCAGTAAGTGTATTATTAAAGGTCGTGAACGGTCTGCCATACTTTTGTGTGAGGTCATTACACGCTAGGATTTGGGGCTGAAATTAGCAGTCGAATTTTTGTAGATGTCACGACCCCGCTTCCGAGGCTCGAACTATGAGCGCTAACACTGGAGGTACACCCAACCCACACTAACACAAACCTAACACAAACACCAGAGGAACAATGACGATGACATTTATTAAATATAACCCTAACAATCACCAACTATACCCTCATTCAATCCTAACCACACGCTCACATGTCACATTCACACACACATACATCCAAACTCCCCACACCGATTAACCACTATACACAATACAAAATAACAAAATATAATAAAGTAAATATCCCTAATAAAATACAAACGAACAATATATAATAAAACTACTATCCTTAATACAATGAAACTGAAAAGCTTAAACCCAAAAGCCACCGGACCCCGACGAAAGCACAAGCGTCAGGCGCTAACGCCAGTAGACCAACGCCTTTGCTTCCGCGAAGAGTTCCTCAACAGCACGTGGCTCCTTAATATAGTATGGCAAATAGCACGATATCAAATATGCGATCAACCAAATATGTTTACTAATACACAAATGAAGATCGAGAAAAAGGAATATTGTTCATAAGCTACTACATCTCCTCAGCGGGAGCACGAACGGCAAGTTCGAATTAGGTCTAGCAAACTAGACATTCACAGCACAAAGCTCTTTTAACTAGCAACGTTTCAGAATAAACAATATCGCGTATACAAATGGAGCAAACGTCTTAACCTAACATGACTGAAAGTTGAATTAACTCAGCATAGTTCACGTCACTGGACCTTCTCGCCGGAAGCACAACCGTTAAGCGCAGCTCAGCTCGACGCTTTTGCTTCCGCGATAAGGTCTTCCGTAACACAGACGGCTTTTAAATACAATCTCTCGAGGAGATGAAATAACTGTCACAATGTTCTTTACACGATTATACACAAATACAACTTCGCTTTAACAGGTTATAAAATAATAAACGGGACGACCCGACCTGACTAAACACGAGGCGGGCCGCAACACTCGCAAAGGCACTCGGGTTCGGCGTCGTAGCCCCACAAGGCGGAGTGTTACAGTCAACCTCCACTCTCAGTACCACGGCACGGTGGCAGACTTAGCCCGTTAGCTCTTTGGATTTAAGGATGCACTAAAACACAGGTGCAAAAACACACATATAAATAACCAGCAAAAGAAACACGATAATCGCATCACCCTTCCCGCAACTTGAATTACCGTCTGTTATATTCCCTTCACCTCTCTCCCACAACGGTAAACTCAACCTCAACATATTCCGTTCACCTCTCTCCCACAAGGATGAATTCAATCTCAACACATTCCCTTCACTTCACTCCCACAACGACGAATTTAACCTCAACAAAATACATATTTACAATCGCATCACGCTTCCCGCAACAATAAATTCATCCTCAGCAGAATACATATTTACACGAATACCCCGTGACCCACTTCCGAATTCACCCTCCGGCATTCAACCTCAGCAGAATACATCTACACGTCACCACATGACTCACTTCCGATATTTACACTCCTACGCTAAATAGTGAAATAGCTTCAGACGCCTGCTCGGCGTTAAACCCCCAATAACTAATCTGCCGCTAGATACCCTAGGTACTACACAATAGCCCTCTACTTTCTATTCTCTTTTATTCTACACCTGCCCCCAATACACACTAGCCAAAATAATAATAGAGAACAAGCAAACACAAACACAAACACCCCCCCCCCCCCCCCGAGCAAATGGCCACTAGAGAACTGTTGCGTGTACTCACTGTCATCCGTGAAGACGCCCCGGCTAGGATGAGGACAAACAAGACAAGACAAGCCAGGGGTTCAGTCGTCACAGCTCTTTCTCTCTCTTCTCTCCGTCCTCGGACACCGGCTCTGGGGACGACCCAAAACCGTATCGCAGGGCCGATACAACTGACCGATACGGTGGCCTCCAGCAAATGGCGAACCACGCCTGGAAAACCACCCTCGGAGACTGTTGGCAAAAGCGACCGACTCGTTCACTGGTGGAAATGTGACTGTCGAAAATTTGGATAGTGATAGGTTGGCCCAAAAAACGCTCACTACATTATGTGATGTGAAAACGCGTGAAACAATAACCACCCGATCGCGGAGACCCGGGCGATCACGTGCGTCACGCCGACCTTCCAAATCCCCGCACGGCAGCAAATACTCGTGTACAGGCCAAATACTAGACACCTATGCTATCGCTACCCAGTGACTAACTAGATCCTGTCACCCCTTTAAACTTACTCCCCTACAAAATAGATGAAAAAAAAAAAAAAAAACCAGTGTTGTGACAGTAGACTATTGTAGTTATTCTAGAATATTTTTTTAAAATTTATTAATATTTATAAGTTTCAGTTACGCATATGGTGTTCCGTTCTGATTGGTTGCATTGTATGAATTCATTAGATTTTTCTGGAAAGTTGTTTTACTATAAAAGATGGTGCTAGGAAGCACGTGTGTACATTGTCATGCATCGTCAGTTGTAGGGACCCAGTTTATCGTAGGTACGTGGCCCGCATAGGGTGTACATTGTGAGAGACGCAGCGTAACGGTGGCGTTAACGGTGGCTGTAAGAGAAACACTTTGTGTCGCCAGTGTTGACATTTGCAGAAGAGACATTGTATCAGTGTTGGTGCATTTGGGAATGCATCGTGTGGAGATCGGATCGCTGAAATAAAGTATTGTTGGAACTGTTACTCCAGTATTGAAATCTGCAACCTTAAGCCACGTGTGACGGGTTGCAGCTGAATGAAGTTTATTTAAAAAAGAACCTTACGTGCGTGCGTCTGGTGTGATATCATACTACGACTACGACTCAACACGTAACACACGTGTACTTAGTACATCATGTTGCTAGGTAAAGTCAACCTGTTTTCACACAAATCTATAGCAAGACTGAAATTCTACCGTGAAGTGTTACTTTTGTCACCATTTTCTCAAGCCTATATATCGAAGTTAAACTCATATCATGTAAAATATAAAATTACGTAAAAACTTAAACTTACGTCTTGACAAATGACGTTTGACAAATCAATGACGCGTATGTCCCGCGCCAAGTTACAGAACCGTTCACTGATGCATTGAAAGATCTGCGAGACTTTTTCAACAGGACATAATTCAACATAAGAATCAGGTCAAAGACAAAAGGCAGAGACCATTGACAGCGAGGACAGCTCTCATATAGAAGGGACTTTGTGGGTTATGGTTCATCCCATCTTGTTTATTTTGTCAGTAACATCCTCCAGTGCGCCAGATTTTACTTACTTACTTACGCCTGTCACCCCTACCCGGGTATAGGCCGTCGACGAGAGACCTCCAGCAACTCCTGTCCTGTGCTTCTCCTTCGATTCTACTCCAGGTGGTTCCCAGTCTCTTGATGTCTGCTTGGAGGTCTCGACGCCAGGAGTTTCTCGGCCTACCTCTTTTCCTCTTTCCCTGGGGGTTCCACGACAATGCCTGCCTAGTGATACTGGAAGCTGGCTTTCTCAGACTGTGACCGATCCATCCCCATCTTCTTCGCCCAATTTCATTCTCTGCTGTTATCTGCTCTGTTCTCTCCCAGAGTCTGACGTTGCTGATTTTCTCTGGCCAGTGGATTCTCAAAATTCTTCTAAGGCAACTGTTCATGAAGGTCTGTACCCTGTTGACTGTGGTTTTTGTCAATCTCCAAGTCTCTGCTCCATATAGGAGAACTGCTTTTACATTGGAGTTTAAAATCCGGACTTTGGTGTGTTGTGACAGCTCTCTGGAACTCCACACTTTTTTCAACTGGAGAAAGGCTGCTCTGGCTTTACCGATTCGTGCTCTGACATCTGCATCAGTGCCGCCTTTTTTTTGTCTATGATGCTCCCGAGATAGGTGAAGGACTCCACCTCCTCCAACGGGGTTCCAGCAAGCAAGACTGGTTCTTCCCTAATTGCGTTCAGCCTCATTGTCTTTGTTTTCTGTTTGTGAATGGTGAGGCCCACTTGGGACGAGATGTCAGTTGAGCAAGCCTCGTGGTCTTGTCCTGCATTTGTTGATGAGTGTGGGACAGTAATGCCAAGTCGTCAGCAAAATCGAGGTCGTCAAGCTGTGTCCACAGTGTCCACTTCGTCCGTGCTCTGTGGTCGGTCATCTTCATGACCCAGTCTATGGCCAGTAGGAAGAGGAACGGAGACAGCAGACACCCCTGCCTGACACCAGTTCTGACCTGGAGCTCCCTGGTGAACTGCCCTTCGTGGATCACGCGACATGTCATGCCATCGTAGCTGCTCTTGATCAGGCGGACGAGCTTTGTGGGTACACCGTAGTTACGTAGGAGTCTCCACAGAGTCTCTCGGTCCACACTGTCAAATGCTTTCTCATAATCCACAAAGTTGACGTACAGCGGGGAGCTCCACTCCAGAGACTGTTCCACGATGATGCGGAGAGTGGCGATCTGGTCTGTACATGATCGGTTCTTCCTGAATCCTGCTTGCTGGTCTCTCAGCTGGGGGTCAACGGAGCTCTTCATTCTCTCCAGGATGATCCTGTTGAAGACCTTTCCTGGTACTGACAGCAAGGTGATTCCTCTGTAGTTGGAAGTGCGCCAGATTTGGTGATAAAAAAAAGTCGCCGCTTTTCATCAGTAACACGGGTGCCCCACAGGGGAGTGGTTCTGAGTCCATTATTGTCTCTTTCAAGTATAGAAGACTTTTTGGGATGGGTCACGGCAGAGCAAATTAAAAAGAATGCCCATGACGACAAAGGTGGGCTGGTCTGAAAATCTGACAATTAAAGTAGCCAGATAAAAATGACGTCACGCTAACTTCGCTGCAGAACGTACTTTTGGCGGAAAATGCTGTGTGTATGTACTATGTATGTAAACATGAGAATCTCTGATGTTTGTGTATGTACAAGCTTGAACTTGAAGAAGTGCTTTGTTCAAGGGGTGCCTAGGAGAGCCTCCGAGCATATTAAAATTGGGTGTCTCATTAAAGGGTTAAAAGACTGTTTATAGAAAGTCGGTTGTATCACATTAGAGTCCGTAATTTGTGTCATATTCACTTGAAAGTTTGAATATACCTAGATTGGAGAAAGACATTGGATGTGTTCATTAGCCAGCTTTGTATCTTTTGAATTTTTTCAGAAAACTATAATTCTTTAAAAAAAATAATAAAACAGTAAAAAACCTTGACAGTGGTGGTGACCTAAAAATGAGAAGCAGCTCCGTCACCACGCAGACCATGACACAATACTCTAAATATGATATAATTCTCTCGCTCGCTCTCTCTGTCTCCTCACACACACACACACACACATGCGCACACCTCAGTCCGAGAGGCTTAGATCCTCATGCGCCCAGAGGGTGCATGAGGATCTATGCCTCTTGGAGATGATTGTAGCGCGCACGCACGTACACACATCAACGCGCTTTCAAAAGAGCATGCAGGTGTACTTAGTATATCATGTAGTATATATATATCATGTAGTATATCAAGTCAACCAGATTTCACACAAATGATAGCATGACTGAAATTGTACTTTTAAATTCTAGTTTTCTTACCATTTTCTCAAGTCTTGAAGCAAAAGTGAAACTCATATCACAATATAAAATTACATAAAAACAAAATAAAATGTCATGACAAATA
Organism: Semisulcospira habei; assembly: GCA_036245525.1. Classification (NCBI taxonomy): domain Eukaryota; kingdom Metazoa; phylum Mollusca; class Gastropoda; family Semisulcospiridae; genus Semisulcospira; species Semisulcospira habei. Next base: position 138,984,109 of record BTPG01000006.1, read on the forward strand.
CTGACGTTTGACAAACTAATGATGTATGCACTGCGCCCCTTTCTTACCGACGCATTGGCAGATCTGCGATGCTTTTTCAATAGGAAATTTCAACATCAAAATCAGGTCAATGACAAACTTAAGTAGAGACCCTTGACAGCGAGGACAGCTTTCATATAGAAGTGACTGTGTGGGTCATGGTTCATCCTATCTTGTGTATTTTGTACACCAATGACTGTCGATGAGATGACTCATCTACAATGAAGTTTTCAGATGATGCAGCAATGTTGGCTTTGTTGAATAACGCTGCTTCTTTTCAGGCATAACAGTTCAGTTCGCTTCTTTTCTAGATGGTGCAGCAACAATTTTCTCCATTTGAATGTATCCCAAACAAAAGAAATGTGCATTGATTTTCGTTCTGGCATATTAAAAGACAGCTCCAGTGTGATTGATGGGGAGCCTGTTGAACAGGTCGCATTGTTCAGATACCTTGGTGTTGTCATCGACAACAAACTGTCATTTACAGAGCATGTTACAGCAGTTCAAAAGAAGTGTTAGCAGCGACTTCATGTGCTCAGTGCGCAGGTTGCGCTCATTCAACCTTGACCCTAAACTCCTCCTCTACCATAGCATTGTCAATTCTCTTCTGATATACCGTAACACGTGCTATTTTCCGTTGGTGTCTGTAACAATTGAAACAAACTTCTGAAAGTTACACACACTGCTGCTAAGATTATGGGCCTTCCCTCTCCCCTCCCTTACTGAGCTTTGAGACTGTGCAATCCTGCGTAAGGCACGTGTGGTCCCTGCTGACATCGATCATCCACTAAATAGTTCTTTTGACCTATTCCCGCTACCACTTATATCTATTTGTTTTATTTAATTAATTTATTTTTAATGTTGTTGATAATGCTGTTTAAGTTTTTACAGTGTTTTAGTAATTGTATTAGTTAGGTTTGTGTGATTTTCATAGAATTTAGAATGTTTTAGTATTGAATATTTATTGTTTTTGTGTCTAGTTTTAATGTCTTAATCTTAGTTTTATGTCTTACATATTTAGTATATTAATAGCATGTACAAATGTGATATTAGAATTTCTTTATATTAATTAATGTTTATTGAATATTTTTATTGTTCCCCCAAAAAAAACCAACAAAAAACAACAAATAATAAAAAACCATAATTGCCCATTAAGGGATAAATAATTTTTTTAAAAATTGAATTGAACTGAATGGAGCTGTAAGAAGGCGTGGTACAGCAAGTTTCGTGCCGACAGTTATAAAAATGCTGAACAGCCGATACTTGTTTGGGTGCATGGTATAATAATATTGACATTCAGGCCTTCGGGGGCAAAAGCCAGTGGGTTCAACATACTGTTGTTGGACTTGTTTTGTTTTGCCCTTGCAGAACTCATATTACTTTGCAGAACGCAATGTGGTGTCTCGTTTTTATCCAAGCGACGCTGATATGTGTGTATGCGTGTTGATATAAATATATTTTAGTAACATTTCCTAGCTGCCTTATTGTGATGCAAGTGCCTAAATTACGAAAATTATGTGATATTTGATGTTATGTTTAAATTCATTAGCTCACATGTTTTATGTGATATACCATTAGAATGTGATGTTTTTAGTGGTTGTATTCTTCAACGATCTCATTTTAGATTATGAGCTGTGAGCCGTAACAAGCCTAATATCCCTTTTTAGAAAATAAATATCTTGAATTTAACACCTCATTTCTTGCATCTGTGATCTTTTTCATACAAAAGTCAAGTAGCATTTGTCACCATGTTACATGTATACTACTTTGTTTTCATTCCTACATCACACGACCAAAATCTTTAACGCAAACCGTACCATGTGACCTCAATACAAAAACCCCTTGTAGGGACTAATGGCCGACTTTTTGTAGCCCTCTTTCTGACACATCTTGGATGCCAGTTTTGCTCTATTAAAAAAAAAATCACCAAAATGTTCTAAAGTACAAAGTTACGTAGTGTTGTTCGAACAACAGGCACACTACTGGAGATGGCAACGTCATGAAAGATTTTAAATTACATCATAAGTCTATTATGTATTGTTACGTGGTAGTCGTAGTCAGTCGTAGTATGATACAATCACACCAGATGCACGCACATAGGTTCTTGTAAAGAAACTTCACTCAGCTGCAACTCGTCACACGTGGCACAAAGTTGTAGACCACACTGGAGTAACAGTTCCAACAATATTTTATTGCAGCGATGCAATCTTCAAACAATGCATCAACAAATGCACTAACACTGATACACTGTCTCCTCTACAATGCATCATCACTTTTGACACACTGCGTCTCTCATACAATGTACACATATATTTCCTAACACCATCTTTTATACTATTACAGATTTCCAGAACAATCCAACAAATTCACACAACACAACCAATCAGAAAAGAAAACGTAACAAAAACTCATTAATATTCATTAAAAAAAACACTCTAGAATTAACTAGATCGTTTGACTAACATCTAGGCGCATTCAATACAATTTTATGAAATATAGCCAACAACTTTCATGTCGAGTCATATATGAGGTCACTAGAATAATCGTACCGTTTTGAGAATGTTCTAGGTCAAACGAGGTCAGACTTTAGCAACAATGTAACGAAAAGACGCGTCATTTTAGCTACACAACAGAAATCAATCACAATTCTCGGTGCAAAAAAAAATTAATCCTACTAAAAAGGTACGTAATTCTTATCCAAAATAACTCAAATGAATATCAGATCTTTCCTACGATCAACACACACATGCTCTCAAAAGAATAACACAACCACAAACATAAGATGTATATTTCTTTGACGTCAGTCATGTCTGACGTGATCCAGGTTGGAAGATTTCTTCTTGATTTTTTAAATGAAAATAATGGAGGAATTAAAACAACTACGTTATTGGCAGTAGGGGCTCGCTGCACGGACCCTTGTAGACCTGAGGGAGTCAAAGGAACCATTGTACCCGAAGGCCTGAGGGGTACAATGGTTCCTTTGACCTCCCTCAGTCCTACAAGGGTACGTGTAGCAAACCCCTGCTACCAATAACTTTTAATTATTGTTTTAATTCCAACGTCACACGACCAATCCCTTTAGAGCAAACCAAACTGTACCACATGACCGAGCTACAAAAACCTTTGTAGCGACTAATGGCGGAATTTGTGTGGACCTCTTTCTGATGCGTCTTGTATGTCAGTTTTGTTCCATAAAAGACTACCAAAAACGTTCTAAAGTACAAAGTTACTTAGTGTTCGAAACAGCAGGCACACTACTGAAGTTGTTTGTAGCACACATCTGCCGCAATAGTGTGCAACAGACCACTAAAGAAAAAATATTTGCGAAATCGAAAGCACATGAGGATCCTATACTATTTTATTGAAGAATCAAACTTTTACATTTTTTTTAGGCAGTCACGCACCTGTTCCATTAACAATTTGTAGACAATGCTGCTGGTCATGCAGTTGACAATGTCATAAAAGATATTAAATTACGTCCTATGTCTATTATACTGAACATACCCACCCCACCCGACCCCCCAGACATCCAGCCAGCAGAGACTGACCTACCCACCGGCTGTGACAGACACAGCTGGGAAGAGATCAGAAGAGCAGTGTCATTTTTGAAGAACGGCAAAGCAGCAGGGCCAGGTGGCATCACAGCGGAGGCTCTGAAAGCAGACCTAGAGACAACAGTAGAGCTGCTGTACCCACTGTTGGAAAGATCTGTGAAGAGGAGGTGATGCCAGCTGACTGGAAGGAGGGGTACCTAATCAAGCTTCCCAAGAAAGGCGACCTCAGCAAGTGTTCCAAGTACATAGGAATCACCTTGCTGTCAGTACCAGGAAAGGTCTTCAACAGGATCATCCTGGAGAGAATGAAGAGCTCCATCGACCCCCAGCTGAGAGACAAGCAAGCAGGATTCTGGAAAAACCGATCATGTACAGACCAGATCGCCACTCTCCGCATCATCGTGGAACAGTCTCTGGAGTGGAGCTCCCCGCTGTACGTCAACTTTGTGGATTACGAGAAAGCATTTGACAGCGTGGACCGAGAGACTCTGTGGAAACTCCTACGACTCTACATTGCACCAACAAAGCTCATCTGCCTGATCAAGAGTAGCTACGATGGCATGAAATGTTGCGTGATACACGAAGGGCAGTTCACCAGGGAGCTCCAGGTCAGGACCGGCGTTAGGCAGGGGTGTTTGCTGTCTCCGTTCCTCTTCCTACTGGCCATAGACTGGGTCATGAAGAGGACCACTGAGCAGAGAAGAAGCGGAATACAGTGGACACAGCTTGACGACCTCGATTTTGCAGACAACTTGGCTTTACTGTCCCACACTCATCAACAAATGCAGGACAAGACCACGAGGCTTGCTGACATCTCGTCCCAAGTGGGCCTCACCATCCACAAACAGGAAACAAAGACAATGAGGCTGAACACAACCAGGGAAGAACCAGTCTTGCTTGCTGGCATCCCGTTGGAGGAGGTGGAGTCCTTCACCTATCTCGGGAGCATCATCGACCAAAAAAGGCGGCACTGATGCAGATGTCAGAGCACGAATCGGTAAAGCCAGAGCAGCCTTTCTCCAGTTGAAAAAAGTGTGGAGTTCCAGAGAGCTGTCACAACACACCCGAGTCCGGATTTTCAACTCAAACGTAAAAGCAGTTCTCCTATATGGAGCAGAGACTTGGAGGTTGACAAAAACCACAGTCAACAGAGTACAGACCTTCATAAACAGCTGCCTGAGAAGAATCTTGAAAATTCACTGGCCAGAGAAGATCAGCAACGTCAGACTCTCGGAGAGAACAGAGCAGATAACAGCAGAGAATGAAATTGGGCGAAGAAGATGGGGGTGGATTGGTCACAGTCTGAGAAAGCCAGTTTCCAGTATCACTAGGCAGGCATTGTCATGGAACCCCCAGGGAAAGAGGAAAAGAGGCAGGCCGAGAAATATCTGGCACCGAGACCTCCAAGCAGACATCAAGAGACTGGGAACCAACTGGTAAATTAGAAGGAGAAGCACAGGACAGGAGTCGCTGGAGGTCTCTCGTCGACGGCCTATACTCTGGGAGGGGTGACAGGAAAAAGTAAGTAAAAGTAAGTCTATTGAATGATAATGAATGATAGAACTTTATTGCCATATGTAACAATACATTAGGAAATCGTTGCGGTGCCACGCAACATAAAGGGAATAACATTAAACACATCAAAATATAATTAAGTTACTAACGTGCACACACACACACACCATATGCCTTAGTAACTATTGTGGTTTAAGCATAAAGACAATAAACACGATTTCACAGTAACACAAATTACATAGGATATATCGTAAAATAAAACTGAACACGTCACTAGCATCATAGACACAGCAGTGTAGTTAGCCCTATTCAGTCCAGGCCTACACATTAGTTTGGCCAGCCAACCTGCTGCTGTGGTATGCAGGCACTCCTTGCTGAGAGCAGGCTATTTAGGTCACTGTCGGCATCAACTATTCCTTCTATAATCTATGTTGCGGCGGGACTAATGATGTGTGTGTTGTGCCCGTGTGTAATGTTCTCTAACTCTGCTTCCTCAGTTTTCTACATACCCTGCGGGATGTTTGACAGCAGATACGCGCGCACTAATGATTAATTGCCACCGATGGCTTATCTTGCACTCGAGTCAGTTTCACTCGAATGCTCAGTAACTAAAAGTGTGTTCTGCACAGCCATGTAGATGAAGTACTGTGCTGATAGCTGGGCAATACTGTATCATATATATATATATATATATATATATATATATATATATATATATATATATATATATATATATATATATATATATATATATATATATATATATATATATATATATATATATATATATATATATACACATTAAACAGTGGGACGGATGGGTCAGGTTTAGCGTTTGTTTGCATCATTAAAAGCCTGGACAGCAGTTGGGTAAAAACTGTTTTTAAAACGACTCGTGCGTGTTCCGATCACTCTATAACGGCACCCTGATGGTAACATCTCAAACAACTAATGGGCTGGGTGGGAAACATCTCGGAGGATGGATCTAGCCTTTTTTTTAGCATTCTTTCATGGAAGAGGGACTCTAACGAGGGCAAATCGATACCTATGATTTTCGATGCAGTGTTTACTACTCTGTTTAATTTGGATCGCTCTTTTTGTGTAGTACTGCCAAACCAAATGGTCAGGGAGAAGGTCAAAATACTTTCAATAACTGCCCGGTAGAAGTTGGTCAAAATTTGTCTGCTGACGTTTTAAAACGTCTGAGAAAATACAGTCGTTGCTGTGATTTTTTTAAACTAAACAATCAACGTTTTTCTCCCATTTAAGATCGCTTAAGATTTGGGTGCCGAGGAACCTGAAACAATCAACAATTTCAACATGGCTACCATGAATAGTGAAGGGAACAATGTCACTTTTGATTTTCCTGAAATCCATGACCATTTCTTTCGTTTTAGGCACACGTTTCGTTTTATGTATACATGTATATTCTTTTGACGTCAGTCATGTCTGACAAGATCCAGGTCGGACGAGTTCAGCTTGATTTCTTTTATGCAAATAATGGAGGAATGAAAACAAATGTTATTAGCAGCAAGGGTTTGCTTCACGGACCCTTGTAGGCCTTCAGGATGTCAAAAGATCCATTGTACCCCTCAGGCCTTCAGGGTACAATGGTTCCTTTTACCTCCTTCAGGCCTACAATGGTCCGTGTATCGAACACCTGCTACCAATAACATAGTATCTGACTTGCATAAAACAATGACGTGGTGCTGTGAATTTCTATCAAATCTGATTTTTGTACTATTAAGTCTTTATACTTGTTTTTTACGTCACTAAAGCTAGGGTGATCAAACAGTATGTGTCTACATGTTACTACAAGTGTAGCACGGGTTGCATACTTATAGTAATAGACCTATGATGGGTGTGAACACATGCAGCCATGGTGTCAATAATACATGTATCCCATTTTGTAGTTTATAAACACACACAGGCTAAAGAAAACAAGAAAGGCAAAGCCCTTATGGCTCACGTGTATGACCGATCCACACATGTCTGACAATAAGTAAAAGGATGGCTTCTGCACTAACAAAATCCATGTTTTCTCCAAATTTAATCAGTTTTCACACATCTGTGAAACCCTGTGACCTTGACCTTTGCGATGAGATGACCAAATTAGGACACATAGGAAGGTCTTATCATCAGCTGAGCTACCTTTGTGCCAAATTTGATTGAAATGTTTGCAAAAATGTTGATAACTACAATTATTGGCATTTTATACACATTTGTCAACCTATTGTGACCTTTGACCTTTTCCAAATTGGTCATCCAAATTAGTATGCATAAATAGGTCTTACCATCAGGTATCTCTGTAGCAAGTTTGGGTTTGAAGTTGTTAATACTAATAGTAATTGAGAAAAAACATTTCTTGTCAAAACAGTGGCTATTTTTTTACCTATTTCCTGAGCTCTCGTGAGCCTTGACCTTCCGAGGGGTCATCCAAATTAGTATGCATAGATAGGTCTTACCATCAGATATCATGGGCAGTGGGCAGATGTTCACATCTGCACGGGACATAGACGACCCCGCCCTCCACGAGTCCCCTGCTGCCTTGCAGGTTAGGTTTTGGATAACCAAAGGCTAGGGTGCTGACACGGTACCTGACTGGGTGTATGAACTTCCTTGATGAAGTCACCACTCTGGGCGAAAGAGTCCCATGAGGGTCTCATCGGCCACGTGTCCAGGACCAAGGCGAGCCACAAGTTATGTGGAGTTTCGGTTGTGGTTAACAGCCTGGAGAGGGATGGGCTCCGCCAGGTTCTTTTGCCCAAGACACACCACATGCAATGACAACCTTACCTCAATCCATACCAGATCGGTCGTCGCCCGGAACAAGGACCGTGCCTTCTGTCTTGAGCCAGGGCAGAGGTGTTAAGTGTGTTACTGGTGCACCATCACCATCAAAACTCCGTGCCAGAAACAACATCAGCATTGGCACTTGGAACGTCATAACATTAAGAACACCTGGAAAGGTAGAGGAACTGACACATGAAATGAACAGATACCATTGGACCATCCTAGGACTTTGCGAAGTACGATGGAAAAACCTTGGGGAAACATCAAAACAGGAAAACCACAAACTGTACTACAGTGGCAGAGAAGACAAACACGAACAAGGTGTCGGATTTCTCGTCCACAAAGACATCGTGAACACCGTCATGAGTTGTCGGCCAGTCTCCAGTAGGCTTATCACCATACGCTTGAGGGCAACCCCATTTAATATCACCATTGTGCAAGTTTATGCCCCAACAACAGACTATGGCGATGAGGAAATAGAAGACTTCTATGACCAACTGCAAGAAGTTCTGGACCAGACCCCCAAGAAAGACATTCTTGTGGTGCAGGGAGACTGGAATGCCAAAATAGGAGAGAGGATGCTGCTAGGAACTGGAAAGGCACATGTGGACATTACTGCAATGCAGAGACCAACGACAGAGGCTTAAGGCTCCTGGAATTTGCCAGTTCAAACTATCTAAAGCTGATGAACACGTTTGGCCCGCACAAAGCATCCAGAAGGTGGACATGGCACAGCCCGAACGGAGAGCACCATAACCAAATTGACTACATCATGGTGAAGAGACGCTTCCAAACCAGTGTGAACATTGCCAAGACAAGAAGTTTTCCAGGAGCAGACATTGGAAGCGACCATGACTTAGTGATGATGACCTTCTGACTCTGCCTAAAGAAGGTCAACAAGCAGCGTCCCACCAGAATCAAGTTTGACCTCGAGAAGCTGAAAGACCCAGAGGTAGCGGAAGCCTTTCAGGCAAAAATAGGAGGAAAATTCGCACAACTGCTACTTCTAGGTGCAGAAGACACGGACGTGGACACACTGGTTGACACATTTAACACTGTTGTAACCCAAGCAGCCAGTGAGATCCTTGGCAAACACCGACAAGCAAAGAAACCTTGGGTTACAGCTGACATCTTTGTTCTATGTGACAAGCGTCGAGAATTAAAGAAAAAGAAATCAGAGGTAGAAGGAGCTAAACAATACAGGGAAATTAACCAGGATATCAAGAAAAGCATGAAAAAGGCAAAGAATAAGTGGATTGAAGATCAGTGTAAACACAGAAGAAATTCTGAACAAAAATAACAGCAAAAAAGCATACCAGCTGGTGAAAGACCTGACCAGTGTAAAACAAGGACACTCCTCGATCATTCAAGATAGTGAAGGGAACTGTCTTACGGAAGACCAAGACATACTGAAGAGATGGACAGAGTACTGCACAGATTTGTACAACCACCGAGCTGCAGGGGACCCAGGCATACTTGTCAACCCACCCGTGACCAACAATGGCAACTATCCCATCCTCTGAGAAGAAGTAGAGGCTGCAGTGAAGTCACTGAAAAAAGGGAAGGCAGCAGGAGCAGACAACATCCCTGCAGAGCTAGTCCAAGAAGGGGGAGAAGACACGATAAGCGCCTTACTAACAATCTGCAATAAGATCTGGCAGTCAGGGGATTGGCCCACACCATGGACCCAATCACTTATAATAACTCTCCCCAAAAAAGGCAACTTACATCAATGCCAGAACTATCGCACGATCAGTCTTATATCCCACCCAAGCAAAGTCATGTTAAAGATCCTACTGAACAGGCTGAAGCCACAAGCAGAGGAAAATGGTTGGGAGGACAATATCTCAGAGTGAACAGGACTGAAGCTGGGCAATACGCTGAGAATGGCAGAGAACAGAGAGGATTGGGGGGAGCTGGTTGCCAAGTCATCAGTGGTGCCCCAACGGTCGGCAAGACTACAGGATATAGATAGATAGATATCAGATATCTCTGTAGCAAGTTTGGGTTTGGAGTTCTGAATAGCAATTGAGAAAAACATTTTCTGTCAAAATATGGCTATTTTTTTGTTACTTATTTCCGGCCTAAGCTCTTGCGACTCTTGACCTTTCCGAGGGGTCATCCAAATTAGTAAAGCATAGATAGGTCTTGCCATCGGGTATCTCTGCAGCAAGTTTGGGTTTGAAGTTGTGAATAGTATTTAAAAAAAACAAACATCTTTTGTCAAAATATGGCAATTTTGGACCTATTTCTTGAGCTCTTGTGACCCTTGACCTTTCTTGAGGGATCAACCAAATTAGTATGCATAGAAAGGTCATACAATCAGGTATCTTTGTACCAAGTTCGGGTTTGAAGTTATGAATAGTATTTGAGAAAAAACATTTTGTAAAAATATAGCTATTTTGGACATATTTCCTGAGTTCGTGTGACCCTTGCCCATTCCGATGGATCAACCAGGTTAGTTTGCGTATAAAGGTCTTACCATCAGGTATCTTTGTACCAAGTTTGGGTTTGAAAATGTAAATAGTATTTGAGAAAAAAATAAATGAGGTCCAAAAATAGCTATTTTTGATATATTTCCTGATCCCCTGTGACCTTGACCTTTGTTGTGAGAGGTCACTGAAATTGGTATGTTTAGAAAGATCTTGCCACAAAGTATCCTTGGGCCAAGTTTGAAGACTGTAGCTTGAATAGCCTCCGAGAAAATGGCAACGTTAAAGGTTAGCACGGATGACGGCGGATGGACGATGAATGACAGACAACGGACGGACGACCACTCACTCGACCAGAACATACTCACTTTTGCTTCGCTTGTGGGCCAAAACGTATTCTGTTTCTGATTTCACCATTACAAAAATAAGAGTAGGGAGGTCTTTTTTTAAACTGATAGCAGTACAGACGGATGATAGCCAGGGACGTGTGCGATGTACTTTGCAGCATCTGCTCAATACCTTCGCATTTCTGTCTTCTCTCCTCCTTAGTAAATGTTGAAGGTTGGCATGATAAAACAAGGTTGAACGGAACATAACATTTTTTTTTTAATTAGCTGGACGGCTCATTACATATAGATTCATTTCACTGCCACACTTGGATGATAAATGTGTGTCCACATAATCTCATGGACATAATATCTTGTTTTAATACTGCTTTGATATGCGAAATATTTTCCAGTGGGAAGGTACTGCACTGTGAATAGTGTGCCAAATTTTAAAACCTGGAGGTTAGTAGGTTACTTTAGCAGTTATATTTTGAGAAAGTCATGAGATCAACACATATGTGCCTGGGGATCCTTCATTAGTACCTATAAAATACATACACACTCGGAGCATATGGTGTTTTCTCTGAAATGGTGGACCAGTAGTGTAACATGGAGAGTAAAAAATAAAGTATTATGTATGAACTACCTGTTTATGCCCGCCAAGTCTGATTGTTGGCACACTACCATAAATCTTTTTTTAAATATTTATCCAAATAGTTTTCCTTTTTTGTAATACACTCAAAACGTATCCTTGGTGTATAGCTGAGCAGCCATAATGTAGTGACCAAATTAGCCACTGTTATTTTTTAAAGTCTTCATACTGTTTTTGTTGGTTTTTTAAGATTTAATTTAAAGATTTCACTTTAAAATCATGAAAAAAACCAAAACAAACAAAACACAGTGCAGACATCCTCACTAAAACTAGGTAGAGAAGTAGTCCCTAAAATAGCATGCTTTTGTGAAGGAACAGCCCCTTCTAAAGGCATGGTTTCAGTAACGAATGGTACATGTTTTTAGTTGTGTAATCATACACAGTATATTGAACATAAACATATTGAAATCTGCACGTTTGCTGATGTTTGTGTTCTGTTCAATACTATTTTCAAAGCAATTTATTGAAGCTGCTCAGCACCACACATGATCTCAGCACCACATATGGTTGTTTACACCCACCATCTATCTATCTATCTATCCCGTAGCCTTGCCGACCGTTGGGGCACCACTGATGACTTGGCAACCAGCTCCTTCCATTCTACTCTGTTCTCTGCCATTCTTAGTGTGTTGCTCAGCTTTAGTGCTGTCCACTCTGAGATATTGTCCTCCCATCTTTTTCTCCGTCTTCCTCTCCTTCACCCTCCTTGCACAGTGCCTTGCAGGATTGTCTTGGCAAGCCCTGCTGATCGCGTGACATGCCCATACCACTTAAGTTTGCGTTTTTTCACAATGGCTAACAGGTCTTCATAGGGCCCGATGGCTTGCCTGATTCTGCTTCCCACTTCCTCGTTCGTGATGTGATCTCTGTACGAAATGCCAAGCAGCCTTCGAAAACATCTCATTTCAGTGGCTTGTATCCTCCTTTTGAGGTCTGCTGTGAGAGTCCATGACTCGCAGGCATATAAGAACACCGAGATGACTAAGGAGCACATTAGTCTGATCTTGGAGCAGAGTGTGATGTTTCTGTCCTTCCATATGGTCTTCAATCTTGTCAGCGCTGTTGTTGTCTGCGCAATCCTGGACAGTATTTCTGGTTTTGATCCCTCATCTACGGGTCACAATGGCTCCTAAGTATTTGAATTTCTTAACTGTTTCCAGTTTTTAGCCTCCAACCATGATTTCAGTGCCAATGCCACTGGCATTATTGGTCATCAGTTTGGTCTTCTCTGCGCTGATTTCCATCCCAAAGGCAATGGCTGTACTGTCCAGATTTTCCACCAGCTGAGCTAGCTCCTCCTCTGTTCCTGCAAGGCCATCAATGTCATCCGCAAAGCACAAGTTCTTGATTGTTCTGCCCCCAAATACTGACAGTTCCTTCATGATCTTTCAGAGCGGAGGTCATGATTCTTTCCAGGAAGATGTTGAAAAGAGTAGGTGAGAGCAAGCAGCCTTGTCTGACGCTGACTGTTGTCCTAAACCAGTTTCCTATTTTACCGTTGAAGCAGAATGCGCTAGTGGCCTTGTTGTAAAGGTTTTCTATTACTTTGATCAGGTTGGCATTGATGTTGTACAGCTTCATGGTGGACCAAAGGGCTGCATGCCACACCTTGTCAAACGCCTTAAAATCCACAAAGACACAATAGAGGTCTTGCTGGTGCTGGAGGTACCTCTCACATAGAACTCTCAGGTTGAAGATCTGCTTAGTTGTGCTGCGCCCTGGTCTGAAGCCTGCCTGTTCCTCAGCTATGATTTCCTCTGCCTGCGGCTTCAGGCTCGCCTTGGTCCTGGACATGTGGCCGGTGAGACCTTCATGGGACTCCTTTGCCCTTGTTGGCGACTTCCTCAAGGAAGTTCATACGCCCAATTAGGTACCGTGTCAGCACCCTAGCCTTTGGTTATCCAAAACTTAACCTGCAAGGCAGCAGGGGAATCGTGGAGGGTGGGGTCAACTATTTCCAGTGGAGATGTGAACATCTGCCCACTGCCCATACGTCCACCATCATTATATCACAAATCAGCCATGCCACAATCGACATTTTTCGTAACATTCTGACAAAATACACGCAATGGAATAAAAGTAACAACAAAAGCTTTTGTAATTTGTTTCTTTGATACGTGTATGCCATGTACACAACACAAAACATTAATCTGGTGTTAAGGTGTGTAATTACATTCCTCAGGAGCCGGCACCCCCTTTGGCCCAACATTTCAGAGAACCATCCATATCTCAACTAGTATTTAATGGTTTGGGCTGAAGACAGGAAATGACCGACTCATATTACAGAATGAAACATTGTTGCCAGAGTATACTCTCCCTAAACTATAATGAGAGGCACAAATAAGTTTTACAACTTAAGCTTTAAAGTCGTAAAATATCAATGGACCATCCAATATGGTGAAACTATAATATGTTGTTTCATGGCTATTTGTCCACAACATATGCCAAAATGATTAAACTTGCATCGGTATTTGCGTACACTGTGGCGCGAAACGAACATGCAATCAAACAGTTCTGTTGCACGTACACTGACTACACACACACAAGTCTTCGTTCTTAAAATAATGCTACAGAGGCACCACAATGTGATTGATTGATTGTACATTGCTTAACGTCCCGACAGCAACAAGACTTTCTCAGGACGTGCCTGCACTGCTTGTGAAAAAAACCAAAACTAAACAGAATATTGAATGTATGTCACCAGCTGGTCTAATACGCTAAATAAACCTAACCAGACCATTTAGCAACACACATCCAATATCAAGAGCTACAGGCAGTGCAGACAGTAGGGAGAGTTTAAAAAAGGAAAATACAGGTGAATGTACCAAGGGTAGACAGAAACGCATGCCCCAGAATAGAGGGGAAAACCCACCCTGTGGGGCTGACCAGGGTGACCTTTGGAACTAAAAAGTAGTTAACCCCACCCAAGTCTCCCAGGGTAGACCCTCGTGGAGGACACCGCAATGTGAATAGTCAGACATTCATCCTTTTAATGTCTGGTCTTTCTTTCTCGAATAAAACCTACAAAATTAACAATTACTCCACAAGAAAATTGTTAATTTTGTAGGTTTTATTCGAGAAAGAAAGACCTGACATTAAAAGGATGAATGTCTGACTATTCACTTGTGGAATTAACTTTATGTTCCCCAGTATCAAGCATCCCAACAGTCGGCAAACTGTCTGCAACAGACACTGCTGACAGTATGTGTATGGGTCCTTTGTGTACTATCTTAGAGTTTTATGATGTGAATACAATGCCAAATGTCAAAATTCATCGTTTGGAGGGTGTGTTGTTTTTTGTACCTGAGTCACGGATTATCGTCTGCATCGGCCTCGTTTTGAATTAATATGTGCATATTTACGAGCCTACGTCACAAGGCAGAACCCGGATGTATTCTCACAACAGTCCGGGTCATGATGCTACTGATATGGTATCATTAGAAATAGAGACAAGTGTGTGTGATGTACACACGTGTCAGTGTATCACGTGTACTGATGTTCTCCGACATCCATTTGGCATAATTTTTCACTAAAAAGTAGAATAACCTTTTGTACTCGCTATGCTGTCAAAATCACAATGCTGGTTCTGCTCGGTTAATTCCATTTTATTGTCTGTGACATTTATAATGATAAGGGACTAGCTAGGGATAGGGGTGGTGGAGATAAGTAGTTTAGGCTTTATGGTATGGGGGGATGGAGGAATGGTGGAGGGGTGGGGAATGTTATAGTGTTTGCTGTTGTTATGGCCAGTGCCGCCAGCGCAAAGATGCAGACAGCTGTGCTATTCGCTCACGCAGTGCGACATCAGTGCCACACCGTGCAAGCTATTTTTTATGTAAGGGGGTCACCACCAACGGTCATTTTGGAAGTAATCTATATTTTACAAATAAGTTAAAACTAAGGTAAAATTCAGGGCCATCCAATGTTAAAAGAGCATAAAAATTAAAAGTATTATCCGATAAACACAAGGCTAGATGATGATAGTATTATACTAGCAACGATTAAGTGTAGTGCACCGAGGGTTTGCGTGTGGCGCTCGCAAAGCGAGTCCGTGCTGACAAGTTTGACCTTTGATCCTACGGTGCCAAATTTGACCTTTGATCCTTTACCCCTCGGAAACATGCACCGTCTTCCATCATTGAAACAGAACATTGGTGTTTATACCCAATTTCTGCACTGCAATCAATTTCACAACTCACACATCGAGGTCTACATAAAACATAAAAAGAAATGACAAATGCACCCTCAAAGCAAAAATACTACCTCTCATATATCGAGTGAATGAGCACAGACAGTGTGAAAAATGTTACGACCAGATCTCTGCAGCATAAATGTGATAACTAGTTCAGCATAACACCATAACTATATGATAAAACAGGTTTACATCTTGCGAAATCATTAAGAGATAAATTCTACTGAAGATCATGACATCTGAAAATCACTAATGCTCGCGGAACTATAGGAAGATCGACAAAGACCTATATTACTTGCTGATTCAGCAGGAAAGCGACAAATTTCATGGTCAAGCCAAGCTCTTGCTTTACGTGTTACTTACTTACGCCTGTCACCTCTACCTGGGTATAGGCCGTCGACGAGAGACCTCCAGCAACTCCTGTCCTGTATGCTTTACGTGTTGCCACCTGTCAAATTCCCTTGTCCAATGTCAATTCTACTTCGGGGGAGCTTGGAGATCTTCCTCTTTTTTCTATTCAATTCCGAGTCTGTGAATGTCAGTGCGACTCGATACTTTATTTTCTTTCCTGGTTCATCTGCCATCTTGTCTCTGATTGGTTATGATTATGCAGATGACCTAAGGTTGTATAGAATAGTTATGTCAGCTACCATCGCCTATCAGAAGGAATCTTTTCAGGCATCCGTCCAAAGATTCTGGTGGGCCTTTTTTCACTTTAAACGGATGAAAGAATGCATTTAGTGGGACAATAGGGTGGTCACTGTCTAAGTGGGTATGTATACTGAATCCCAGTAAAAGCTTTTTGCGAACTGAAGCCTTAAAAAAGGTCGGTTGTGCCCCTTTAAATGACCTTATTTTATCTCATGTTTTGATGCTCATTTTGCTTTGATTTTTCCATTTGCATGTCCACATTTGGGCATTAAAGGTGAATTCTTCATGATTATCCCTTAGCTCAGTGACACCATTTTCAGGTCAGGTCAGGTTGGTTGTACATTGCTCAACATCCCGACAACAACAAGACTTTCTCAGGACGTGCCTGCACTGCTTGTGAAAAAAACAACAGAATATTGAATGTATGTCGCCAACCGGTCTAATACGCTAAATAAACCTAAGACCATTTAGCAACACACATCCAATATCAAGAACTACAGGTAGTGCAGACAGTAGGGAGAGTTTAAAAAAAGGAAAATACAGGTTAATGGACCAATGGTAGACAGAAACACATGCCCCAGAATAGAGGGGGAAACCCACCCTCTGGGGCTGACCAGGGTGACCCTGGGAACTAAAAAGTAGTTAACCCCACCCATCCCACAGGGCAGACCCGGGTGGGGGAGGTCAGGTCAGGTCAGGTCAGATTAATACTCCGCCGTGAGATGGCCTTAGTTGCCTGCTCGGCGTTAAACCCAAACAGGGTTCATACAGACCTTCAAGAAAAAATTTTAGGGCCTTTTAGGGCCTGTTTTAAGAAAAAAATTAGGGCCTGTTTTAACATCTAAAAATAAAAACAAAATAGGGCTATCACGACACACTAAAATACTGAATAAAATAACATTTGGTGAAGAGTACGATTGGGTGTCCAAATGGTGTGACAAGCACCCTGCATTTTCAAAAGCAAAATATAAATCTGATGTACCTTTGCATACATAAACATTGACACTAAGTAAATTTTTTATGTTATTTGCAGTTTGGTTGTTATTAAACTTTGAAGTTTAAAGTTTGAACGTAACATTTACAATGTCACACATTTAACAATTCACAACAAGCACAAGCTGTAAGCAATTTTTTGCATTTGTATGTTTCAAAGTATGTTCTCCATCCAGAATATATGGTATGTCTATAAATAAAGTGTGTTAGTGGAAAATGCAACCTTTTATGCCATAAAAACTGTTTGAACATAACTTTACACCATAATTTCCAAAAGCCACTAATTTTAAATTCTACTTGGAGAACTAATTTTAAAATGTTATGCTAAATGCACAGAAACAAGTCTCTAATTTAATTGAAGTGCAAAAGCCAATTGAAAAAATAATGAAAAGAAAATAATATATCTATAAAGTTTGCTGGACTGCTTGAACATAACAATTTACACCCACAATTTGGACGCATACTGTAAACTTCGTAAAGGGTTTCTTTCATCTATCACCCATGCATCCTCTTCAAAACCTTGATATAAATCACTACACCAGTTGTCTTCAGCAAAAACAACAGTTTAGTAGAGATAAATAAGTGCCTAGTCTGTTTGAACATAGCTCAACATTTACACCATTCGAGTATAAATCTTCAAAACTAGATCATTTGATTTTCCATGTAAGAACCACAAACCTTTCATTATAAAAACAATGTACATACTCTACAAAAGTTTTAATAATTGACCATTTGTCAGAATGTGTCGTAGTAGTATGTTTTCTGCTGACAAAATTTACAATACGTGTTATGTTCAAGCAGAGTCTTATATTATGGTTAATTATGCAAAAGCAACTCACTCTAGAAAATCACCAACTCAATGGTAATTTAGGCCAACACTGCAAACATCTTGTGACAGTAACAGTGATTTTTCATAGTGCAGCATGCTTTTGAAAATCTGAGTTCCATGGAGCATGTGTAAAATGTGTCACGTTTTGTTCTCAAGTTATAATTCGGATTTGGTCAAAAAAAACTGTGATAATGTCCCAAATTCTTCTGTGGTCACCCAAAAATCGTGTATCACTGGAAACCTTATCCATTTCCCTACAACATGATGTATGCCTTAGTTTGATCTGACCACTTCTGATAATTTTGTAGCAGGTTTTGTGAGGGAGGGTGTAGATTTTACCACTAGACATCCAGTCTAACTCTTGACCATTTACCAAATGGTGTTCATAGACATTTCTTCTCCAATACAAATCCTTATCCAGCAAGCACTTAATCACATTCTCAGTTTCTGGTATGTCTCAAGTAAATTGTCCTAGTCATTACAAAAGCATAAATTTCTTACACTGGCTGGAGTAAACACATTGTTCTTGCAGCACATTCAAGGCACATGAAAATCTTAAACTTCTCAATCACAAGACGAAGAAGAAAAAGCATGCTTTGTCTGCCTTGTCCTTGGTCTACTGTCAAACACTTTCAGGTTGAGGGGAGAGAACAGTACACTGAATCAGCATACACTCGATATGGAGTTACTTCCCTTGACTTCGAGATTGATCGCCAATATCAATGGGTTTGATTTTCGCAACCGATTTTCCTTTCCGATTGTTTTCTCCCAATTTTTTTTTTCTGTTGAAAAACTTTTATTTCTCTCAGGCTTTTACGTTTTTAGGGCCTCCAGCCACCCCGTTTTTATTTTTAGGGCCTTTTAGGGGCCCCTAATTTTTGTCTTAAAATGTTAGGGCCTTTTAGGGCCCTGTGCGAACCCTGCCAAATAACTGAGATTAATACAGGGCATCCATGTAATGACTTTTGTGAGAGATCCTGTGCGATTTTGAATTTGATTGGATTGTACATTGCTTAACGTCCCGACAGCAACAAGGCTTTCTCAGGACGTGCCTGCACTGCTTGTGAAAAAAAACTATACAGAAAATTGAATGTATGTCGCCAGCCGGTCAAATACGTTAAATAAACCTACAACATGGGGCCTAAATAAAGCTAAGACCATTTAGCAACACACATCCAATATCAAGAGCTACAGGCAGTGCAGACAGTTGGGAGAGTTTTAAATAGACAAATACAGGTGAATGGACCAAAGGTAGACAGAAACACATGCCCCAGAATAGAAAGGCAACCCACCCTGTGGGGCTGACCAGGGTGACCCTGGGAACTAAAAAGTACCTAACCCCACCCAAGTCCCCCAGGGCAGACCCGGGTGGGGGCTTGAATTTGATGACAAACAGCATAAACTGCAAGTCTTGCGTGACAAGGTCAGTTTAAAACCATTTTTGTGACAACTATGTCATATCAAGTGGTAAAACAGTGTATTGTATTTGTAAAGGAACTTTTGTCTTTCAACAAGCCATGAGTGATGCTGGATCTGGAAAGACTGCTTTCAGGAAGGTGGCCATTTGTATTGTTGCAGTTAGTTACGCACCACAATAAAGCTGCATGATTAGCCTTTTTGAATGCATTTATAATTATGCTCTATAACTTGGCCTTCTCATGTATATAAAGTATTCACCAAGTTGTCCATGTTTCCCTTGTTATTCTGCATGGCATGGTTTAGTACAAACTGCAAAACTGCCGAGTCATGAGTTTCAAAACAAGCAATATTTGGCCACTAAAAAATGAAGCCAACTCTCAGTAATGTTCTTTCAAGTCTGCACATCTCTATGTTTGATAGATTACAAATTATACACCATGAAAACAGTTGCAAAACATGTACCTTTCAGAATATGTACTTCTTGGAAAATGTAATGCATCCATAATTCCGCACTAGTTTAGGAATAAAAACAAGATGTATATGAACAATTAATGTTTATTTATTGAAAGAAATTATACCATCTACATGCAAACAGAACACATCATACATAAACTCATACCATGGATAAAATTATCATATACATGCAAGTATGCTACAGTACTGTGCTGTATAAAAAATTTCTAAGCTACGTACAGCCAGCTCCTAATACTATATACTGCATTGTTCCCAAACGCTGCTTGTGAACACCTGCTCACAAGCAATGTCCGCTAACAGTTTGGTATGTTTAGGTAGAGTTGCCTTTTATGAAAGAGTTGTCTATCCACCTTGGCAGAGGAAGACTGCAAACAAATGCAGTGTTCTTGGACAATCCAAATGAAGCATGCAGAGCAAAATCCAATAATTTTAATTGTGTTGGAACTCTCTTTTCTAAGCGTGTTTCTTTCTCTGCTGGGTTCTTCTCTGCAGTGTTCTTGGACACTGGGTTTTACAAATGCACATGCATGGACACGTCATAATGTTCTGGAACATGTGCTGTTCAGCTATATATTTAGAGCCCACTTAACACGTTACAAGGATTTTAAATTCACCTCAAACTCTCAAAATAAAAGCATTGTGCATTGTTTTCTTCATTATATCAATGTTAACTAGCTTTTGATACATATATAAGGCTAATTTATCATAAAGTGATAAATTATCAGTCATCAATTTGTGTGTTCAAAGCCAGCATCCAGTCATATCTTCTTTTTTTTAAAAACACACATATATATATACACAATCAGGGGTCACACACACTTTTCAAAACCTGCTTACGTCAAAAGGCAATGCTGCCTTAAAAATTGTGTATGATATAGACTCACTAAAAACTTTACATGTATATAATCTTGCAAGAAAATGCCAGGCCAATGACACCTGAGCATCATCACGGCGACGTTTGCTTGTTATTATGTCTGCATCTGACATCATCTCTCACAGAGACCAGTACTGCAGTACACAACGCCATTAGCAACAGTGCGATCTTGCCTCTAAGGTTTTCCCGCTGTACATACGCAGAGTGTCCTTATGCAGACTTCGCAAGGTATGATCAGTTAAATATTGACAAGAGACTCTTGTTATGTGGTTTACTCTTCTGGCTTTAAACTTTGTGAAATCTATCTCTATCAGTTTTGATTTCTTGTTCAACTTCAGGTAAACATCATTAGAATGTTCCATGAAAAAACACGTATCCACACAGAGATACCAGAGTGAAGACCAATGTGGCCTCATTTGTCACAAAAGGCCCTGAACTCCAAGGCTGGACAAAAGATTCCAAAACTGCGTTTATTTAGAAGTCGGAGCACAAGCATGCGCATGCACACACACTCACTGATCATTTTAATGACGAGAGCAGTACCTAGCTTGTTACAAACAAAAATATGCTCGAAATACGCAATGGAAAGAATGACTAAAACAAAATCTAGACCTGTGTCATGAAACATTGTGTATACGGCCAAGCCAGAATAAACAGGCTCCTGAACGCGTTGTTTGGTGTGCGATGTCGAGCACCATTTTATTCACACACATGCTTGTTCAATGCTGAAAGGAAAGGATGTAAGATAACAAAACAGAACAGTCACCGTGACCATCCCTGTTTTTGCTAATGGTAGTTAAAAAATGAAACCATCTTTCTGTCATAGCTTTTCAATTTGTTCAGTGTTCCAAAAATTGTTTGTAATGGTAGACTTTCATAGACTAGTCATCCTTCCTGCCAAATATTTTAGCAATGCCAAACATATTTCATACTAACCAAGAACACTTTTTTGTGTATATAGCAAATGCATACCTCTCAGAAAACTGTAAGCAGGCTGATTTGAAACACACACACAAAACTGTGTGTGTGTGTGTGTAAATGCGACCCATGACAATCACATTTTAACAGAAGTCACAGATCCTCCCCACTGTGTCATGTGTTACCCTCTACATGTCAACTCAACTTATTGTTGACATGGCTTCCATTTGACTATTTTATGTGATCTAGACTGATATTTTCAACAAGAGGAAGCATTGAATTATAAGAGCAGATTTTCAGTTACTATAGTTAAATATTTTTATTAAAAAATAAATTCTTAGGCAATGTGCTAAATCGAATAAATTCTTAGTGCTTTTCAACTGATGAAGTGATAAACCAGCAAATTGTATTATTATTTTTAACATCCACGTCAACCATCTTGTGCATGCAGCCACTAGTACTGTTTACAGTAAAGGAGGTGGCACACACAAGGCGGTTAGGTGAACCTGAATGTGACGTTCAAGATTAATCACCTGGGATAAAACATCTCAAACTACAGTACCGAAGTCAACAGTACACTAGTATACTATAATGAAATACAGTTCTCATGTTCCACACAACTGACCTGACAAAGTTACAAATGAGCACATAGCTTACAACAAATATTACATTTACATGGTGGATATGAACACAGAATGACAACTATTGCAATCTTGCTCGTTCTCTTTGGAGTCGGGAACTGTAGACTCTTGAGACTAGATTCCATGAGTCCATGTACCGATCCATGCACATTGCGATGCATTTCTGTAAACACCGGATCAAAAAGATTAGAAAGGCTAATGGTTGTAGCTATGCTGTATCAATGGAAACCTTGCTCAGTAGATACATGTATTTTCATCCATGATGCTAATACCAGTGTAACATTCAGGACCTTCCCACTCTCGGCTGTAAGGTCACAAGTAACAGACCAGCACACATACAAATACAGGCCGAGACTGACAGACAACAACCAGCATACTGGTAAGTATGCTACATACATGTACTACATACATATAATAAAGATTACAAGATTATATATATATATATATATATATATATATATATATATATATATATATATATATATATATATATATATATATATATATATATATATATATATATATATATAACAACAAGAAAGGCAAAGCCCTTATGGCTCACATGTGGCCAATCGACTTAAGTCTGACATGGACCTTTCCAACAGGTCACTAAAATGAGCAAGTGTGTTCAAGTGTCTAAACATATAAAGTAAAGGGTTGGCTTTTGTACCAGCAAAATCCCAGTTTTCTTAAAATGTATGAATTTTTAACAAATCTTTCAACTATCCGTGACCCCTGACATTTATGAGGGGTCAACTAAATTACCAGCATGCATAGAAAGGTGTTATAATCCTTTATGCCAAATTTGATTGAATAGTTTGAAAACACTTTGATAACATTAAAAACTACAATTTTCTCAAAAAGTGGCATTTTTCACACACTTGACGACCTCCTATGACACTTGACCTTTCCAAGGGGTCAACCAAATTAATATGAATAAAAAGGCCTCACTATCAGGTATCTCTAAACCAAGTTTGAGTTTGAAGTTGAAAATTACTTATTTACTTAAGCCTATCACCCCTCCCAGGGTATAGGCCATCAACAAGAGACCTCCAGCGACTCCTGTCCTGTGCTTCTTCTATTTTACTCCAGATGGTTCCCAGTCTCTTGATGTCTGCTTGGAGGTCTCGACGCCAGGTGTTTCTCGGCCTGCCTCTTTTCCTCTTTCCCTGGGGGTTCCATGACAATGCCTGCCTAGTAATACTGGAAACTGGCTTTCTCAGACTGTGACCAATCCATTCCCATCTTCTTCACCCAATTTCATTCTCTGCAGTTATCTGCTGTGTTCTCTCCCAGAGTCTGATGTTGCTGATCTTTTCTGGCCAGTGGATTTTCAAGATTCTTCTAAGACAACTGTTTATGAAGGTCTGTACTCTGTTGACTGTGGTTTTTGTCACCTCCAAGTCTCTGCTCCATATAGAACTGCTTTTATGATTGTGTTGAAAATCCTGACTTTGGTGTGTTGTGACAGCTCTCTGGAACTCCACACTTTTTTCAACTGGAGAAAGGCTGCTCTTGCTTTACCAATTCGTGCTCTGACATCTGCATCAGTGTCACCCTTTTTGTCGATGAGGCTCCCGAGATAGGTGAAGGACTCCACCTCCCCCAACGGGTTGCCAGCAAGCAAGACTGGTTCTTCCTTGGTTGCGTTCAGCCTCAATGTCTTCCTTTTCTGCTTGTGGATGATGAGGCCCCTTGAGACGAGATGTCAGCAAGCCTCATGGTCTTGTCCTGCATTTGTTGATGAGTGTGGGACAGTAAAGCCAAGTCATCTGCAAAATCGAGGCCGTCAAGCTGTGTCCACGTTGTCCACTGTATTCCGCTTCTTCTCTGCTCAGTGGTCTTCTTCATGACCCAGTCTATGGCCAGTAGGAAGAGGAGCGGAGACGGCAAACACCCCTGCCTGACGCAGGTTCTGACCTGGAGCTCCCTGGTGAACTGCCCTTCGTGGACCACGCGACATGTCATGCCATCGTAGCTGCTCTTGATCAGGCAGATGAGCTTTGTGGATACATCATAGTGTCATAGGAGTTTCTACAAAGTCTCTTGGTCCACACTGTCAAATGCTTTCTCGTAATCCACAAAGTTGACGTACAGTGGGGAGCTCCACTCCAGCAACTGTTCCATAACGATGTGGAGAGTGGCGATCTGGTCTGTACATGATCGGTTTTTCCTGAATCCTGCTTGCTGGTCTCTCAGCTGGGGGTCAATGGAGCTCTTCATTCTCTCCAGGATGATCCTGTTGAAGACCTTTCCTGGTACTGACAGCAAGGTGATTCCTCTGCAGTTGGAACACTTACTGAGGTTGCCTTTCTTGGGAAGCTTGATTAGGTACCCCTCCTTCCAGTCAGCCGGCATCACCTCCTCCTCCCAGATCTTTCCAAACAGTGGGTACAGCAGCTCTACTGTCGTCTCTAGGTCTGCTTTCAGAGCCTCTGCTGGGATGCCATCTGGCCCTGCTGCTTTGCCGTTCTTCAAAAATCTCTTCTGATCTCTTCCTGACTCTTCAAAATACTCGGCCCATTTGTCGAGTTGGTCTGCTCTGTCCACAATAGGCTTGCCTTCTTTGTCTTTTACTGGTCTTTCTCTATGGCCATACTTGCCCGACAAATCTTCTGGTAATGTTGTAGAGCTGTTTCATGTTGCTGCTGCCTGCTGCTTTTTCTGCCTCTGCTGCCAGGCTGTCTATGTAGGCCCTTTTGTCTGCCCTGATACTCCTCTTCACCTCACGGTTGGCTTCCGAGTATTCCTCATGTGCCCTTGCTTTGGCTGCTCTCGTGCGACTGCTGTTGACAACTGCTTTCTGGACAACTGCTTTCTTCTGCTTTCTCATTTCTATCTTCTTCAAGGTCTGTGCCGACAACCAGTCCTTGTGATGGTGTTTCCTGAACCCTACAGTGTCTTTGCAGGTTGAGTTCAGCGCCTCTCTAACAGCCCTCCACTGCTGCTCTGTGGTGGCCGCCTCCTCTTCATTTACTAGCTCCTGTAGAGCTTGAAACCTGTTGGACAGCACCAATTTGAACTCTTCTCTCATTCCAGTCTCTCTCAGGAGACCTACATTATAGCGCTGTCTTCTTGTTGTCTCTGTACGGCATTTCTTTAACTTGAGCTTTATTCTTAAGGTAAGCAAATGGTGGTCAGAGGCGACATCCGCTCCCCTCCTCACTCGAACATCTTGAAGGGATCTTCTAAATTTCTTGCTAATGCAGCTATGGTCTATTTGGTTCTCTGTAGTATGGTCGGGCGAGACCCAAGTTGCTTTGTGTATTCTTCTGTGTGGGAAGATGCTGCCTCCAATGACAAGTCTGTTTAGAGCACAAAAATCTACGAGCCTCACCCCATTCTCACTCAACTCCCCTAGTCCATGTCTCCCCATCACCTCTTCGCATCCGGTGTTGTTCTCCCCTATTTTGGCATTAAAATCGCCCATGACAATGGTGATGTCTCACTCTGCACATTTGTCCACAGCACTCTGGAGTCGGTCGTAGAACTCTTGTTTCTCTTCCTCGTCACTGTCATTAGTGGGCGCATAACACTGGATGACGTTGAGCTTAATCTTTTTCTTTGTTCTAAAGGCTGCTGTGATAATTCTTGGCCCAAGAGGTTCCCAGCCCATCAGCGCTCTCTGTGCCACTGCTGACAGCATGAGTGCTACACCTTCCATATGGGGGGCATTCTCCCCTTCATGACTGGAATACAGAACCATCTCCCCACTTGTCAGCCTTTTCTGACCAGACTGTGTCCATCTGGCTTCACTGATATCTAGCAGGGCAAGGTTGTACTTTTGCATTTCTGCTGCTATCTGGGCGACCTTCCCACTCTGGTACATGGTCTTGACATTCCATGTGCCCATGATTGTGTCCCTGGATAGAGAGAGGTGGCTCAGTCCTGTGGCTTCCGATGACTTCTGGCTTTCACCACACAACGTCGTAAATCTTCTGGTAGAAGAACCTTCCTCCTCCAGGAAAGGAATTGCTGTTGATCTCCTTGTCGGCGTTTCTGTAGCTATTTCTTTATTTGCAGGGTGGGGAAGCTACCCCCACCCCCAACCCCTTTACTAGGAGGACCAGGGGTTTTCTGTCGGGGTCTCCTTCCCTTAGACCATGTTGGTTAATGGCACCTTATTTCATTCGGTGCACCCCTCTCATGAGGGATCCCCTATCCACCACCCAGGGGACGCGCCTCAATGCTGTATGGCCCCAGCGCGAGGAAGTTAAAAATAGTATTGAGATTTTTTTTCCCTCAATACTAAGTTGAAAATAGTATTGATAAAACCCCCTGCTGTTTTTGTCAAAATATAACTTTTTTTTTCCTATTTCTGGACCCCTGCTATAGCCCTTGATCTTTGCTAGAAGACCACTAAATCAGTACCCTTAGAAAGGTCTTATCATCAGCTACCTTTGTGTCAAATCTGACTGAAAAGTTGGTAGAAACTTTGACAAAAAATACAATTCTGTCAAAACCATTTTTCACACATTTGCTGACATCCTGTGACCCTTGAGCTTTCTGAAGGGTCATCCACAATAGTATGCATAGAAAGGTCTTACCATCAGACATCTCTGAACCAAGTTTGGGTTGGAAGTTGAAAATAATCTTTGAGGAGAAACAATTTGTGTCAAAATATGGCTATTGTTTTTACTCCTTTCTGGATCCCCCAAGACCTTGACCTTTGAGGAGGACACTGAAATTGGTATGTTTAGATAGGTTTTACCACAAAGTACCCTTGGGCCAAGTTTGAAGTCTGAAGCTTGAATTGTCTCTGAAAAATGCCAACGCTAAAGTTTATCATGGACGCCCGACAGATGATGGATGGCCCATTACATAGACTCACTTTTGCTATTCCACATGAGCCAAAATGCCCTGCTCAAAACTATTTAAACAAAATCA
The DNA here is from genome assembly GCA_036245525.1 of Semisulcospira habei. NCBI lineage: Eukaryota > Metazoa > Mollusca > Gastropoda > Semisulcospiridae > Semisulcospira > Semisulcospira habei. The sequence continues at coordinate 139,011,277 of BTPG01000006.1, forward strand.
AAGTGATTGTCTGAAAAGTGATAATTTTTGCACAACACTCAGTCATTAAAAAACAAATGAAATAATAATATATGATATGAATGGTTAGTTCAAACACATAAAAAGTAAATATCAAACAAGGCAAATTTCACAAACATCAAATAAACTTGAAAAAATAAGTATAATACTAATCAAGTTAATAATTATTTGCTTCTCACGATCAGTTAAAACAGACATACACACACACAGAGAAAATGTAGCTTAAATAAATTCTTGAAACCCCAGAACTAGATGACTTTCAAGTTTATGAGTTTACAGTTACTGCCTGCACAAAGTATTACAAAGAGATATATTGACAAGGGGCACAAATACACAACTGTATGCCATCCCAAACAAAAATCTGCTGTTGGATGATAAATAATTGGGAAGGAGGGGATTGTGGGAGTCTAGTTTGGAAGTTGGAGAGGGGTAAATATAATATTTAGTCTGAAGAAAATGGAAGGGAGCTATAAAATTTTTTTTTAAAATAGCATAGTGAATATGAGGCTAAAGACCAATGATGTAAAGATGCAAGGGACCTCTCTGCAGCTGTTGACAATCTTTTCCTGAAGCATATTTACCTGTTCCGAGTTGTCCAGTGTGCTGCCTGGTTTGGATATGCACTTCTTGTAGCATTTCTCTGACATTTTCTGGGAAGAAAAAAAAGAGAGAAAAAAAATTCAGTTACCACTAAATCAGTCATTCAATTTGCTTATCATAAGCACCACAGTACAAAGACCACACTCCTGCATGTTACAACTGGCCGATTATTGCGCCGATGAGGAACAGGTATCGTTATCTCCTTGTTAGATTTATCGGCTCCTTTTGATACCATTTATCAGGACACCTCTTACCAACCACCTCCCCAGGCTTTTTGATTTTTTGGGTCAGTGGGAAGGAAGGCCTGGCATCGGAAGGCTGAAGGTCCTAAACAAAACATTGGACCTCCTCCCCACCCCCCACCCCCACCTCTCCATCGAGGTAACTTATCCGCTCCTGAATCATCAAAGTAATTTGAACTTTGTCTGTTCAAACATTCTGTAATATGAATGACAAAATAAATTACAAATTTGTGCATGAAACCATGATTAAGATGTCGCCTAAAACGTGTGACCTTGACCCTGTCCCCTCATCTCTTCTACTTGAATGTTGCGGAGAGATTGTACCAGCTGTCACAGAAATTCTAAACCAGTCTCTTAGAACGGGTGTTGTCACAGCATGTTTCAAAACTGCCATTGTAAAACCTCTTTTAAAGAAGCCCACTCTTGACCCAAATGATCTGAAAAACTACAGACCTGTATCTAACCTCACATTTCTTTCAAAATTACTAGAGAAAATAGTTTTGTCGCAGTTATTGGACCATATCAAAAGTAATGACCTCTGGCATGTTTTTCAATCAGCCTACCACCCCAGTCACAGCACGGAGACAGCGTTTCTTCGTGTCGTGAATGACCTGCTCACCGCCAGTGATGATAATGTTTCTGTTCTGGCCCTTCTTGATTTGAGCGCTGCCTTTGACACGATAGATCACCAGATTCTCATTCAACGTTTAGACTCTGTTTTTGGCATCAAGAGTACTGCTTTACACTTTTTTGAGTCTTATCTCTTTGGAAGAAAGCAAGTAGTGTCAGTGTTGGGAATACAGTCCGATCTCACTGAGCTTGTGTACGGTGTTCCCCAAGGCTCTGTTTTGGGGTCGATAGTTTTCACATTGTATACCCAGCCTTTATCTAGTGTCATCAAATGTCACTCTGTTTCTCACCATTTTTATGCTGATGACACAGAGCTGTATGCCAGTGCTCAACGCAGACATGTTAGTCAGATGTTCCAGTCTTTAGAGTCCTGTGTCACATACATTCAGAATTGGACCACACAGAGCAAATTGCAAATGAATAGTGGCAAAACTGAGGCCTTAAGATTTTTTTTTGTTCAACCTCCACTGATCTCCCAGACTCGATCAGGGTTGGTCAGAACAGTATCCCCTTTTCCGAGTCGGCCCATAATCTTGGTGTTATCTTTGACAATAGGCTGACCATGAGAGAGCATGTCAACAAGGTTTGCCAATGTTCCTTCTTTGAAATGAGAAAGATCAGTTCAATTCGACACCTTCTCACTACTGAAGCAACTAAAACGCTTGTTACTTCCCTTGTTCTTTCACACATTGATTTTTGTATTGGCTGGTGTTCCTCAGAATCTTCTTGATAAACTTCAAAGAGATATGAACTGCTCTGCCCAAATAATTTACAAGTACTAAAACGTGAGCACATAACACCCTTACTTGTTGACCTGCACTGGCTGCCTGTATCTCAAAGAATTGTGTACAAGGTCTCTGTCATTTGTTACAATGCTATTACCGGTTCTGCTCCCCCATATTTGTCCGACCTGGTTTATATTTACATGCCTTCAAGATCAGCATCAGACACGCATATTTTCAGGGTTCCTAGGTGAAAGAGGGCGGGGAAGTGGCGCAGTGGTTAAGGCGTCTGCCTCCAATGCCAAAGGTGCGAGGTTCGATACCGGGTTCCGGCGTTGGATTTTTCTCCTCTGGTGTCACCGTCTGGGCAGTGGGCAGATGTTCACATCTGCACGGGACATAGACAACCCCGGCCCCCACGAGTCCCCTGCTGCCTTGCAGTCCTGGCCGCTTGGCAGCGGAAAGGCTAAGGGAGGAAACCCCTGACATCAAAGCCCCCGTGTCTCCGGGGAAGGCTTTTGAGCCAGAGACTAAGACAAGGACAGTCTGATATAAAACCTAAGACCCGAGGACCTCGATGCCACCGTCCCAGCTTGCTAGGCCATGGCAAACGAACCAAGGGTTTAAAGGGTGGGGCCAGTACTGCGCACACTGCACTCCACCAAAAAGCTCCACCGCGCAGGCTTTAGGAAACGCCCACGGACTATGACACTGAACTTTCCAAGTCCTGTAGCGATGGGCAAGGGGCAAAACGGCAGGTGAAAGATGTCACTGGAAGCCGCAGTCTCAAACCTGCATGCAGGCGGTTCAGGATATTGGTCGCCTGATGTTGACCTGGGGATGACAACGTCACTCGGCACACCCTGAACGACCAAGCAGCCTTCTCTAGGGACAGCACTGCTTGCTCCACACGGAGAGGGGCCTAGAAAAGGTGGCCTAACCAAAGCTCATCCCCTCGTAACCCCAGTTGGCTAGCCGCGGTCAACGGGCATCTTCTCATGCGGTCAGAAAACAAGAAAAAACAATGGATCCACTCTCATGACGACCACGACCGGACTCAACGTAGCATGCTGGAACATCCGAACCATGCTCGACACAGCAGACAGCGGACGCCCTGAATGTCGCTCCGCCCTCATTGCCCATGAATTGCGGAGGTTAAACATCGACATCGCCGCGCTCAGCGAAGTACGCCTTCCGGAGGAAGGCAGCCTCCAACAACTTGGCGCTGGCTACACCCTCTACTGGTCAGGCAGGCCTGCATCAGAAAGACGGCTCTCAGGCGTGGGCTTCATGGTGAAGACCCCCATTGCGACTAAGTTGGAAAACCTACCAACGGGTCACTCCGACCGCATCATGTCCATGCGCCTCCCACTGAGACACCAGCAACACGTCACCCTTCTCAGTGTGTACTCCCCAACCCTCCTGGCAGAGCCTGCAGAAAAAGACAAGTTCTACTCTGACCTGCGCAGCCTCCTGCAGAGCACCCCTGCAGACGACAAAGTCATCATCCTTGGCGACTTCAACGCCAGAGTGGGCCAAGACTGTGAAGCCTGGAAAGGAGTCCTCGGCAAGCATGGCGCTGGGAACTGCAATGACAATGGTCGCCTACTGTTGCAGCTCTGTGCAGAGCAGCAACTTGTCATCACCAACACTACTTTCCAGCAAAAGGACAGTCGAAAGACCACCTGAATGCATCCTCGCTCCAAGCACTGGCACCTTATCGACTATGTCCTAGTGCGTCAGAGGGACCGCAGTGACGTCCTCCTCACCAGAGTGATGCCCAGAGCAGAGTGCCACACTGACCACCGCCTTGTTCGCTGCAAACTCAGGCTCCGCCTCAAGCTGAAACCCAAGAAAGGGGGCCCTCCCAAGAAAAAGCTTGATGTTGCCAGCCTTCAGCGTGACGACAAGAAAGCTGCCCTTCAGGCCGATTTACAGCGCATGCTCAAAGACACAGTTGATCCAGCAGACTCCTCTCCTGAAACACTCTGGGAACAACTGAAAACTGCTATTGTAAAATCCTCTGTGGAAGTCTTGGGCTTTGCTAGAAAGAGGAACAAAGACTGGTTTGACGAAAACGACGTAGAGATCCAGGTACTTCTAGCAAAAAAAAAAAGAGCCGCCCACCAGGCCCACCTAGCCCAGCCTTCCTGCCCTGTGAAGAAGTCTGCCTTCCGCCTCATCTGCAGCAGCCTCCAGCTCAAGCTTAGAGAGCTCCAGAACGAGTGGTGGTCCAGACTCGCACAGAGGACCCAGCTCTGCGCTGACAACGGTGACTACAGGGGCTTCTACGAAGCACTGAAAGCAGTGTATGGCCCTAGGCACCTGGTACAAAGTCCCCTGCGAAGTGCTGATGGACAGATAATACCTCCATCTTGAACCGCTGGTCGGAATACTTTCAGGACCTCTTCGGCGCTGAACGCATTGTTCAAGAAACAGTCATCCTCCAAATCCCACACCTTCCACTAAAGGTTGAATTGGACGAACCGCCCACCACCGAAGAGGCCCTCACAGCCATTCACCAGCTCAAGAGTGGCAAAGCAGCAGGTATTGACGGAATCCCGCCAGAGATCTGGAAACATGGAGGCCCAGCACTGCACAACAAGCTCCATGACCTCTTTCTCTGCTGCTGGGAAAAAGGAACACTACCAAAGGATCTCCGTGATGCAGTCATCATCACCCTGTACAAGAACAAAGGAGAGAAGTCTGCATGCTCTAATTATCGTGGAATTACCCTGATGTCCATTGCCGGGAAAATTCTCGCAAGGTTGCTCCTGAATCGGCTGGTAGTGGTACCTGCCATCGCTGAAGACCACCTCCCAGAGGGCCAGTGTGGCTTCAGAGCCAACAGGAGTACCACCGACATGGTCTTTGTGCTGAGACAGCTTCAGGAGAAGTGCCGCGAGCAGAACAAAGGGCTGTACGTAACGTTTGTCGACCTAACAAAAGCGTTTGACACTGTGAGCAGGCAAGGTATGTGGCAGATCCTGGAGCGACTAGGTTGTCCCCCAAAGTTCCTCAACATGATCGTCCAGCTCCACGAGGACCAGCAAGGCCAGGTCAGACTAAACAGTGACCTCTCAGAACCATTCCCCATTCGCAACGGCGTGAAGCAAGGCTGCGTGCTGGCACCGACCCTCTTCACCATCTTCTTCAGCATGATGTTGAAGCAGGCCACAGTGGACCTCGACGATGACGATGCAGTGTACATCAGGTATCGTCTCGATGGCAGCCTGTTCAACCTCAGACGACTGCAGGCCCACACGAAAACCCTAGACCAACTGATTCGTGAGCTGCTCTTCGCTGATGACGCTGCCCTCGTTGCACACACAGAGAGAGCCTTGCAGCGCATTACATCCTGCTTCGCAGATGCTGCCCAGCTCTTTGGACTTGAGGTCAGTCTGAAAAAGACAGAGGTCCTTCATCAGCCGGCACCCAAGGAAGAGCATCGCCCTCCCCACATCACCATCGGCGAGTCCGAACTGAAGTCTGTACACCAGTTTACCTACCTTGGCTGCATCATCACGTCAGACGCCAAGCTGGACAAGGAGCTGGACAACAGGCTGGCAAAAGCGAACAGTGCTTTCGGGTGACTATTCAAGCGGGTGTGGCACAATCAACAGCTGAAAAAAGGCACCAAGATCAGCGTGTACAGAGCTGTCGTCCTCACCACCCTGCTGTACGGTTCCGAGTCCTGGGCCCTCTACCGCAGCCAACTACGACTCCTCAAACGCTTTCACCAGCGCTGCCTGCGTACCATCCTCAGCATTCACTGGAGTGACTATGTCACCAACATCGAGGTCCTTGAACAGGCGGAAACTGTGAGCATCGAGGCTTTGCTGCTGCGGACACAGCTTCGCTGGGCGGGGCACGTCTCCAGGATGGAGGATCATCGCCTACCCAAGATCACTCTGTTCGGCGAGCTCGCCACTGGACACCGAGACAGAGGGCACCAAAGAAGAGATACAAAGACGGTCTCAAAAAGTCGCTTAGAGCCTGCCAAATCGACCACCGCCAGTGGTCTTCGCTTGCTGCGGACCGTGACACCTGGCGCTCCACCATTCACAAGGCAGCCATCTCCTTTGAGGACTCTCGCAGAGCTAACCTTAAGGACAAGCGGCTTAGAAGAAAAAACAGAGTTGTCGTAACTCAGAACCCTGACCAGACCTTCCCCTGCAGCCACTGCGGTCGAACCTGCCTGTCCCGGATTGGCCTCCGCAGCCACGAAAATGCCTGCAGACGACGTGGGCAAGCCCTATAGAATCTTCGTTCGCGAAGTCAAGCCAGCCAAGAAAAGAGGTGAAAGAAGTCTAGCCAGGGCCAGCGTGCCTTTTCTTATTTCGGTCCAGTCACCTGGAACGACCTTCCAGCCCATGTCAGACATGCCCCAACTCTGTCTGCTTTTAAATCACTGCTCAAGACCTATCTGTTTTCTTATAATACAGTTAGATGCATTTTCAGTGTGTTAGCAATCTTTTAGCAGTAACTGTTCTTGTAAATGGTATGTGTGACTGTGAGAGTGAGCTTTTGATATGTGTCACTTTAGTTTTTGTAACATTTATTGTAGCGTTTTCTTGCTTGTACTTTTTGTTCTATGATTTTTTATTCTGTAAAGCGCTTAGAGCACCATTCATTTGGAGGTTAAGCGCTATATAAATGTACATTATTATTATTATTATTAAATAAGCGTATAAGACTTGTTCATATTATGAAACTGAGAAATATAAACCCGTGCACAGCTGCTGGTCCAGATGGTATTCCTGCTAGACTACTCCAACTTGTTGCAGAAGAACTGGCTCCTGCCCTCACCATCTTGTTTGCTAAGTCTCTACAGACAGGTTATGTCCCGCATATCTGCATCATGCACTGATTCAGCCCATATTTAAAAAGGGCCACAGGAGCGACCCAGCCAACTTCATTTCCACCCCATTTCCTTGACTTTCATGTGCAGCAAACTCATGAAGCATGTTATGCGTGCCGAGATCACAAAGCACTTAGACCAGAACTCAATCATCACAGATGCTCAGCATGGATTCAGGAAAGGTAGGTCCTGCGATTCACAACTCATCCTGACTGTACATGACTTGGCAACCGAGATGGACAGAGGAGGCCAGACTGATACCATACTGCTGGACTTCTCTCGGGCATTAAAACAGGGTCCACCATAAGCACCATCTTCTGGACTATTATGAGACTTGCAGAAAAAAAAAAACTATGCTGGATTTAGAACTTCCTGGCAGGCAGAACATAGCAGGTTGTAGTCAAGGACATGCAGTCAGAGATGGGCCTAGTGATCTCCGGTGTCCCACTGGGAAGTGTCCTTGGCCCATCTTTATTTCTGCTCTACATCAACGATTCTGACCACTACATTTCTGCCAAAGTTCACCTGTTTGCTCATGACACTGCCCTTTACAGTAAAATCTAGAGCCAAGCAGATGCTGACCATCTCCAAGAGGACCTAAACACCCTTGAGACATAGGAAGCCAAGTGGTAGATAGGTTTTAATGTGGGGAAGTGCCTAGTCCTCAGCATCACCAAGAAGTCGAACCCCATCACAGCCAATTACACCTTGCATGACCAGCCCCTCAAACGAGTGTCGAGTGCTAGGTACCTTGGTATAGAGCTGTCCAGTGACCTGCATTCGGGCTACCATATCCACTCGATCATCGCCAAGGTAAACAGGGCCAGCACCTTCATTACCATAAATCTGAAGGGATGTCCCACACAGGTCCAAATGCACTGCTACAAAGGCCTGGTCTGCCCAGTGCTGGAATATGCCTCACCTGTGTGAGACTCTCACCAGAAAAACTTCATCAACTTCGTTGAGGCTGTCCAATGCCATGTTGCTCGAAGCGTCACTAGAGACTTCAGTTCCACATCAAGCGCCACTGCCCTCATTACCAGCCTCGACCTTCAACTCCTCAGAGAAAGGGTTGCATTGATGTACAAAATTATGCAGTGCCTTGTGGGCATAACGCCCCCTACTGGCCTTCTCCACACCTCTACATGAGCTTCCTGTGGCCACAAAAACAAACCTCCACTCCCTCTTCCCCTCGGCAATCTGTCTCTGAAACTCTCTGCCATCGGAAACAAACTCCAGAAACTCTCTCCCCTCCTTCAAGCACATTGATAAAAGTTGGTAGATATCAAACTGACCCCCCCCCCCCCCCCCCCCCCCCCCCCCCCCCCCGAAACTTGAGATATTAACCTATTTTTACTGTAGCACCCGCCACTTCTTAGCCATTTATCATTTCCTACCCCTCGCATGCGCATATAGTGGGCTATTCCTCCACAGAAGTTTCCACTCTAAAGAAAAGAAGAAGAAATATAATTACATTTGATATATAAATGCATTCGACTTTGACATGACTTCTCAATGATGCAACTGAAACGAAAGATGATTAAATAAAATTAACAGACCAGTACCTGCAAAAGCTCCTGAGCGTTTGCCAGGGCGATTTGTTGCTTGACTTGGTCCATGAGGTGTTCCTTGTCAGCAGAACCCATTTGTCCTCCTCCAGCGGGCGGTGAAGAAAAATCCATCGTTGATAGTAATTCTGCGGTCGTGAGGTTCACGTGTAGTAAACGAGAAATTCGAGTTATGTCCCTTGAAGAAGAATGATTTCTTACTAAACACTAAAAGTTAAGCAATATTTGGCGTGTACAATGTCCATATGTATATGTATACGATTTAGCAGGTAAATTGATCTAAACAAAGCATGCTATATGACAAATTCTCGTTAAATTAATTTTGTATCTATCCGTCATGAGATTTTGTACAGATGTACGGTTCATACGTTTGGGAAATTTTGACACATTTATGTATTTAGTAAGTTGAGCGTCCCATTTCCGGCCTTCAGCTTCCGCTGCCGGGAAAGAGCTTTATTAGTTAATACTCTTCAAGTCAACTTTAAACTTACAAATATGCCACACTTGTGTGGTGTGGGTGGCCCTAGAAAGCAAGTGTGTGGGGGCTGTGGAGAAGACTGTCTCTACGATGGAATCTTCTGCGACAGCTGTGCAACATGGCGACATATTGCCTGTGAGCGGCTGAGTGTGAAAGAGGTGCAAGCTTTCCGAGACCTTCCTTCAGATTTTCCGTTCATCTGCACCGCATGCCGCTCTGACAGCCGTGGCAGCTTCAGCTATGACGAATCCCTCAAACGGCTGCACAAGGTAACGTTCTGACTTAGAAGTGACTTTATTTGATCCAAGTATATATCCTAGGAATGTCCTTGTGTCTACCGACCAACATTAAAGTACCATTACGCATAAATTGTTATATGAAGACACATTTCAGCACCATCTGTGAGTGTTATGCCTTGTCGACACACCTAATGAACTTTAACAGCAGTTTGGACACGCAGCAAAAGCACACACGTAATTGCGCTTACTTCTTCTCGAACGCCGTCACACTTGGAGTTTGGCTGTCAAAATGAAATCTGTGGTCTTCTGTAGCACCTCCACAGGCCCGTACAGTTTCTCTTGTAGAGTGGCGTGCTTCTACCATATCTCCTCCCTCAGCAGCTGGTGGTTCCCACAGTCCTGGAGGATGTGGTCTGCTCTGCTTCTCCACAAGGGCACAGGGGAGATGGCACGAGGTGAAAGCGTCTGTGAGGTGGAAATTGAGTCGGTTGTGCCCGGTCCTCAGATGGAGGATGGTCACCTGCTCTTGTCTGGACAGCTGATGGTAACTGTCTAGGGGCTGTTGTGGTGGTCTGTACACAGACTTAATGATGGTCTTCATCTCATTGAAGCTGACTCCATTTTCGTCTTGTTCTTTCTCTGCACCCACTTTTGCCATTCTGTCAGCTTCTTCATTGCCGTAGATGCCACAGTGTGAAGGGATACACTGCAGTACCAGTCTGGTGCACTTGATGTGTTGCAGGGCCTCTTGTAGACGTGGCAGTTTGCTTGCTGTTGCTGCCTCAAGGACAGACATGGCATCAGTAAGGAAGACAATCTGGGCATCAGGGTCTGCAGTGCCACTAAGGGTGTTTTCTGCACGGACCAGGGCTTCCACCTCAGCTCTGTAATTTGTGCAGTGAAGGCCTGTTGATACTGATTCTGGCAGCCATTTTCCGTTTGGGTACTGAATGTACACCCCAGCCCCTCCATTCTGAACTGCATCTGTGGCTGATCCATCGGTGTATGCCCGTATCCATGCTTCCTGGGGATACTTTTCTTCGAGCATGGCCAGTGTCAGGGCTTTCTTGCTCACAGTGCTGTGCTCATCTTTGGTGGTGATGTAGGGTACCCTGGAAGAGATGGTGATGTTTTCTGGCTTACTTTCCCAGTGTGGAAGGTCACTAGCAGGATTCAGAGCCTCTACCTGCGCAGGGAGCTTTGCCTGGTGTTTTCTCTGCAGAGCTCTCGTCTCCTTCACAAAGCTTGATCTTTTCAGTCTCCCTGAGGTTGGCTGTTTCATCCTGGCATTCATAGGATGGTCTTTGGAAGACTTAACCTTTGTGGACTGTATCAAGGCTTTGCAATCTCTTCTCATGCGCAGGGGTGGGATGCCTGTTGTCTCTTCCATCTTTTCAATTGGTGTGGCTCTCATTGCGCCGGTGATGATACGCAGTCCCTGGTTCTGAACTCTGTCAATGGTCTGCTGGTGTGACTGGGCTGCCGTCAACCATGCATTGGATCCGTACTCAAGGTGTGGTCTCACTGTGCCTTGAATACATTTTTGAGGATCTTTTCATTGGCTCCCCATTGTGTTCCAGCCAGCTTCCTCATGATGTTCAGCTTTCTTCTAGCTTTTGCTTCTGCGTTCCAAATCTGCAGCTTCCACGTCAGCCTCTTGTCAAGCGTGATGCCCAGGTATGTCTGTTGGTCATCATACCACAGTGGGGTGTTGCCCAGTGTTAGGTTACCAGCCTTTGCTTTGTTGGAGAGAGAGAAGAGTGTGGCTGATTATTTTTCTGTGTTGATGGTCACACACCAGTTGTTGGTCCAGTCTGTCAGCCTGTCCAGGGCTAGCTGCATCCTGTATGTAGCAGTTGTTGAATACTCTTCTGTGCACCAGAGTACCAGGTCATCTGCGTACAGGGCTGCGTGGACTCCTTTTGGTAGCTCTGGCACAAGGTCGTTGATGAAGAGTATGAACAGGGTCAGTGACAGGACTCCCCCCTGTGGCACCCCCTGACGCAGCAGCACTTTTTGGCCACAGTACCCATCCAATTGTGCTATTCTGCACTGCCATTAGCGTGTCAGTCTATTTTCAGCTGTTTCTCATACTGATAGTTTTATTTCTAAAACAGAGTGGATTTATTATCAGATTACTTGATACAAAGACTACTTGTGTACCTTTAATACAATAACGTGTGCACAGGTAGTAAAAATATTGTATGACATGGAAAAAAATTGCCTGATGCTTACTACAACAACAGTTATGTGAACACACTATGATGTTAGATAACTGGTGGAAATTTACTAAACGCACTTGTCTTCTCAGACGTTTGAATGTGCGTAAGGCAGCAGGCCCTGATGGAATTTCCCCTGGCCTTTTGCATTACTGTGCCGACCAGCTCTTGGGCGTTCTCACAGTCATATTTAACTGGTCATTACAGGCATGCAAGGTTCCACACTGTCTCAAAAAGTCAACTATTATCCCCGTAACAAAAAAGGCAACCATTAGTACCCTTAACGACTACAGGCCTGTGGCATTGACCTCCATCATAATGAAAACGCTCGAGCGGCTGATTCTGCAGCACATCAAGTCTGTCATGCCCCCCTCCCTCGATCCCTATCACAGTATCAGTTTGCTTACCGCGCGAATCGATCAGTAGAGGACGCTGTGTCGCTAGGACTGCACTATATTCTGCAGCATCTGGAGAAGCCAAATGCGTTTGTTAGGCTGCTTTTTGTTGATTACAGCAGCGCATTCAACACTATCATACTGTCCAAATTGCATGAAAAGCTGCTGCACCTTGGCTTCGCACAGTCCATCTGTAACTGGGTTCTGGATTTCTTGTTAAACAGACCCCAGATTGTCAAGATCGGTTCGTGCGGTCAGAACTGTGCTCAGCCGTGTCAGTTCCCTACTCCTGGTCAATGCGGACATGTATCCCAGTCTTTGACCTTGAGTACGGGAGCTCCCCAAGGATGTGTTTTATCCCCATTGTTGTATTCTCTTTTTACACACGACTGTGTATCCCACTATGATAGCACACGCATAGTAAAATTTGCTGATGATACGACAGTCTAGGGTTTTGTACATAACAATGACGAGAGTGCATATCGGGATGAGGTAGACATGTTGGTAGGCTCGTGTTCTGACAACAACCTGGATTTGCATGTTGGTAAGACCAAGGAAATGATAATTGATTTCAGGAAAAAGAAAACTGACCCCCTCCCCTTAACCATCCAAGGAAACGATATTGAAATTGTTGAAACGTTCAAGTTCCTGGGTACTCTTATCTCGCACGATCTGAAGTGGGAGAAGAATATTGAACAGCTAGTAATGAAAGCCCAGCAGCGCCTGTTTTTTCTTCGGCGGTTGAAGTCTTTTGGCGTCAGTCAGCAGATCATGGTGCAGTTTTACCGCGCCGCCATTGAGAGCATTCTTACCTTCTCAATGACGGTGTGGAAGCGCAACCGACGAAGCCCGCAAGAAACTAAATAGGGTGATCAAAACAGCATCTCATATTGTCGGAAGCGATCTCCTCTCGCTGGAATCTCTGTACCACGCCCGCACCATGAAGAGAGCGAGCTCCATCATACATGACGAGCACCATCCTGCACATAACCTGTTCGACCCCTTCCCATCTGGCTTGCGCTTTAGATCCATCAAGGCCAAAACCACTCGTTTTCAGAAGAGCTTTTATCCCTTGGCTGTTCAGGCCCTGTCTAATGTGGCTGTGGTATGATTTAATTCGGCAGATTGACTTAAAGTCCCTTATTAGAATAACCTACAGCCTATCTTAGTTGTTATAGTTCTTTATATGTTCTATCAAACCTCTTCTCAAACAGGATAAACAGTTTTAAGAATGAATATGAATGTAGCTAATCTGTTTTCGCTGCGGCCTCACTTGGCGGTCTTTGTTGTCATATATGTTTATTATGCTATAGGTTTATTTTACTTCACTTACTTAGATGTGTGTGCACACTTAGTAGAATGACTGCTATACATATGTGTGTTTTGTTATTTTAGAGTCTGCTTGTTTGTGATGTATGTATGTTTTATGTGTTGATGGTCATATATGTTCGTCAGCTATGCCGCAAAAAATTCCTAATGTTTATGCATATGGCAAGAAAGTTTATCTTATCTTATCTTATTCTTATGTTAAAAAAAAAGGCATTCCTGTCATTTCTGGCTTAAAATGTTCCTGCACTTGGCTACCCAGATCCCCCTGCAGAACCACCATGCACCACATGTTTGAGTCACCATGATAACTGAACAGTGTGTAGTGACTAGATCAAGCTGACATGTAAATTACTGACCCCAGACGTGATAAGGAGGCATCTAAAAATGCATGCCTGCTTGCAGACACCTCCCCAAAATGTGCAAGACCTCCCCAAAATGCATGATTTTTGCCCCACAAAGTACAATATAACTGTACTTAGAAGTGACCCTTGTGTGGTCTTTTTTTAATGAGTTTGAAACTCAGTTTGTATAGCATTTTTGCATTCACTTATTGACTTGTGTATGCGAGTAAATAACTCCAACGGTCTTGTGCCACTCAAGCTGATTAGTAGTACATGTACATACCAGTAGCAGGACTTTGATTAATAATAATAGTACCAGTAATAACACAGTCATTTTAGTACTGGTAAATATAATCCATGACCAGTTGGTCAATTTCTTGGCCTTTATCAAGTCCAGCTGTTCTTTTTCTCTCATTCTCAATTTTTCCTTTTTCTTCTTTGAGTTGAAGTTTGACACTTGAATCTAAGTGCATAACCTCTTTACAATTAAAAGCACATTCTGTTGCCTTTTGTCATCTAACAATCTCTTTCATGTGTTATATTGAGTTTTTATTCGTGTTTAACAGTTTACCTTTTTTGTGGATGTTGTTAAGCCATCGGCCAGCCCATAAACGCACGCACAGTCCCAATAATTACATTCATTTGAATCCTGGCCATCAACATGAAAGCATAGTGTCACGTGGTCTGCAGCGAAATCAAAGGTACACCTTCAGAACCCAACACTTTAATGAAGTACTGTAATGTTCAATTAGAAATCAAATACATGATTTTTACAGTCTTTCATGAACTGTGGATTGAATTGTCTGCTATTCATTTTCACTGTTGCAGGCAGCCAAACATGACTACGAGAAGCTGGAAACCTGTGTTGCCAGAGAAAACCTTTTCATCAGGGGAAAGTTTACATACACCCGTACAAAGGTCGCGGATTTGAAGGTTGATGTTCATGCCCAGTCCCTGTTTGAGAAATATGTTCGTGACTCCAAGAGCATATCAACACCTGTGAAGACAACAACAGATGGCAACTCCCTATTTTCTGCAGTCTCCCTGGCGTTTTTTGCGAAGGAGAAACTTGCTACTGAACTCCGTGTACGGTGCTGTATTGAGATGGTTAATTTTGCTTCGTTTTATCAGTGGCAGAAGAACCACGAAACACTCCGTTTGTGTGCTCCTGACTACTTTGACAGTTGTCTGAACTGTGCCACACCTGGTGAAGACTCGTGTGTGTGGACTATGTCGGCTTTGGCAAGTGTGATTGGTGTACCAATCAAGTCCATGTACCCTGGTGTGAATGGCCAGAAGGATAGAGCCTTGACCACACTCAACACTGTTTTCTGCCCACGAGACCAAGGTCAGGACTCGCCCAGTGAAAACATAATCAGGATTTTGTGGAGCAACAAGAAGGCACCCATTGCTACCCTTTTGCCTGGTACATGGGTTCCAGATCATTTTGTGCCACTCGTTGATGCACCCTCTTTCCAGCTTTCCCCAGTGATGGGTTCCCTTCCACCTTCAAGGGTGTCCGGGCGCAAGAGAAAGCCTACAACCAAACTTCTTGATTCTGGCATTAGAACTTTAGGAACAGGAACTCTCCACTTGGAGGTCTCAGTTGAAGATGAGGAAGACCTTGAAGACACATCAGAGACATTTGTGCCAGATGCCGAGGCACAGAAACCCACTAGAAAGTGGAAGAGGAGAAAACCTGAAGTGGTGCTGGACCCTGACTGGCAGAAGAAATACTCCCATGATGCTGTTGGTGGTCAGCCTTTGGGGTCCAATTTCCTTCTTGTAAAAGAAATCTTTGATGCTATCACAACAACAAAGGAACCACTGCCAAGCATCCCAAGAGGCCGCAAAAATGATGTCTACTTCATAGTGGACAACTCTAGAAATGTGCGCCACCAATCTCGTCGCAACCACTTTCCTGATGATTGTGGTGCTTACCACATGAAAACAGGCACCACCTGTAAGTCGTGGTACCTGTACAAGGATAGCATCATCTCTGCTTTGAACAAAGTGGACGGCAAATTGTGCAAGGAAACCAAGCAGACCACAAAGATGGTGAGAGGCAAGAAAGTCAAACACACTAAATGGATACCCATGGATCCGCAGCCCGACGAAAACTCCATAATACTGCTGAACCGCTACTACACTGCTTTACAGTGTGACCCCAACTACCGACGCAGAATCAGCTGGTTCTCAATGCTGCCACCATCAGTTGAGGGGGGTCGAGAGATCATGGTGGTGGAGTATCTGAACAAAGTGCAGGCTGGAGTGAGCAGGACCATACAGAAGACCAAGAAAAATAATTCTGATGGTGGAGATGACAGCATGTTAGCAAAATCATCTATCCATGTGGAAGAGAGTGGTGATGAAATGGAAAATGAGACCAGAGATGATGGAGCTGAGAAGGATGATGAAATGATGGATGAGACCAGAGATGATGGAGCTCAGAAGGGTGATGATACAATGGATGAGACCAGAGATGATGGAGCTGAGAAGGGTGATGAAACAATGGATAAGAGAGAAAACCTTTCCTGTGAAAGCAAAGACAAAGCAAGTGAAACAGACAAAAAAGATAATGAGAAAGATGAGACAAAAACTAAATGACAACCAAAACCAAACTTGGCATGACTGAATTCAAATGAATGTTCATTTTGACAGTATACATTAAAAATCTTTTCATCCTCTTGTCAGGGGTCGCACTTAATAATAATAATAATAAGCGCATTAAATAGGCGCTTTATCCCAATTGAAAATCGGCTCAAAGCGCCGCCACGAACTGAACCCAACAAGCACGCTCACGTGAATCACGCGCATTCACCCACACACAGTACATAAACACAGAACATTCACGTGGTGCTAAGGGCAAGCTCAAGCGAGCTACTGTAGTTTTGGGAAATTCAAAATCGTTTGTATTTGAAATTATTATTAAGTGAGCTGAAGCTGATACCAAAGTGGAGGGGGAGGAAGAGCCGGAGTACCCGGAGAAAGAACCCCAGACGGTCCGCCCGAATTAACGGTGACACTTACTAGAGGAGAAAAATCCGACGCCGGAACCCGTAATCGAACCTCGCACCTTTAGCATTGGTGGCAGGCGCCTTAACCACTGCGCCACGGACCGCCCCAATGCATAAAAAATCATGCATAAAAATCAGCCTGAATGCAGTTTTCTGGAAGTTAAGTGTGTGCTCTACGCAAAAAGGCGTCTTTGGTTAAAATGAAATGTGTTTGGCATTGCTAAAGTATCTGGGTGGAATGATGACTAATTTCTATAAAGTAGATCAACAGGAAAATGTTTGGGAAGACTGTTCAAACACCGTCAAAAGCGGCGACGGAAAGAGGGGTTTAGCTATCATAACTATCGTTTAGCAAATACGGAGACAGCACAGCAACATTAATATGATTTTTTATCCTTTTCTTCCAGTACTCGATAAACACATCATCTGTTGATTAGATCAAGTTGTTTTATACTAAAGTTCCTATAACCAGCAGCGTTTTTACAGAACTGAGACATTTCGACAAGTTCAGGCACGCATCATCAATTTAACATTCAGTGTGCATTTGTGTGTGCCGAGTGCTAAATAACATGGTTACACATCTTTAGTCCAGCTTTGGGGATTAGTGACCTTTAGTGACAACTGACTGCTCAAACACCAGCATTGGTAGGTCATTTTCTGTGGCAATTATGTTCCTACTTGTTCTTAGATGGGTCAACCATATAATGTTTGTATCAAGTTGAACTAGAATCAAAACTAATTGAGAGAAATATTTATACAGGAATGTTGTCCATGTTTTAAGCCAGCACAGTATTTCAGTAAACCACACAACATGTCTCCTCTCAAGTTTGAAATGAGCATACCTTGCCCAAACCATACCTTGCAAACCTTGTAAGGACACTTTCCGCATTTATATGGCTACAACAGAACATAGGCTGGATTTTGGCGGAAAACCCTTATATAAGTTATACTGTTATAGGCAAAATTGCACGGTTGCAAATGGCATTGAGCAGCGCAATACCTCTCTCTCTTTCCCTCTGTGGTGTGGGTGTGTGAGAGGGAGAGCGAGGACTGATACTTCCAGATGCAGACGTAGCCTAACAAAGGAAACTCTCCTTGATCTGAGACTGTCACTGGCATTGTCTTTTAAAACTTCAATACATGTGGCTTTTTTTTTTTTCAGTGAGCTACATCATATGCAGTTTTTTAGCCGCATTACCTTTGGCCTAGGCAGCTTTAGAAAAGTGAATGTGACCCCTGCTTGTGCACGCAGCCAACCATACTCTAAAGAGTACCAGTCGCTGCAAGCACAAGTTTTTCAAAATTGCAATTATGTGGCACGTTATTTGTTTATGTTGAAGCCTGTCAATTTTGTTACCAAGTTATGTACTAATGTAGCACACATACTAATGTCAAGATCATGGTGGGTAACAAAACATTTTGAAGTGTCCCAGCTGCACTTGAAAAATTCACTGTTGCTATGCACCATGGGTTGTCAGTGTTGTCTTGACTTACGGTACCATTGAAGACAAATTTCAGCACCATTTGTGTTTCTTATGTCTTGTCGACACACCTATTCAGTATTGAATTTCTGTGGCAGTTTGGTCATGCAGCAAACACACAATCTTATTTGTTTATTCTGTGCAGTGGTTATTGCATCACTCTGTTTTTCTATGAATGTTGCTCATGAGCAGGAGTCGTCGTCAAATTACTTGATATTGAGACGTGTGATAACAGAATTCTCCTGTGTTGAAATGAACCCAAGCTAACCCATCTTTAGTGTTTTGTAACCTTCTCTTGCAAAGGTGTTGTTTTTTTGAACAGCTATGGCAGTAGTCAGTAGTGGGCTTTTAGTTTTAACTAAGACCTTTTTTTTCTGTTCACAGTCCATGTGAGTAGGCATAGGTAACGGATGTTTTTTCCACTCCTCTTTATATGCATAGGGGGGGGGGTATACTCCGTACGGAGAAGAAGAAAAATAGAAAATTATATACAATGTATGATCAAAAATATAATGATAGTTGTGTCATAGAATGGAAACCATTGGCCCAGTTGATACTTTCACACATTGTACTGGTACTATTCCCCACTGGCGACACATAATTGCAGCCGCTTCGGGCAGGATTCAAAGGCAGTATGGTATTCTGATGAAGGCAAGGGTCGTGGTTGTGAATTTACAGCTTATGCGAGGTCCGAATGAGTGAAAATGTCTGTCCTGTCAGTCTCACTTTGAGTTGAGGAATCAAGCAAAAGTTGCTTTATTGGAGGGAGGCAAGGACTGATGCATGAGGAAGAAGATGAATGTTTCACTCCTCATAGGACACAGTAACCTTGGATTTATGGTCAATGGCATTCTTAAGAAGAAATAAAAGAGGGGTTCCAGCCACTGATAGTTGGCTGGTGCTCATAAAAAACTTGATCACTTTTGGCAAAAGTTTTAATTTATATTTTACATTGATGAAATATGAATAGCGACACTGACCTCAAAGTTGAAAACAATGGGGAAAATGTCGCCATCAATTCTTGAAATATGACAAAAGTGTCACTTGTCTCTTCTCATCAGAGGTCACCCACTCCTGGTTGGAGTGTTTGGCATGGATACTGTTAAAGATGTTTTTTTTTTTATCAAGCATGTTAACACGGTGGGAAAAGTTGGCAAAAAGATACTGCTATCATTGGGTGTTTGGATCATTGGCATTTTATCTTGGAGATCTACAGAGCTAGCACACTACCAAATGTCAGCAATACTTGCATGAAGCCGTGCGTAGATGTGTATAATAACAGTATTCTGCATCGGTGTAAATCATGGCCAGTACATGCCAACTCACGTCAATCATAACCTTGCCACGCCCATCAGATATCGTATTGTCGGTGTCTCGTGCCATATCAATAAGCAGTAAATAAATATTACCTGTTCTATGTCAATAGTATGTTGTGGTATGGTATGGTATCTCCGAGGCGCACATATCCATCTAATTAATAATAATAATAATTACGTTATTTATAATGCGCTTATCATAATAATTATATCTCTAAGCGCGCACTCACAACTCACGCACGCATGCGCACGCTTAGACAATGGCTCGCGTACCACAAAAAGTGAAATACATTAGACAGTCGACGGCTCGCGTACCACAAAAAGTGAAATACATTACGACAGGTGTGGTGTGGTGATATAGTGCTAGAACTGTTGAAAGAGGTGAGTGAGGGCGGACTGGAAGGAAGAGAGAGAGAGTGTTTGTGATGAAGAGAGAGTGGGAGTGTTCCAGGCGGATGGACTATATACAGAGAAGGAGCGGGGGCCGAAAGTGCTGAGTTTGGTGCGGGGGATGTGGAGGCGGAGCGGGGAGGAGTGTTGGGGTGAAGTAAGTTGGAGAGATGGGCAGCACAGTTGTTCAGGGATTTGTAGCAGAGAGACAGAATCTTGTATTGGATGCATTGGGGGATGGGAAGCCAGTGAAGGAGTTTGAGCAGGGGAGTGATGTGGTCGGATTTTTTCTTTCTGAGGACGAGGCGGGCAGCATTGTTCTGGACACGCTGGAGGGTGAAAGTGGTGGAGTGAGGGAGGCCGGAAAGGAGAGAGTTGCAGTAGTCGATGCGAGATAGGATGAGAGAGGTAGCAAGTTTGGTGGCAGCTTCGGTAGTGAGGTATTTTCTGATCTGACTGATGCGGCGGAGGTGGAAATAGCATGCCTGTGCCGTGGCAGAGACAAAGCTGGTCATGGAAAGAGAGGAATCGAGGATAACGCCGAGGTTTTTGGCCGAGTCAGAGAGGGAGATGGGGGTGCTGTCGAGTTGAAGGTGAAGAGAGGAAGGGAGCTGGGAATGTTTCTGGCGAGTGCCTACCAGCATGGCTACCGTTTTGTCGTCGTTCAGTTTAAGCTTGTTTGCTGTCATCCAGTTTTTCACGTCTTCGTAGCAGTCAGCCGTGCGAGTCAGTAGTGACCGAGTGTTGTCGAGTTTGCCTTTGTCTAGTAGTTGTGAGTCTTCAGCGTAGAGGTGGTGGTTTATGTGGTGAGACTGGATGATGTTGGACAGGGGAGAGGTGTAGAGTGTGAAAAGGACCGGGCCCAGGACGGACCCCTGTGGAACTCCGCAGGAGAGCGTGACTGGGTTGGAGGAGACGCCGTCGATGAACGGACTGCTGTCTGTCGGAGAGATACCAGGAGTGAGCAGAGTCAGTGATTCCAAAGGAGTGGTGAAGGCGATGGAGGAGGATAGAGTGGTCTATAGTGTCGAAGGCGGCAGAGAGGTCGAGTAGCATAAGAAGGAGATGTTGCCCGAGTCGGTGGAGAGAAGCAGGTTGTTTAGGATATGTAGATGGGCTGTTTTAGTGCTGTGATGTTTGCGATAGGCGGACTGGAAGGGACTGAGGAGGTTGTTATCGTTGAGGTGGAGGTTGAGAACAACCTCAAGAAGCTTGGACAGGAAAGAGAGATTAGAGACTGGGCGATAGTTTTTGAGTTCGTTTGGGTCAAGGTTGTGTTTTTTGAGGAGAGGACGGACGATGGCGGACTTGAAGATATCGGGGACGGAGCTGTTCTCTAGAGATGTGTTGATGATGTCGGTAATGAAGGGCAGAAGTTTTGGAAGGCCGTCCCGGTAGAGAGAAGCTGGGAAGGGATCTAGTTCGCAGGTTTTGAAATGCATGGACTTTATGGTCTTGAGGACTTCATCCTGAGAGACGGGGCGGAAGGACGAGACTGGGGGGTGCCGGAAAAGGGGGGGTCGGGAGGGCAAGGCGGAGAAGGCAGAGTGTCGAGTGTGTTGCGCAGAGTTTGGATTTTGTCGGAAAAATAGGTGGAAAAAGCGGACGGGAGTTCTTCTTTGTTTGTGTTGGGGAGAGGAGAGTCTTTAGAAATGCCTAGGAGTGTGTTCATAGTGGCGTAGAGGGTTTTGGAAGAAGTGGATTCCAGGATTTTGTTTTGAAGATGTTTACGTTTGGAGTCAGAGATCATTCTGCAGACTTTTGATCTAGTTGTTTGGAAGATCTGTCTGTGAACGGTGAGGTCGGATGAGCGCCAGCGGTGTTCCGCTGATCAGCGCTCGCGCTTGGCCTCAGCTATGTCATCAGTGAGCCAGGGGGAGGGGGGTCGGTTGGGTATGGAGCAGGGGCATGGGTGTCTAGAAGTTTACGAAGGGAGGAGTCGAAATGGGATGCAAGATCGGGAGAGGAGGCGGGGTCCAAGAGAAGGTCGACAGCTTCGTCGAAGAAGCTCTCTCGGTTGACAGATTTTAGTTTGCGACGAGAGATAAGGAGCTTGGGTTTTTCGGGGGAGGTAGGTTGAAGGAGACGAGAATAGCGAGGTGGTCAGAGGGAAGTACAGAGGTGGTGTCAGAGTCGAGAAAGAGTTGATCGGAGGTGCGGGTGATGATCCAGTCGAGGGTGTGGCCGAGTTGGTGGGTGGGTTTGGTGATGTGTTGCGTAAGATTGTGGTTTGAAAGTGATGTGCGAAGGCGTTTTGTGTCAGGGTGGTCGGGTTTGTCGAAATGGAAGTTAAAGTCGCCAAGAAGGATGTGTTTTCCGGGTCGTGTGGTGTAGTAGTCGAGGAGGAGGTCGAACTCGGTGAGGAACATGGAGTTTGTGAGTTTGTTTTGAGAGCTTGGAGGGGGGCGATAGATACATGAGAAGATGAGGGACTGGCCAGGGAGTGTTGCTATGGCCTTGACAGATTCAAAGGAGGGATGAGCAAAAGGGAGGGACTGAGAGAAGGAGAGGTGAGCGGAAAGACAGTCCCTGTAGATGATGGCAATGCCGCCCCCTCTGGAAGCACGCGGGAAGGAGGCCAGGCGGTAGCCACTTGGAGTGACGCTGGCGATGATGGGTTCATCTCCAGCTGAGCGGAGCCACGTTTCGGTGATCACGACAACATCTAGATCATTGTCTAGAATGAAATCTGAAATCGTGTCGGCTTTGCCATCTTTGCAGACACGACTGTGCATTGAACAGACACAGTTTTAGGTTGGATGAGGCAGAAGAGGAAGAAGGAGAAGAAACGGACGAAGGAGGAGGAGGGTGGGGAGGGGGAAGGGAGGATGGAGGGGCAGGAGGAAAAGACGGGGAAGGAGAACCGGGCATGAAAGAGGAGGGGGAGAGGAAAGGGGGAGGAAGAAGAGTAGGAAAAGATGAGGGAAGGGGAGGGAGGAGAAAAGGGCGGGGGGGGGGGGGGGGGACGAGGAGGAGAAAGAATTAAAGATGCTCAAGGCGCCAATTGGGGTGGAAGCTGAAGCTTTGAAAGCCTGCTGCTACTAAGCACTACTTTATGTGCAAACCTCCACCCTACTATTAACTTCGGTGCATGTGATATATTTCTGTTTCCATTTCACTGGCCCTGCCGGGCCTTCTCTTTTCAAATAGTACATTTACTATAATAAGTACTTGTATAGCGCCTAACCTCAGAAATTAGAGCTCTAGGCACTTAACAAAAGCTAATTGTACAAAAATAACTAATCATCAAAACACAATTTACAAAAAGTATTTTCCCCCACCCGGGTCTGCCCTGGGGGACTTGGGTGGGGTTAACTACTTTTTAGTTCCCAGGGTCACCCTGGTCAGCCCCACAGTTTGGGTTTTCCTCTCTATTCTGGGGCAAGCGTTTCTGTCTACCCTTTGTCCATTCACCTGTATTTGCCTTTTTAAAACTCTCCCTACTGTCTGCACTGCCTGTAGCTCTTGATATTGGATGTGTGTTGCTAAATGGTCTTAGCTTTATTTAGGCCCCATGTGTTAGGTTTATTTAACGTATTGGACCGGCTGGCGACATACATTCAATGTTCTGTTTAGTTTTTTTTTTCACAAGCAGTGCAGGCACGTCCCGAGAAAGTCATGTTGCTGTCGGGACGTTAAGAATGTACAATCAATCAACAAAAAGTATTTTTAAAAATATATATATAAAATACAATGCACTCTATAAACAATCTAGACACAATCACCATTCAAAAATGCATATCACTCATTCAAGGAGGTGCTGCAACTACTACTAGAGTTGACTTCAACATATTGGCAGGTCTGTGACAAAGATCAGTTGTATAGCAGCCAGAGTTCACACAATGACCCATATGACAGAGTGAGTACATCTACTAATACAGTTAGTAGGTGTTTCTGCATCTACTCGGCCAATCAGAGCAGTGCTTGCAAAGCGATCCTGTCCACCTTGCTTTACCCAAAATGATTATGCAATCAGGATATTGGGCGAAGGGATGCGGACAGGTACCTAGAGAAGAATATTGCCACAGAGCTGAATTTTCCCCATCACACGCTAGCTATTTATTTACTTTTTACAGCTATAGCCAATGACGTTGCTGTTTCTGACTAGATTTCCCACAATGAGATATGTGCTTTCCACTGACTTACTGGGACGCGTTGACGGGCAACACTCTATTGTGTAATGTAGAGGAAAATAGTGTATTGCAGATTAACATGATCCCCCAGTCTGTTTAAGTTTAGACACTGGCTTGTTCACATCAAATGGTTTATGTTAAAACAACAACAAAAATGTCGGGTTTTCTTCACGTCGTACAGACAACCAAAAAAAATGCTTGGTGGGACAGTGAGGCGGTCATTATCTAAGTGGGTATGTATCCTAAATCCCGATAGAAGCTTTTGGTGACCTGTGACCTTGAGAATTTAATGGTTTGGCCCTTTGAAGGCCCAGTACCATCGTAACTGTTAGATACACTTCTGTAACGGATGGTTATGAAACGCAACACTCAGGTGTAGTTATGGTTCATTTAGACACAGGGGAATCGATGCGTATACCCGCCACTAGTTCTGTAAACAGTACCAAATGCACACAGACATCATGGATGATGCCACCACTGATCACTTTAAATAATAGGCTGCCCAATACACATTGATCAGTGATACCGTGAACTAGCTTGCACATGGAGCCATCAGTTCTGTAAATAAAATAAATCGGCGTATTAAACAGGCGCTTTATCCCAAGTGAAAATCGGCTCAAAGCGCCGCCGTGAACCCAAGAAGCACGCTTACGTGAATCACGCGCATTCACTCGCACTGTACATAAACAGAACATTCATGTGGTGCCAAGGGCAAGCTCAAGCGAGCTACTGAAGTTTTTGGAAATTCAAATCGTTTATATTTGAAATTTGATTAAGTGGGCTGAAATTGATACCAAAGTCGTGGGGGAGGAAGAGACGGAGTACCCAGAGAAAGACCTCTGACGGTCCGCCTGAATTAACAGTGACACTAGAGGAGAAAAGTCTGACGCCGGAACCGGGTATCGAACCTCGCACCTCTAGCATTGGTGGCAGGCGCTTTTACCGCTACGCCACGGACCGCCCCAAATAGTACTGGTGGCCACATGCACAGGGGCACGATACTTAAAGATGAGGCCACAACTGTCACCTCAAACAAAAAGCTACCTACACACACATACAGCTCTGACCCGACATATCGCGAATAGTTACATCGCGAACCCAGATATATTGCGGAGGTACCTTGGATCCCGAAAAAAATCGGACCAACCACGGACGGCGGTGAACGGCGAAATAATTTGTCACTGGCCTTGGCTGTATCGCGCTCCACAGGGTGCTGCACACGCACCTGACCCGACAGCTTGGAGGGCGTCCGCACACTGAACACCCACAAACCTTTTCCAGATAATAATAATGAGTATTTATATAGCGCTTAATCTTAATCAAAAGCTCTAAGCGCTTTACAATCTGAACACAAAAATAAAAATGCAATAACATATGCACATAACAAACAAAAAACAATATCTGAAACACACCACTTTTACAATAAACTAAACAACAATGCATACATAGTATGTTCTAATTAACAATCGGTCTAAACAAGGAGGATTACAGAACTACAACTGGCATCAAACACTGGCAGTTATTCAAAGTAAAGCTTGAAGAGGTGAGTTTCGACCTCTTGAAGTTGGAGACAGACTCGTTGTTTCCGACCTCAAGAGGAAGTATATTCCGTAACACTGAGGCTTGATAAAAAAAAAGTGCGCTGACCAAATGTTTTAGTTTGGACAGAAGGTACACGCAACTTCCGTTTATCAGAAGAGGAGCGGATTGATTGATTGTACATTGCTTAACGTCCCGACAGCAACAAGGCTTTCTCAGGACATGCCTGCACTGCTTGTGAAAAAAAAACTAAACAGAACATTGAATGTATGTCGCCAGCCGGTCAAATACGTTAAATAAACCTAACACATGGGGCTAAATAAAGCTAAGACCATTTAGCAACACACATCCAATATCAAGAGCTACAGGCAGTGCAGACAGCAGGGAGAGTTTTAAAAAGGCAAATACAGGTGAATGGACAAAGGGTAGACAGAAACGCATACCCCAGAATAGAGAGAAAAACCCACCCTGTGGGGCTGACCAGGGTGACCCTGGGAACTAAAAAATACCTAACCCCACCCAAGTCCCCCAGGGCAGACCCGGGTGGGGGAGAAGAGGAGCGGAGCTCACGAGAGGGTGTATACACGTGCAGCAAAGAGGACAAGTATTCTGGGCTGGTACCTGAAAGGCAGTTAAAACAGATGGACATAACTTTGTATTGAATACGTGAGGACACAGGTAGCCAGTGAAGGGAATTCAAGATGGGTGTGACATGCTAAGTCTTACAGACTCTCACAACAAACAGGGCTGCATTGTTCTGAATCTTTCGGAGGTGATAAATGAGATACTAAGGGCAGCCACAAAGCAAAGAGTTACAATAATCTAGCTTGGACAGCACAAATGCACAAACTAGTGTTTTAGTGGCTTCCACGGTGAGCAGGTGATGAACTGAACTAATGCGACCAAGTTCTGGATAAGCTGATCTACACACTGCACTGACATGCTGTGACAGATAACCCGCTGCCAAGCGTAACACCCAGGTTTCTCACACTCGCAGAGAAGCCAATGATTGTTCCATCCACAATGATGGTAAAGGCAGGGACGAAGATAATCTTGGATTAGCTACCAACATTACTTAAGTTTTGCCATCATTTAACATCAGTTTGTTGGTGGTCATCCATGATTTGACATGGTCAATGCACTGGCTTATGCTTTGGATGGCATTTACAGCTCGCTCAACAGTATCACTTTTGTACATCTGCCTATCATCTGCAAATGCATGATGGGAAATGGAGCGATTACTAATCAGGTCGGACAGGGGCTGAACATACAGTGAGAACAATACAGGTCCTAGGACCGAGCCCTGGGGTACACCAAACCGAAGAGGTGATGGCTCAGAACAACAGCTGTCAACAAAAACAATCTGGGATCGTTCAGTTAGGTATGAACTAAACCATGCCAAGACTGTGCCTTCAATGTCAGATGAAGAACACATACATGCATGCATGTACATAAAGAGGGTAGGAGACAGAGTCCGTATACAATGAGGGTCTAGGCTTCTGGCACATGGCAGATGTCTCCCCACTTGACTGGCTGCTGGGTGCGTGGGAGCAGCTTCACACAGACTATGCGACCTCCTAGTCCTAGATATGACCACACACGATAATGCCTTAATAGGAAACACTGATTCGATGCGCATCAAGGTCTACGCTTTTCACAGGTGTCAAGTTTCACCATGCTTGGCAGCCGGGGCGGTTATGACCTGGAGGGTGTGAAAACTGATGCTGAACCCTAGTTCACCTCCTCTAACGAAGAACACAGGCAATGATATGAAGACCTTGGTCACAGCTGTGAGGGATAATGAATGTCTATGCTTGCTGCAGAGTTAGGCAGACAACTGTTGAAGTTAAAGAGAGGTGTGCTACCCTACTGCTGGTGCTCACTGGTCATCATAATTTCTCAATGTGCTTGATGACTTCAAACAAAACACACTAGCGAGGTGATGAATTGAGAACGAAATGTTTAGCAAAATTGGACCATTTCCGATCCTAAACAAAATTAAAAACGTTCTTTTTCCGTGATGCTAACAGTGCAAGCAAGTGTTTCTGATTGTACTTAGCTTTAAAAGAAAGAATGCACAGGCGATAGGTAATGCGGCCTTCTGGCCTCCCTCACTCCACCACTTTCACCCTCCAGCGTGTCCAGAACAATGCTGCCCACCTCGTCCTCAGAAAGAAAAAAATCTGACCAAATCACTCCCCAGCTCAAACTCCTTCACTGGCTTCCCATCCCCCAACACATCCAATACAAGATTCTGTCTCTGCTACAAATCCCTGAACAACTGCGCTCCTGCCTATCTCTCCAACTTACTTCACCCCTACACTCCTCCCCGCTCCCTCCACCCCACCCGGGTCTGCCCTGGGAGACTTGGGTGGGGTTAGGTACTTTTTTAGTTCCCAGGGTCACCCTGGTCAGCCCCACAGGGTGGGTTTTTCTCTCTATTCTGGGGCATGTGTTTCTGTCTACCCTTTGTCCATTCACCTGTATTTGCCTTTTTAAAACTCTCCCTACTGTCTGCAACTGCCTGTAGCTCTTGATATTGGATGTGTGTTGCTAAATGGTCTTAGCTTTATTTAGGCCCCATGTTGTAGGTTTATTTAACGTATTTGACCGGCTGGCGACATACATTCAATTTTCTGTTTAGTTTTTTTTTTTTTTTCACAAGCAGTGCAGGCACGTCCTGAGAAAGCCTTGTTGCTGTCGGGACGTTAAGCAATGTACAATCAATCAATCAATCCCCGCTCCCTCCACTCCGCCTCCGACCCTCTCCGCCTCCACATCCCCCACACCAAACTCAGCACTTTCGGCCCCCGCTCCTTCTCAAGTCGCCTACCCGGCACCGGCCTCCACGTGGCGTAGGTGGGTAGTCCGCTCAGTCCCTGACTGAGTGGGCTAGCAGACGGGTGCCATCTTTGTCCAGGATTAGGACTTGATGTCAGCAGATATGTTGTTCAGCCTTTTCACTGGTCCAGTTTTTAAGGAGCTGTGCTAACCTAGGTCGTACCATGTTGGATTGGTCCTTAAAAATACTAGTGACTTTTTGGTCCTTTGGATCCCAAGTGTTTGCCGTGCTTGGAGACCCGTGTCGGGGGAGAAGAGGATCCTGGTGGCTGAGGTTCCCTTTGGGCTGCGGCTCACTGGTGCCAACACTCCACTTCGGCCTTGACTTCTACCTAAACGGGAGGCTAGTCGTACCGGCCTAGTCATTCGGCTCTTGTCACGTTGAGCCCTATCCCACTGTTGACATGCGGGTTGATATACGGAGCACCATGCTATAGCTTCTGCTGCTGATTAGGTGCTTTACGCCAGTATTCCCCTGCATTCAACAGTGTGATAGAAGGCGGTGGCTCAAACGGTTCAATCGGGCTTACCCCCTTGAGTATATCTTTCGGGCAGTCTCCATTGTGCGTCGGCTGGAGACCCGCTGACATTTGCACTTTCCCTTGTTGGGCTCGGTGGCGGGCGGGGACCCCCGGGGGATGAATATCTCTACTAATATAATATGAAAAAAAACAAAAAACCCAAACTTGCACAGAAGCGGCACATCGCCACCAACATTGAAAATGACAGTGACTCGGACTGTGAGGAAGCGACGCCTCGGGCGTCGGCCGTATGGCCTCGCTTCCTCATTGTCCATAGCAAGGTAAAGGAGAAACCAGTTACCAAGCTGCATCCTTTTCTGGTGGGGGAGACCCTCAGGAGCCGTGTTGGCAGGCCTGACGCCCAGCGCCTCAGGTCTGGTGACTTGCTGGTGGAGTGCCGTACCCGGGCACACTCCAGTGGGCTACTGAGGCTCTCTTCCATCGGAGACACTCCGGTGGAGGTCACACCCCACAAGACTATGAATTCGTCAAGAGGCGTAATCAAAGATCAAGCTTTGGCAGAACTGTCGGAAGATGACCTTGTACGGAACCTTAAGTCTCAGGGGGTGACTTACGTCAGGCGCTTCGCTTCCAAGCGAGGTGGTGGGGAGATCCGTCTCCCTACCATCATCGTGACGTTTGGCACCCCCACCCCTCCTACTACCATCTGGGGAGGTTACTACTCCCTGAGAGTGAAAAAGTACGTCCCTCTCCCCCTCCGGTGCTTTAAGTGCCAAAAGTATGGCCATGGGCAGAAGACATGCCGTCAGGCAGAGGCTTCATGCGCCCGTTGCACTAAGCCTGGACACGCTGCTGAGTCTTGCACAGCCACCCCCCTGTGTGTGAATTGCCAGGGGGCGCATATGGCTTCGGATAAGAAATGCCCTCGTTGGATATCCGAGTGCAAGATTCGGCAGGTGCGTGTGGAGAAGGGACTGTCCTTTCTAGATGCAAAAAAACTGGTTGAAGGCTCTGATGCAGCTGCGGCTGCCCCAACCTCTAACACCTCAGTATATACTTTCAGTGCAGCGGTGGCAGGCAAGCGCCCCACCAAAGACTTTTCATGTCAGACCCCAACTTCTTGGTTGGGGGCGGAGCCTCGGCTCATCTCGCCCCTGGAGAGTAACCCTCCTCCGGTGGTGACGAGGAGCCAGGGAACGCAGAGGGCGGACACTGCCGGTTCGGTTGTGCCGCCTTCGGTTGCCCCTAAGCCTCAGCCCCCACCCAAACCTGTTAGTCAGTCAACTCCAAAGGCTTCTGGCTCTGGTCAGCCTTCTAAGGCCGCTAACTCTAGCGGCAGGAACGCTGCCCAGGACCAGGGGTCTAAGCCTATGGGACCGCTGTGCGCACGGGCCCAGAAGGGGAACACTGATGTCCCCCTTCAAAACAAATATGCTGCACTGGAGGAGCGGATGGAGGGAGTGGAAGTTGTCGTTGCTGATTTTGCGGCAGCTCCACCCCCTTCATCTCCGAAGAACCAGAGGAGGCCCGGGAGCCGGCCCCCCTCTGTTTCTTCAACTCCTTCCAAGGTAAAGGAAAAAGGGGGGAAAAACTCTTCACCCCCAGATAAGACATAATCATGTACTCTATGCTTCAGTGGAATTGTCGTGGTTTTCAAGCTAACTTTGAGGAATTACGTCTTTTAGTCAAGTTCTATAACCCCTCAGTAATATCTCTTCAGGAGACTTACCTGAAGACTTCTGACCATGTATCCTTTAATGGTTTTAACGTTATACACAAAGGCTCTGATTCGGAGAGGCGCTCGGGTGGAGCGGCTCTTCTCATTAGTAGCCAAATTTTAAGTAGCCCCGTTAGCATCGACACCTGTCTTCAGGCTGTCGCAGCTCGGGTTACCTTGAAGAAGACCATAACCGTATGCAGTATTTACCTGCCACCATCACTGCGGGTCAGTAGCAATGATATTTTTAACTTAGTAGATCAACTGCCCCCTCCCTTTATTCTCATGGGGGATTTTAACGGTCACGCTCACCTTTGGGGCAGTGACCACTATGATGGCAGAGGTCAGATGTTAGAAGATGTTTTTTCAGTCTCAACTTAACCTATGTGTCTTTAACGATGGCTCACCTACATACTCTAACCCAGGTTCAGGATCTAGTTCTGTTCTAGACCTCACTGTGTGTGATCCTTCTCTCATGCTGGACTTTGACTGGAAGGTTCACGACGACCTGTGTGGTAGTGACCACTTCCCAGTAGTTCTGTCATCGGTCAGCTGTGAGGAGGATTCGCCGTCTCTGTTCGCCTCCCTCTGTCAGTCTCGTCTTACAGAGGAGGTGGTCATGTCAGCTGAAGAACCTGTTTCTTGTTTTACTTTGATTTTGTTGGACGTAGCAGGTGAAACCATCCCTAGAACTTCTACATCAGTCCCTCGGAAGCCGAGAGTACCATGGTTCAATGAAGAGTGCCGCAAGGCCCAAAAAATACGCAAATCTGCTCAGCGACGTGCTTTTCGTAATCCGTCGCAAGCAAATATTTTAACATTTAAAAGACAGCGGGCGAAAGCCCGTTACATTTTTAAACGCGAACGCCGTGCTTCCTGGAGACGCTTCGTCTCATCTTTATCTTCTAGGACTCCATCCCAAAAAGTCTGGAAGGCTGTTCGAAGAATTAGGGGCAGGGGTGGCTCGGCTTCTGTCGGCCATCTTAGAGATGGTGCCAGTTTGGTCACAGATAAAAAGGCTGTGGCCAATTTGCTTGCCTCCACCATTGCCCATAATTCTTCAACAGAGCATTATTCACCTTTCTTCCAGAGAGAGAAGGAGAAGCGAGAATCTTGTGCTTGTGATTTTATATCGGATAACTCGGAAGACTATAATGCCCCCTTTACGTTTTCAGAATTGCAGCAAGCCATGCAGAAATGTACTGACTCTGCTGCTGGATTAGATACCATCCATTATCAGCTCCTAACTCATCTGCCTGAGGATTCACTCCTTGTACTTCTCAAGGCCTTTAACCATATCTGGATAACTGGTCGTTTTCCGCCATCTTGGCGCCAGGCTGTGGTTATTCCAATCCCCAAGCCGGGTAAGGATCCTTCCGACCCGGGCAACTACCGGCCAATAGCTTTGACATCATGTTTATGTAAGACTATGGAACGCTTGGTCAACGCCCGACTGGTGTGGCATCTTGAGTCACGTGGTCTCATCACAGACCTCCAGTGCGGTTTCCGGCGCTTCCGTAGTACAACTGACCATCTAGTTCGCTTTGAGTCTTTTATTCGAGATGCTTTTGTCAACAAGCAGCATGTCTATGCAATTTTCTTTGATCTTGAAAAGGCATATGACACTACCTGGAAGTATGGTATAATGTCTGATTTGTCGGACGGGTTTTAAAGGGCACCTGCCTGTTTTTATTCACAATTTTTTGTCTAACAGGTCGTTCCATGTCCGTGTGGGCTCCACCCTCTCCGACTCCTTTGAACATTGATTGATTGTACATTGCTTAGCGTCCCGACAGCAACAAGGCTTTCTCAGGACGTGCCTGCACTGCTTGTGAAAAAAAAAAAAAATAAACAGAACATTGAATGTATGTCGCCAGCCGGTCAAATACATTAAATAAACCTAACACGTGGGGCCTAAATAAAGCTAAGACCATTTAGCAACACACATCCAATATCAAGAGCTACAGGCAGTGCAGACAGTAGGGAGAGTTTTAAAAAGGCAAATACAGGTGAATGGACCAAGGGTAGACAGAAACACATGCCCCAGAATAGAGAGAAAAACTCACCCTGTGGGGCTGACCAGGGTGACCCTGGGAACTAAAAAGTACCTAACCCCACCCAAGTCCCCCAGGGCAGACCCGGGTGGGGTTCCTTTGAACAGGAGATGGGTGTCCCGCAGGGCAGCATTCTATCTCCTGTTTTATTTAGCATTAAAATAAATAACATTGTAAAGGCCGTCAAGGATGATTCTGAATGCTCTTTGTTTGTGGACGACTTTGCTTTGTGTGCACGAGGTCGAGGACTTGCGTCCCTTGAGAGGCGCTTGCAGCTGTGCGTTGATCGCATCCAGGGGTGGGTGTCTCTCAACGGATTCAGGTTCTCGCCCTCCAAGACAGTCTGTGTGCATTTTACTAACCAGACGAAATTTTTTCCAAAACCTACCCTGAGCATTGCTGGAGTGCCAATTCAGGTGGCCGAAGAGGCATCTTTGACAAAAGATTGACCTTCTGGAACCATGTTACCTACCTTAGAACCTCTTGTCAGAAGGCCCTCGACATTCTTCGTGTCGTTGGTCGTACTGACTGGGGTGCAGACCGCATTGTCTTACTTCGACTGTACCGGGCCCTTGTTCGGTCCAAACTGGATTACGGCTCTGTGGTATATGGCTCGGCTTCAAAGTCTGTTCTACAGCGTCTGAACACAATTCACCATCAAGGTCTGCGCATATGTCTGGGAGCCTTCAGGACATCTCCAGTTCCTAGTCTGTATGCAGAGGCAGGGGAGCCTTCTCTCGGGCTCCGCCGCATCCGCCTCATGCTCAGCTACGTTCTGAAGCTGAAGGCCCATCCAGACAATCCTGCCTATGATTGTGTTTTTAACCCGTCGTTTGCAGAGATTTACGATGCCCATCCGGGAGCTGTCCGTCCACTTTCCTTCCGTGTCCGACCTCATCTGCAGGCGGCCGGAGTGGACCTGGACAAAGTTTCGGAATCTCTGCAACACGTCACTCCACCCTGGCTACTACCAGTTCCTGACATCTTGCTGGACTTGACCGCCCACAAGAAGGATTGTACTCCACCAGCCATATACCAACAGAGCCTCAATGAACTCCTTTCAATTTTTCCTGGCTATTGTCGTCTTTATACGGATGGGTCCAAGTCTGAGGATGGGAGGGTGGCTGCGGCTGCAGTGTCCTCTCGCCATCCTAAACGCCCATTTAAGCTCCGTCTCCCTGACCATTCCTCTGTATTTAGTGCAGAACTGCAGGCAATTCTGCTGGCACTCAAGCATGCCTATCAGTCTCGGGAAAGGAACTTCCTGATTCTGTCTGACTCTCTTTCTGCCCTGCAGGCCCTTCAGGGCGCGGGAATAGACCATCCACTGCTGGTGCAGATTAGAGAGCTTTACGCAGACTTGATGAAGGAATATTATGACATCATTTTTATTTGGGTCCCAGGCCATGTGGGCATCGAAGGCAACAGAATCGCAGATTCTGCTGCCAACAGTGCCCGCAGTGACCCTGTCCCTGACACACAGACTGTCTATAGTGATTTTAAACCTGTGATTAGTGCGTACATAGCCCGCGAGTGGCAGTCCGAGTGGGACAAAGAGGAAGGGAACAAGCTGCATGAAGCTCTTCCTAAGTTGTCTGACAGTCTACCTTTCCGCTGCGGCAGCCGCCGTGAGAAGACTGTCCTTGCTCGGCTCCACATCGGGCACACGTATGTTACGCACTCTTACTTACTTAAACAGGATGAGCGTCCATGGTGTTTTGCCTGTGATGAGCAGTTTTCTGTTCGACACTTTTTGCTGTATTGTGCTGACCTAATTGACACCAGATATAAACACTTTACAGCAGACTCCTTGAAGGTTTTGTTCCGGGATGTTCCCCCGGACAAAATCTTCAATTTCTTGCGAGCATGCAATATTTTTAACAAGATTTGAGCATTCATAGACTATGTGAATCTTTTTTATTTGCCCTTTTTGAGAGTCTGTAGACATTTCTTTTAAAGACATGTGTGACATTTTAGCCTGAGATTTTTAATCTATATTTACATCTTGTCTTAAGACCTTGCTTTTAGTCTGGCTGACCAGATTTTTACCCATCCCGCCGTGAGATGGCCTTAGTCGCCTGCTCGGCGTTAAACCCAAATAACTAACTAACCTTCTCAAGTCGACTGTCGTAATGTATTTCACTTTTTGTGGCACGCGAGCCGTTGTCTAAGCGTGCGCATGCGTGTGTGAGTTGTGAGTGCGCGCTTAGAGTTATAATTATTATAAGATAAGCGCATTATAGATACCGTAATTATTATTATTATTTATTAATGCCTACGCACATGCCCCGATTCTCATCAGATACCCCTCCCCCCCTTTTAGCCTGATATCTCGTGGATGGATATATCGCGGTCCCATTTTGTGGACCCCGACGACCGCGATATGTCGGGTCACAGCTGTATCAATGATACAGTCAAACTCCGTGTGCATTACGAGAGACAGGCTTAAAGTATGAGACTAAATCTTCCACTTCCAGTAAAATGTCAAAGCGAGTAAGAAAATAAAATAACAGCAGCAAGTATTTTGTAAATCACTAAAATAAAACATGAGAACTCATTGAGCCCATTGGTGTTATGAGTGGGCGATGGAAACACAAAAAGAAATAGTACGTGTAGATTATGCAGTACGTGCCTCCAGCTCCCCCCACCCCGAAATCCCCACCCGGGTCTGCCCTGGGGGACATGGGTGGGGTAACTACTTTTTAGTTCCCAGGGTTACCCTAGTCAGCCCCACAGGGTGGGTTTTCTTCTGTATTCTGGGGCATGTGTTTCTGTCTACCATTCACCTGTGTTTTCCTTTTTTAAACTCTCCCTACTGTCTGCGCTGCCTGTAGCTCTTGATATTGGATGTGTGTTGCCAAATGGTCTTAGCTTTATTTAGGCCCCATGTGTTAGGTTTATTTAACGTATTGGACCGGCTGGCGACATGTATTCAATATTCTGTTTTTTTTTTACTGAAGTAGTGCAGGCACGTCCTGAGAAAGCCTTGTTGCTGTCAGGACGTTAAGCAATGTACATTCAATCCCACCCCTAAAACTAGCTGTTCATCATAAAACATATCTCATTCATTGATCACTTGACTGATTTATGAAATCATCTCGGTCTCACCTTTCTCCGTTTTCTTTCTCATTTTAATCCCAATATGAGTGTCAGTGCTAATGCCAGCTGCTAAGAATCATTGCAGCGAACTTCAAATGTCAATATGCAAATTATGCAGCAGCAAAATAGTTCCCTTTTTGTTCAGCTAGGCTACTGCTAGCGATATACGGTTTAATTTTAAACGAAGCATTGCATTAACTTCCAGCGTGTTCACATTATGCTGTGTATTTTTTCAATGTGTAGTGTACTGTACAGTGATCACAGAGACTGCATTGGCAGTGATCACACATCACAACATAGCTTACCAGTGCAACTGACTGAATTAAATGTTACAGTAATATATAATTAATCAAGTTCCGAAACTTTGTTGAGCCATGACAGTTAAAACCAAGTGGTGTGGCACTCTTTATCTTTTATAGCATGCTGCACTTCCAGCATTGGTTTCGAAGACCACGTTTTGTTTTGGTGCAATGGTGTCGAAATGAAATGGGCAAAGAGATGGTAAAGTGAATGGTAATAAACATGACAAACCTTTAATAAGACGTAAAAATACAAAAAGAGACTTTGCATTTTCGCTTTTCTTGGGGAAAAAAAAACACAAGCTTATGCAGAAAAAAAATCGAAAGAACTCGTCGGCACACCGAAGTTCACGGGAGCAAGTCCGCGTGCATCTTGTATCATGTGATTTGGGATACCTTATTGTTGAGTAACGATATTTGAGCTCAAGGCATGCTTTTTCGTAATTGTTTCTTCTCTTAATTTAACCAAGTGTGGAAGTATATTTAAAAAATAAAATTGAAATCCTTTTAAGTAACATACAGTGCATATTACAACTAAATACAGGAACGATGAGGCCCGTGTAAACTACTGATCCCTATAAAACATGGCTGTGACAATCCTCGTTTCGTCTGCAGACGTACTGGAAACAAAATGTGCTACAGAAAAATGTCTCCATCCTCCAGCTGTTTAAAATGAGTGCGCACTGCTTTTATTCATACTAGATTTCATTTTGACATGCCCAAACCTTTGTTACTCTGAAGAAAATCACTATCTCATAAATGGCTGATCGTCTAGGGCATCTGCTAGACTATTTGTAACTTCAAGGGAGAAGAATTCACCGGAAATCACCGGAAAGCAGCCATTGACGAACTTTCCGCAAAAAAGCGGCCACAAAGTCATTGGATTTAGACAGGTAAATTAATAGTAATAATGAGATGATCATTGTAGTAAATGTATTTGGCTACTGTTTAAATGGTTTAACAAACGATACGAACGATTCATCGAATGATTTATTCTCTGTGGTAAGTATAGTCCACAGTGATGCAACAACGCAGAAAATTTCCCTCCGAAGACGCCTCTCCGACTTAGCGCCAAAGTCGCGTCTCTGTCACCATGCACTCCCAATGAATCCGTTTGCAAATGTTGCATTTAACGTATTATTAGTCTTGTTTTGTTAAATGCGCCTTCATTTACCAAGAAAAAACATAAGTTTCACTGCTGTTGTCCCAGACTCAAAACTTGCACAATCAGAGGCGGATGCAGGGATAACAGAAGGGGAGGGATTTAAAGACCTCAGACGTAGCGTGCTCTGTGTGCATCCTTTTGTACTAAAAATGGTTGTACCTATCATCAGTGTGAGTTACACGTGAAAATTCAATAAACGAATAAAAGCAATATTTTAAATAATGCACCTTTTATGCTGATAGGTACAGCTAGGTGTGTATCGCGAGTACTACTTACTTACGCCTGTCACCCCTACCCGGGTATAGGCCGTCGACGAGAGACCTCCAGCAACTCCTGTCCTGTGCTTCTCCTTCGATTCTACTCCAGGTGGTTCCCAGTCTCTTGATGTCTGCTTGGAGGTCTCGACGCCAGGAGTTTCTCGGCCTACCTCTTTTCCTCTTTCCCTGGGGGTTCCATGACAATGCCTGCCTAGTGATACTGGAAGCTGGCTTTCTCAGACTGTGACCGATCCATCCCCATCTTCTTCACCCAATTTCATTGTCTGCTGTTATCTGCTCTGTTCTCTCCCAGAGTCTGACGTTGCTGATCTTCTCTGGACAGTGGATTTTCAAAATTT
This sequence comes from Semisulcospira habei, assembly GCA_036245525.1. NCBI lineage: Eukaryota > Metazoa > Mollusca > Gastropoda > Semisulcospiridae > Semisulcospira > Semisulcospira habei. The sequence continues at coordinate 139,049,068 of BTPG01000006.1, forward strand.
TTCTAAGGCAACTGTTCATGAAGGTCTGTACTCTGTTGACTGTGGTTTTTGTCAATCTCCAAGTCTCTGCTCCATATAGGAGAACTCGCGAGCACTAAGTATCCATAAACTATGTGGTGATGGAACTACGATCAGCGGATCACCAGCACTACGTGTCGATAGCTCTATGATCGCTAGCACTACTTGTCGATAGCACTGCATGTTGATAGCACTACTATTTAAGTCTAGGATCCTTAGTACTACCCCATGTTAATATTTACGATGGACCTATTTGGAGTGTAGTGCTATATCGACATACTTTTACTGATACAATGATCAGAACCAGTACCACACATAACAAATTATGCACACATGCTCATTCACTGGCACAAACACAGCGAGAGAGAAATAAGTATAATAAATAACTAGCTATCAAGTCACTCTCCGTTTGTCTCTCCATTAGATCAACCAACCATCCATTCCACCAAAGACCCCTCCATCGCTTTTTCCCTCCCTCCATCCATCTCTCCGTCCATCTATTTAGGTTGTGCCACTGACAGAATTGCCTTTCATGATAGCTCTGCAGATTGAAATTAGGCCAGTAAATTGATAGAGCTTGTACAAGAATCAAGTCATTTTTTTATTTTTACATTGAAACAATTTCATTCTGTTATAAATCAATAAAAAAAAATCCCCTCTCATCAGGGTGCTGACTAACCAATTTATATAATTATAATGAATTCTGATACCGGCGTTATAAGTGCCAGGTCTATAATGAATTTTGATACCACGTTGATATCAGCACCAGGTCTATTGACATGTGTCACTGGTTTGTATTGATACTGCTCATCCTTCAAATACAGGTTGTAGTTCTATTGACACATGCTGTTGTGATGTAGACTTGAGTACTTCAGAAGGTGTAGGTCTATCATCACATAGTTCCATCGTCCATAGGTGTAACAGGCATAGTTCTATTGACATGGGCTACCCTCTATGGAGTTCTAAGTCGTCCAAGTTTTTATTGTGTCAAGACTCCTGATGTATACAAGTGAAATTACTGAGATCTACCAAATAGCTTGGAATGAAGAAATTGTTACATGAAAAAGTTACATGAAAGAGGAGAACACAATTTTTTTGTTTTGCTCATGTGAGATAGCAAAAGTGAGTCGGTGTACTGAGCTATCCATCTGATCATTTGTCCATCATATGGTAAACTTTAATTTTGTCACAGACTATTCAAGCTACAGTCTTGAAACTGGGCCCAAGGATACTTTACCTTTCTAAACATACCTATTTTAGTGACCTGTCCCAAAGATCAAGGTCTCATATCACCTGGTCACAAAAAAGCCATATTTTGACTTTTGGTGGCAAGTACTATTTCAACTTCAAACCCAGACTTGGTACAGAGATACCTAATGATAAGACTGTTCTATGCAAACTAATTTGGTTGCACCCTCGGAAAGGTGAAGGTCACAAAAGGTCTATACACAGGTAATAA